>JAWDJE010000009.1:29495000-30098333 GCA_035047345.1 Bradypodion ventrale | reverse complement strand
GATGAAAAGGAGTCGGGCAGCATTTCTAACAACCAGAAATAGGCAGCATATTCCCAAAGGCCCCCTCAAAGAGCAGTGTTTTTAATTTATTTTTTAAAAAGACTGCAGGGATGGAGCCTGGCATAGCTCAGCTGGAGTGGCATTCCATAGCATTGGTGCTGCCACCGAGAAGGCCCTTCTCCTAGTCACGGCCTTTCTAGCCAATCTTGGAGTCGGCACCTGAAGCTGTGCCAACATTGAAGAACGAGTGATGTTGGCTACTGTCCTGAGGCGAAGATGTTCCGCAAGGTTTGAAATCCACAAATTAAGGTAAAGGTAAAGGTTCACTTGCTCGAAAGCCAGTCGTATCCGACTCTATGGTGCAGTGCTCATCTCTGTTTCTAAGCCGAAGAGCCAGCGTTGTCTGCTTCTGCAGACGTTTCTGTGGTCATGTGGCAGGCATGACTAGACACCGGAGCGCACGGAACGCTGTTACCTTCCCACCGAAGTGGTCCCTATTTATCTACTTGCAATTTCTTGCTTTCGAACTGCTAGGTTGGCAGGAGCTGGGACGAAGACGGGAGCTCATTTCCATCCTGCAGTACTTGGGAATCGAACTGCTGACCTTCCGCTTCCCAGTCAGCGTCTTAGCAACTTGTCCACAAATTACAAGTAGATAAATAGGTACTGCTTCAGTGGGAACAGTAATAGCATTTTGTGTGCATCTAATCATGCCTGCCACATGACCACTGAAATGTCTGCAAATGCAGACAGCACTGGATCTTCTCTTTGGCTGTAAAAGGAGATAAGCGCTGCACCCTAGAGTCAGACACAACTGACTTGAGAGCAAGGGAGATCTTTACCGTAACAGTCATTGTAAAAGGTAAGAGTCTTCATCATGGACCCAAGGGAGTTGGCAGATTAGCAAGGACTAGGAAGGATTAATACATTCCCAGATGGCTATACAGTATAGCAGAAGTTCTGATTTAGTAGCTCATCTCAATACTAGCACCACATTCTGTTCAGTACAAACACACACTGTAATTCTGTAGAAATACTATAACAGTTCTGGAAATTTTCCAGAAAAAAGGTCTCTTGCAAAAGCGGGTTGATTGCTTTTGAAACTCATACACTTAGCACAAATGTGAATGTCCCTTCCTGAGCACAGCTTTGGGAAATTTCTTTTCTGTACTACAACTGCCAGAATCCCCTCATCTACATGATAGAGAATGTTGGGAAATGTCAACACAAACTTTTCCCAGCTTCGTTCCCCAACGCCCAAAGTGCTGTAGAGATGGTTGGTTGAAACATCCATTTTTAACAAATACGATTAATGAGCAACAAGGAAAATCAAAAAGTTGAGAATCAGTAATGATTCTGTTCCTATAGTCACTTTCCAAACAATCCAGCAAGTTGAATATTCCTTAAAAGCATTATGAGACAACCACAGAAGGTTCACCTTCACCTGATTTCCTGACAGGCTACAATACATGACTGCTAGGTTAGGCTTGGATTAGCTGATCACCTCTTTCATGGGACAGTCTTAGAGTCTAAATCACTATGTTGGAAAGATTGATGTGTCTTTCCTCTGACGAGCCATCTTCAAAATGTAGAGGGCTATTGCTTGAGAGTAGATGGGAAAGACATTCTGACATTTTCCAAAAAAAATACCCTACAAAAATCTTAAATTTGAAGGGATGTGATAACAAGATTCTGGATAAAATAGACGTTAAAAATCCACAATAGATGTGCACATTTTTATTTTAAGCTTGCTAAAGTCATGCCTGCCACATGTCCATGGAAACGTTTGCAGAAGCAGACAGTGCTGGCTCTTCGGCTTTGAAACAGAGATGAGCACTAAACCCTAGAGTTGGATACGACTGGCTTTCGAGCAAGGGAAACCTTTACCTTTACCTTAAACAAACTGAGACTAAGCTCTTTGTAAAAGCTGAAGCATGTAACAAGAACACTCTGAAGGCTGAGCCAAATGGAAAGAAGAGACTCTGCGAACTTCATAAGAACTGTGCCCTTCAACACAAGATAGCAACATGGAACATCACTTCTAAGTATGATACCCTAGAACACATCAAACTGCCTCCTCCATACCAGTGTTTTCTTTTGGTCTCAGAACATTTGATGTGCTTACTTACAAATACAGCTTTTAAAAAGCCAGAGAGAACAAGAAAGAGAGGGCAGAAAGGCGAATTCAGGGAAATAGATCTTTCCTCTACCTAGTCCAGAAAAAGTTCTTTTGGTAGTCTATGCTGGGGAAAAATAAATTTTTAAGTCATATGAGTGTCTGAGTAAAAGGGCATGAGTTTCTCTGGGATTGTATAAATTACCTTGTTTTGTTTGGTGATTGGTCTTGAGACTTTAAACAAGGATTCCTTTGAAATCTTATTTTGTAAGCATAGAAAGAGGGGTTTAAACATATTTGCACAACATTAGCATGCTTTCAGCTGTACCTAAGACAATCTGCAATAATAATAATTTTGTGTCAGAAATTACTCCGGGTTGAAATGATTTTTGCTGGAGAAACTCCGCTCATGGGATGCCCGAATGAGGCTCTTTTTCATGTCCCCAAGATCTTTTTCCACTGAAGTGGTCCCTGTTTATCTACATGCAATTTCTTGCTTTTGATCTGCTAGGTTGGCAGGAGCTGAGACAGAGACAGGCACTCATTCCATCATGCAGTACTCGGGTCTTGAAATGCCAACTTGCTGACCTTCCAGCTAACAAGGCAAGTTTCTTAACCACTGAGTCACCACAGTCCATTAAAGACATATTACTACAGACTACTCTCTCTAGAAATGTGAAACATTTAGCTGTAGAATTTACAAAACCGTTTTTGAAGAAAAAAACCCAATAACAACCTGCAAGCTGTTTCAACAAACATGGAGCAAATCGTCAAGTAGAGCATAACAGTACCTTATTTAAGGTCTCTAAAATCAAGCTTCATTCCAATGTAACAAAAAGGAACATCTGCATGTGAAAACACAAAACTCAGATGGCACTAATGCTGCGCTGAAAACTTGTCTCATGAGAATTTCAACCATTTTTATTCAATGCGAGAGAAAAGAAATTCCCTGGGGAAAGGATGTCAGAGTAGATCCTGCATTCCCCACTTCTGTTCTACAACATGAGATTTGACCTGGGTTGGTGGGTGAGCCAGGCATTCGGGAGTTTGACATAGGTTTGGGAGGAAGACAGAAAAGCACTTTAATCTAGCCAGACAGAAGAGCCCTTGTGACCATTTTATCAAAAATCTTATTACTGAAAGATTCTTTCAATGTGCAAAAGTACAAAGCACAAGTTATCTTTGAGAGCTGTATTGCGCACAGCAATATTATTTTATTCTTTCAGTGTATATGCTCATGTGTGTGTGTCCCAGAAGAGTGGGAGTCACATCTGGATTTTTCAATCTTATTAATAGCACATGGAGTTATATAAAATGCTGTGTTTCTCTCTTTTTTCTTTTAAAAGGATTGCTTTTTCCCCATGTTTGTTCTTCAAGATGCAATCCATCTGTCACATTTAGCTCTGTGGCTTTGTTTTCATAGGAAGTATAGGAAGAAAGGACTACAAGCAGGGCAGCTTACAAACAATGTGGGGTTCTTATTCAGGTTCTTAAAGGATATACAAGCAAAATGGACAGGGAGACTAACATACGGTGCAGTAAGGCAAACCAAATATTGGGACAATTTGCTTTTACAATATCAGGCAATACCGACCAGCACAAAGAAACACCTCATACAAAGCATATTCATTCCCACCCTAGGTTACCAGTGCCAAACATGGACACTTACAGCAAAACATAAACAAATGTTTATAACCACAGAAATGAGATGTTTGGGGAAGGCTGCAGGAGTGACTAGAAGGGATAAAATCAGAAATGAGAGTTTAAATCAGGGGTTCTCAACCTTTTAAAGCCAGCGGGGCTGGGTCATACTCCCTCAGCCAGCTTTGGGGCCTGGACGGCCACTTTGCCCTTCCTCTACCACATGGCACTTCTGGGTGTGGTGGAGGCAGTGGGGAGCCACATGAAATGGTGCCATGGGCCACATCCGGCCCATGGGCCACATGTTGAGAATCCCTGGTTTAAATGAAAGAATTGGAATACAGTAGAACCAATCTTAAATTACATACAGAGACAACCAATAAAATGGTTTGCCCATTTGGAGAGAATTTCGTACCATACAAGGTACATGTGGTTAGAGGAGAAGGACAAAGAGCATGAGGCACAGATAAGAGCAAGGTAGAGAGATAACATCAAAGACATAGTATGTATGTATGTATGTATGTATGTATGTATGTATGTATGTATGTATGTATTTATTTATTTATTTATTTATTTATTTATTTATTTATTTATTTAGATTTATATACCGCCCCAATCAATAGACTCTGGGCAGTTTACACAGTCCAGCAAACACCTCACTGGAAAACTTAAAAACAATATAAAAACAGTTAAAAGCCCTTCAATAAAACCAATTACAAGAGGGGGGGGGACCTCAGACGAGCCAAAAAGGAGAGCTTGTTGGCAATCCCAGCCCCAAGACCCGTTCCGCTAACCACGTTTTCAATTCTCTCCTAAACAGTAGCAACTGGGCCTGCAGGCGTAATTCTACCGGGAGGAGGTTCCATAATGTGGGGGCTACAACCGCGAAGGCCCTTTTCCTTGTACTGGAGAGGCGCACCTCCCCAACAGATGGCATATGGAGGGTGCCCTCTCGGTTTGCTCTTGTGGGATGGGTCAATGTCCTAGGGACGATGCGGTCCCTGAGGTATCCTGCTCCATGAAGGACAAGAACACCAAGTAAAGCCAGTGGAGGTTGCAAGAAGTGACAGGGCAAGGACCTTGTATCTCACCTGAAGGGGTAAAAGAGGAGGAAGAAGAGGAGGAGGAGGAGCCAGGTTCTTATTCATCTCACCATCCTGGAAGTTCAAGCACACCTGGGACCTGTTTTAGGACATCTTCATGTACAGATGACACTAGGAATCCACATTCAAATATGCTTCAGTAAATTCAGTGCCTCATGATACTGACATTCCCATAGTGATAGTGCACAATTAACCACAAAATAGTTTACCCACAGAACTGGACATATTTATAAAAGCCAAGTCTATTTATCTAGATCAGTTCTCAACTTTTTAAGCCAGGGGCCAGGTCACTCTCCTTCAGACAGCTTTGGGGGCCAGATAGCCATTTTGCCATTCTTCTAGCCACATGGCACTTCCTGGTGTGGTGGAGGTGGCCGTATGAAATGGTGCCATGGGCGACAAATTGAGAATCCCTGCTATAGCTGGCAGCTAAATGTAAGTTATGTATGGGTACCTTGATTGCAACCATTAGGGTCAAATTACAAGAAAGAGAATTTTAATTGAACACTCAGAAAAAGAAGCTAGATAGTGAAAGGAGGAAGGAAAATGTCATCTTACTTTTGCTAAGGGTAAAAAAACCAAACCAATGTAATATCTAACAGCTTGATCCTCTAATATCTGTTTATTTGTTAAGTTTTCCTAATACTATATTAGAAGCTACATTAAGTAGTGTTCTGTACTTTATTAGGTTTAAAGCATATTCTGTTTTGTTCATGCTTCTGCATGAGCACATAACATTTTGTGTTAAAACTTAGGATTTTGGAACTACAGATTCTCATATACACACCCCTCTACATTGTCTTACAAGATGTGCTATGCTTTGCTCGCAGAATAAATATTGAAAAAGGAGAAACTCATCTGGACATTGAATCGGTTATGCTAGAAGCACAGACCGCAAGAATAAAGGGATATTCAGAACAAAGGAACTTCACTGAACTCAAAAGGTACAGACTCTTTCCTTGGGGCACACTGCAATTTTAAAATATTGTCAGCTGTCAAACACAGGTTTCTGAGATTTTTCTGGAGGTCTACTACTCTTGTATAGAATCCCTAAATGTTGCATTCATATCATCCTTCAAGGATTTTGACAACAGTGCAAGCTGTTTGGGGGGTGGGGGGGCTTCTTTTTCCTCTAGTGCGATTTGCTACACAATGAACAGGACTGATTGATTGATTCATCGATTCAAATGGGTCTGCTCTAGTTGTAGCTTATTCTTATTCTTGTGTCATATTCGATTCCGGATATTGACTATCCTCAAGGCATCAAGATTGTCTTGGAAACAATATAATGCAGTGGTCTTCCATTTGCCTTCTGCATCGCAGCATGACACCCGTACCACTGATCCAGTTCCACAAGTCAATTTCTGGTCCTGAACCCTTTTGGCAACACAAAGTCCTCCTCAGCCCCAGGCCAGTATTGATGAAGCTGCTGCCCTCCATTAAGATGGATTTAAGTGGGATTTAACCCACTTGGGGACCATCACCCTTTCCTCTGGACTTTGCCGTCCAAGTCCGTTAGACCTCAAAGTTGTCACTTTAAGTTGCCAGCCACCTGACGATCAGCATTGCTGGCAGTAGGGTCTACTCTATTACCATAACAAGATAACCTGGCCAAGCACAAGTTGTAGCTTACTATGCTAAAATAAATTACAATTAGGCCTATTTATATTGAATTTATGGAGTAGTTGACTCACCAATCTCCAGTAATTCAATGGCTTAGTGTGGCTTAGTGTGTTAAGCAACAGAACTTTAGTCAATATTTCCTTTTTTTTTTTTGTTTTCAGATATGCTGAATTCCAGAAAGGAATGCTCGGTATTCAGGAAGATGTTGTGGCCTTCCAAAAGAAAGAAATAAGATGGTTAGAAAACAAGTGGTGAATTTGGGACATTGTTTATAGCCCAAGGGTAATATTAATTTCTTATATTTTGGTTTTTCTAATAGTAATAATTAAGGAGGAGAGATGATGATAATCAGATGTCAATTAAGTCAATATATATGATAATTGAGTTTGAAAGCTGGATGATAAATGAAAGTTTATGAAGTTTATGAAGAATGATATGAGTGTAAGAAAGAATCGAAACCTATGAGAAAGATGGGAAAATGGAAAGATATGTCTGATGAGAAACGGTTTATGTTATGTTATCATTACTATTATTATTTGTTCTTTCTTTAGAATGTTTTTAGTATGTTTTATGTACGTAGGTTGATTTTTTTTGGTTATTGTTTGTATTCTTTTCCTTTTGTTTGTTTGTCCTACGAAATCCAATAAAAATTATAAAAAAGGAAGATGTTGTGGGAGGGAGAATTGACCACAAATACAGAACATTTTTGCAAATCCAAAGTTAGCTGTGCCTGTTGTGTAAGTTGGTATATGAATGTGTAAAATATTTCTAGCAATCCCATCTGCTTTAAAATTACAGAAACCTGTCAGAAATGGAAGTCTGGCAGCAAATAGCTCTCCAAGACAGACGAACACACATGCAATAACTCTTAAGTATCCTTGGTGGATATCAATAGACATCAGTGTACTAAGGGTTTTTTTTTTTTACAAAAGTATGTTGAGTAAAAAGGTCACACAACTCTCCACCACCATCTGAATGGGAAGCAGCCTATCGATGCAGAAATAAAGCTACATTACCATTCTCTGTGAATTTATAATTGATAGTGCCTCAAGAAGACCAATACAGAATGTGCATTTGGGTTTCCATTAGTCTCGCTCAGTTCGATACAGTTTTATTTGTTACAGCTAATTGCCTCCACAAAATATACACAGCCCATCATTTGATTTCACACCACACCAATGCTTTTAAACAAAGCTGTTTCAGGCCATGAAGATGGCCATGTCTAAGAAGGGAAATCCTGCCCCCACTTGTTCATTCCTTGGACCAGAGTTAGAGTTTGCATTGGGCTGAAGAGAATTTCCTCACCATCTGCATTAACAAAGAACCTTGCAACCGAGGGGGTCTTGTATGTGTGTAGCCCAAAGCAAACCAATCCCTTGAGTGGCGCAACTCTTGGCCTTTGTGAGCTGAACTAGCTTGCAATGACCCTAAGTGTGGTGTGTGCAAAGAAACCTCTCGCCTGGCCCCATTTTCTCCAAGCAACCCTGGACTCGTTGCTTTGGACTGGAGCTGAACATCCACCACAGCTGAGGCATCCTTAGAGAGAACTGCTCCTGAATGTACTTCCAAAGCCGCCGGCAGAGAAGGGCTTGATGCACGATCTCCTGAATAGCCCAAGGAAAGCTCCTTTTGCCTCGGCATTCGGAGATCCCACGTTCCTTGCCCTTTTCCCCCCAACCCTGGGGACTGAGAGTGCTCCCGCAACCCCTCTTTTCCCTTCCGGGGAAGCAAACCCACAACCAGGTGCTCTTTCTTGTACCATTCTATGTTCGGGGGTGATGGTGATACCTGCAGCCCCCCTCCAACCCCAGGAGATGGTGAGCCTTCCAGAATTGTGTGTGCCCACAGTACCATGTTGTAGACCCCAAATCTCAATGGCGTGTTCGATCCCCGGGCACCAGAAATAGTTTTGGAGGACTGTTTGTGAGCAGAAGAAATCCAGGGACCTGCTTAATATGTGCTGTAGTAGTTTGGCCCACAACCCACATGGAACAACTGTTTTGCAAAGCCTGTACAAGCACTCTCCCAAAACCGAGAGTTTTTCACTGTCCCGGTAATACACATTTGCCTCCGCATTGTATGGAGGAGGAGGCCAGCCAATGTCCACCCACACGATAACATCAGAGAGCAAGGGGTCAGTCTTAGAAGCTGTGGAAAAGTTCAAGGACAGTTTGAGCGAAGTGATAGCCAAATTGTCCCAAGAGTCAAGATTTTCAAAGTTCAAAACATTCGGGGGCAAAAGTTCTTGCAACTTGAATAGTTCAGGAGAATTAGTCTTTCTGGCAGTCACTGTCTTTGTGCGCAACATGCGCGTACTGGGAAAATAATGCACTTAACTCTTCCATGGAGGAGTTGCTTCCAGGGGGCCCTTGGGACAAACTCTCTCTGGGTAGTAACAATGCTTGGGGCTCGTCCTCGATATGAAGGACTGGTTCTCTCCCCCCCCCCCCCCCACATTGGATTCCCATAAAGCAAATGCCTAGGGCCCTGAACCACTGGGACACAGTTATAATGGACTTCAAAGTTCCCTATTCCCCATACTGGAACATTGCAACCCCGCAAGTCCACTATCTTGCCCGGAAGGCCCTTGAGCTTGGGCCTGAGGTCAGGTGGAATGCGGCAATACTCATCTTCGGTCACGACGGAGAGAAAGGAACCGGAGTCTACCACAATATGGAAAGGTACCCCTTCGATGCGGAGGTCCACGCTGAACCCGTCCTTTAGGTCTTGTCTCTCATCATCATCCCCATAGCTTATGAAGACCTTGGCTATATAGAACTGGAGTTTCAGCGAACATTCGACGCGTTGCCTACAGACCTTGGAGATGTGGCCTGTCTTCCCGCAATGGTGGCACTGCGCACTCTTGAATGGACACTCGGTGCGGAGATGGCATCCCCTGCAACCTCGGCATGGCGCAACCAACCCAGGTGTTGGCGTTGGTGCCCGTGTTCCCTGTGGTGAGCTGTTGAGGTCTCTGTGGTAACGGCCGGAGGATTCCGAAAAGGAGGCCGCGGTCGTAGCTGGACCTGGTAATTCTTTATCTTCAAGGACTGACCTGTGGTGGAAGTGCTCGCGCAGCGCTTGCATCAATGCCAGCAGAGAAACTTGTTGGAGCACATTGGGCGGCAGAAGCTATGAGACAACGTCGAGAGTCTCTAGCCCGCAGTGGGCCAAGAACGTTGCCTTCCACAGCACCGGATCAAGTTTTCTCAAGCTGGACTTTGTAGTACGGCCACAGGTGAGGCTTGCTGGTGTTGAACAGTCGCAGCCAAAGGGGAACTTGGTCAGCCATCTCGTCGTTCTTCAATCCCATCCTTGTCGCCAATGTTATGTCCAGCCCTTATAAGCACTAGTCCAGACAATGATGAACAAAACAGCAACAAGTCTTTATTAAACAGTCTTTTATTTTTATTCTAATTTTTATTAATTTTCAAAATATAATTACAAAATAGAAAAGAAAAAAAATTACAACACAATACAAAGAAAACCTTATGACAATATACAATAAATACATAAAATTCATGCAATAATAAACCATAATAAACAATACTAAAAATAACACTATAACAATACCTCTACTTATCAAAGCAATACCTCCCCATCCTTCACTAAATCTTAATGGTTATAACTCAAATAATTATATGCAACTTAAAAATTACATTTGCAATATTTTCTTTTTCTTATAGCAAAATCTCCAGATCAAACTCATTTATATATATATATATATATATATATATATATATATATATATATATATATATATATATATATATATATATATATATATATATATATATATATATATATATATAAAATATTCATATTTACACCTTTTTTCTACCTAAAACTTATTAGTTAATACTGTGTTACCATTATTTTCTCTAACCATGATATCATGAAAATACAATAATAGAAACATGTACACAAAATCAAACTACACACCCAGTGTATCATACAATTCCCTGGAGGATACAGGGTATCACAACATTTTTCACTGTTTCCAAAATATAAATTGATCCGGGACTGGCCCAACCCCTGCACCTCCAGCCAATTTTAACTCTACAAATAGTTGCCAAATTTTCCAGAGTCTATTTCCTGAGCATCTGTTGAGAACTCATAAACTGACTTTGCCTAGGATACACATAGCCATTTCCCATGGGAGCATGAACTCAAAAAATTGGCATTTTCCTGCACTTATAAAGAGACATATTGTCAGCAACTCCCTCTGGAGCAAATGAAAGATTCTTTGAATGAATATTCCCTAGGTGAGGAACTACGGATACCTGAACCATTTGTAAGGCCTTGGAATATATCTTAATGACATTTACTCCTGACAGCTTTCAGTTCTCTTCCTTCTCTTCTTCTTCTTTGAGTTTGTTAGGGTTTGTGATGATGCTGAGGAGCCCTGGTGGCACAGTGGTTAAACTGCTGTACTACAACCAAAAGGCTATGAATTCGATCCTGACCAGGGTTCAAGGATGACTCAGCCTTCCATCCTTCAGAGGTCGGTAAAATGAACACCCAGCATTTTGGGGGCAAAATGCTAACTAACTTGTGAACAAGCAAGATAGTGCACTAAGTGCTATAGGGTGGTATAAAAGTGAGATTGCTGAACTAAAATTACTTAGTTCACACACACACACACACACACACACACACACACACACACACACACACACACATGTCTGAGAGTTTTCCTTTTTCTCAACCCCTACCCTTGGAAAAGTAGGCTGCTTCTCAGGATTTTCTTTGAACATCCCCCACTACTGTACATCCCCCACTACTGTATTTTATCCTGTGTGTGTTTTCATATCAGAGATTACTCTGGGTTGAAAGGATTTTTGCAGGGAACACCCAAATGAGGCTCCTTTCATGTCTCCTATTGTGCAGCTCTTTGGGAATCGAACCCCATCCCGTTGGTCTCGAAGCACAGTGCTTTTACCCACTGAGCCACCGGGGAGCTGCTATTGTATCCTACGATGCCACTGAACAGGGTTGGGTTAACACACTTTGGCTGAAATCCTGTTGGCGCACATTTACACTGCATAATCCGGGTGATGTCATCATTCAGTCATGGAAGTCTCTAATTTAATTATATTTAAAATGTCCTGCTCCCTCCTAGGTAAAAGAAACAAATGACAAGTCACTTGATGTCTATTCTTTCTCTAAGATATGTGCTAATGTTGCATCCTACCTGTGAGAAACAATAGAAGAATTTATCTTCCTCTGGGGAAAATTTGATTAAATGATCTGTCTCACTTTCTGTGCCCTCAAAGAAAGTGAGAAGAACATTAGAAACAATCTTTTGTCTTGTAATGAGTCATTGTCCACACACCCCAGCTTGCTGTTATCTAAATTGACTGCCAGTAGCCAATTCAGATCATTATTGGTTTTGGTAGCTCCTTTAAAGTTCAGACAAACACCCATAGAGGATTCATCCTACCAGCAAAATCAGGGTTACCATCATCCACTGCAAAATCATTTCCCCCAACCATACCTGGAGGTGAAAGAGATTAAACATGAGACTCTCTGTAGGCCAATGGCTATGCTGGCTGGAGTTAATGGAAATATTATTCCAAAACATCTGGAGGGAAAAGACACACAAGAATTTCCACTGCTAAGTTGGAGTCAATTTCAAGAGTCTCCCTAATATTCGCCCTTGCATTCTCTTTTCAGAAAACCTTCCATTGTATTATAAAATCTCATATTTGATATTTTGTCCTTTATATTATATAACATTCTATCTACTGTACATTTCATAGGGAGGTAGAAGCAATCCAATCTGGCTGTTTTCTTTTTAGTGTTATGCCACTGTTTATCTTCAGTTTCTTAGTGGTAGTCTTGTGTAAAGGAATCTCCAGTGAAACGACAAGGATAAAGGCTGCAATACATTTCTTGACACATATAAAACATTTGAGGGATATCGTTGAAGCTCAATATTTTTTTCTCTCCCCCCCCCCCCCTCTTTAAATCATGGTCAAGGTTTCTGGTTCATTTGATGCTGCACTCCTTCCTTATTATTTGTATTTATTAATGCTATTTTATGCAAGGTAACTGTTCTGTTATGGAAGATTTGTAAGCTCTGAGTACAGATTGCCTCTGTCATCAACCATGTCTTATGAGATAGCAACAGCAATTCAATTTATATGCCTCTTCCATAGCGCTTAGTGCACTCTCTGGGCGGTTCACAAGTTAATTAGGATTTTGCCTTCTCAACTTGCTAGGTACACATTTTACCAATGTCATAAGGATGGAAGGCTGAATCAACCTTGAGCCTTCATCAGGATAAAACTCACAATGTTTTGGCTGCAATACAGAAGTTTAACTACTGCACCACCAGAGCTCATACCCACCAGAGCTATACTCATGAGATGCAGGTGAAGACACTAGAACTGCAGCATCTTCACTTTTGAGCTGGGTTTTAATTAGCCTAGCTAAGACCTCACCCATATGCCTTAGATCAGGCTTTCTCAAGGTTTTCGGCTCACAGGCCTGACCATGCCTCCTGGACTGCTGATCGGGCTGGTCACGTGGTTCCTCCCACCCAGAAGTGGAAGTAAAATGCATGTCACGCATGCACAGAACACATTTTAATTCCGCTTCTGGGATTGGCGAGGGCGTCAGGGGCCAGATGAATTGGCGTCATGGGCTGGATTTGGCCCGGGGACCATACATTGAGAATGCCTGCCTTATATCTACAACATAACCTCTCCTTGACTCAATGGCAGCTTTATCAGTGTTGATCTACCAAAGTCCCATTGATTGAGAGCATCTACTCAAGTTGGACTAAAATTATGGCTTTAGTCCATGGGTTCCCAACCTAAGGCCCATGTGCCAGATCCAGCCCCTGGTGCCATTTCATATGTCCCCCCCCCCCATCCCTCCAAGGGCATTCAAGAAACAAAATGGCCATCCCCCATCACGGAAGTAGGGCAAAATGGCCATCTGGCCCTCAAAGCTGACTGAGCGAGCATGACCCAGCCCACGGCTTGAAAAGGTCGGAAACCCCTGCTTTAGTCAGTTGCTACAGATTAGCCCAACTGGACACCATTAGACCTATTTCTAAGTAAACATGGACAATACTATGCTACAGTGTAGTTAAGAATGGGTGGCTTTGGCTTTTGAGGTGTTGTATGGCCCCAAGAACCTTGTTTACTGTTCAGATTGGCTGGGATTATTTGGAGGATTATCTGAAGGGATGGGTCACATTTGGACACAGCCTTAAAAAGCCCATTGAAGTTTTTTTTTTGCTGAACTTGGAGCCTCTTTCTTTCCTGGGTTCTAGATTCTAAAACTGTAGGGCTGCAGCCAAACCGCCACAAAGCGGACTAATCTTTCCTACTCCTTTGATACAGAAATTGTTTCATTTGCTTCAGTGAAAAATGAACCGACCGATTCTTCTTGCTAGATTTTTTTTCCAGTTGGAAGTCTTCCAGTGGGATTTAGATTTTAGTGCCTAAGGCTATGGTAGAATCTATATTTTTGGATGAAATTGTGACTTTTGTTGGCCTAAAGTATTTTATTTTTTCTTTCTTCGGCCAGATGTTTTTCCCTTCATTATCTCTTGTTGTCACATTGAAACCAACTTTCCCAGGTCTCTTTGAGTCTGCTCCTAGAAAATTTAAATGTTGATCCCCCATTGTCAAGGGAATGCTGGGTTTTACTTTATTTATTTATTTATTTATTTTATCAGTCTCCTTTAACCTTTAATTTGCTTTTAATGCTTCTAGACATTTGGGTGTTGAAGCATGAACTTTTGCATTAAGCACTTGGTTGTAACACCAGTGAAGTCTTTTAAATTTGCCTTTTAACACTTTTCCCTTCTTCTCAGTAATTGCTATTTCATCATGCAGTTTTCTCTCCCCAGTGCTCAGTAGAAACCATAAGATATTGTCCAAAATTTAGCAAATCCTAGCCACGGAGCCAATCTCTTCTGACGTTGGCAATACATAGATATTATGGGTTCCCAACGATCCATGTGATTAAGCACCATTACCAAATATGTTCTCCCACACATCTGCACTCATTTTACAATCAAACTAGCATTCTTGGGTTTTATACTGCTTCAGATCATCTTGCTCTGTATAATCCATAAGTAAAGGTAAAGTTCTCCCTTGCTAGAAAGCCAATCATGTCTGACTCTGGGGGATGATGATCATCTCCATTTACGACCAAAGAGCCAGTGCTGGCTGCATCTGCAGACATGACTAAATGCCAAAGCACACCATATGCTGTTACCTTTCCCACTGAGGTGGTATCTATTTATCTATTTGCAATTTCTTGCCTTTGAACAGCTAGGTTGGTAGGAGCTGGGTAAAATGACAGGAGCTCAATCCGTCATGCAGCACTCAGGTCTCGAACTGCTGACCTGCTGACTTTCCAGTTCATGCTATTGCATGCTGATGATGAGGTTATAATAGCCTTTTCTCCCTCCTTTCCTCTGTATGTCAATTTTCTGAGACACAAGCTTAACCAACAGGGCAGCCAAGCCCTATGTAGCACAGTGGCAGCTCACCCTCTGGCACCGTGACCACAGCAAGCCTGTGTTTCTCAGATCATGGGAAATTTAGGCAGGAGGAGTTGGAAACAGGAATATAAGCAAGAAGGACAGGAGGCTTTGAGACCTCAAAAAAACAAAGCTCTTAACCTGTACCAAGACAGGAACAGAGATGGACATTTGGCTAGCTAGGTCTCAGAACCTTCCAATTCAGAACCTTTTCTCAAGCAAGCTAAAATTATTTCTGTTAGATGTATACTGTCTTGCCAGGTTATCCTGCTATGGTAATAAAAGTAGACCATATTGCCAGCAACTCAATGCCGATCATCAGGTGGCAGTTAACTAACCTGACAATCCTGAGGACTAATGGCCTTGGGTGGTAAAGTCCACAGAGAAGAGTGATGGTCCGATTAAATCCCACTTGAATCCATCTTGATGGAGGACAGCAGCTTCCTCAATCCTGGCCTGGGGCTGAGGAGGACCTTGTGTGCCAAAAGGGCTCAGGACCAGAAAGTGACTTGTGGAACTGGATCAGTGTCATGCTGCAATGTGGAAGGCAAATGGAAGGCCAGTGCATTATATTGTTCTGAGGACAGTCTTCATGGTGATCAGCCATGAAGACAGGGGTGTGCTGGGCATCTTGGGAGGGCGGTGGACAGAAAGTGATGGGGCGCCTATGGGGTGGGTGGGGGAGAAATCCCATACATTCCCATTACCTCTGCTTGCCTCTGGGGGGCGACAGTCGCTGGGGTGCACCGGGATGAATCCCTGTATCCCTGTGGGCCAGCACACTACTGCATGAAGATAGCCAATATTTGGAATCGGATACAGCACAACAACAAGAATAATTAGATGTGTGTCTCACAGGTAGAATTGAAAGCTGTAGTATCTGTAGCAAAAAAAACAAAAACAAAAACACATTGAAAAATCCCATATCTAGTAAGGCATTCCCAAAATGCATCTTATTCTTTGTTATTTTCCGACCATGGCCCCAGGAGCCACATAAGGACTGTAGAATAAATTTTGTCTACCCTTAGCAATGGCAAAAGCAATTACACTTATATACCATTCCATAGTGTTTAATGAACTCTCTGGGCAGTTCACAAGGTAATTAGTATTTTGCCCCCAACATGCTTCCAGCCTTGGAAGGAAGGCAAGCTGAGTTAACCTTGATCCTTGTCAGGATTGAAATTACAAAGTCAGCAGTTTTGGTTGCAGTACAGCAGTTTGACCAATGTGCTACCAGGGCTCTTCCCATAGATCCTTCTGAGGAAAGAGGGATTTATATGTGTGCCTTAACTAAATCAGCATGGATGAAACAATTGTTCACTTCATCAACATCTTCAGTTATCACCAATTATACATCACTTCTAATTGTCAGGTACAGTGATACCTCATACAACGTCCAAACTTGGTTCCACAAGTTTGGACTTTATACAGATTTGGACTTTGTATGAGGCATGCAAAATCCTAGCCGTGATGCCTCGTACAACGTCCAAATCCTTGCCACGATGCCTCGTACAACATCGTTTCCATAGAGATACATTGTACTGTAACAGCGCAGACTTCAGGGCAAAGTCAAGGAAACAGACAGGAAACTGACAGAACTTTAAGAAATCATTGTCTAAAGGCAAAATACATTACAAAAAATACATTACAAAAACAAAGTCACTGTGACTTTGTATGAGTCAACTTTTTTCAAGGAATTAGGCGATGTTGTATGAATTCGATGTTGTACGAAGCAGACTTTGTATGAGGTATTACTGTATTTTGTACTCTGTTGTTGTTGTTTTTAAAAATACACTATGCCCTAGTATTATGATCCTTAGATCTAATTAACTATATAATTATATTAGATGTATTTATTAGATCAGATTGGAATAACAAGATTCCTGATTAACAAGCTTTCCTAAATTTCATTCCCTAATTTCCCCAAAGCCTTGAAATTTAACATTCAGGAATTTTTGCCCTAGTTCTCTGAGTTGTGTATATTGTTTAGAATAGAGGAAAACTTTAAATGTTTATACCAGGGTTGCTCAAACTTTTCAGGCTGTGGGCAGGTTACATGGTTGAGTGGGCTGGTCATGTGGTTCCTCCCACCAGAAGCGGAAGTAAAACACACCTACGCATGTGCATAATGCTGTCATAAATGCATCCACAGCTGTCGTAAACATGGTTATGACAGCCATGGGTCATTTATGGCAACGTTTTGTGCTTGTGCAGGCATGTTTTACTTCTGCTTCTGGGAGCAGGGAGGGCAGCATGGGTTGGATGGAATGGTGCCAGCAGCTGGATCTGGCCCACAGGCCACAGTTTGGGCACCCCAGCTTTATACAGTATGCCCAACTGCCCAGAACTGTTCTCTCTCACTGAGCATATTTCTATGCACACTGCTATGAAACAGCTTGGGCAACTTGATCTCTGACCACAAATGTGCAAAATTTCATTTTGCATTCCGAACCAGAGAAGAATGCTTTGGTGAAATGAAGGTCAATTTGCAATGCTCACGTGTACTTCAGGCAAGACAAATTCATATTCTGGGGGAGGTAATTATTACTGTGAGCAACATTACCACAGCGACAACAATCAGCTATACTCAATCATGTAAATGGGACCTTGGTGAGCAATATAAAATAAGGCTAATATCCTTTTCCTTGACCATAATCTTTCATTAGTTCATTCTTGCCACGTTCTGGCATCCGTTCCAGGAAGAAAATTTAGCAACAGATAAGTGATATGTCTATTTATGGAAGAAACTGGCAATGCATAAGGTACATTAAAACTTTTCCAGTCTCTGAAAAACATACAAATACTCTTTTGAATAACATTGTCCAGGACATTATAGATCAGTCAACTGCTGCTGATCCAGCTTTGACTTCTATGTCATTTGAAAATCTGAAGCAGCTGGAAGAGTAACTTTGTAAATCACACCATGGTCTATAACCCTGACTTTCAACTTGGAAGTACCATTAGGTTGGATAGGAAAGCACTGAAGCTACTTAACATTTTCCAAGAATATTTTCAGAAGAGCTTCCCCTTATTTGACTATCTCCCATAACCCTTCAGAGAATGTTCATAGGTATATTGTATTCCCTGTAGATTTGATTACCTGTAAGCGATGCTTTGAAATTGCCAGTCCTGATTGGCTATCTAGCATCAGAACAATCATCCATTCACTATGCACTTATTGGCCGAGCTCTCCTAGACTTGGCCATCTGTGTGGTATGGAAAAAAGTCAACAAGGACACATTTCAGCAGTATGTATATATATGTATGCATACTTACAGATCCTCTTCACTATACAATTTGCCATAATGCTTCTTATTTATTAATTGTGTTGATATCACACCAAGTGTTAGGTGGCGGCAAATAACATTACTTCCTAAAGGGGCCAATGGCTACGGGTGGATGAGTCCTTTTAGGTGGTGTAATGGCCCCCTCAGTGGTGGAAATGCCACTGGAAACCATTTTATTGGGCCCAATGGCAAAATGAGTTGAGGAGGAACTCTGATTCCCAACGGTCATGGAGGCAGAAGAGGCCATGCTAGATGGACTGGCTGTGAAGGCACACCTTGTTAATATCCTCAAGGCTGCAGCAGTCCATTGCAGTCCCGGTGTTAAATCCTGCATGTCTTATTTCGTATGTGCCACAGGAGATGGCTCTGTGATCACTGTGTGTGGAACACTTCATGGCAAGATGGGATCTACCTTAAACAAATTCATGCCAAATAACATTTTTCCTGCTTCAGGGAAAAAAATGCAATCTTGGATACAAGTTGCAGTTGCCGACGCCAACACCAATGCCAACGCTGTCAACGACAACGATGGATTGACATCTAGCTTTTTTCTCAGTGAGCTCAAGGCAGTGTACCCAGCTCTCCTACACACACTGGCCATAAAATAACCCTGTACTACTGTAATGTGCTCTACATGGGAGTGCCCTTGATGATCATTTGGAGGCTGCAACTGGTCCAGAATGCGGCTGCCTGGGGGGTGATGGGGTGCAGGTGCTATACCCGTGCCTTGCCACTGCTCCGGGAACTGCACTGGTTACTGGTGTGCCTCCGGGTACAATTCAAGGTGCTGTTAATGACCTTTAAAGCCCTACATGGTAGTGGGCCAGAATATCTAAGAGACCATGTCGCCCCAACAACATCTGTCCATCCAACCAGAGCAGACTGCAGGAGCTCTCTAATTGTACCATCTGCTAGAGGAACTTGTCTCTCTAGAACAAGAAGGAGGGCCTTCTCTGTGTCCGCACCGACCCTATGGAACCTCCTGCCAACAGAGTTATGGCTGCAGATGGAATTGCTGCCCTTTAGGAAAGAACTGAAAACCTGGCTGGCAGGGCAGGTGTGGGGCACCCACCGATGGAGGGGTGACCCCCACCTCCTGGCTTATATAAATAATTAAGATTTCTCTCTCTCTTTTAATGGATGGGGTGAGTGGGTAAATTATTTAGAATTTTAATGGGTTTTTAAGGGCTTTTAGTTATTTTTTGATGTTACTTTTAATTGCTGTTAGCTGCCCAGAGTCATTGCAATAGAAATTTGAAAAATAAATAAATAAATAAATAAGGAGGTCAAGCTTGGGAGTGGAGTCTGATCCTCCAAGGTCATTCAATGGGTTTCATGGCCATTGCAGAGTGTGCTTCTTGTGAACACCATAACATACACCATATCCTGATCTCCACTACAACCAAAGGAGACATTTGGTTTCTCGTGTCAAAAATCCTTACTATCTAAAAATGTATGGTGCACAGTCCCAAACATGTGACAACAATAGCTGTGTAAAAGAAGAACAAACTGCACCCTGTGTGATGCTTTTGTGGCTATGCACATGCATTGCTATTAGCTGCCTTGAAGGTCCCACTAGGGGTTTAATGTTAGGACATGAATAGCTCGCATCCATCAGTCAAAATCCATGTGTTCCAGAGACCAGATGTATTTGCTTCTCAGGTATCCAGAGATTTAACTTTTCGATTCCATGCGGAGGCAACTCTGAGAATTCATACTAATGACATGTTTATGAAGGCAACTTTAATAAGCAGAAACATTACTTTTCTGGGCAACAACTCTCAAAATCCTCCAACCAGCATGGAGTGGCGGGAGGACCTTTGCAAGTTGTAGTTCAAACAAAACATAACAATTTCTGAGCTCTGGGTTTCTTCTGAATTAAACTATTGAAATTCAACAGGATATTTTAAAAATTGCTCATTCATACGGTCACCATAAGTTGGAGGTAGCACGACAACACGTAACAACATATCAGCTTACACCACATCAGCCTGCTCTTCCTTGACCTCTTTAATTGAAAATGCCACTAACTAAACCTGAGGTCTTCTATACATGAAAAGCATGTGCTCTACGACTAAGCTAAGCTCTCTCCCCTTGTTAATTGACTTAGTTATTGATTTCTTTTATATCCCAGTTTCTCCACAATAAGCTTCATGAAACTCCCCTATCCCACTTCATCCTAAAGCCTGTAAAGAAGCATTAAGTAAAGTCAGGTGAAAAATTCGTGGATCTGTAGGACTGCAGTGGCTCAAGTGGCTAAGATGCTGACTGGAAGGCGGGAGGTCAGCAGTTCGATACCCAAATACTGCAAGACGGAATGAGCTCCCATCTTTGTCCCAGCTCCTGCCAACCTAGCCGTTCGAAAGCAAGAAATTGCAAGTATATAAATAGGGACCACTTCAGTGGGAAGGTAAACAGCATTCTGTGCACTCTGATGTCTAGGCTTGCCTCCCACACGACCATGGAAACACCTGCAAATACAGACAGCACTGGCTCTTCAGCTATGAAACACAGATGAGCAAAAAACCCTAGAGTCGGATATGACTGGCTTTTGAGCAAGGGTGAACTTTACCTTTACCTTTTACCCCTCTCCACAAAAAAAAACCTCTTTCAGTTTTAGCAGGGTTTATGTCCTAGCCATATGTGGGATATGACCCAATTGGGCAGTATAGAAATGCAATAAATAAATAAATAAATAAATAAAAATAACTAAATGTATGTGTACACTATGTGAAAACATTCCTCTATTTTGTGGATCAGCATTTTAAAATATTATTTTTTGGGGGTATCTTTTGCATTGGGGGGAACTGAGCCATCTTTGTAGACGGTTAATAATACTCACTTTGCGCACACATTCTCATACACACACATGTGCAAACACACAAACATCCTTTCATTTTCTGTTAGTAGTTGACCTCACTCTGTTTGCCCTTGTGACTAAGCAAAAGAACTCCTTGCAGATGCCTGTTTGATGTCAGTCTGGAGATTTCTATTAATCTTACAAATCCTGACTGACATGTGAGTTCCAGGAAACACGTTCATAAGGCACTTTGGAGACTTCTGGCAAAGGAACTTTGAGCCACTTAACCCCAAAATCATAAAGAAACTTTCACTCAAGGTTTCCTTTCTAAAAGTACAAGCAATTTATGATTTGATGGGGGCTGGGGGGGGCGGCGAATATGAGCTTCATTTCATGTTGTCTTGGAAGAGATCTCAAGAGTTTCTTTGCATGAACTGTATAGAGGATGGAAAAGCTGCTGTGAAGGTCCCATGACACAGATCCCGGTGGAATCCATGTTCTCCACTTTCAAGAATAAAATGAGGACAAAAAGAAAAACTAAACCTTCTTTTTATCATGTGAAGTAGCAAATTCATATCACCCTTGTCAATTCAGTAATTCAAGCACAAAAAAGTAATTAATCATGATAACTGTCTCTGTAGTCTATGAGAGCCAGTAAAAATGTGATGGATGGGGACTTTTTGAAAGTCAGTTATTACTTTCAAACCTAATGCTGTTTGAGGACTAGAAACTTTTTTTAATAAAAAAAATGACAGTATAATCCCAGTTGTAACAATTTATGGAAGGGTCCAACTCCTTTGACACCCCAAGAAACCATACCTAGTTCTCATAGGCCATGCTTGAGGTAAGTAGTCATGCCAGATGATCCTTGGAGCATGAAATAGATACTTCAATAGTTTACAGAAGATGTGTGGACAGATTTCTGGTATTCTAGCTGAGACCATGGGTAGTTTATTTTCCTTTTTAGATGGTTGATTTTCCAGAAATCCAAAATGTTACTGAAGTGGTGAATACCATTTATATAATATTTAACAGAGAAGTTGGATGGTCATTATCAAGTGTTATTCTGGCAGTTTTTAAGTTACAGGAGCAATTGAGGAAAGCAATTCCCAAAATCAGATTTGTATTTTTAAATGACTTTTTCTGTTCTCAAAACATATTTATCATAATCCTCAAAGCCTTCTGGAATCATCTGCATATGTATACAACAGAGTCTAAAACCGAAAATGCCAAGTGGCTTATTTTTTATTCTTAGCTGGAAGACAACTCTTCCAAACAGAACAAGTTTTCTAAGTTCAAGCTAGTTTGAATTGATGTGATAGGGATTTTTGTTTCCAATTCAAATACCCTTCAGAAACAAAACTGCAGTGTTTTCCAACAATATAGTCTCTCACATGTAAGAGATGGTTTGTTTATCCCTAAATATGCCAAGCAATCATTTTCTTTATTTTCAATTATATCACAAAAACTGCTGTGCCATTCAAAAAATAAAACCCAAAAAACATAATAGTAACGGTTTCCCTGGCTCAAAAGCCAGCCAAGTCTAACTCTAGGGGAAGGTCTCATCTCTGTTAACAACCAAAGAGCCAGTCCTGTCTGTGTCTGCACACATTTCCATGGTCATGTGGCTGGCATGAATAGATGCTGGAGTGCACAGAACACTGTTACCTTTCCCGCCAAAGTGGTACCTATTTATCTATTTGCACTTTCTTGCTTTTTAACTGCTAGGTTGGCAGGAGCTGGGGCACAGAACACTGCTTACCTTCCCACCGAAGTGGTCCCTGTTTATCTGTGCTTAGTGGTTAAGATGTTGAGCTGGAGACTGGAAGGTCGGATTATGATACCCAAGAGCTGCACTGAAGACATGAAAGGAGCCTCATTGGAGTGTTCCCTAAAATTCCTTTCAACCCATGTGTGGATTACAACTCCCAATTACTTTTCTGAGACTGAAATTGGCAGTCAAGCGAAACAATGTTCATCACTCTTGGTTTATAACTTAAACCTCGCAGCTTTGTTCAGTTCCTTTGGTTTGTCACAAACTATACATGGGGAAATCAACCATCCATGCTGCGTAGATCAGCTTGGGCCCTGAGCGTCTCTGCAGCAGAGTATGCTGCTCCAGTATGGAGTAAATCCACAAATGCAAAACAATTTGACATTGCTGTTAATAAAACAGGATGCCACAAACCTACACCAGTTGAGAAACTATACCCTCTTGTTGGTATTGCTCCACCTAAAACAAGGGGAGAAGTAGCAGCAGACACCGAGAGAACTAAGCAAAAGAATGATGACATCCTTTGAGTGAATATAAGCCTCAAGTCCACTGGCTTAGCTTCAGGAAGAGCATTATGGCAAGAACACACATTATTGAAGGTGCACAAGAGCAAAACCAAATTAGAAGATAGAGGAAGGAGCTCACAGGACAAGGAACAACATTAAAGGAGGATATGGCTGAGGAACTCAACCTCCCCTACATCACTTGGAGGACCCTGAATAGGATGATGGTTGGAGTCCCTAAATGCAAGACCAACATGCTCAAGTGAGAGCTGCTGGTGGACAACATGAGCTGTGAATGTGGGGAGATACAGAATCTGGCTCATTTACTGGTCTGCCAATTACCGCTACAAACATGCACCAATGAGGACTCAAGTTTGGCCAATGACAAAGCCAAGAAAGTGGCTTCATTTTGGCAGTGCAGGGTTTGATCGGGACACAAAAGAAGAAGAGTTGTTCAGATCTCAGAAAACTTTTATTGTAGATGGGGACAGACCATCAATGAAAAAAGTCTGAAGAGAAGCTATGTTCACCCAAATGTAGCCAGATTTTCTTCAGATTTTTCTCTTCTCCTGTGGTCCATAAAACTGAGAAATCGCTAGGACAAGTTTCCTCATGTTACATCCTGGGTTATAAATTTCTAATGTCTGTGTTCACACCTTCGGAAATGTTGTGGAAGGTTTCCACCCCTTTTTTTAATTTGAAAGATTTATAAATTGCCTTTCATGAGAAGCAATCACAAAATGGCATACAAAATTAACAAGGATTATTATTATAATTTTATTATTTTACATAGAGACTGTGTTTTAAAGCGTGATAATATGCATGATAATATGTTGTTCAAACTGTTTTAAACTTTTTAAAACTGTGATAAAATGGATGATGGGAGAAAAATGGCGTAGAAACCAGCAAACCACGGCACAAAACTTGCCAAGAGAACCCTATTGACCAAAACAAAAGGCAAAACAAAGGAGCAGGCTAGATGATACGGGATGCTTAGCACAACAGAGTGGAGGAAGGGGAGGGACAGGAAAGGATGAGGAGAAATGCAATGTTGTAAGGAGCAATACTGCATAAGGACATGGAATGTGAGGTCAATGAATCAAGGTAAACTGGAAGTGGTAAAAAATGAGATGGAAAGAATAAGCATTGACATCTTGGGAATCAGTGAGCTAAAATGGACAGGGATGGGCGAATTCAGCTCTGGAAACCACCATATCTCCTATTGTGGACAAGAAAACCTTAGAAGGAATGGAGTAGCCATAATTGTCAACATAAAAGTGAGAAAAGCAGTAGTGGGATACAATCTCAAAAATGACAGAATGATGTCAGTCAGAATTCAAGGCAAACCTTTCAATGTCACTGTGATTCAAATATATGCACCAACCACTGGTGCAGATGAAGCCAAAATGGACCAGTTCTATGAGGACCTAGAACACTTCATAGAACAGACACCAAGAAATGATGTCTAAATTATTTTAGGAGATTGGAATACCAAAGTAGGAAATCAACAAGTGAATGGAATAATAGGCAAATTTGGTCTTGGTACACAAAACGAAGCAGGGCAAAGTCTGATAGAGTTCTGCCAAGAGAACGCACTGGTCATAACAAACACTCTCTTCCAACAACATAAGAGGCGATTTTACACATGGACATCACCAGACGGTCAACACCAAAACCAAATTGACTACATACTCTGCAGCCAAAGATGGAGAACCGCCATATAGTTACCAAAAACAAGACCTGGTGCAGACTGTGGCTCAGACCACAACCTACTGATTGCAAAATTCAGGCTTAGACTAAAGAAAATGGGGGGGGGGGAGTAGACCAGACAGATATCACCTAGACAACGTCCCTAAAGAATACACGGTGGAGGTGATGAACAGATTTAATGGCTTAGATTCGATAGACAGAGTGCCAGAAGAATTATGGGCAGAGATGGGGGACATCATGCAGGAAGCAGCAAATAAAACCATATCAAAAGAAAAGCAGCGTAAGAAAGCAAAGTGGTTGTCTCACAAGGCTCTTAAAATAGCAGAGGAAAGAAGGAACGCAAAAGTCAAGGGAGAAAGAAAAAAATACAATCACTTGAACACAGAATTTCAAAAAAAAGCAAGGAGAGGTAAGGAAAACTACCTAAAAGAACAGTGCAAAGAAATGGAGGAAAACAACAAAAGAGGCAGGACTAGAGATATTTTCCAACAAATCGGGGAAATCAAGGGAACTTTTAAAGCAAAAATGACCATGATAAGGGACAAAGAAGGAAAGGAGCTAGCTGATGCAGAAGAGATTAAGAAAAGATGGAAAGAGTACACAGAGGAACTCTACAAAAAGGACCTCAACACTCCTGACAATCACAATGATGAAGAAGTAGAACTTAAGCCAGACATTCTGGAGAGTGAGGTCAGAAAGGCCCTAAAAAGTACTGCAAACAATAAAGCTAGTGGAAATGATGGTATTCCAGTTACATTTTTCAAAGCCCTAAAAGTTGTTGGAATCAAAATACTGCATTCATTATGTCAGCAAATTTGGAAAACAAAACAATGGCCACAAGTTTGGAAAAGATCAGTGTACGTTCCAATCCCCAAAAAAGGCAATGCCAAAGAATGCTCAAATTACCGAACAATTGCGCTCATCCCACATGCCAGCAAGGTGATGCTCAAAATAATACAGGATAGACTTCAGCAACATGTGGAGAGAGAACTACCAGAGGTCCAGGCTGGTTTCAGAAGAGGCAGGGGGACTAGAGATCACATTGCCAACATACGTTGGATCATGGAGAAAACAAAGGAATATCAGAAACAAATATACTTTTGTTTTATTGACTATACCAAGTCTTTTGACTGTCTGGACCACAACAAAATGTGGCAAGTAATTAAAGAGATGGGAATACCAGAACACCTCATATGCCTCATGAGAAATCTGTACACGAACCAAGAAGCAACAGTTAGGACAGAGCACGGGATGACAAGTGGTTTGGAATAGGAAAAGGAGAAAGACAAGGCTGCATTTTATCACCCTGCTTGTTCAATCTATTCACAGAGCACATAATGCGCAATGCAGGGATGGAGGAATCACAGTATGGGATCAAAATTGCTGGGAGAAACATCAACAATTTGAAATATGCAGATGATACCAACCTAATGGCAGAAAGTGAGGAAGACCTAAAGAAGCTGCTGCTTAGGTTGAAAGAAGAGAGTGCAAAAGCTGGCTTGAGACTTAATATTAAGAATACCAAGATAATGGCAACAGGTCCAATCAGTCCCTGGAAAATAGATGGGGAAGAAGTAGAAGCAGTGACAGATTTTACTTTCCTGGGATCTAAGATCACTGCAGATGGCGACTGTAGCCATGAAATAAAAAGACGACTGATTATGGGGAGACAAGCTATGAGAAACCTGGGGAATATAGTGAAAAGTAGAGACGTCACCTTGGAAACAAAAATTCGCATAATCAAAGCAATGGTATTCCCAGTGGTAATATATGGGTGTGAGAGCTGGACCATTAGGAAGGCTGAGCACAGAAGAATAGATGCCTTTGAGACGTGGTGTTGGAGGAGAGTCCTGAGAGTCCCTTGGACAGCAAAGAGAACAAATAGGTCAATACTGGAGGAAATCAAACCTGTCTGTTCACTGGAGGGACAAATAGTGAAGATGAAGCTAAAGTACTTTGGACATCAAATGAGAAGGGAGGACTCACTTGAGAAGGCTTTGATGCTGGGAAAGGTAGAGGGCAAGAGAAGAAGGGGGCGTCCAAAGATGAGATGGATAGATGGCATTGTAGACGCAGTGGCCACAGAGTTGGGCAGGCTGAGGAGGATGGTGGAGGACAGAGGAGCCTAGAGGAAAATGGTCCATGGGGTCGCAAAGGGTCGGAATCGACTGTGTGACTGAACAACAACAACAATTATTTTACCTGTATACCCCATTGCAATTGGTTCAAGCACCACTCTGAGCAGCTTACAATGATAAAGAACCAACCATAATACAGTAATATGAAAACCAGAACAATCCAAACAGAATAAAAATAAATGATAAACATTAATAAAGCATTAATAATAAAATACCTACCTATATGGCATTAATAAATTTAGAGTCATACAGTACTGAATAATTAATTAATAACCTAGTTTTCTATTTGCAGTAAAAAAAAAGGATGAAAATATCCTAAGAATAAAAGCCAACATTTAATAATTAAATCCAGGTACTATCACAGTAAGGACCTCTTAACATCTTCACTAAATCAAAGCTCCCAAGATTAAAGAGTGGGAACTTCAATGTAACTAGTGAAGAACTAGGATAAATTTCAAGTGTAAATATACCTTATTGTCTTCCACTATCATAAGCTACAATTTTAAAAAAACAAATGTAGTTCCACTGCTAAATACAACTTACATTAAACTTAGCCACGACTCACTGGGAGGTTTTGAATATGGATAAGACATATCATTTTATTTCGAGCCCATTAGTTTTGTGGGGGCGTTTTATTAATACTTCTGTTGCACTAATCTGTGTCCATTTTTAATGCACAAAATATGTATTAATAATTTATTTTGGATGCATTTTCTCACCGATTGCATACTTTTAATTATTTTAAGGAAGTAGTTATTTTAGCCTATTGCTAAAAAAAGAAAAGAAAACCCAACCAATTCTCTTGCAATTTTAAAATTAGAAACTTTAATTTAATAATAGTTTTTATGAACTGCAGTCCAGCTTTTTACACCTATAAAAAAGTGGGCTCCAGCCTACAACTTTTTATGCCAAATAAAATGTCTTTGTTTTAAAAGACTCTTTGTTGACATTTATAATTCAGTCAATCAATCAAACTTTATTATAGTTGATGAGCAGTGCAGTAAAAAGGGTTTAAGTGCATGAAATACTGTTAAAATGCACCCCCACAAACACATTCATTTGAATTAAAACAAAATAGAATAAAATAAGTTTTTTAATTTATGCTACATTTTGGACAGGTATCTGGTTTAAAAAGAATAAAAAAGCACATAAAACCATTTAAAAGTTATAGTTACAGTTGTGTGCATGTGTGTGTATAGATATAGATATAGATATAGATATAGATATAGATATAGATATAGATATAGATATAGATATAGATATAGATATATAGACAGGCAGACATTTTTTATAACTGTAACTATAACTTTTAAACTGTTTTATGTGCTGTTACACACATATATACATGGATATAATTACATGAGTAGGATATAAAACAGAATTACTAGTAAAAAATAAAAATCGTTATTGTTGGTTTGTTGGTTTTTAACCTGTCCCCGCTGTAGCTGGTTCTCCCTAATGCTACGTACCCTGGTATCCTTCCAGGCAAATCTGGCAACAGTGGCTGTCATGTCAGTGGTTCTATCTGAGAGCATTTCTCTAAATGTATGGTTATTCAACTCAATCTGAGGGAAAGCAGCAATGAGGTAACGTCTAAGTTTGTCATAAAACTGGCATTCTAGGCGCACATGTTCAGATGTCTCCACCTTCCCAGCCTGACAGATACATAAGCGCTCCTGAACAGGAACTTTCTTTAAAAACCCCTCTCTGAATACTGATGGTAACATGTTAAATCACAAAAGAGTGTATGATTTCCTGTGCTCTGGATTACTTAAGCTGGATAAGTAACATAAGGGCTTGATATTATTAGGTGGGAACATTTCAAAGAGCGGACTATTTATTTTATTTAAATCATGTTGCCAATGGATATCCAATATCCTTTGTTTTATTGTCTCTTTTGCTTGAGCAGAACCAAGAGAAACAACAAACTGCTTTGAGAGGCTGTATGAAGCCAGTTTTCTTTTGAGAATAGATAGCCATGGAGCTGCTGTGGTATCTGATAACATTAGTTTCAGTAGTCCGTTTGGGGAAAATAACAATTTTAGCCAGTACATCGACGAACATATCCATAACCTGGACTGAACAGTATACATTCCAGTTTCCAGCCTGGCTGCAGCATTAGAGATACTAGGTGGTTTGTGAAATATAGATCTCAAGAATTTTGATTGGGTTTTCTATAAGCTGGTGATGTTAGTGCCCATGCAAAATGGAGCCCCATATGATATCTGTGTTAGGTTTTGCCAGATAAAGCTGCCACAATATTGTGTCCACCCTTTTTCCTGTAAAATTTCTGGATTGCTCCTGTACTTTTCTGGGTGTTCATTGCTATGTGTGCAATGTGGGAATTTCTGCGGCCATTAGATATTTGTAGTGTTGAACCTATTCTATGTGCTGATATTTTAAGCACCAGACATATGATTTGGGATTATTAGCAAAAAAATTACCTTTGTTTTTGAGTAATTGACCTACAACTGGTTCAGTTGGCAATAAGTGGACAAAGAACACAAAGTCCTATGCATCCCGATGGGAGTTCTTGATAACAACACAGCATCATCTGCATATAGCAATAATGATATATGCTTACTAGCTAGTTGAGGTGGATGGAGGTCTCTGTGTTGTAAATGTTCTATTATGTAATGGATGTAAATATTGCAAGCGCGCCCCCCCCCCACAGGACAGAGAATCCGGGTAGTTAGGGGCGTGGCCAGCTCCCTTATAAAAGGGATGGCCACGAGGCAGCCGAGCTGCCATTTTAGCTCAGCGACGGAGCGGAGAAGTCTTTTCCCCTGTGTCTCCGTCGCGCTTTAGTCTACCGGGAAACCTTTTTGGTAGCGGTTCTGCCTTGCTGGCTTCCCTTCTTGCTTCGGTGGAGATGCCTTCGAAGAAGAAGGCAGCTTCGAGTCCAGCTCGCGCTGTTAGGAGGCGCAACCCAGGTCGGAGGACCGCGGTGCCGCCTCCTCAACAGCCGCCTTTGCCGGCCCCTTGCCGGGGCCAGCGGAATGGGGTCTATTGCCCCTTGGCCCGATCAGAGTGCGGGCGTGGAAGGCGTTCCGGCCCGCGGCCCGCGAGCGGTGGACACCGCTCCTGCACCTGCCCACCCTGTTGGGCCTACTCATCTTGGGTCGCAGCCTCCCCCGGGGCCCTCTAGCCTTGGGGGGTGGTGCGGCCCCCTGCCTTGGCAGGTTTCTCCACCGACCCTGCCGGGCTTCGGTGCTGGCCAATGGCCATATTCGGGTCCTGGGGTACAGGGACCTGCACCCGCGCCTGGACCAGGCGGGCCGGCCGGCCCTTTGCCCCTGGTCAACGTGGACATCTTATTGGCCCGCATCGCGGCCCTGGAAGCGTCGTTGGCTCGGGCCAGTCAGGCGGGCGCCCCCTTCGGGGTCCCTTTTGAGGCGATGTCGGCAGGAGGACAACAGCCGGCAGGGAGGGTCGAGCTGCTGCAGGCGCGTGGCGCGGTTTCGGCCACTGCCTCGCAGCTCCCCAGCCAGCAGCCAGGTGCGGGTCAAGCCCCGGTGATGAGCTCTACGTCGGTCGTGAGCTCCGACGCCCCCAGTGGGCCGGAACCCCCGGTGGGGGCGGCCTGCGGGGGTGCAGCATGTGAGTATACGGTGCAAGCGAGTACATCCACACACATCCCCAATATAGGGGGGGTCTTTCAATGGCCTTGGCCTCGCGCGGGTGGTGCGGGGGCCACGCTGTCGGCAACCCACCCGGCGACGACGACTGCCACCTTGGGTACTGGGGTGGGTACTTGTTCTTACACTCCGGGGAATGTTCTGGGGGTGTCTGGTTTAGCTCAGGCCCCTTTTCCTAGGCCGGCTGTGCCTTTTTCGGCTTTGCCGACGGCGGGGTATTCCTTGCCACTAGGTGATCACTTGGCACAGGCTACCAGAGAAAAGATATGGCGGGGGGAATACGTAGATATCTTCTCACTCCTGAACAGAGAGCCCACCAAGGAGGAAAGGGAGGGACAGGATGAGAAGGACAAGGAGCAGGCACGCCGCCGTAAGCCGCCGCGTACCTGGGCCAATTGGCTCCCCGCTTATTTAATATACATGGCAGTGTATTTGAGGGCGCGGCCGGATTTAGCTATTCCCATGGTCCAATATTTGGACAATATATACAGGGCGATGGTTGATTTCCCGGGCCCCTCATGGCTAGCATATGATGAGGAATTCCATATGAGGATTCCCCTCCACCCCGAGATGAGATGGGATGAGCCGTGCCAGAGGCTTTGGCTCTTGTATATGACGCCTACACGCCCTGCCCCGGGAGATAGATACCATTGCGGACATGCGGTCCAGCGAGCGGCTCCAGCGCAGGTTACCCGCCAGGCGGCGGGGCAGGGGGTTCCAGCCCGCCTGCTGTGCTGGACTTTCTCGTCCAATGGTTCCTGCAATAGAAAGAATTGCAGGTATAAGCATGAGTGTCCCACATGTTCGGGCCCCCACGCGGCCTCTGCCTGTCCCAGGCCTGGGGGGGCACGAGGCAGAGGGAGGGGTGGACAGTGGGCTGGCAAGACTGCCTCGGATGGAGCTGGTTCTCCAAAAGGCCCCCTCCCCAATTAATGTGGACATGCTGGAGCGTTGGCTCGCATCGTACCCGAAGGGGGAGGATGGGGAGTATCTCCTTCAGGGTTTTAAGCAGGGATTCCGTATTCCTTTCATGGGTGATAGGTCCCCTCAGGATGCCCCCAACCTGTTATCCCTCAGAGGGAGGGAGGATGTGGCTGCGGCCAGCATTAAAAAAGAGTTAGATGCGGGCAGGGTCGCTGGACCTTTCCATGCACCCCCGTTTCCCAATCTTAAGGTGTCGCCACTGGGCTTGGTCCCCAAAAAGTCCCTAGGCGAGTTTCGCCTTATTCATCATTTGTCCTACCCAGCCGGCCGATCGGTCAATGATGCTATTCCTGATGACCTCTGTTCAGTCAGGTATACATCGTTTGACCATGCGTTGCGCATGGTACGCTCGTGTGGCCCGGGTGCCTTGCTGGCCAAGTGTGACATTAAGTCGGCTTTTCGCCTCTTGCCAGTGCATCCGGGCGACTTTGAGTTGCTGGGTTTTAGATTTAAGGGTGAATATTATTTTGATAAGGCCATGCCTTTTGGCTGCTCCATATCATGCTCGGCATTCGAGCGTTTTAGTACCTTCCTAGAGTGGGCTTTCGTCCGCAGGTCAGGGTCCCGGTCTGTAGCCCATTACCTGGATGATTTTTTATTCGGGGGTGAACGGGGCTGGGACACGTGCACACGTCTCCTCAACACATTTCAGACGCTAATGGAGGAACTTGGTGTCCCTTTAGCGCCCGAAAAGACCGAGGGCCCATCTACCAAGCTAGTATTCCTTGGGGTTGAGATTGACACAGTAGTGCAGGCTTCTAGGTTGCCGGGTGATAAGGTGTCCAGGATAGTGGCCCTTATCTCGGAATTGCTGGCCAAGCGTAAGGCATCCCTGAGGGAACTGCAGGTGCTACATGGTCACCTCAATTTTGCCTGCAGGGTGGTCGTACCGGGCAGGGCTTTTGCCCGGCGCTTATGCGACGCCATGGCAGGGTTATCCAGGCCCCACCACAGAGTCAGGCTTACCCGGGGTATCAGGGCAGACATGTTTGTCTGGTTGCAATTCCTGAGGGAGTTCAATGGGGTCTCATTTTGGAGGTCTGACCTCCTGGCATCCCCCAATTTCCAGATCCAGTCTGATGCCTCAGGATCCCTGGGTTATGGGATGTACTTCAATGGGAAGTGGGCCTATGGTGGGTGGCCACCGGCATGGGCAGGCACAGGTCGCCTGCGGGATCTCACATACCTGGAATTTTTCCCTATTCTGGGGGCTTTGATGCTATGGGGCGAACAGTGGGCTAATTCGGTGGTGCATTTCTGGTGCGACAATGCTGCTGTTGTCCACATTGTCAATGCACAGACTTCCAAATCGCCCAGGGTTATGGAACTAGTGCGCCATTTTGTGCTGCGCTGCCTGCGCCTCAACGTCTTGTTCAGGGCCAGGCATGTCCCAGGGATTAATAATGATATTGCTGACGCTTTGTCCCGCCTGCAGATCTCCCGGTTCCGCGCCTTGGCCCCGGATGCGGAGGAATTTCCCTCGCCACTCCCGGACGAGATGTGGACTATTGGCAAGGAGAGGTGAACCAGGCGATTGGCCTGTCACTAGCGCCACGCACGCGTAAGGCGTACCAACAAGCATTCAATTCTTACAGGGCATTTTCTGCTCAATGTCACCTGCCAGAGACCTGGCCTATCCCGGTGGACCATGTTCTGCGGTTCATGGTTCACCTGCATGCACAGGGCCTCGCACCTCGCACCATAGCATCCAAGCTCTCGGCGTTGGCTTTTATGGCCAAAGTGGGAGGTCATGTGGATACCACCTCTGACTTCCGTGTGAGACATGTTTTGGAGGGGTGGGTGCGCGAGCGCGGGCGTTGCCCGGACGACCGGCACCCTATTTCCCCAGGGGTTCTTACCCAGTTGGCCCGGGGCTGGCCAGGCCTCTGTTTTGATCATTATGAGGCAGCCCTTTTCCATGCAGCCACAACGGTGGCATTTTTTGGAGCGCTCCGCGTCAGCGAACTCGTGATGCTGTCTAAGGCGGATGCAAGTGGTAGGGCACTGGAACTCGAAGATGTCTATGTAGCCAAAGACTGGGCCCAGTTGAGGATACGCTCCTCTAAAACAGATCAGCATGGCGTAGGCAGTGGTGTAAGACTGCTACGTTGTTCTTTGGCAGACATCTGTCCGGTTGGTGCCCTACAGGAATTCCTGGCACTGCGTGGCATGCACCACGGCCCGTTTTTCTGTCATCAAGATGGGTCTCCCCTTACTAAATTTCAGTTTTGGAAGGTGACAGCCAGAGCCCTCACCAGGGTGGGCCTACCAGGTGCCCGTTATGGCACACATTCGTTCCGTATTGGTGCAGCCTCTACAGCAGCTGCTTTTGGGTACTCTGGGGCTGACATACGCAGCATGGGGAGGTGGGGCTCGCAATGTTTTCAGTTTTATGTGCGCCCACTCCCGCCATGAGTACCAATCCAGTCACCTTACCGCCTTTTTTCTCAATTTTCTTACAGACCCTGGGTGTCGTATTACACCAGTGACAGTATGGCTGGTGGGCCACAGCTATGTGCACAGGGAAGCGCGTTACGCTGCGGCGACAGAGTGGGGACCCCGACTGGGACTGGGTGAACACGCCAGTCTCACATGGCATGGTAAGCCTGGGATGTTATGGCGGGAGCTGCGGCCTTTCCTTTTTTCTGGCCTGGGTGCTGACCCGCCTGACATTCTCATTATCCACCTGGGGGGCAATGATTTGGGCCAGGTCACCGGCTTATCGCTCAAGCATGCGATTTGCGAGGAACTCGCCTACTTGCATTATGTCTGGCCTGCCACAACCCTGGTCTGGTCGGACATTGTTCCGCGCCATTCTTACAGAGGGGGCGTTAACCTCATGGCCCTTGACCGTGCTAGGCGCACGGTCAATAGGGCGGTGGCGCGGTTTCTTGCCGACAGGGCTTGAGGACGGGTCAGTCATCACCCCGATATTAGCCTGCAAAATTATGACTTGTACGCAGGGGATGGGGTCCATCTGTCGCGAGGAGGTATGGACCTGCTGTTGGGTGATTGGCGAGCAGGCCTGTTGACCGAGCTGACGGTCTGGGGGGGGGGGGCGTCAGGTCTTCTTTGAAGCCCCTCTGTGTGGCGGGTAGCACTGGTAAGGTAAACAGTATGACCCACAAGTATCCGGCAGGTTCGCAATTGACTGGACAACACTAGACAGGAATAAATTAGTTAAACGTTGTCCGGTCAACGACGAACCAGGCGATGGGGTGATGACGATTGCTAACCAGCATGCATCACCCCTGTGATTTCACGGATACGCGTCAGAGGGTGGGGTCATGAGTTAGTTATTGACTACGGTCAACAATTTGTTTGTTGTCAACAAACAAATTGATACAAATTGATACATTGTAACCAATTGCCGTTGGCAATTTTGGGGTGGTACCTTACCAGTGTTACTTCGGCCTGCTTGCCTTATGAATTATGATTGGTCGTTTTACCAATACAAATTTATAATTCGGACTAGGGCATTGAATCAATAAATGTGGCCCGGTGCTGTTATCCACTTTCAATGTTGTCTGTGTCCGTTATTGGGGGGGTGCGCCTGCAATGCAAGCGCGGCGCCAAAATGGCCGCCGCGCCCTTTGCGGCCCCCCCCCCCACAGGACAGAGAATCCGGGTAGTTAGGGGCGTGGCCAGCTCCCTTATAAAAGGGATGGCCACGAGGCAGCCGAGCTGCCATTTTACCTCAGCGACGGAGCGGAGAAGTCTTTTCCCCTCCACCCCCTCCCTAGTTAACAGTGTGATATTTTGGTCGCTTCGGGGCCGGGTGGGAATTTTTGGCTGGGACCCATATTGGCTTCCGGGTCCTGGCTTTTTTGCCCATCCCACACTGTTGCTATGGTTTGATATAGGGGTCTTTCTGCGTTCATAACGTTGACTTTGGTCACATTGGCGGGTAGCACTGGTAAGGTAAACAGTATGACCCACAAGTATCCGGCAGGTTCGCAATTGACTGGACAACACTAGACAGGAATAAATTAGTTAAACGTTGTCCGGTCAACGACGAACCAGGCGATGGGGTGATGACGATTGCTAACCAGCATGCATCACCCCTGTGATTTCACGGATACGCGTCAGAGGGTGGGGTCATGAGTTAGTTATTGACTACGGTCAACAATTTGTTTGTTGTCAACAAACAAATTGATACAAATTGATACATTGTAACCAATTGCCGTTGGCAATTTTGGGGTGGTACCTTACCAGTGTTACTTCGGCCTGCTTGCCTTATGAATTATGATTGGTCGTTTTACCAATACAAATTTATAATTCGGACTAGGGCATTGAATCAATAAATGTGGCCCGGTGCTGTTATCCACTTTCAATGTTGTCTGTGTCCGTTATTGGGGGGGTGCGCCTGCAATGCAAGCGCGGCGCCAAAATGGCCGCCGCGCCCTTTGCGGGCCCCCCCCCACAGGACAGAGAATCCGGGTAGTTAGGGGCGTGGCCAGCTCCCTTATAAAAGGGATGGCCACGAGGCAGCCGAGCTGCCATTTTACCTCAGCGACGGAGCGGAGAAGTCTTTTCCCCTCCACCCCCTCCCTAGTTAACAGTGTGATATTTTGGTCGCTTCGGGGCCGGGTGGGAATTTTTGGCTGGGACCCATATTGGCTTCCGGGTCCTGGCTTTTTTGCCCATCCCACACTGTTGCTATGGTTTGATATAGGGGTCTTTCTGCGTTCATAACGTTGACTTTGGTCACATTGGCGGGTAGCACTGGTAAGGTAAACAGTATGACCCACAAGTATCCGGCAGGTTCGCAATTGACTGGACAACACTAGACAGGAATAAATTAGTTAAACGTTGTCCGGTCAACGACGAACCAGGCGATGGGGTGATGACGATTGCTAACCAGCATGCATCACCCCTGTGATTTCACGGATACGCGTCAGAGGGTGGGGTCATGAGTTAGTTATTGACTACGGTCAACAATTTGTTTGTTGTCAACAAACAAATTGATACAAATTGATACATTGTAACCAATTGCCGTTGGCAATTTTGGGGTGGTACCTTACCAGTGTTACTTCGGCCTGCTTGCCTTATGAATTATGATTGGTCGTTTTACCAATACAAATTTATAATTCGGACTAGGGCATTGAATCAATAAATGTGGCCCGGTGCTGTTATCCACTTTCAATGTTGTCTGTGTCCGTTATTGGGGGGGTGCGCCTGCAATGCAAGCGCGGCGCCAAAATGGCCGCCGCGCCCTTTGCGGCCCCCCCCCACAGGACAGAGAATCCGGGTAGTTAGGGGCGTGGCCAGCTCCCTTATAAAAGGGATGGCCACGAGGCAGCCGAGCTGCCATTTTACCTCAGCGACGGAGCGGAGAAGTCTTTTCCCCTCCACCCCCTCCCTAGTTAACAGTGTGATATTTTGGTCGCTTCGGGGCCGGGTGGGAATTTTTGGCTGGGACCCATATTGGCTTCCGGGTCCTGGCTTTTTTGCCCATCCCACACTGTTGCTATGGTTTGATATAGGGGTCTTTCTGCGTTCATAACGTTGACTTTGGTCACATTGGCGGGTAGCACTGGTAAGGTAAACAGTATGACCCACAAGTATCCGGCAGGTTCGCAATTGACTGGACAACACTAGACAGGAATAAATTAGTTAAACGTTGTCCGGTCAACGACGAACCAGGCGATGGGGTGATGACGATTGCTAACCAGCATGCATCACCCCTGTGATTTCACGGATACGCGTCAGAGGGTGGGGTCATGAGTTAGTTATTGACTACGGTCAACAATTTGTTTGTTGTCAACAAACAAATTGATACAAATTGATACATTGTAACCAATTGCCGTTGGCAATTTTGGGGTGGTACCTTACCAGTGTTACTTCGGCCTGCTTGCCTTATGAATTATGATTGGTCGTTTTACCAATACAAATTTATAATTCGGACTAGGGCATTGAATCAATAAATGTGGCCCGGTGCTGTTATCCACTTTCAATGTTGTCTGTGTCCGTTATTGGGGGGGTGCGCCTGCAATGAACAGGGTGGGTGCAAGCACACAACCCTGTCTGACTCCCCTCAGTGTTTTAATGGGATTTGAAAGGTGACCTTGAGCACTGCACTTTACTCTGATAGTGGTGTTATCATGGAGAGCTTGTATTAAAAATAGAAGACATCAGTCTATAGTAGATTTCCCTTATAATTGGATTTTTCTCAAAATGCATATTTCTAATTTTTCCTCAATTTCTCTTGAGAAATTGAATTTTTTTCACTTTGCCCAGTTTGTTTCCTTTTGGGGAGAAGGTTGATTCCCCCCTGTCCCAGCTGAGAACTGTAACACATATGCAGAAAGGAGATACAGTACATAAAATTTGGTGCATAGTAATCTAAGGGAAGGGACTGTAGTGGCTTAGTGGTTAAAACACAGAACTTGACTAGAAGGTCTGCAGGTCAGCAGTTCAAAGCCCAAGTGCTGCATGATTGAGTGAGCTCCTGTCACTGTTCCAGCTCCAGTCAATCCAGCATTTTGGAAGCAAGAACCTGCAAGGAGAGGTGGCTAAGATGCTAACTGGAAGGCAGCAGGTCAGTAGTTCAATACATGAATACTGCAGGATGAAATGAGCTCCTGTCTTTATCCCAGCTCCTGCCAACCTAGCTGTTCGAAAGCAAGAAATTGCAAGTAGATAAATAGGGACCACTTTGGTGGGAAGATAAACAGTGTTCTGTGCACTCCAGTGTCTAGTCATGCCTGCCACATGACCACGGAAACGTCTGCAGAAGCAGTCAATGCTGGCTCTTTGGCTATGAAAAAGAGATGAGCACTGAACTCTAGAGTCAGATATGACTGGCTTTCAAGCAAGAGCCACCTTTACCTTTACCTTAAATAGGTACCACTTCGGTGGGAAGGTAACAGTTTTCTGTGCATTCTACTGCCTGCCACATGACCATGGACATGTCTGCAGATGCAGATAGCACTGGCAATTTTTGGCTGTAAACTGAGATGAGCACCGACCCCTAGAGTTAGACATGGCTGGATTTTGAGCAAGGGTGACTTATGTTGTTCTTCAGTCACACAGTCGAGTCTGACCCTTTGCGACCCCATGGACCACAGCATGCCAGGCTCCTCTTTCATCTGCCATCCTCCGTAGTCCGCCCAGATGCTGTGTCAACGATGCTATCTAGCCACCTCATCCTTTGCATTCTTTTGCCTTCAATCTTTCCTAGCATCAAGGCCTTCTCCAGTGAGTCCACTCTTCTCATTTGGTGGCCAAATTACTTCATCTTTATCTTCAGTATTTGTCCTTCCAATGAGTAGTCAGGGTTGATTTCCTTCAGGATTCACTGATTTGATCTCCTTGCAGGCCAGGGGACTCTCAGAAATCTTCTCCAGCACCACAGTTAAAAGGCATTTATTCTTCTGCACTCAACCTTCCTTATGGTCCAGCTCTCACAGCCATACATTGCTACTGGGAAGACCATTGCTTTAACTATGTGGACTTTTGTTGGCAGGGAGATGTCTCTACTTTTTATTATGGTGCCTAGGTTTGCCATGGCTTGCCTCTCTAGGAGCAAGTGTCTTTTTATTTCATGGCTACAGTCACCATCTGTAGTGATCTTAGATCCCAAGAAGGTAAAGTCTGTCACTGTTTCCATTTCTTCCCTTTCTAATTGCCAGGGATTGATGGGGCCAGATGCCATGATCTTGGTTTTTTTAATGTTGATTTTCAAACCAGCTTTTGCAGCCTCCTCTTTTACCTTCATCAAGAGGCTTTTTAGGTCTTCTTCACCTAATAGGCTACCTTTACCTTTACCATAATCTAATGGAAAGGTAGGTTGAAATGAGGATGAAAAAACCTTTATATTGTTTGCTCTAATTTTAGTGCCATACACTAAATTAATAAATCTAATCTATTAGTTGATAGACTTAGCAAGTGTTTCCCAGCACTTGTGGATTGCAACTTCCACCAGCCATGCATAGTATTTGTAAAAGTGAGGGATGATGGACATATGAGCCAGAACATCTGAAGGACTGTTTCCCCATCTCTGCAATAGGTAAAGACCAATTCCTGAGAATTAATACCAGGAACCCTTATCTTGATTCTTGTGCTTAAGAATCACCACATTCCAGTAAGTTACTTTTTCTGGAAGACTACTAGGCTTCAACAGGCCTTTGGAAAAGGTGTAGATGAAACAGCTATTCTTGTTTGTAAAAAGCAAAAGCAAATAACATAGATCTAGAAACTGGAATGGAGACCATAACTGTGGGTTTTTAAGGGAGAAAACACTTGATCTTTTAAAAAAAATCATATTTCTTGGCCTCCTCTATGGTTCCTTTTAGCAGCTGACAATCTGGCTGCCCCACATAATTCATAAGTAATTAAATGTAAAAATCAATTGGCTCCTTTTACACTATTAAATTATTCTGAAGGCATACTGTCCTGTTTAAACTGATAGCTCTGACTCCCACTTACTGCTGTGGCTTAACCCTTCTCATTTGGTCCCATTAAAAAGGGATTAGCAACATAAGAAAGCTACTTCAGAAACCAGATTTTTTTTTCTGCAGACTCAGAGGCAGGGAGAAAGCTTGGAACACTTGCTTTATGTGCAAGGTAGATGATGTCAGAGTTTGAGATTGCTGAAGAAGACATTTGGTCAAACACTCTTTGTCCCAACTAATATGCAAAACTACGTAACCAAGAAAAAAATGGTCTGATAGCCAAAAGCCTAAATCCAATCAATACTCTTCACTACAGTAGACTCACTGAATAAGCAGTTAAATGGTATGAAATGACTAATGTAAATCTCATTGATTCAATAGGTGTTTTCTAGACTAAGAATGAGTTGGGCCAAAGAATTATTGGCATGGTCATTTGATGAAAAGATGGTTGCCTTTTTCTTAGAGGCTGAGGTGATTCCACATTGTATATGGATATGGTTTGGTATTCATAGAGAATGATAGGTTGTTGATTGGCTGTGATAAGTTGGATGTGTGCTAGAAGTCTGTTAAAAGTAGTTGAGAGGAGGTATGGAATGTACGTGGCAGGTCTACTGTATGTGTATGCATGAGAGAGAAGTCTGATGTGCTAGGTGCCTCTGACTCATAGTAACCCACAAAGAGTTTTTGAGGCAAACAAGATGTTCAAGGAATGGTTCTGTGTTGCCACCATCTAGTGAGTTCTATGGCTGAGTGGAAATTTGAACCTATTTTTTCAAAGTCCTCGCCCAATGCCACAGGTTGTCTTATACCAGTTAATTGTTGTGATGGCTATAAAAAGGATCCTGGGAATACTAGTTTGGTAAGTATGTTAAAGTAGGGCCTTGGCATCTCAATGGTTAAGATGCTGAGTTTGACAACCAGAAGGCCAGCAGTTCGTGACCTGAGTGCTGTGAGATGAAGTGAGCTCGTTTGTCCCAGCTTTTGCCAACCTAGCAGTTCAAAAGCAAGAAATTGCAAGTAGATAAATATTGTAGGTACTGTTTCAGTGGGAAGGTAACAGTGTTCTCTGTGCTCCAGCATCTAGTCATGCCTGCTACATGACCATAGAAATTTCTACAGATGCAGACAGCACTGGCTCTTTAGCTGTGAAAGGAGATGAGCATCACCCCATAGAGTTGAACACAACTGGCTTTGAAGCAAGGGAGGCCTTTACCTTTTCTAAGTATGTTAAAAGAAATCATTAGACCTGCCCTTCATACAAGTACAGTGTGTTCCAAAAGTCACCATACATAGTAAATATTGCATAATAACAGGTATCTTGGAACATGTTCTCCATAAATGGGAGACAAGACTTGGTGTGTGTTTAGAATGAGATGGCCAACACATAGAGAATATTTTGTAAGATTTTGCATTGAATATTTTGTCAATAAAGGCACATTTAGCTACATTTCCCCATTTTCCCTATGTATGGTGACTTTGGGGACAACCTGTACATTTTCAGTTCCAGAGGGAGGCAGAAAAGCCATTAAACCAGTTTAAGCCTCTTGTTTCAATCCACAGCATCAGTACTGTAAGAATAGTCATGTGGTGCCTTTTACATGAAAGTTCCCCAAAATGATTAAACTCTAAACCTGCTGATATACACTTACAGGCATAATTAGCACTGGCAGAATTAATTAAAACATCCATTTACTTTTGGTTGCAGAAATATTTGATAAGCAAAATCTTTTTGTGCCCACATTGAAACAAGAATAGTTGCTTTATATGGTGGCAAAAAGCAATGGTAGGTTTAAGGTGCTGCTAAAATGTTGAGTAGGGACTCTGGTGGCTCAAGTGGTTAAGATGCTGAACTCGCTGACTGGAAGGGTGGAGGTTGATTCCTAGGTACTGCATGACGGAGTGAGCTTCCGTCTCTGTCCCAGCTCCTGCCAACCTAGCAAGAAATTGCAAGTAAATAAATAAGGACCACTTTGGTGGGAAGGTAAACAGCATTCCATGCACTCCAGTGTTGAGGCCTGCCTGCCATGTGTCCTTGGAAACATCTGCAGACGCAGACAGCACTGGCTCTTGGGCTATAAAAAGAGATAAGCACTGAACCCTAGAGTCAGATACAACTGGCTTTTGAGCAAGGACGACCTTTACCTAAAATGTTAACGAACTGGACTTGATCCACGAAAGCTAATATTAAAATAGAGCAGTTAGTCTTTAAGGTGCCATGATGCTTTTTGTCTCTTTGCCTTTTTGTTTTGTTTACTCCCTGATATGCTTGAAACACAGACAAACATGGCTATCATTTCAATAATTTCTAAAATGTTACCTTTAATGATGTATTATGTAATTGAGGAGATGAGTGTGAAGTTGTTGTCCCCCCCCCTCCCTCCCCCCTTTCATCACAGTGCTAATCTTCAAAAATTCCTATTTGGCTATCAGACAGCTGTCAGCCCCCAAAATAAATTGTTTCTCCTTTTTGCTTGTTCCATTAAGCACGGCAGTGCATATTCATTTCTACATTATTAATTGCTGGTAGAAGAGCTCATACAAAATAAAGTCCCAGGTGCATGTTTCTTAATACAAGTCCTTCCAAATCCTGTCATGGTCTTTTCAGAGACAGAAAATTTTGTTGACACAATTTGCTGGAAATAATTTATTGCCTTTGCTAGATTTATCGTGCAGTAAGGACAAGCTGGAATTTCTTCAACCTAACATGGCCATAGAATGGCCATGGCCAACAGACCATAGGCTCTCAGGTATTAGGAGAACTGCATCCTCAGATGAAGGTGGGCCCTTTGGAGGTCATAAGCCTGAATCTCTCATGGTGAAACTCATGAAAATTTCCTACACATTTAAAGCACAATCTTTTGTACTGTATATTTTAAAAATTGGTGAAAATGTTTCTATCTGGTCATAAAACATTGCATTTTTCCTTTGATGTATCTTATAATAAACAATTGCGTATTGTGAATTGAAGGGATGTCTAGGTAACTTAAGGTAGTAGAAGGGGTACACAAAAAGAGTCTCTTTGATGACTGTGGTATTTTTGAACCACAATTGGGCACACCCTGATAAGGGTAACCTTGTATTGCTGGCTAATCTTTCTCACACTTCTTCTTCTGCCATATCTGAATCCGAATATTGGTGATCTGTATTCTGGGGTGATGAGACAAACCAACAACATTGTAGAAGTACTACTAAACAAGGATATATATGAACTATATGAACTTTATTAATGTATTCTCTACAGCTTATATTCCTTTTGAAACTAGCCTATGTATTGTATTGTATTTTATTGTATTTATTATAAGTGGAGACTGTGGTGTCTTAGTGGTTAAGATGCTGAAATTGATGATTTGAAGGTTGGCAGGTCAGCAAATCGAGACCTGAGTACTGCATGACACAGTGAGCTCCCATCTCTGTCCTAGCTCTTGCCAACCTAGCAGTTCAAAAGAAAGAAATTGCAAGTATATAAATAGGTACCACTCCTGTGGGAAGATAAACAGTGTTCTGTGCACTCCGGTGTCTAGTCATGCCTGCCACATGTTCACGAAAATGTCTGCAAACACAGATAGCACTGGCTTGTTGGCTATAAACAGAGATGAGCACTGAACCCTAGAGTCAGATACAACTGGCTTTCTAGCATGGGCGATCTTTATCATTACTTTACGTATTTGTTATAATTATTTTGCTATGTTATTGATAAGGTTGCAAGACTAATCAATTAATGAACTACTAAACAAGGACACAAAGGATCATCAAAAATAGAGTACTTTTATGTTCTGTTCTGTTCTGAATACTTAGTCAGCTTGTCAATTACTGGGGAAAATCTTTGTGTCAAAAACCTATTTAAGTTCTGTGATTACCTAATAAAAACAGATACTTGATATGAATTAATTATGTCCCACTGCCCTATTCTGGAGAATACTTTGTGGGTAGTGTTTGTGTGGGACTGCAGTGGCTCAAGTGGTCAAGACATTGAACTCACTGACTGGAAGGTCGGAGTTTGATTCCCAGGTACTGCATGACAGAGTGAGCTCCCGTGTCTGTCCCAGCTCCTGCCAACCTAGCAGTTCAAAAGCAAGAAATTGCAAGTAGATAAATAGGGACCAATTCAGTGGGAAGGTAAACAGCATTCCGTGCACTCTTTTTGAGGCATGCCTGCCACATGTCCATGGAAACATCTGTAGACACAGACAGCTCTGGCTCTTTGGCTATAACCAGAGAGGAGCACTGAACCCTAGAGTCATATACGACTGGCTTTCAAGCAAGGGTGACCTTTACCTTTACTAGTGTTTGTGTTATTTTTTTTACTCTGTCAGAAGGTTTTTTAGAGGGTTCTGACGGAAGAAATGAATAACTAAACTATTATAATTATTTTGCTACATTATGCTAAATTATTATGTGTGCAATTCAAACCCAGTCCTCCAGAATTGGGCAACAATTTTACTTTACCCACTAGGCATTCCAAATTAGTCCAGATCAATCCAAATTAGAGTAATTTAGGAATATTACCCAGTGGAAGTTCTTCAAATCTATGGTCCTGCTGTACTGGTGTTCGAAGTCCCTGTAGAATTCATTGTTGCGGCTCTTTGTGGTATCCTCAGTAGTTCAGTTACTAAAAATAAGCCATTTGACCCATCCATAAAATCAAAAAATGTAGAGCGGAGGTGATACCTTTTATAGGGTTACTTAAAAATGAAACATTGCAAGCTTTCGCCTCTGTTCTGCATTGAGGAAGAGATAGTAGGTTACCTCATTGGATTCTGAAACAGTGTTTACAATGTAGACTGGGGTTTCCAACCTTTTCAAGCTGAGGGCCAGGTCACACTTTCTCAGTCAGTTTCAAGATCCGGACAGCCATTTTCCCCTTCCTGCACGATGGGAGATGGCCATTTTGTCCCAACAGCTTCAAGGTGTAGCCATTTTGTTTCTCAAAACAAAATGGCCACATGAAATGGTGGCCCATGGGCCTAAGGATGGGAACATAGGAACAAAGTTGGCATTTTGGTCTACCACTGTGCCTGGTTCCTGTGTCAGTAGCTCTGTCACAAGGTTTGTTGTCACTACTGAATAATCAGAGTGTGCATTATTCAATCAGCTCAACAGCATGAGCTGATTGTCAAGCATCTCCTGCATAGCACAAAACATGATTCGATTTACCTCAAAATTAAGCTAGAAGCAAATTAAATAGTACTTGTGTGTTTAATTATCAGACACTTGCAGATAATTTTAACAAATTAGATATTTAAGTTGCTCAGAAAGCAGTAAATTAATGCATACAGCATGATTTGCCATATTTTGGTCTATTAATCTTATTTCTCCATTTCTTAATTGCATTTCTCATGTTTTATCTGTCTGCAAGAGCCGGGGAACAATTTTATTCCAACAGCAATGAGATTAAGAATTCCAAACAACAATAATAATATGAATAATGATGTTTGGGTCTCAGCAAGGAGTAGCACTTCAAAATGACCTAAACTGTCAGAATGCAAAGCTAAATCCAGAATATGTTGCATATAAAGGGGATGGGTTGGAGAGACCTTTCTTGGCTTTGTCATTGGCCAAAATTAAATCCTCATCAGTTCATGTTTCTGGCGGTGCTTGACAGACTAGCAGATGAGCCAGATTCTGTATCTCTCCACATTCATAGCACATGTTGTAGTTTGCCAGCAGCCCCTACTTGAGCATGTTGGCCTTACACTTATGCACTCTGACTCTCAGCCTATTCAGGGTCCAGAAAAACCCATTTGACTCTTAATGGATATTTTTTAAAAATGGAATATGCCTCTGTTACACATCCAATTGGAACATGCTCTCTTTAAAAAGAGCAACTGCTATTGGTCCCCTGTCTGCCTTTCACCAGCTTCTGTTTCGCCATTCCAACAACACACGTGGAGAGTTTGGGAACCACATGGCAGGTACTGTTATGGAAGCATTCAGGGCTATCTCATGGTCTTTTGCCACCTAAGATGAAAGACCAGCGAGCACACCTTTTGCATTCCACGCACAGAAGCCAGCTGGGCTGGCAGTTGACTTGTGCTTCGCCACCAAATCCAAGACAGCATATGGCTAGTTTTGAGGTGCCACTCGGGTTTCATAGTATACCTAGTTTTACCTTCAAACAGACTTTGGCCCTGAGCATCTCTGCAGCAGAGTATGGAGCACATTCACACACACGAAACAAGTTAACATCGCTGTTAATGAAACAATGAACAAAACGACAGGATGCCTCAAACCTACACCAGTTGAGAAAATATATCTCCTTGTTGGTATTGCTCCACCTAAGATAAAGAGAGAAGTAGGAGCAGACACTGAGAGAACTAAGCAAGAGATTGGCCCTCAACATCCTCTATACAGATATGAGCCTCAAGTCCATCAACTCAGATCCAGGAAGAGCTTTATGGCAAGAACAAACATTCTTAAGGGTATTCAAGAGCAAAAACAAATTAAAAGATGGAGGAAGCACTGGACAAGGAATACCGTCAAAGAAGGATATGGCTGAGGAACTCAACCTCCCCTATGTCACCTTGAGGACCCTGAATAGGTTGAAGTTTGGAGTCCCTAAATGTAAGACCAACATGCTCAAGTGGAGCTTGCTGGAGGACAACTACACACTGTGTGAATGTGGAGAGATACAGAATCCGGCTCATTTATTGATCTGCCAATTACTGCCAGAAACATATACTGATGGGGATTTAGATTTGGTCAATGGCAAAGCCAAGAAGGTGGCTTCATTTTTGGAAGTAAAAACTCTGGCCTGAACACGAAAGAAGAAGGACCCTCCAACAAAGAGGAACTGATCCAGAGGTCAGGAGGGGAAAAACAGGAGACAGTTGCCACTGCAGCTCCCCTTGCCACAGATTTTACTCCCTGAGGCAGTTGTTTCACTCTGCCTCATTTTAGGGCAGTCCTTAGGCCCTAAAGAGGGGGATTCACCAGGATCCTTTAACCCCTTCTGATTTAATGCTGGAGACATGGAGTAAATGACCTGTTCATCTAGATACCTACCATAATGGATGCCCCCCATTTCAGCCCTTGCCACAAAGCACCCGCCAGGTGTAGTAGTCTTTAGTTGGGAGAGTGGTTTTAAAAACATAGATTTAAAAACACAGTTTTCCATGTATTTATACAAGATACATTTTCTTTAAAAATTCTTATTTTGGGCAAAATTTACATGGAAACATATAAATAATTGGCACAAGTCCATTATCTATTCCATTTGCAAAGCAGAGCTGTACTTTCTAATGGTTTCCCTAAATTGTTCACACAGCAGTATAAATGACTTTTGCTACCCGAGTACAAGTAAAGATATTTAAAAAGCTTCTCTGTTTCTTTGTGTTTCCTTGAATCCCACCTGCATTCTCTTCCATCATGTAGTTTGGAACAGTTTTTAAGGCTCTCTTTTGTCTTCTGGCATGGGATTTGTAAAGGCACTTTGAATACATTTTTTCTCATGGCCAAAATGTAGTTATGCATATATTTAAGTGATGCACATTTCCTGCCATTTACATTTTTTAAAACCATGTATGTCTTAGTTAGTTAGTTAGTTAGTTAGTGAGTGAGTGAGTGAGTGAGTGAGTGAGTGTGTGAGTGTGTGTGTGTGTGAGAGAGAGAGATCAGAAATGCATGCACGGCAAATCTTGTAAATTATGATTTCTGATTCAAGGTGCACAGTCATAACTATGGCAAAGGCTGAAATTCGGGACATCCATTCTGGTAGGTATCCTATAGTCTACACAATGAGTGTTTACTTTGCGACACCACCATTCTATAGAAAATAGAAAAGTCCTTCTGGAACACTCTTTGTCTGAAGATGAGGACAAAGATGGTGCTGCTTGTTCCATGAGATAACAAATCAATGTCTTCTCCTCTGTAGGACGCTCTGATTCTAATTCATATGGTTGGAATTTAGGTTTCTAAGAGAATTGAGTTCTTTGCAAACACAAGTGCTTTGAGATAAGCAGTTTCCCATTGGAAATGGTAAGACCACCACAATGCACTGAACGGGCCGACTGTTTTCAAAAGTAAAACTTAGTCAGGCATGATAGGAAGATCACAAAGATCTCTAGGAAAGAATGATATCTGAAGTCTGGACAGCTGCCGCTAAACAGAGTTAATAATATGGACTTAGATGACTCAAAGGTCTGAGTCAGTGCAAGACAGCTTTCTTTGTTCCTACAGTCCTGACTAAATTGGTAGCCAACCTATGACTTATAGGATTCACTTGGTGAGAAACTTCAGAATCTCTATTAGGGGTCGCCAACCTTTATAGGTTGGGGGCTGGGTCATACTTCCTCAAACACCTCAAACAGTTGAGGGGGCTGGACTGGTGTCTCTCCCTCCTGCTCCTGCGGTTGATTCTGCCACCGCTGGTAGTGGTGGTTAGAGCAAGGGCACGGGCTGGTTGGTTTGGTGCCATGAGCCGGAGCTGGCACAAGGGCTGTAGGTTGCCGACCCCTGCTCTAGTACAATCAACAGAAGCAATGATCAGCTGTTATCTCACTGCTTAGCTCCTCCCATCTCCTTCATTGCTTTCTCTGTTTAGAAAAAGAGAGGTTCAAGAAAATGCATTGCTTTTTATGCATGGGAAATTATAACAGAGAGAGAGAGAAAGGAGAGACTAGGCTCCCTTCTCTCGGAGCATAGTGAGCATATGCAAGATGACAAGTGAAAACTCCAACATAATTCTAAGGTCCTCATCAAAATGGTAAACTTGCTTGAAAGTCAGTCGTATATAACTCTAGGGTTCAGTGCTCATTTCCATTTATAGCCAAGTATCCAGCACTGTCTGGATGTGCAGACATTTCCATGGTCATGTGGCAGGCATGAGTAGACGCCGAAGCACACGGAACGCTGTCTACCTTTTCACTGTAGTGGTACCTATCTATCTACAATGGTACCTCACTTAAAGAGCATAATGCATTCCACAGGATTGCTCTTTAAATGAGTTTGCTCTTTAAGTGAAACACCATTGGTGGGCACGTGTGAGAGCTGCCAATGCTCATGCCCCGTGGAGCACAAATTACCCCCCAGGGAGTGGGACACAGCACGTGGACTTTGCGGGGCCCTTTCAGGGAACAATGTTCTTGTTGGTGGTTGATGTGTTCTCAAAATGGCTGGAGGTCATTCCAGAGTGCAATATGTCCTCTGCAGCCACAATCAAACACCTGAGGAGGCTGTTCACGTGTTTTGGCCTGCCCGACGTGTTAATTTCTGATGATGCAACCACATTCACGTCCTTCAAATTCCAGGCATTCCTCAAACGGAATGCAATTAGGCACATAACCTCTGCACCGTTTCACCCTGCCACAAACAGCCAAGTAGAGCGACAGGTCTGCACAACAAAAGAGGCGCTGCAGAGGATGGGTCCGGGGGATCTGGAGCTACAGCTCTGCAAATTCCTCCTTTGTTATAGGGTTACCCCGCTTGCATCGGGGCAGTCCCCTGTGGACATTCTGATGCAGAGGATACCCACAACATTGTTTGACCATTTGGATCTGTCCAGGGTGGATAGGGGCACGAATGTGGCTGTAGAGCAAAGGAAAGTGTTCGGGGCAGGCGACCCAGGGTACTGCAGGAATTATGCAAGTCCAGGGCCAGCGTGGGTACCCGAGGAAGTGGTGGAACAAACCGGACCCGTATCGTACCAAGTGAAGACGGTGTCGAGTTTGTTGTGGCGGGGCACACCGACCAGCTGAGGAGAAGAGTCACAGAAGCCACGGGGGAAAGCAGGTATTTTGACGAATCAGCGTTAGGGTCACCCCCCACCTGTGTAACTCAAGGGGGGGGGGGATACAGGACTCACATTGCAGGCAGCATAAACCACCAGGGGGTTGTAAATGACCAATTGTGACTTCTGGCTGGGGGTGTGTATATGATTGTGAGCCCCAATTTAGTTGTTAAGTGAGTTTTTGGTTGGTTTTAGTTGTTAAACGAGGTGACCATTCAGAGAAAATTCTGCTCTTTAAGCGAGTTAGTCTCTAAGCGAGGTGCTCTTTATGTGAGGTTTTACTCTACTTGCAATTTCTTGCTTTCGAACTCCTAGGTTGACAGGAACTGGGACAGAGATGGGAGCTTACACCATCATGCAGCCCTGCGGTCTCGAACTGCTGACCCACTGACCTTCCAGTCGTCAAGTTCAGGATGTTAACCACTCAGCCACCACAGTCCCTTCCTCATCAAACTACAAATCCCATAATTCCATAGGTTGGTATCCAACTGCTATAAGTATATAGTGTAGAAATACTCAAGGAGTCTTAGAGGACACAAAACAGATATTTCCTTGAGGATCTTAATCCCTGCTCATTTCTCAACCTCCCCAACCCCATATCTACAAGGAGAAACCAGAATGAGATTGCTGTAATGGGCCATAAGAATGACATACGCTCCTTTCACTGTCATTGGGATCTGGGTGCATTAGCCTGTCTAAGTGCTGTAACTTTGTGTAGTGTCTGGCCATACATCTAAATATCTGTCTTCCCATTTTGGTCAGCCATTTTCCAGACAAATATACAATCAGCTTTTAACCAAGATGTTGCATTTGCTGAGTACTCCCCCCCCCCCATCCCATTCTCCAAAACCTGTTCTCTTGTCTCACAATTGACTTTGTTGCTTATCACTGTAAGATATGAATGAATGACTCCAATTGTATATTAAAAAAAACATTGAGATCCATCTGCACAGTCTTGTGGAGATACTGCCAATAATTCCTATTAAAACATATCATTTCTCATCGTTCCCGGGGAGGAAAAAAAATCATAAAGGGAAGCATGAAAAGAATGTTCCCTGAGCCTAAACCATAGAAGAAAAGAACAGCAATACTCTACTCCTGTATCTCATGGACCGAAAACACATTCTAAGTGCTTGACACATTCTTCATAAATACTTCATGAAAGTGAATGTACTTTTAACTCCTAGAACTGCCCTGAGCTGTATATGATCAGGATTGAAGAGGCAAACAATGATCAATGTGGCCATAAAAATAACCCCACCAAAATATTCTCGAAAGAAGACTTCTTAATCCAATTTAAAGAGAAAAGATCTCCCTTTAAGACATTTGATGGCTGGATAGGTCTAGATAATTGGCTGCGCAGCCAGACATTGGGAGTTCGATTCCCCCGCCCCTACCTGCCTCCTGAGAGGAGAGCCAGTCTATGTAGCCTTAGGGAAGCTGCACAGTCCCAGGGCACCCCCTAGAGGAAGGGAATGGTAAACCACTTCTGTGTTTTCTCTGGCTAGAAAACCCTGCAAAGGATCGCCACAAGTCAGAATTGACTTCCCGGCACACAATTATTGAATTTATTATGGGACATTCAAAGGAGAGCATCATAGACAGAGTAATTCAGGATGCCAGCAAGACTGGGAAAAGGTTCCTGATGTTAAGCACTGATGTTAAGTGGATGGTAAGCATTCAGGTTGCAAACTGATATGATCTTTCTCATTTTTCACATTCTGAATATGGTACCATTGTTCCCTAGTATATGTTATTTCTTCAGACTTTCAAGTGTTGTTCTTTGTAGCAAATGTGCCTATAATTGGTGCATTTATAATGAGGAACATATGCTCTGAAGCATGTGTATGGCGGAAGGACATATAAGCATGTATTTATACAAGATGTATTTTCTTTAAAAATGCTTATTTTGGGCAAAGCCTACATGAAAACATATGCATAATTGGCACAAGTACATTTATTTGTCCTGTGGATTGTCTTTAGCAAAATGATGAGAATCAGAAACTGAGGCTATAAAACTGTCAAACTAAGAAAAATCAAAATTTACCCATGCCGAGCAAAGGCCTTAAAGAACTGAAATGGAACTTCATGCTGGGGAATTTTTCAAAAAGCTTTATGGATTGAAAGAATAGGCGGCCAAGCAGTGGGGAAACCCTTTGTTTCTGTCTCACCAGTGCTTTGAAGTCTAACAGAGTCAGAAATACACGGAAACATTTTTCAGTGTTACTCCATCACAAGGTGTAGCCACATTTCTTCAATGCGCTGTCACAATGAAAATTTTTGCCAGGGTGTTAACTGCGGGGATTCTAATGTGTGCCAGTTACAAGGATTTTTATAGAAGAACCAAAGATTTAAATGATGGAAGTTGGAACCAAATCTTTATTTTTATTACGGTCCAAGACCAGCATAGAACAGCAAAAGTTAAAATAAGGGTGCTTTAAAAGGAGCATTTCTGCTCAGGGTTAAGGAGCAGTAAAATTAGTACATATGATCAATAATGTTACAACTATTACTAAGCCTATGCTGTAGTGCTAGTAGTTTATTTGGCTGAAGGTCCTGCCAGTTGGAACCTGTTTCTTCAGCTGAATTATTTTCTTGATTTGGTAAGCCCTATGTACAAGTTGTCAAACATAGCTTTTCTTGAGTTCTAAACAAAGAGATGAAAAGAGCTGAATCCGAATGGCAGGCTTTATTCAGCCCAAGAAGCAACACGACATAGAGGCAACCCACCAAGCCGTATACACTCACACACCCAAAAAAATATCATCTCAGCTTAATCTGACAAGAGTTACCAGGTCAACAGGATCTATTTCCTACACATTTCAAGTCTAAAACACATGTGATGTGACATAAGTGGGACAGGAGATGAGATGAGACACAAGAACTGCATTTGGGCCAACTAATTGTGAAAGTGGGCTTAGGAGAAATCTGAACAAATGAAAGCAAGATAATATGGCAGTATAGATCCAAGGGGAAAGACCTATTTTGGTGGTTCCACAGACGGCAAGTTGTTGCTTGGTTCAATTTGGGAAACAGCAGAGAATGTTCATGTCAACTTTACATGGCATCACATACAAAAATCAAACTTTCCTTATTTCACTGTTGTGCATTGAAGATTTATCTCCCTATCTCAAGACCTATCCAAGTACAGTGGTACCTCGGATAAAGTCTGATTTGGATAAAGTCCAATTCGGATAAAGTCACGGTTTTCATGCACACGTGATGCATTGTATAAAGTCCAAAACTGCTAAAAAAAATGGACGTTATCTGAGATATTTGGTATAGGAACCTCAGATAAAGCCCATTTATGGATGTTATCCGATGCGTCACCCATTTGATTCAGATAAAGTTCAAAATTGGACAGAGTCCAAACTTATGGAACAGAGTTTGGACTTTATCCGAGGTTCTACTATATAGGTATTGAGACTTGACAAGGGTCACCATAGATTGGAATCAATTTGATGGCATGTGTCTCAGTGGTTATACTGCTGTCCTGCAACCAAAAGGTTGTGAGTTTGATCTTGGCTAGGGCTCAGTGTTGATTCAGCCTTCCATCCTTCTGAGTTTGGCAAAATGAGTACCTTGCATGTTTGGGGCAAAACGCTAATTAACTTGTGAGCCTCCCAGAGAGTGCACTAAACACTATGGGTGGGATATAAGTGGTTGCTTTGCTTTGTGATTGCTAATTATTATTACATAGAGTAGACTGGATCAATCCTTACTGAGCATGGGTATACTTTAAAATCAATTGTACAGGTTAGTCATGGCTAAAATCCCATTGATTTTGAGAGATCTACCTCATTGGAGGGACAACTACTGAAGCCGAAGCTCAAGTACTTTGGCCAACAAATGAGAAGAGAGGAATCACTTGAGAAGGCCCAGCTGCTAGGAAAGATTGAAGGCAGAAGGAGAAGGAAGCAGCAGAGGATGAGATGGCTAGATGGCATTGTTGACGCAGTGGGCATAAATCTGGGTGGGCTACGGAGGATGGCAGATGACAGAGGAGCCTGGTGTGTGGTGGTCGATGGGGTTGCAAAGGGTCAGACTCAACTGTGCGACTGAACAACAACCTAAGTATAATAATAACAGGGTCCAGCACTTAGTACTACAAAGCAGTGGTTTCTAGTCCTGGTTCTGTTTGACACACTAGTTGTAAAATTCCTGAATATAGAACATGCCAGGAACCACCTCCTCCCAGCCTTGCTATATATTGCTGGCAGATTTGCGTCTGTAGTTTGGATAGTTTTATAGAGAAAACGGCATCACTCATGTACAATGTGGAGGTAGCCAGAGCCGTAGCCAGGGGGCAGGGGGGTGAAAACCCTCCTGAATTAACAGCCCCCCACCCACCCACCCTGTGGTGCCAATGTTATATACATGAGTGTGACATTGTTGCCCCTCCTGAAAAATCCCCCCCAGCAAAAAAAATCTGGAATCCTGCCTATGGCCCTGGAAGTTTGCAGCAGTACAAAACAGATGTGGAAAACAGGGAGTGTGGAATGGATTAAAATGGCACAGTAATAACCGTGTGCTACAATTGCCAAGAGAGCACTGTAAACCAGGAAAGAGAATTGCTCATGGACTATTGTAGGAAAGGGCAGGACTAGTTAGTATCCTGAACGGGTACATTCTACAGCACAGACTCTTGAAGAAAAACGAGAGTGTGATGAAAAGAAAGCCATCCCTTTCAGATTCCAGCGATAGCCTCCTTATTACATTCTGGAAGTGTTTAGCAAGTTGCTATTGCTCTGTTGTTTTGTGAATCAGAATAGATTGCCAGCATGGCCAACTTTTTGTTCTGAATAACCAATCAATTGATCAGTCAATCAATCCCTCAGTAGAGGCTTGTTGGGTATATGATTCTGTATTTTCTCAAACATATTTGCTTGAAGGAAAGGAAAAACAATCTTTCTTTTTTTCTAAAACAGGGCAAGTAAACTCCATATTTATAGAAGCAAAGTAACCCATTTATTTGCAAATCTTTGTGTTTTTCCCCTCCGTATCCCTGAGGTTTGATTTCTTTCTTTCTTCTTTTCTTTGCAATTTAAATGTACATTCACTAGGGGTGCTGGGGCTATACTGCTGCCTCCTCGCTAGGTGCAGATAATGTCAAGAAAACAAATGAAGCCCAGTGCTGTCTGATTGAAAGCAAATACTTGAGGGCCAGTTCAGTGGTCCTTTGGGTGGGAGCTAATTTAAAAATGCTTAGCAAATCAGTAAACAAGTTAGAATGTGCAAAAGGAAGATAACGAAGTATGGAATAGAATCTGAAGCAAAGCCTCTAAGGAGAAAGAGATGCAATATATATATATTTATACATATGGCAAGCAACCAAGTATCTGAGAAGTTACTAAGAATCTTAGGCAACTTGGGCATGCATGAGAAAGATTCAGTTTCTCTCGCACACACAAACTCTGTAGATTAATTCAGCCAGTTGATGGCTATGGATTGCAATGAGCAATCGATGGTCTCATAGGTCCTTTCTAACTTATCTATTCTATGATTTTATGATTGTAAATCTGGTACAATTAGATTCAGGAATTGCAACCAGAAATTACTTGCCAATGTGACTTGACTTCCAAATCCCCTTCATATGACTGAAGATAAATTAATAATTGTTACCCAAAAACAAAATGTTTGTGCATTATTATACTGGCAGTGACGGTTCCCATCATTTTTTATTGAAAAGTTTGTCTTTTTGATGGTTTGATATTTGGAAGTTTATTCTTTTGGTGGTTTTTATGCTCTGACTGTCCAAAGGAAATTTCCCAGGATGTTTGAGGAAAGAGGGAAGGAGGGTAGGGATATTGCCAAGGCAATGTAGATAACAATGAACAGATAAACAACCAATAGAATATTCTAATCTGTGGCAAAAGGGTGTTTATCATTAGGGATAGCGAGATCTGTTAATTTTACTTTCTACTGTATTCAAATAGACAGACAGACAGACAGACAGACATAGGTTGGTTGCAAATGTGGCTAACACCTTCAAAATGCAATGAAACTCTCCTCTATCTTCACTGGCCAAGTACAAAAGGTACAATCATTCCTAGCAGTATTAATCAATGGAAGATTTCAATGAAATTAAAAGTAGAATGGACATATGGAAGGCTTTGAAGGATCAACATTGGATGGAACCAACAGAAGAGCTGGCATCCAGTTTTGTTGAAAGTTGGGAGGTCTGGAAATTGCTAAACAGGCTTAGCACAGACACAACAAGATCTAGATATACTCTGAATAAATGGGGATACTTGGTGATGTTTAGCCCTCTACAATTGCAGAGTGGTGTAAACAACCACACATGTGTACATCTGCCCCATATGCCCTGCTCAATGTATATTTAGGGACCTCATTAAAAATGTGGCAGTCACAAGCTCTGACTTGTTGAGAACCACAGAGATCCTGACTGAGCATTTTAAAAACAACAAGCTTTGGTCCTCAGTGGATTATACGGTAAGTCTGGCCAGGTATCCCACTACGGTAATGGAGTAGACCATACAGCCTGCACCTCAATGCTGAGTGTTGGGTGGTGGAAGAGGCCATGCAGATGGACTGGCTGTGAAGACATGCCTTGATAATATCCTCAAGGCCGTGGCAGTCCATTGCAGTCCCAGTGTTAAATCTTGCATGTCTCATTTCATACGTGCTGCAGGAGATGTCTCCGAGATCATAGTGTGTGGGTCACTTCAAGGCAAGCTGGGATCCATCTTGAACAAATTCATGCCAGTGACAATTTTCCTGCTTGCCTTGGAGGACAACGACAGCTCAGAGCCAGCTGACCTTCAAGACCAGGCGTTCTGGCACTCTGAGGCAGGGAAAAAAAATGCTCGGATCAAGTTGAAGCTTACGACGACAGTGATAGTGTAAGTTCTCTGGTTTCTTCCATCTTTTAAGATTTGGAATTTCATGTGCGTTGCATACTGGATATGGAGAAATGTGCAAACTTAAATAAAATTCTTATCAAAACCAAACAGAAATTAAAATTTCACCTGTCCCAGTGATGCATGCCTATCTCTGGTGACAATATGAAACTTCTATACATCCAACCAAACTGGTTCAGTGTGTCTTTAAATGTAAACAGAGATGAATATCCCCTCATCAAAATCACCAATTGTGGTTTGTGATTAGTTGCCTACATTTAGAGTTTTGTCGAGGCAATGGTTTTATCTTCCTTCTCCTCCCCCCCCCCGAGTCACTCTACTACTCCAAAATATTCTTCTCTTTTTTAATAAAATAAAAAAAACCTCTGTATGTATTCCTACTTTAGATTCAAGGCAAGGGAGGGAGAGAACCCTGCTGCCTGTATACAGCTACCAATTATTTTAATAGTGGTTGCTTATTTATATGCACTGGCTGGGTTTTGATCCTGTGATTAAGAGCTCAGCAATGTAGGTCACTGAAGAGAATTTACCCTAAAATTGCTAATTTGCAGTATATGGTGATTATGCCTAATCTGATCTTTTGGCATTTGCTTATGAAAGCTAGACAAATCACTTCTGCCAAATACAATGCTCAGAAATGTGACTTTCAGATATGTGCAGCATGTGTCAGGCAATCACTTTTCCAAATCTACTCAGGTTCCTAATGAATGCACTGATTTATCCCTTAAGTAATATCACACCCAGCCAAAAGTCATATATGAAGACCTGGAATAAACACAACCCCAAATATTATTCACTAAAGTTCCTCATGCAGATTTTTAACAGTGAACGGTTGCTAGATATTTGGCATTCAGGATCTGCATTTAACATATGACTTTATATAGTGAACTAGCATATTTTGCCTGGCCTTGCCGGGCAGTTTCTTTTTGTGTGTGTGTGTGTTTTTGGTTAGGGGTGGTTTGGGTGGTTTGGGTGGTGGTGACTGGAATTTGTGGTTTTTGAATTTATTTGATTTATTTGATTTAATTTATTTTTTATTTGGATTTTTAAAATATTTTTTACTGTTGCATACTCTTCTGGCCTCTAGGTGGGGCTGTGATTAAGAGTGCGATTGTTTTTCTTTCTTCAGTTCTGTTGCGGAGGCATGGAGGGAGGATGTCTTCCATAAGTGCTCTTGACTTATTATTTTATTTTGATTTTAATTTGATTTTGGGGTGCTGGGCTGGGGGGGTTTAAGTAGAGTGTTTCTACCTAACCCCCCCCCCAACTGTTTTTGATTGTTCTTTTCTATTTTATCTGGATTTTAGATGTTTTGGATTTTTCTTGTTGTTATTTATTGTTTTGATTTTTTCATATTTATTTTTGTAATTTTTGTAATTTTGAAATCCGGTCAGTTTTCAATGTTTGAAATTTTGGATTTTACCAGTGAAACGTTGTCATAAAATTGACCATTTATTCAGAACTGACATTTGACAGCAATTGGATGAAGAAATTTAACTTTCATTGACCTTCCCTGCACGTCATCTCTCAGAAGCTGTGGAATATTGACTAGTGCTCCAGATCAGCTCCCAGAGACAGGCTAACGTTGATTTGGATGGTTTGGAGACAACTGCTGCTTGTCATCTGCCTGATCCTGGGAAATATTTCCCTTCGTAAATGAGATACTGTCAAAAATTGACAGATTGTGCTGTTTTCTCAACCTGTCAGACATTGACTGATAAAAGTCAATGTGAGACATAGGCTATTACCCATCAAATATTGTCAAAACCTGACTTCTACTCATGCTGGCTGTTAGATATTGACACATTTATTTATTAAGATACCTGGGCTTCCCATTTGTCAGAGCAAAAAGGCTTCAATAAGTAGCTTACAATAATGTAAAGCTATTTCAAACAATGATATTTCAGTATGATGAACTAGGTAGTAAGCACAAGATTTGGAAAGGTATTTTTAAGAAGTGATGATTAAATTATTCTAAGCCACTCCCCAGTAGTTGGGTAACCATTTCTATAGTTCCCTGTTTTTCAAAAGCATGAGAAGGAACTACTACTACTATTATAAGTGTTAAAGGGGCCATGGTGGCTTAGTGGTTAAAATATTGTGCTTGATGACCAAAAAGTGAGTAGATCAGCAGTTTGGAACCAGTGCTGCACAACAGGGTGAGTGACCATCATGTGCCCCACTTCCTGCCAACTTTGCAATTCAAAAGCAAGAATTTGCATGTAGATACAGTAAATAGGTAAAAAGCAAAAGCTGTCTTGAGACTCAACATCAGGAAAACCAAGATAATGGCAACAGGCCCTATCAGCCCCTGGAAAATAAAGGAGAAGAAGTAGAAGCAGTAACATATTTTACTTTCTTAAGATCAAAGATCAATGCAGATGGGGATTGCAGCTATGAAATAAAAAGACTACTGATTTTGGGGAGACAAGCTATGAGAAACCTGGGGAACATAGTCAAAAGTAGAGACACCACATTGCAAACAAAAATTCGTATAGTCAAAGCAATGGTATTCCTGGTGGTAATGTATGGTTTTGAGAGCTGGATCATTAGGAAAGCTGAGCGCAGAAGAATAGACGCCTTTGAAATGTGGTGTTGGAGGAGAGTTTTGAGAGTACCCTAGACAAATAGGTCAATCCTAGAAGAAATCAACCCTGACTGCTCCTTAGAAGGTCAAATAGTAAAGATGAAGCTAAAGTACTTTGGACATCAAATGAGAAGGGAGGATTCACTTGAGAAGGCCTTGATGCTGGGAAAGGTGGAGGGCAAAAGAAGAAGGGGACGGTCAAAAATGAGATGGTTAGATGGTATTATGGTTGCAATGGGCTCAGAGTTGGGCGGGTTGAGGAGAATGGTGGAGGACAGGGGTGCCTAGAGGTCAATGGTCCATAGGGTTGCAGGGGGTCGGAATCGACTGTGTGACTGAACAACAACAAATAGGTACCATCTTGGTGGGACGTCTAACAGCATTCCATGCACTCTGGCATCTAGTCATGCCTACCACCAGTGGTGTGCTGGCCCACAGGGATGCAGGGACTCAACCCGGTGCACCCGAGTGATTGGTGTGCCCCAGAAGCAGGCAGAGGTAATGGGAATGTATGGGATTTCTCCTCCCCAACCCCAACCCCCAATAGGTGCCCCCATCACTTCCTGTACGCCACCCTCCCAAGGTGCCCAGCACACCCCTGCCTATCACATGACCACAGAAATGTCTACAGACACAGACAGTGCTGTAAACAGAGATGAGCAGCACCTCCTAGAGTTGGACAAAACTGGTACCACCAAAGAGCTACCTATTTATCTACTTGCAGCTTCTTGCTTTCGAACTGCTAGGTTGGCAGGAGCTAGGACAGATGGTGGGAGCTCATTCCATCATTCAGCACTCCGGTCTCGAACAGTTGACCTGAAGTCGTCAAACTCAGCATCTTAACCGCTAAGCCTCTGTGGCCCAATGCAGCGTAGTATCTATAAACATTGCACAGTGCAAGGAAGCACAGTTAACACTGAAGATTCCATGTTTTCATCAAGTGCCTTTCCTTGGGATATCACTTGCATGTGTGAATGGGTGGCGTCAGGTCTGTTGCCACAGTTAAACATCACTCTAAACCAGTGGTTCCAAACATGGGGCCCACGCCCCACAAGGGGGGTTTTAATTTCCAGAAGCCGAAGTCAGTACTTAGGCTTCTGGGAGCTGAAGTCCAAAAAGAAAAACAAAGTTTGGGAAACACTGCTCTAAACCAAGTCCAACCTTATTTAGCGGAGTTGGTTCACCAATGCAGCTGCCAGGCATTGGGGATAATGTCAGCCTAAGCTTGAAAAGAATCTATTGAGTCATGTGTAAATCAGACCATAATTATCAGCTACCACAGTTTTGCAGTCGTTGCTTTAACAATCTGCAGTTATATAGACTGAATGCAGTATATAAGGGAGAATGACAGACCCTTTATCATTCTGCTTCTTTTCCTAAGGGGAAAAAAAACCAGAAATGCTGCTCAAACAACCCAGAGTCACATTGAATTGTGTTCTGCCCGTCACATAATATATGTAAATGAATTCCTATTAATCTTTCTACGTTCAGCTACGGCTAAAACCATTCATTTGAGAACTATCTTTGTACTTCTCTTCCCCTAATTTCATTTCCCTTCTGCCTCTCCTCCTCTGTGTCTTTAAGGCCTTTATTAATTTGTCCACATTAATCTGATCGAGATTAAGGACACCAGCATTTCTAGAGGCTTGAGCCATCAAGCTTAGCGGTAGTGGCAGGACAAACAAAACACTTCCGATGAGCAATAGGCTAAGCTAGTCACCTTGCTTGAAGGCTGAAGCAATGCATCAAAAGTTTGAAGATGGAGACTGCAAAGGAAATGGGGTTCCATTGCCGTGAAATTGAGAGAGATGATGCCTTTTTGCTAAGGAACTAGGTGACGATAAAGGGCTCCCTTGCTCAAAAGCCAGCCGTGTCCGACTCTCGGGGACGCTGTTCATCTTCATGTACATCCAAAGAGCCAGAACTGTCTGCAGATGCAGACGTTTCCACGGTCATGCGGCAGGCGTGACTAGAAGCACACGGGAACACTGTCATCTTTCCCGCTGAAACGGTACCTGCAAATTCTTGCTTTTGAATGGCAAAGTTGGCAGGAAGCGGGGCAGACAATGGGTGCTCACTCTATCACGCAGCACTCAGGTGTTGAACGGCTAATCTGCCAACCTTCTGGTCGCCAAGCTCAGCATCTTAACCGCAAAGCCACCGCGGCCCTCAGTTACAATAACAAAAAGTCTTAATCTCAAGTAATTCACAGTTAATTCCAAACTGTAAAGCAGAAGTTCTCAACCTTTTTAAGCTGGGGGTCATACTCCCTCAGACAGCTTCAGGGGTCATAGGGCCATTTTGCCCTTCCTCCACCACATGGCACTTCCTGGAGTGGGTGAGGTGGTGGTGGGCCACATGAAAGGGTACCATATCTGGCCCATGGGCCACACTTTGAGAATCCCTGCTGTAAAGTGATCCAATCTAGGATCTTTGGAGTACTGAGAGGGCTGAGGAAGACTTTTTGCTGCTGTTCCTCCGGAGGGGTGGGGGGGACACACAACATCCAAACAATTAATAATCTGGCGTGGCTAAAGCTATTGTCTTCATACATGCACCTGGTGCTGCACAAACATGGCGTGCCTGCTGAGACAGCCATTATTTTCTCACTCAGAAGATAGTAGTACATAATTTTGCTCACTGTGTCACATTATTTGTCAGCAACCGCAAGCTGTTGCCTCTATCAGAAGCAAGCACGGCTAAGCTGATTTCAAACCATGATGCTCATATAGAAGATAATGAGAGTCACCAAGGCGTGAGCACACGGCATATTCAAATGCAGTGTGCCGGAAAGCAAATAGTGGACCTGCTATTATTTGTATTTGGCCAGCTGCGGTTCTGTTGGTTTGTAATAATGTCCCACTTTCAAATAGTCAATTCATGGAAGGGTAGCAATCGATTTCGACTTACTGTCAGAGAAAGTAATACCTCAACTTTTTGCAATGTGTTCAATCTTCTTCAGAAAAAAAATGCTTCTCAAAATGCTTGCACCAAGGATCTTTGGACCAGTGGGGAGTTAAAGGGTATTTAAGGTCCAGGTTGCTCACAAGTACAATGTGTGAGAAAACAAAACAATATGGGACATCTGCATTGGGGAAAGTAAGAAGTACTGTATAGAAATAATCTGACCAGTGGTTTCACCTATCTGTGGTGGGTCTGTCACAATAGGTAAAGGTAAAGGTCACCCTTGTTCGAAAGCCAGTCATATCCGACTCTAGGGTTCAGTGCTCATCTCTTCATAGCTGAAGAGCCAGTGCTGTCTGCATTTGTAGACGTTTCCATGGCCATATGGCAGGCATGACTAGACACCGGATCACACGGAACACTGTTTACCTTCCCACCGAAGTGGTCCCTATTTATCTACTTGCAATTTCTTGCTTTCAAACTGCTGGTTTGGCAGGAGCGGGGACAAAGACGGGAGCTCACTCTGTCCTGCAGGGCTGTAGCTAGGATTCTAGGTGGTTTTTTGTTTTTTGTTTTGGGAAGGGGAGGGGGGTCAGGAAGGGCCAAAAAAATTCAGGTGGGGCAACAATGTCACACTCAAATATATAACATTGGCATCACGGGGTGGGGTGGGTGGGTGGGCTGTGCTCAGGAGTGTTTTCAGGCCCGCTGTGGATCTGCCCCCCCTCCCACCAATGGCCATGCCATCCTGCAGTCTTCAGGTAGCAAACTGCTTACCTGCCACCTTCCACTGGAAGGCTTCTAGTCAGCATCTTAACCACTTGAGCAAGAAGTATAGAAATAATCTGACTAGTGATTTCACCTATGTGTGGTGGGTCTGTCCCAATATCCACCAAACAAAGCAGTGGTGGTAGGTGAGACCTAAAGCATCACAGCCAACATTGGGAAAGCCAAATGTGAAAGAGGTTATTTCTATACATACACAAACACAGAGATATTCTATTGCATAGTTTCATGGTAGGAAAGGGTTCACAAAGAGAGGGGGTGGGTGGGGTATGGAGGTCAAACAGGATTAGCATAACAGGAGGTAGTCCAAGCCTGAGGGAGGATGGCTTCTCATTTGTCCTTCTGGACAAGTTGTGGAAGATCTGGACTCAATGTTATGTTTTAGTTTTATTGTCTTTGTTTTCAAATATACCTCCTATCTTGTTACCCAATAAAAACAACCCAAAGTTTTGTAGTTCAATGAATAGACAGACAGACAGATACTAGACCTATGATGAGCCAGTTCCTATCAAAGTCAGATGATAACTAACTACAGTCATAGAATCGAACCATTCTATTACAGCTCCAACAGTTAGGATGTCACCAGTTTGTAACATGTCTCACTAAACAATGAGAAAGCATGCGGGGAAACAAGCTCTAAAAATGGTAGTAGCTCACCAGAGCATTGCTAGCTGCTGCCCATATAGGGAATTTCAATTTCAAGGGTATTCTGGCAGGTTGGGTCCATTCCAGTGATCCTGAGGATGTTGGGGGAAATGATGGAATAAAAAGGGCCAGTATATTTTTTCTTAATGCTCTTAATTATGAGTAATGAAATCTGGAGGGTTTTATATATATAATTATATATATAATTATATATATATAATTTTAGTTATTCCTCAGTAAACACATACATGCTCAGTAAAATAAATTCCTGTTTTGGAGTTGACGGCAACTTGTTTGGGGATCTCCAAATTTCACCAAGTAACAGCTACATATGATAGTGACAAAATATTTGACTTTTTCTGATTGTTTCTTCTTGCGGACTGAGTGTTTGCTATGTATAAGCCAGTTGAATGTTTCCATTGTGAGACCTGAAATAATGGACTCAAGTTAAGGAAATAAGATTTTGACTGAAAATTAAGCAGAACATTCCAATGGTGAGAACTGTTTGCAGAAGCAATAAACTACTTCACTGAAGATTTTAAAGATTTCTTTTCAAGCTACCTGTCAAGGATGTTTTAGGTTGGAATTACCTCCTTTGACAGGGAGTTAGACTCGATGAACCTGCAGCCTTCATCTTTTATGTTTATATGAAATGTGATTTGGATGACAATATCTAACTGCTTCTAGGAGATATTATCCAAACAAATTGGCCTTTTCAAGTTCTGGCCAAAACAGCCAGTCAATCTGCGGTGTAGTTTCATCTAAAGGCATGTGCTTGAATGTCTCAGCCCTTAAACATGCAATCTGACAGATCAGAGGCAGCCTTTGTGGTGCGTAAGGTGTGGTGCTTTTTTATTATTAACGTTACTAAAAAAGACCTAAAGGAATATCATCATACAATGAATAGAGAGCTGAATAGGAACTCAGTCTCTGAATGGACCAAGAAGCTGTATCTGTTGTACACAGACCCGCAGCTGGAAAACTTTATATTTCATTACACAAATTATTTCTCTAAAAGCTGTTAAGGAGGATTGTGATCTATAATTAGAATAATACCCTCACAGGATTACATTCACAAAAGTAATTGCGTAATCATTTGGGACGTCTGTTATGCCAGGGAACGGTATACTTCAAAGTGTATTGAGTGTAATTTCTTTTTTTTAAAAGGGATAATTTTTTTCCTTCTTATGTCAACACGATTTTCCAAAATGTAATGAGACTTGAAGAGGATATGTTCTAATGTATAGTTGGTTTGTCTTTCCCATGCCACAAATATATGAGGCTTTTACTAATAATAATTGCATCGTGTGCCACCACTAATTGCTTATAAATCTCCTGCAAACCAAACCTGAATTTTCCATATGTTTTTTTCACAGCCTCATCTACTTCCCAAAGTGGTCGTTAACATAAAATGGGCCATCTGCACCCCCTTGAGCTCATTGGGCATAATGGTTATAAATATACACATCGTTTCATATTTTCTTTGATGGAGACTCTGATAAACTCTGTGAAGGAGTAGCATTGCTTTCTCATATGTATATAGTCTGACTCACTTTTGCGAGGGATCATCTTGCATGCTCACAGACACTTAGATCTCTTCCCAGCAGTCTATAGCATGTTTGAGTTTCATTGTTTTCAAAAATCATAAATGTCCCATTAGTCCATTTCAAGGGCTCTCCTACCCTGTGCCACACTGCCCTCCTTATATAGGGGCAAATGAGCCCAAGAAAGGGACAGTTGTAGTGATGGCTATAGGTCCCTGCCTGGCATTGTATCTTCCCATTGCTTTGGATATGGCAATGCTCCAAGGACACTTGAAAGATACTTCTGCCACAAACGGTGGCCCTATTTTTGTGGTTATCCTGCAAGAGACACACACACACAAAAGACCAAAATCCTTATGAGCTGGTTGAGGCAAGACCTGGAATTACATATCACAACCCTCTGAACCAGTGGTGGGCATTAAAAAAAAATTTCCTGCCACACTGTGGGCGTGACCATGTGACTGGGTGGGTGTGGCCTGCTGGCCATGTGACTGCCCTTCACTATAGAGCTATGAAAATAGAAGCCTCTTCTATTTTCATCATCACTCTATAGCAAACCTCTGAAGCCATTCCCCCCTTGTCTAAGGCTTTTCCAAGGCTCCGTTTCACCCCGAAGTGCCTCCCCAGCCACTCCGGAGTGGCTGGGGATATGCTTTGGGGTGAAATTGAACCCAGGAAAAGCCTTTGATGAAGGGGGAAATGGAGCCAGAGCCCCCTCCGAAGCCTCTTCTAGGAGGAGGAAGAGGAGGTGGGTGGGGCCAGACATTTTTACTACCGGTACGCGCGTATTGGTGCAAACCTGCTGATGCCCACCAATGCTCTGAACCAAAAGTCTGGACAATTGCTTGAAAGGTTTTCTTGTGTTTCATTAACAGAAGAAAGAATTCAAAAGGGAAAAAGTGCTACACAGTTTTTTAAAAAATCCCTCCGAATACTGGAGAAAATGGCAGAGGCAGAACTGAGAGCATTCCAGGAGAACACATTAGAAAATCATAAAACTTATTGAACGGATAGGTTAGTTCCAAAACATATACAAAGTATTTATTTTCCCAGCATGGACACAAAGAACAGAAATAGATTGTAATTGAGCCAGTATTCCTCCTAAGAGGCAGCCTTGGCTCCTGGACAAAGTCCCTCCTCCTTCTAAGTGAGACAAAGTCAAAGTCAACTAATTAACTTATTATATACTGTACCTTTATATACTTTAATGGATCATTCCTTTTTCCTTTCACAGATGAATTGTTTATTATACAGACAAAGTCCAAGTTGGCTTCTTCCTTTCATAGAGAAGTAATATCTTGCCCCATTAGACTGTCTCCAGGTAAAGAAGCCAATTGGACTTTGAACTCAAAAGTAAGCCTGAGGTGTCAGCCTCCTCTCAGACCTTCTTTGAATTTCTTCTTGGTGGGATACCATTTGAACACATTACATGTTCTTTTGTTCAGGGCAAACAATGGCTTTTGCCTCCCACCTGGTCTAGCCAGATCTTCTATTCAGGTAGTCTCTGGAGATTCTAAAGGGGGGGGGGGTTCTATGTTCCATTCTCCTCACATTTTCTCAAGTTTTCCTCAATATGTATGGATTTAGCAAATAGCTTCCTGTTATTTTTGGAAGAAAGCTTGTATCAGATGGGTGTGTCCAATTTCATCATTCTGATTCAGTGCATGCAACTGAATCACTCTCCATATGGCAACCCTCACTCTCTCACTCACACACACAATTATGGTGTCTTATGTGATTACTTAGTGGTTAAGGCACTGAACTTGAAGAGTAGAAGGTCAGCAGGTCGAGACTCTGGTGCTGTACAGTGGAGTGAAATCCTATTGTCCGCCCCAATTCCTGCTAACCTAGCAGTTTGAAAGCAAGAAATTGCAAGTAGATAAATAGGTACAACTTTGTCAGGAAAGTTAACAGCATTCTGTGTGCTTTGGGTATCTAGTCATGACTGCCACATGACCACGGAAACATCTGCAGATGCAGACAGTGCTGGCTATAAATGAAGATGAGCATCGCCCCCTAGAGTCAGACATGACTGCTTTTGAGCAAGGAAGATCTTTTACTTAATGTTACTCACTGCATCCATATCTGAGCTATCATAGAGGCTCAGAGACTGTTGTGTCTTGCAGCAGACCTATCCAGGCTACTGAGTGTACTTACCAGGTCAAGGGGTCAAATGGATCTCTCTTGGAAGAGTCCATGTTATGAAGTCCTCCGATTTTTTCCACTTAAAGACAAGAGACCAGAAACAATTCAACATGGCAGCTCTTATGTCTGCTTGATTCTCTACAGCAGAAGTGTCCAAACTACAGCTCACAGACCAGATCTGGCCCCCAACACCAATTCATCCAGCCTGTGCTGCCCTTGTCGCTCCTGGAAGCAGAAGTAAAATGCAAGTATGGGCGCATTTTACTTCCACTTTTGGGAGCGACAAGGGCGGCGGGGCCAGATGAATTGGTGTCGGGGGCCAGATCTGGCCCATGGACCCTAGTTTGGGGACCCCTGCTTTAAGCAGAGAAAATGGCAGCCTAAAATCTATCACATTCTGTTGCAAAACACAGATTTCAAGGCATGTTTTACTTCCGCTTCCAGTGAGAGGAACTATGTGACCTGCCCGCTTAGCGCAGTGACCAGCCTGCTGAGCCATGTGACCGGCCCACAGCCCAAAACGTTTGGGCACCCCTGCTCTACAGTCTACAGATCAATCAGCTCAAGGTGATACATGTGTCCTGTATTTTCCTGACAAATAGCTCCAAAGTATGAGTTGTATAGCATATAACAGAAAAACCTTCTTTCTCTTTTTTGTTTACTTTGGAAGGCGATTCTCCCTGAGAGAGTTCTAAGAAAGAAAATACTCTGCGTGGTGTTCTTGAGAACTTAGCCCACAATTATCCCAATTTTGTTTTTATTTACATTTTTGAGGATGTTCACAGTAGTGTTCTCTTTCTTTAATTAAATGGTAATAAAACTGCAATGCAAAAGACTTAATGTGCACCTTTCTGCCTACTGAAGCCAACAGGGTAGTTTCCCAGTCGAGTGTTGAGCAGGAGACCAGCTCTCCAATAAATATACATATTCTGTCACAACTATTGCTGCTGTGTATATCCTGGCTGCCATGTCCTTTCTAGAGTATTAAAGGGGGACTGTTTGTACTGCAAATCTACTTTCCAGATAATGATTCCCAGAAACCACCAGATGGTAGAGATTCTATCAATGCTAGGTGGAAGATTTTGGGGACTGTAATCCAAGAAATAACTTTTCCAAGCACTGAATCCTAGGTTTCTTTACGGTTATGGCTGCAAGAATAGGGTTGCCATATATCCCAGTTTCCCAGGATTTTCCTGGATTCAAGCTGTCCTGGCCAGTTCAAAAAACATGTGAAAGTCCAGATTTTTAAATTTGAACAAATGAAGCAAGATCACCCCTCACCAAGGGATTTTTGCAAAGAGTTAATTCACTGCCACCCTGCCTTTCTTTCAATTATCCTGCTTGAAAGTGGCGAAGGCAAAAAAGCATCCTAAGAAGCCCGCCAGAGAGGAGAGACACTTGCAAGCGAGATAATTGAAGAAAGGCATGGAGGCAGTGAAATAACTCTTTGCAAAAAAACCTTGGCTCACCTTGAAGTTTGGTGGACAAAGAGTCTTCATCAGCCCTTTTCCTCAAAAGCCGGGAGGGAGCAAGAAATGCCCATATCTATGAAGCCAAACCTCCACCATACACTGGGATGGAGGATTCCTTCTTCACGTGACTGCAAAGAGTTAATTGCATAGGGTCAGTATTCCTAGAGAGGAAGGGAGCAGGGAGGACAGAAAGTGAAGAGTCCTCTATCCATGGAGGTATTAAAAAAAACAGCTGTCATGATGTCACAAACTTGAAGCCAACTAATCTGAAAGTCCGCCATGTTAGTAGGCCCAAAACATTTGCTAATTGTGCTTTGATTGTGTGGAGTCGTGAAAGTAGATCGGGGTTTCCCCTTTAATATCAGTGGGTGGGGAGTTACGATCCCCCTCTCTGCTGGCTTCCCTGGGTCCAGAAGGGTTGGAGAGACAAACCCCTTTTGTCCCCACAACCCTCCGAGACCCACCGGATGCGGGAGAGGGGATCGAATCCACCCCACCTCCTGATATTAAAAGGGAAAACCCGATTGGGGTTTCCCCTTTAACATCAGTGGGTGGGGGTTGTGATCCCCTCTCCACTGGCTCCCCTGGGGTTGGGGAGACAAAAGGGGTCTGTCCCCCCAACCCTTCCAACCCCAGGGGAGCCAGCGGAGATGGGATCGAATCCACACACCCCCAACACTCCGTTGTTAAAGAGAAGAAACCGCTTGGTTTCTTCTCTTTAATAATGGGGTGTTCTGTGCGGGGATCCCCTCTCTGCCAGGCCCCCTGGCTCTGGAAGGGTTGGGGGGACAGACCCCTTTTGTCCCCCCAACCCCCCTCTGAACCCAGGAGAGGGATCAATCCACCCCCCTCCAACACAAGAAGCAATCGTAAATGGTAGTCGGCTAATGTTTTGGTCCACCTAATATGGTGGCAGGCCATGCCCACTGGCTTCAAAGCAGCGTACAGCATGAAGCCTGTAGTGTCATCTTCTGTTTTTTTATACCTCCATGCCTCTATCGCAAAGGCATACCTGCCAACCATGGCTCCAGACAATCCGGGACCTGCGCAGAACGGTTCTGCACAGGTTGCTTTTTACGCATGCGTAAAAGCCTTCTACGCATGTGTAAAATGACTTGCGCAGAACCGTTCTGCACAGCTCGCTTCTATGCATGCGTAGATGGCTTCTATGCATGCGTAGAAGGCTTCTACGATCCCCTTCTGCACAGAAGCCTTCTACGCATGCGTAGAAAGGTTCTACGCAAGTGTAGAAGGGTTCAATGCACGTGTAAAAGCCTTCTACGCATGCGTAGACGCAAGCTCCGCAGAAGGGATGTGCAGTAACACCTCCCCCCCACCACGTGCTGCCAAATTCTGGGGTTTCGGCAGCTCCGGGCAGGAAATGGCAAAAATCAGCGCCGAGAAATGGGAAATCCCGGCCAATCCGGGAAGGTTGACAGGTATGCAAAAGTTCTCCTCCAAAATAAGTCCCTTCCTGTCTCCTGCTTTTCTCCTTCTGGAGGGAAATGGAGGTGCCATGGACTGCATTGCCATTCCAGGCCCCTCTTTAGAACTTTCTTCCAAGGAATCCTCATGTGGGGTTTGAGGGTGAGTTTATTTCAGTGGGGGTGTATGTGTGTGAAGTGGAGGGTGGAGTGACCTCAGGAGGAGGAAGGGTGGTTTCAAGAGTGGCCCAAAAATTTTTATTCAAAAAAATAAAAATAGAATCATCAAGAATAGTCTTTTGCAAGAAGATCACATGGGGAAAAAACCTCTTGACTACAGTTTATTTTAAACTGATGAAGGCTGTCCGCCCTGGATGGGGATTCCACGGGCTCTTAGAGCCGTGGTCTCCCTGAGCCCTATCCGACACATGCACAGTTTGAAGAATGCAACGATGTCACATGGCTGTCCTGATTTGGTGGGAGAGAATTATGGCAAAGCTCATTCCGTCATGCAGCATTCAGGTCTTGAACCGCTGACCTGCCAACCTTCCAGTCAACAAGTTCAGCATCTTAAACACTAAGCCACTGTAAAGGACCACAAATTTTGTAGGAGAGTGTTGTTGTTGTTTTTACAACCTTGCATGCTGGCTGTAGGTGGAATGACTGGGAGGGATATTGTGCAGGCAGTAAATGTTTAAATCAATAAAAGAGTAACCAAATGACAAGAAATATTAAGAAAGCTGATGTTCATAACTTATGGGGATAGTTTTTGTGCTTCTGGGCAATGAGTCCTTAGGGAAGGAGAAATTATATGCCTACTTGGAGAAATGTCCATGCTGTTCCCATATCTGAATCTGATGGATCTCTGCCATGGAAGACCTATTTACCTCCTATCCAGTAAGCACAAAATAATTCCTTCCACAAAACAGATGTGCCCCTCTGCAGTGCATTTTTCCATGCCTCCACTAATGCCCAAAATTGTGTTTTGAATTCCAGCAAGGCAGCTGCTTTGCCAAAGAGACCAATTTGGTACCCTGGGTAGCCCTAATCTGTATCATGCAATCAGGATATCACTCATAATACATGAGCAGGAGGAGTGTAGTATCTCCAAGTGCCCCGCTGCGGTCTGACATATGGATTTAAGAAGATAAATAAAAAAGGTTATCGACCAGCTGCACAGGAAACAATTGGAACGGCAGAGAACTAGTTCTTCTCCCCATCCCCCTTCTTCAACCTGCCAGTTGTAGCGTGATGAAGGCATTCGAATTTTTAACAACAAAGATAAAGAGGAGGCTTTCAAGATAGAGATGAGATGGGCTGCTAGCAGGAAATCCTGATGGCTCTCCTCAAAAGAGACCGGCCTCCTTGAGCAAAGTGAATCAACTGCAACCATCAGACATGAGAGGAGCAGATATGCCTTTAAAGAACACCTGTGGTCCAGAGGAACAGAAGCATTTATCTCCTCCAAATCCTCGTGGCTATCCATCGGGGAAGTGAGGAACTGCTATGGATTGTGCTTCCATGGCTTCCAGTTGTGTAACAGAAGAAACACACCTCCTCCCCTAAGGATGCTTTCAGTGCTCCATGTTTGATGCTTAAAACTCCACTAGTGAAAGAAAACACAAGAGAGAGGATAAAGTCATCCTAGAACTTGTTGTAAATCATTAGGACCAAACACAACAAGATGGTCACCTTTCACTAGTTCCTAGGTTGCTCCACATTAGAAGAGTCACTTAAGTACCAAAAGGGAGAATAAAATAAAATACAAAATGCACTATCAAAAAACAAGGTGTGGACTTGCATAAAAATTGCATATGTCAATCAATAAATATAGCTGAAAATTTATAACCAGCAATGTACATTTCCTATTTAGAAATTAAATAGGTATCCCTTGCTTGTTTACAGCCAAAGAGCCAGCACTGTTTGCATCTGCAGATGTTTCCGTGGTCATGCAGCAGGTATGACTAGATGCCAAATAGGGTTGCCACAATTCTCTCCCGCCAAACTGGGACAGCCATGTGACATCATTGCATTCTTCAAACTGCATGCGTCAGATGGGGATGTCAGGGAGACCGCGGCTCTAAGACCCAATGAATCCCCATCCAGGGTGTAAAATAAACTGTGGTCAAGAGGTTTCTACCCCGTGTGATTCTTCTTGCAAAAGACGATTCTCTTGATGGTTCTATTTTTATTTTTTGAATAAAATTTCTTTGGCCACTCTTGAAACCACCCTCCCTCCCCTGAGGTCACCCCACCCTCCCCTTCACACACACCCCACTGAAATACTCACCATATAACTCCACATGAGGATCCTTTGGAAGAAAGTTCAAAAGAGGGGCCCAGAATGGCAATGTAGTCCATGGCACCTCCGTTTCCCTCCAGAAGGAGAAAAGCAGGAGAAGGAAGGGACTTATTTTGGAGGAGGAACTTTGCGATACTCTTCACTTTCTATCCACCCTGAACCCTTCATCTCTAGGAATACCAACCCTATGCAATTAACCCTTTGTGGTCACATGAAGAAGGAATCCTCCATCCCAGTGTATGGTGGAGGTTTGGATTCTTAGATATGGGCATTTCTTGCTCCCTCCCAGCTTTCTAGGAAAAGGGCTGAGGACAACTCTTTGTCCCCAAACTTCAAGGTGAGCCAAGGGATTTTTGCAAAGAGTTATTTCACTGCCTCTGTGCCTTTCTTTCAATTATCTCACTTGCAAGTGTCTCCCCTCCCTGGTAGGCTTCTCAGGGTGCTGTTTTGCCTTTGCTGCTTTCAAGCAGGATAATTGAAAGAAAAGCAGGGAGGCTGTGAATTAAGTCTTTGCAAAAATCCCTTGGTGAGGGGTGATCTTGCTTCCTTTGTTCACATTTAGAAATCCAGGACTTTTACATGTTTTTTCTTGAACCTGCCGGGACAGCTTTATTCCGGAAAAATCCTGGGAAACCGGGACATATGGCAACCCTATTCGGGCGCCCCCTGAGTGGAGTTTTTCCCACAAAAATCCTTTCAAACCAGAATAATCTCTGACACAACATTATTATACCTTTGAGCTGGGATCCCAAAAGATTCTAGTAGTGCATAAAGTAACTCCAACAGTACAATGCAGGATTCTGGGGTAGTGTAAGCTCTCCTCATATCCAAGTGGAGATTGCAACTACTCTTGTAGCAGAGACTGATGTTTTAAGTCAAAACATTTAATTCTGGGATTCATTTTGTCTTGTCTGCTTAAATGTTTTTATGCACATTCGCTGGTCACAGTTTCAATGGGGTCCACTGCATGTATCACAATACATTAAAAGCAATAAAGCTCCCCCAAATAACAACCTGATTTTTAAACTATTGCCCTATTTTGTCAGAGAACAAATTGGTACCTTAAGGACACAGCTTATTACTTGTACTTCTGTGCACCGTAGACTGTAATGATGTACTCATGCTAGTACATTTCTAAGTCTCAGTTATTATAGATCAAGGATTCATGACTTCACTAAAAACAGCTGCTTTTGCTGTTGTTAAACTACTGGAAAATCAAATGTCTTTGCTGACCTGTGTAAGTAACATAAGAACTGTGCCTACATTTTTAACATTTCATAAGTCACTAAAGACATATCTGTGTCAGCAAGTCTTTCAAAGCCTATAAGAACATGTAGTGTTGGCCCTGGATTTTTTTTCAATTGGTATTACTTTTTCTTATTGCTGCTGATAGTGTTTCCTGTGACTATCCTTATGACTGTAAGATTATCTGATGCTTTCTGGTTTTGTCTCTTTGGATTGTTTTTGGATGATTATTATTTTGATTTTTTATGTATATTTTATAATGTTGCATTGTATGTTTTATATAGTGTAAGCCATCCTGAATGGTGTTTGCATCAAAAGGGCAGGGGATAAATGTGGATGAATAAATGAATGAGGGTCATTTTTCTCATCAGCAAGTTTACAGTGCAACACTTCTGTATCAGAAGTATTAGCCAGCTTCATGCATTGTCCAGGGCATGTCCATATTTCCTTGCAGTGGTCTCCACTCTTCTGAGAGGCTCCTTCTGCCCCCTTCTGTGAACCTAAAGATATAATGATCTTTCAAAGGGCCTGTCATTAACAGCATGGCTCAGTTCTTGTACACTAAAGGCCATGGCTCCCATTTACTGCATTGATTAGCCAGAAATATACCTTCATCCTTACACTATGGTAAAGAAGTTATCTATAAATCAGGGGTTCCCAACCAAAAGCCCATGGGCCAGATCTGGCTCACAGCATCATTTCATGTGCCACACACACACACACACACACACACCTCCAAGGGTATTCAAGAAACAAAACAGCCACCCTTTGAAACTATTAGGACAAAATGGCCACCCCCATCATGCAGACAGGGCAAATTGGCCATCCAGTCCTTGAAGCTGACTGAGAGAGCGTGACCTGACCCCCGGCTCGAAAAGGTTGGGAACCCCTGTTATAAATGGTACGGAACCACTTTTGCACATGTTGGAACCATGTGTAACTAATTACTTTGAAAGATCAAGTTTCATCCTCCCCCTATGTTTGCAATATCATGCGTGATGAGGAAATCTGATGATATGAAAAGCTTGAATATTTTGTTCTTTTTCAGTAAGCCTGATAAGAGCTACCCTAGCATGTATTTTGACATTTGTTTAATGCATAACTGTCAACCGTGGCTCCGGAAAATACGAGAGCTGCGCAGAACAGTTCTGCGCAGGTCGCCTTCTACGCAACCTGCACAGAACGGTTCTGCGCAGATCGCCTTCTACGCATGCGTAGAAGGGTTCTACACAAGCATAGAAGGGTTCTATGCAAGTGTAGAAGGCGATCTGTGCTGAAGGTATGTGCAGTACCTCTTCTCTCCCCCCCCGCCCCCCCCCCCCCCACCTACCAATTCCAGGGTTTTGGCAGCTGCGGGCAGGAAATGACGCAAATTGGCACCGAAAATCAGGAAATCTCGGCCAATCCGGGAAGGTTGACAGGTATGATTTAATGGCTATCATTCATATTTCCAAAACCTCCTTTCCAAACTGTCAGCAAGACCTTCTCTCAGTATGTGAGTCCAGGATTATAGCTTTGGCTATTATTTCCCCAGCGTTTCTCCTTTCTGGGGGTTTATGGTGTGGATAGTTTGGTGGTGAAGACTGAAATAATTTTTCTGTCTCAGAATGCTGAGGGGAGGAGCAGCAAATTGTCTGCAAAAACATATTCTCTGTTTCACTTCCTTCTGTGAGCAAAGGATTGGGTTCTGCTCATCATAAAGCTGTTTTAATCATACGTAACAACCAACAATTAACTGCGTTGGAGGAATGACTGCAACAGCAAGCACAGTTTGGGGGTTGTCATAACACAAGATTAAAAATGATTTTCAGGTGTTTCTGAGATGTTTGTCCTGCATTTAAGCAGGTAATGCTACAGAGAGTATTTACTTGTAAGCATCTTTAACCCATCTTCTCTCCTCCAGTGAACACAGGTGGTACCATGTGTTATTACTACCCTTTCTGTTGTTGCTGTTTTTCTCATAACAACTCCAAAAGGTGGGCCAGGTTGCGCAAATAAGTTGATTTTTTTAAAGGAAGAGGAGGAGCACAATGATGCATGTTGCATATTTGTTTAGTTTATTTGTTGCAAAGATTTTAACAATGTGTTTCATGTGGGTTTTTTTAATGATGTGTTGGGTTCTTTATACGGGGTCATGTGCAACTGGATTGTGAGGCACCCGGAGTCGCTTTTGTGATTGGGCGGCTATAAAAATCTAAATGAATAAATAAATAATGCTAGTTTAACCTGTTTCATTTCTCAAAGGTGGATACCAGTCTGTATCTTTCTCTCCTCCTCCCTCTCTCTGACTCAATCCTATTACAGTACTTCTATTTCTCCTTTCTTTCTCTACAACTAGTCAGGGGTGGAAGCTGGTCTAAAAGCCCGTTGCTACATCCATGATTTAACAATATGTTTCAGTGGATATAACCAGTAAAGCTCTCAGCTGTCAGGAGGCTTAATCCAAACCCATTCGGAAACAAGATAAAAGCTTTCAGGATTTCCTCACCTTGTGCCTGCACCTCTGGCTATGCATCCTGACCTTTTATATTGCTTGAACCACAATGTGCCTAGAAAATTCCTCCTCAATTTAGTGATACAAGCGGCTTAGTTCAGCTCATCCTTCGAACTGCATTTAGGACTCTGTGTTTTCTTTTCTTCTTTTTCCGCTTACCAGCAGGTGTAGGTGACACTGTTTATGTATAAATAAAATGGTATTTAGTCATGATGAGGAAGAAAACAATTTTAATTAAAAAAATCTTGAGGCCAATCCCATTGTAGAGGAAGACCAGAACATGGCTAGATATTTCCATCTGGCCGTCCTTGGCAAACCAGGCCATTAGGATGATTGCTTCTGCCTTGTCAAAAAGATGATTAAAGAGCATACCACTTTGCATAAAATGTTATCTATGCTACAGTCAATTGTTTGTTGTTGTTGTTGTTGTTGTTGTTCAGTCACACAGTCAATTACAACCCCCTGCAACCTTATGGACCATTGCATGCCAGGCACCCCTGTCCTCCACCATCCTCCTCAACCTGCCCAACTCTGTGCCCATTGCATCCATAATACCATCCCTCCATCTCATTTTATGCTGCCCCTTCTTTTTTTGCCCTCCACCTTTCCCAGCATCAAGCTTTCTCAAGTGAATCCTCTCTTCTCATTTGATGTCCAAAGTACTTTAGCTTCATCTTCACTATTTGACCTTCCAATGAGCAGTTGGGTTTGATTTCTTCTAAGATCGACCTATTTGTTCTCTTTGTTGTCCAGGGGACTCTCAAAACTCTCCTCCAACACCACATTTCAAAGGCATCTATTCTTCTGCGCTTAGCTTTCCTTATGGTCCAGCTCTCACAACCATACATTACCACCGGGAATACCATTGCTTTGACTATACGAATTTTTGTTTTCAAGATGATGTCTCTTCTTTTCACTATGTTCCCCAGGTTTCTCATAGCTTGTCTGCCAAGAATCAGCCATCTTTTTATTTCATAGCTGCAATCACCATCTGCAATGATCTTGGCTCCTAAGAAGGTAAAGTCTGTCACTGCTTCTACTTCTTCCCCATCTATTTTCCAGGAAGTGATAGTCAATGGCTAGACTCCTATTTACTTATTTTTTTGTATCCCAGAAATTTGCTGCTTCTTTTTTCTTTCCATGAAGGAAGAGAAACAAAAAGAAATTAAATAGGTAAAAAAGAAAAATGTTTGAAAGGATTTATTCCCCAGCCAGTCAATTTATGCTTTAGGCACATATTGTTTTTTAAATTCACCTTGCTTCACTTTGGAAGTAAATCTACCCATTCCCCTCAAATCCAGACCTTGTAGAAATTGGTCCAACTTAAACCAACGTGACATCAATTCAGGGTTTGTCCAAATCCACCAGAATTACAGAGATTTGGGTTCTACAGCCAGAGTGCCTTGAGTGTCTAATTTAATGTGTGTGAGCAGCTTATTTCATAGTTGGCTTTCAACAGACAGCAGGTATAACAATCCGCTTACTCCCAGGTAGGACTCAGGAATCCTCCAGCCTCCTGGCGATGGAATTGCGCCTGATCCTGCTTCCCTGGCCCAGATCGGACCCAGCAGTTCAGAGCTTTTCCTATCAGTGTGCCCAGTCACCCCTGAGGGTGCATGTGAAACTAGTGTAGATTCAGGTAACGTGTGCCAAGTAATCACTCCAAGTCTCTTCAGGTATTTTAGAAATACATTGAAAGCACAGCAAGATTCAGGATATAGTCCATCAAAAGATCGGGAAGCATTTCAAAGCAAGGAAATAAAGTAAACTGGTTCACTAAGGGATAGCCCATGGGCCCCCTTTTCTCTCAAGCTTCTACATTTTGGCAGCTTAAAGTACAGCATTCCAGAGAGTGTCTCTGTGTCTGCATGTGTGCGCGCATGAGTCTCTGGGTTATATCTCCTCCCACAGGGTCCACCTTTGGCCCTCCCCCTTAGGGATTCCAACCAATGATCTTACAGCAAGACATGTCAATCACACATTAGGTTTCATTTCACAACTCATGAGGCAAGGATGTTTACATATTTTCTCTCTCCCCATGATTTGAAATCGCCATTTTGAAAGAGGCTAAAGCACAGGGTATACTTCATTCTGTTACAACTTAGTCCAATATAGTCCAGGTGCTCTAAGAACCCTCTGTCACCCACATGCTGGAGTTTTAATGGATGGGGCCCAACTGGCAGGTAACAGGCTTTTGGTTGTGGTTGTTGACTTGTTCCTATAACACCCAGCTTAGACTGCAGTGGCTTGGTGGTGAAGACACTGAACTTGATGACTGGCAGGTCAGCATTTCGAAACTCAAGTGCTGCATGACAGAGTGAGCTTCCGTCTCTGTCACCGCTTCTGCCAACCTAGCAGTTTAAAAGCAAGAAATTGCAAGTACTGTAGATAAGTAAGTACCACTTTGGTGGAAAGGTAAACATTGTTCCGGGCACTCCCGCGTCTAGTCATGTCCATGAAATGTTTGCAGATGCAGACAGCCCTGGTCTTTGGCTATAAACAGAGATGAACACTGAACCCTAGAGTTAGATATGACTGGCTTTCGAGCAAGGGCGACCTTTACCTTTACCTTAGTACATCAGTTGTACAGGGAAAACAAAAGGCAGCCATTGAAAGACTACCTCCTTAATGTTAAGAAAAGGAAATGAAAAAGATCTAGTAAAGATCTTGCAGTTTCTTGCTTTTGAACTGCTAGGTCGGCAGGAGCTGAAACAGATGATGGGAGCTCTCTCTGTCATGCAGCACTCGGGTCTAAAAATGCTGACCTGCTGGCCTTCTATTCGTCAAGCTCAGCATCTTAACCACTAAGCCAACTTGGCCCTGCAATTCAATTAAGGTGAGGCCCAGAAATTGGTGGTAGTGGTGGTGGTAATGGATCAGGTGGGATATAGAGATATAAAGAGTTCCTTTAGGCAAAAATGTTGTGACACAAATCAAGAGTGTTTCTTCTCCAAATTGACTGCCTCCAACATGAAACACTCTCTTCCCACTTTGGTCAATTGGTGGGTTGTTTGATTCTTTTCAGATGAATGAATTCTGAAAATGCAATGGCTGAAGGAAGGCCTAAAAATAAATGGATTTAGGCAGGTGAGATTTAAAGCTAGTTAAAAGGTCAGGCAATTGGAAGTGAGAGGGTCCACGAAGGGTCACCCAGCAAGGAGTCTCATATTTCTTTTTCTTTCTATAAAATAAAGCATAGATTGGCAAGCATGGGTCTTTCCAGAGGTTGGGCAAAAAGATCTAGCTCACATGGTTCATTTTTATGGTAAATGAGGGGGACAGAATACTCCACACTGATCTACTTGCAGGGAAAGTGGAATAAAGATATAATAATCTTTAATCTTAGAACTGCAGAATTGGTTGGAATCCCATGAATCATTGAGTCCAGTCCTTGTCAAAGAGGCACAGTGAGGTATCAAACTCCCAAACTCTGGTTATGAAGCCAGTTATCTAAACCACTGAGCTATGATAAGGTAGGAGCAAAAGAATGCTTATACTTTTGAGCTCTAGGGGTCCTGGCAGGCATGACTAGACCCAAGAGAGCACAGAACACTACTACCTTTCCTGTGGTTCAGTATCTATTTATATACTTGCAATTTTTTTTGCTTTTGAATTGCTTGTTTGACAGGAGATGGGACAGATAATGGGCACTCAAAGTCAATTAGACCGATTAACCTTACTTCTTCACCAACATAGATAGTGTCCCTCGCGCAGGACCTACCAGGCAGGCAGAGCTCAGAAGCCTCAATGCGTGGATGAGGCGGTGGTGTCGAGAGGAGGGCTTCAGATTTGTCAGGAACTGGAGAACATTTTGGGACAAGCCAAATCTGTTCAGGAGGGATGGGTTGCATTTAAACCATGATGGGACCAGATTGCTGGCACTCAACATCAAAAAGGCTGCAGAGCAGCTTTTAAACTGATAACTGGGGGAAAGCCGACAGGAGCTGGGCAGCATCCGGTTTGGGAAAGTGTGTACTTGAGTAGTGAGGAGGATGCAAAAATTACTGAGCAGAGCAAGGAGCTAGTCACCAGCACTCTAGCAGAAGGATGCAAGAGGCAGTCTAACAATGCAACTGGACTCAAAAGACTGTATCAGGAAAGCATATATAAATGCTTGTATACAAATGCCAGAAGCCTCCGTAACAAAATAGGGGAGCTGGAATACTTAGCAATAGATAAAAATATTGATATTATTGGTATCACTGAAACCTGGTGGACGGATGATAACCAATGGGATACAGTTATCCCAGGCTACAAACTGTACAGGAAGGATAGGAAGGGGCAAACAGGAGGTGGTGTAGCCTTGTATGTCAAAGAAGTGATAAAATCGTATGAATTGGAATATCTAGGTGATTTGGAGTCACCATTAGAAGCTCTGTGGGTAAGAGTACCAGGCCACAAGGATGGTCTAACAGTAGGCATATACTATCGGCCTCCGACCCAAACTCTTGAGGGAGACTGGCAGTTGGAGAATGTTGTAAAGGAGGCATCCAAGAAGGGAAGCCTGGTTATAATGGGGGACTTCAATTACCCTCACATAGACTGGGTGAACTGTTGTTCAGCACATGATAAAGAGATAAAGTTCCTAGATATGCTAAATGATTGTTCCCTGGGACAGATGGTTGAAGACCCAACTAGAGGTACAAGAATCCTTGACTTGATCCTGAGTAATACTCAGGATCTGGTGCAAGATGTTAATGTGACTGATCCAATAGGGAACAGTGACCACAACTCAATTATGTTTAACTTGATCATAGACCGCAAGTCACTGATAAAATCTAACACAGAGACCTTAAATTTTCAAAAAGGAAATTTCCCAAAGATGAGGAAACTAGTAAAAAAGAAACTGAAAGGGAAAATTGAGAGAGTCCAAACACTCCAAGAGGCATGGAGGCTGTTTACAAAAACAATAACAGAGGCTCAATTGGAATTCATACCCAAAAGGAAAAAGGGCACTGCCAGGTCCAAGAGGACTCCGATGTGGCTTACAGGAGCTGTTCGGGAAGTGATCAAGAGCAAGAAAAGCTCATTTAGAAGATGGAAGGCTTGTCCAAATGAGGACAGCAGGCAGAAACATAAATTCTGGCAGAACAAATGCAAGGCAACAATCAGGAAAGCAAAGCAAGACTTTGAGGAGCGTATAGCTAAAAATACTCAGAGAAATAACAAAGACTTCTTTAAGTACATTAGAAGTAAGAACCCAACTAGGAAGGCCATTGGACCATTAGATGACAATGGAAGGCAAGGGGTTATTAAAGAGGAAACAGAGATTGCAGAGAGACTCAATGAATTCTTTGCTTCAGTATTCACTGAAGAAGACAGAGACCACATGCCCAAAACAGAGCCTATCTTCGTAGGGAGGGAAACCGAAGAATTAAGCAAGATAGAAATAACCAGGGAGGAGGTCCTTGCATGTCTTGTTAAGCTAAACACTAACAAATCCCCAGGACCAGATGGCATCCATCCACGAGTTCTCAGGGAACTTAAAGATGAAATTGCTGATATCCTAGCCAAAATATATAATCTTTCCCTCAAATCAGGCTTTGTGCCTGATGACTGGAAGGTAGCGAATGTAACACCAATTTTCAAAAAAGGATCCAGGGGTGATCCAGGAAATTACCGGCCTGTCAGTTTGACATGTGTCCCAGGTAAAGTGATGGAAACTATCCTAAAAGATAGAATTAATAGGCACATAGAAGAGAAGGCGCTGCTAAAGGAGAGCCAACATGGCTTTTGCAAGGGCAAATCATGCCTCACTAATCTGTTGGAATTTTTTGAGAGTGTCAACAAGCATGTGGATAAGGGGGATCCAGTTGACATTGTTTATCTGGACTTTCAGAAGGCTTTTGACAAGGTCCCACACCAAAGGCTCTTGAATAAACTTACCAGTCATGGAATAAAGGGACAGGTCTTGTCCTGGATCAGCAACTGGCTAAGGGACAGGAAACAGAGGGTAGCACTAAATGGACACTTCTCCAAGTGGAGGGAAGTAAAGAGTGGGGTCCCCCAAGGTTCAGTACTGGGACCCCTGCTTTTCAACCTCTTCATAAATGATCTAGAGGTAGGAGTAAAAAGCAAGGTAGCCAAATTTGCTGATGACACTAAATTATACAGGGTAGTGAAAACTGTGAGAGATTGTGAAGAGCTCCAGAGGGATCTCTTGACACTGGGGGAGTGGGCAAAACAGTGGCAAATGAGCTTCAACATCAGTAAGTGCAGAGTGATGCATGTTGGGGCAAAAAACCCCAATTACATTTATAAACTGATGGGGTCTGAACTCTCTGCGACAAACCAGGAAAGGGACCTTGGTGTCCTGGTGGACAGCTCAATGAAGGTGTCAACCCAGTGTGCCTCAGCAGTGAAAAAAGCAAACTCAATGTTAGGGATCATTAGGAAGGGTATAGAAAATAAGTCAGCAAGTGTCATTTTGCCTCTTTATAAATCTATGGTGAGGCCCCATCTGGAATACTGTGTACAGTTCTGGTCGCCATACCTCCAGAAGGATATTATGGAGCTGGAAAAAGTGCAGAGGAGGGCAACCAGAATGATTAGGGGACTGGAACACCTTCCTTACCATCTGAGGCTGCAACGGTTGGGCCTCTTCACTCTTGAACGACGGCGTCTAAGAGGTGACCTGATTGAAGTTTATAAAATCATGCACGGTGTGGACAAAGTAGATAAGGAAAAACTGTTTTCCCTATCGCACAACACTAGAACTAGGGGACACTCCATGAAACTTTTGGGTACTAGTTCTCAAACAAATAAGAGAAAGTACTTTTTCACCCAGAGGATTACTGGTCTATGGAACTCCCTGCCAGAAGAAGTGGTGACAGCTGTCAGTCTTGACAGCTTTAAGAAAGGATTAGACAAGTTCATGGAGGACAAGGCTATCAATGGCTATAATTATGGCTACCTAAGGACAACCTCCGGGTTGGAGAGATAGGCAGGATATCTCTCAATGCCATTTCCAGGGAATCCTAAGCAGGTGAAGGCATCTCCTTGGGAATACCCTGAAGGAAATGGTGAGCCACTGTGTGAGACAGAATGCTGGACTGGATGGGCTGTGGCCTGTTCCAGCAAGGCTGTTCTTATGTTCTTATGTTCTTATGTCCTGAGGGCAGTAGATAAGCTTGACATAGGGTAGGCAAGAGTCTGGTCAGGTTATCCCTTTAAAGTAATAGAGTAGACCATACTGCCAGCAACTCAAAGCCAAGTGTCAGGTGGTGATTAAGTAACCTGACAACCCTGAGGATTTGGGTGGCAAAGTCCACAAGGAAGGGTGATGGTCCACAAATGGATTAAATCCCACTTGAATCCATCTTGATGGAGGGCAGCAGCTTCATCAATACTGGCCTGGAGCTGAGGAGGACTTTGCGTACCAAAAGGGCTCAGGGACCAGAAAGTGACTCGCAGAACTGGATCAGTGGTATGGGTGTCACACTGCGATGTGGATGGCAGATGAAAAGCTACTGCATTATATTCTCAGGACAGTCTTCATGGCTGATTGCCATGATGATCATCAATATTCAGATTCAGATATGACAGGATAACAACAAGAAGAAGGGTGGGCAGTTTGGCAAGCATAACTCTGTTTTCCAAGTCAAGGTGTTCCACAAGTGAATAGGTGTCAGTGTTTGGCTCGAAGCAACACTAAGCAAGAGCAAGGCACTTAAAGCAGCAGCAGGAATTTTATATCCTCCCTGTAACAGATGCATAGATCAAGAACATCACTGCTGAAAATGCCAACTTCTCATTTGCATCATTTATAAAGTTTGCAGCAATGAACATGATGCATGCCGCCTGTGCTCTTTCTTAAAACTGCAGAGGTAAATGCAAAGCATGATCTAGCTAACATGAAGTATTTTAATGTCCTGTAAGAGATCGAAGACTCATCTTTGGCCTTTGTCTTGGGCTTAATCTGCTTCTGTTGGCAAGAATCCTGTTGGACATTTCCATATGTACAAGAAAGAGTCCCATATGCAGGCTTTCCTTCATGCAAGCAATAATGATTACAGTTATATGCAGCGCCATAACGCTTAACGCACTCTCTGGGGAGCAGTTCACAAGGTAATTAGCATTTTGCCCCCAACATGCTGGGTATTCATTTTACCAACCTTGGAAGGATGGAAGGCTGAGTCAACCTTGATCCCTATCAGGATTGAACTGACAATGACAGCAGCAGTCCTGGGCTGTGGTGGCTTATTGATTAAGATGCTGAGCTTGACAGCCAGAAAGTCTGCAGCTCAGCCATTCGAGACCCGAGTGCTGCGTGATGGAGTGAGCACCCATCGTGTGTCCCAGCTCCTACCAACCTAGCAGTTTGAAAGCAAGAAATTGCAAGTAAATAAATATTTTCCCCTTTGGTGCAAAAGGTAACAGTATTACATGCACTCTGGCATCTAGTCATGCCTGTCACGTGACCCACATAAATGTCTGCAGACACAGACAGCACTGGTTCTTTGGCTGTAAATGGAGCTGAGCAGTTGGACAGGGCTGGCTTTCAAGTAAGGGAAACCTTTGCTACTTGGTTCCTACTTATCCACTTGCTTTATTCACCTTGTGAAGAGTTCAACACCTGACCCTCACCTCACATCTTCACTTTCCTCACCAAATAATGGCACACCTGAAAAGGAAAATGCTCCTATGTTGAATGGAAGTTCTCCACATGAGCAAGAAACCTGGAAAAAAAATCAGAGATCTTGCTTGCATGGAAAGCTCCCAAGCAAACATATTAAGAACCAACAGAGAGATGGGTCCTGGTACCCTTCTTTTCACATGCTGAATAAACAAGGTCCTTGGCTCCTTGGATGCGTTCACCTTAATGTCTAACCAGAACAGGAGGTGCTCAAGCAACCAAGAGACCACCGGAGAAGTGCCTGTTGGCACCGACGAACTGTCTGCTCCTTTCAGATGTAGATCAACAGCAAAATATGGCAATCTGAATGAAGCATTTGCTTCTCTCCACATTTCGAATTAATCTAAGGGAACCATAAATCTAAAGGAGCCGTGAGGAGAATGACAGCGGTTATATTATGGTATCAAGAGCAATGCTGGCTGGAAAACAATTGCAGCCAATAATTCATTCTTGCTGGTACAGTTGTTTATCACCTCCCCCGAATCAAGGCTGCCTGATATCCTGAAATTAAGCCAAGCTAGTTCTCCCTTTATGGACAAACCATTGTGCTCTGTATAATGCAGGTACTCAGATCTAACCACCAGTATCCACATTGAGTTCAACCCAGGAGGCAGGAGGCCATAGCAAAAAAAAAAAAAAAAAAGATCCAGATGGGACTTAGACATGCACAAAAGAGGAGAGATGCTAACAATGAATGCTCCTTTCATAAATCATGGGTGTTAAACAATTGACCAAGGAGGAAAACAGCACCACAGGAAGACGCTGCATATATCCATTAAAGCATCTGTTGCTTCTTCCTGCTGAACTTGATGACTGGAAGGTTGGCAGATCAGCAGTTTGAGACCCAAATGCTGCATGATGGAGTGAGCGCCCATCTGTGTCCCTGCTCCTGCCAACCTAGCAGTTTGAAGGCAAGAAATTGCAAGTAGAGAAATAGGGACCACTTCGACGGGAAGGTAAACAGCGCTCCGTGCGCTCCAGTGTCTAGTCATGCCTGCCACATATCCATGGAAACATCTTTGTCTATAAACAAAGATGAGCACTGAACCCTAGAGTTGGATACGACTGGCTTTTGAGCAAGGGTGACCTTTACCTATAATAGCATAACTGAGGCAGAGTTGAGTTTCCAATTCGATGTGTCCAACGGTCATCCCACCTTTCTGATACAGCAGCTCTCATAAATAAATTAACAAAGGTTTATAAAGGAGGGGTATTATTTAGATCCAGTTCAATCCAGTTCATGTGCCAGCTTCTCTTTCTTGTAAAGATCCTGACTAAATTGGGATTTTTTGGTTTAATCTTGGTTTATTAAGCATGATCTTAAACTTTGCCTGACCTTGGTTTAAGATCCTGTCTAGTAAAGCAATATTACGTCAGGAGTGGTCACATGAACATAATTTGGAATTCTGATTTTTTTAAAATAATAATAATAGAGGAACACTGATATTGGAAATCTATTATGCTGAGGAGAAAGGGATTAGGGCACAAGTAGTCATTGACACATGTTGACTGGGAGATCCAGGGGGTGACAGTTTGAAAAAGTAACTTTCCCCAAGCACTGGGTAAAAACTGCTCATTATACTTTACATGAATTCTCCATATTTAATGGTTAAAAAAATTGCTGTGTGTATGGTGAGATAAAGTAGTTTAGGGAAATAACATTACAATAGTTCTGAATGAGTCACTGTTTGAGAAATTAAAGCTTTTCTTTCCTAGCTGTGAGGATAATAGGAGCCTCCATTCTCTAAGAACTTAATCTAGCATATTAAATTAAGCGAAATAATTCTCTTGTATGTATAAAAAATAATTAGCTTACATTTTTTTCACTTTTAAAGAAGGACATGTAATGGGGGGGGGGAGAGAATTGCTTAAAAGATTTTTTTAAAGCACTTTTCATACCAAGATTAATTTTAATAAGCTAAACCATAGTGGATTTAAAACAGCAATTAATGGCAATTATAAAAACCAAGAGTGCAGAAGTAGCCAGTTTTAATTTTAGCCCCTATCTACTGAGTTAGCATTGCTCTTCTGTTTGCCAGGGAGTGATAGGGCCTGTTGCCATTATCTTGTTTTTTTTATGTTGGGTCTCAGGCCAGATTTTGCGCTCTCTTCGTTCAACCTAATCAAGAGGTTCTTTAGGTCTTCTTCACTTTCTGCCATTAGGGTAGTATCATCTCCATAGCTCAGGTTGTTGATGTTTCTCCCAGCAATTTTAATTCCAGCTTGTGATTCATCCAGCCCTGCATTGCGCATTATGTACTCTGCATATAAGTTAAATAAGCAGGGTGGCAAAATCCAACCTTGTTGTACAACTTTTCCTATTCTAAACCAATCACTTGTTCCGTATCCTGACCTAACTGTTGCTTCTTGACTCATGGACAGATTTACCTATTTATCTACCTGCAATTTCTCGCTTCCGAACAGCTAGTTGGCAGGAACTTGGACAGAGACAGATCTCACTCCGTCATGCAACACTCAGGTCTCGAATGGATTACCTGATGACCTTTTGGTTATCAAATTCAGCATCTTAACCACTAAGCCACTGCAGTCCCCTTAAAACACATCAGAAGCAGGTCTGAGCCATGAACCAGGTGTGAAACGCTGTCAGATGATTTTTTTGTTTGTTTGTTTGTTCCAAACACACCTCTGCTGGGTATTCAAATGTCCATATTCTACATTGCCAAATAGGAAACAAAAAAGGGAGAAAATGGCTCTTAGATATCAAAAGGTTTTGTTTTTGAAAAAGAAAGCCTCTGTTTCCTTTCTGAACCACCACCACCACCACCCTACACACACACACACCTGTTTTTTTAGCACACACGTATCTGGAAGCCAAAGAGAATCCTTTCCTTCTCTTCTGCCACGTAACAATGGAAACAGCTTAGCAAATTTAAATAATTTTATGTCAAATATGCCTGTCTGAGGCCGTAATTTGCATGCTGGATTTCTAGTCAATGTCACATGAAGCAGCCAAGATACCTTATCTCACCCTGAAAGCTGGCATTATAAGAAACTACTAAAAATATTACATAGGCTTTGCATAGCAAAAAGAAGCCAATGAGCAGCAACAAAAACGGTTTTCTATGGAGGTGTTCTGAGATGGGTACATGATGGGCTGTTGGGGAAGGCGAGATTCACCTGACTTTGGATTTATGGATAGATATTTTAGGAACAGCTTTGCTTAGTGAACTGATCAAAACAGAACGAGTTGCTTTAAAAAAAAATCAAAGGCTGCAGTCCTGAACACACCTGTGAACTTCTATACGCAGCTGACTTTGAGGAAAACCTGAGGTTTTAAATATACTCAAGGACTAAGCTTTCATGCTGTATTTTTACCCTTGGGTGCCAAATGCAATTGTATGTATGAAGGCATCCATATTCCAACATACTAAATCCAGGAATATTGCACAGATCCGGTTGATCTAGAATTCAGAGAAAATCAATTTCAGGTCATACAAAATTCTGGAGCAGGGCAACGTCTGAATTATTTCTCTCCTGAGTTTGGAATTCTGCTTGTTTTTATTTCTGGAGAGGCATCTGCCTATTACAGATCCTCCATCCCTCCGTGGTTAAAGGGAGATTAGACAAACTTTGCAGCAGATGCTCTTTCTCAGGCAACCTGTTTTCTCATATCGAGCTTCTGGGCTTCCCAATATCCTGAAATGGGCAAGAGGTAATCTGGATCTACCAGCAGAGGAGTAACAGTTTCTGACTCTCGACGAGAATTTGCAAAAGGGTTTGGGGAAGGAGAATTCTTATTTTCAGAATCCCCCTACCCACACTGTGGCCAATAATTACTCCAAGTTATTTGACAACAACAGTGCAGTATGATATCACAGTCAACACTCATATCCTAAAGGCTGGGTCATACTCTCTCAGTCAACTTCGAGGGCCAGAAGGCCATTTTGCCCTGCCTGAACGATGGGGGTGGCCATTTTGTCCCAAAAGCTTCAAAAGGGCAGCCATTTTGTTTTTTGAATGCCCTTGAAGAGGTGGGGGGCTACGTGAAATGGAACCGGGCGCTGGATCTGGCCCATAGGCATTAGGTTGGGAACCCCTGCCCTAAAATATGCTGCTGAAATGAAGAAAAAGAGGGGGAAACCAGTTTTGAGGTAGGTAGCTCTATTCCCTGGGACCACGGTGGTTTAGTGGTTAAGACACTGAGCTTGACTATCAAAAGGCTGATATATCAGTAGTTCAAGACCCGACAGAGTGAGCTCCCATTGTCTGCCTCAGCTCCTGCCAATCTATCAGTTCAAAAGCAAGAAATTGCAAGTAGATAAATAGGTACTGCTTCGGTGGGAAAGGTAACAGCATTCTGTGCATTCCAGCATTTAGTCATGACTGCCACGAGACCACAGAAACATCTGGAGACACAGACACCACTGGTTGTAAATGGAGATGAGGCACTGTCCCCTAGAGTCAGACACAATTGTTTTTTGAGCAAGGGAGACCTAGCTCTATTCAGTTCTGGTATCTACTGCTACTCAGTACTGAGCACGATATTTGGATTTATAAGCCCTTTATTTATTTATTCTTTGCCTTTCAATCTCATGGTGTCATCAGTGAACTCAAGACAATGCTTAAGGTCTTCCAATTTTACTCTCAGGGGCTGCGGTGGCTCAAGTGGTTAAGACGCTGAACTCACTGACTGGAAGGTTGGAGTTCGATTCCCGGATACTGCGTGACAAGAGTGAGCTCCCATCTGTGTCCCTGCTCCTGCCAACCTAGCATTCAAGAAATTGCAAGTAGATAAATAGGGACCACTTTGACAGGAAGGTAAACAGCATTCCGTGGACTCCAGTGCTGAAGCATGCAGACAGCACTGGCTCTTTGGCTATAAACAGATGAGCACTGAACCCTAGAGTCAGATATGACTGGCTTTTGAGCAAGGGTGACCTTTACCTTTACCTATTTTACTATCAGAACAACTCTAAGAGGTAGGTCAGAGGAAGAGGCAGACAGAGAGAAAGGAGAGAGAGAGAGAGAGACTAGACCTCAAGGTTACCCAATTATTTTTCTGATTTCCTGGGCACTAGAACTTGGCATTCCCAGTTCCAAGCCATTACTTGAAGCTCTATACCTTACTGAGCCTTAAATATATTTTTGAATGCAGTCTGGCAACAACTGCCACAGGCATCTTGTTGACCGCTATGCAAAAAAAAGTTGTATCAGATCAACTTTTGGTTTAAACCAGCAGGGTTCTTCGTGCATTCTCATACTGCTTCCAGATTTTGCGTGATGCCTTGATATTCTGATGTAGTTTTCCGTTGCATCTGCTCATTCACATCAGGGCTTACATTAACAAAAGGCTACAAAAGAGACAACCTTGATTGAATTGACTACTCTATATGGTTGAGTCAAGATTCTTTCTGAAATGTATTTTAGCAGTGCACAAAAGCCAATGTATCTCTGTCAGTAAAACACTGCACAAAAAGAACATTGATGCATGCAAACAATACATGTGCACAGTTGAAGACTAGTGTTTTTATCAATATTTTACATGCAGTGAAATATGGAGGGGTGGTGGGGTGGAAAGCTGTAGCAAGCTACACATGCTCCAATTCAAGAACTAATTTTAGAAATTCTCTCAGTTCATCCAGAACTCAGGGAAAGTGAAATGTAGGGCATGGTGAACAAAAAGAATAAGTAAAGGAACTGTCCTGCTTCAGGCTGCATGACAATGCTCAGCAGCTACAAATTAGCGAGGGTCAGTACTGAACTCACAGTATGAAGGCATTTCCAAGAGCCAAACATAGAATAACTATGAGAAGGAAGGTCTGAAGCAGAGTTTGCGAAACTTACTATTTTGGGCTCAATGGGAGTTGATGACTCTGATTTTATAGGGTCATTTTTGCAAAAGTTCTTAAAGATGCTGAACCCAAACCCCCGCTCCAAAATAGGTTGAACATGTTGGACACATCGTTTAAAGTCCAGCCTTCAACCCAGAGTTGACTCATGGCCCCTGCAAAATCAACTTCCACAGACTTCAGCACTTGGACAACAGCTTTCAGAATGGCCACTGGGAGAGGCAATCCAAAGAAGCCATAAGGTTGCCTACAGAGGCATTTAGCTCACTCTTTGGGACAGGTTGGGGGTAGGTTGGGCAGGCTGGTACAATCACATTCACATGTCTACTGGGCCAATCCGCCATGACCCATCGCATTTTGAGACCTAAGTTCAACTATATTGCACCAGCTGCGTGTTATCCAACTCCGGTATATGTTCACACAGGGAATGGGATAAAATAGAGCAGTGGCTGAAGAACCCGCTTCTCATCTGATTGGAGGAGTGCTCCCCCGATTAGCAAAGGAGCAAAATGTTGTCCAGACACAAGGATCATGCCAAACAGCATTTAGTTTCTATTCCCCAACCTCAATTGGCTACACTGGGAGAGCCCGTGTAGATGGGCCCAATGTTTCTAAGATCTAGCTTGAAGACAGTTCAGATGCAAGAGTCAGCCAGGAGAGTGAAACGTCCACCTGGGATCTAATGTGAAACTATTGGTCCATAACACTGCACAACAATAATTTTGCTACTGGGAATAACACATGCGATTTACATAATATTGAGTGTGTTGATTCAAAATCTGCCTATCACGTACAGATTTTAAGATGTGCTATAGCTGTTCAAATGGTCAGTAACTGGGTAATGTATTTTTATATGGGAACATTATAACAGTTATAGCTACCACTATGCCTGCTGCTGCCTCAGCTGAATCATGTCCCCTGGTGGCATGCATGTTCTGGCAGTGGCTGAGCATGTCTGGGCAAGTCAGTGAGCTGGTGTCAGAAATAGGTTTGTAAGACAAGATGGGCCAAGGGCTTGTCTCTAGTTGAAACCATCTTATTGGATAGTACAACTAGGCTATAGTGAGTCTGTTTTGAGCTAAAGATGAATAGGCAGAGCTGTATTAATAAACCGGACAATTTTTGCTACATTTGTGGCAAATATAACCTGTGTGATCAACGCGAGAACCTAATCAAGAGGGTGAGATTTGCTAATTTAAGATCCAGATGTCCTAGGCAGAATAGGATTTCAGATTTGGATTCAGCACACTTAATCTAGTATAGGACACATGGATTAGACCAAGTAGCAGACAATATTTTTTTTTTTTTGTGATGCACTGTAATCATTGTTCCAGTGCCACTTGCCAAGGATTGAAGGCTTTAAAGCCTGGCTTTTCCAAGCCTCTGCAGGTCACAGCTTAAGATCACTGGTACCATCTGTGGAGCTGGTCAATTCCTGAGGAGTCGTCTACTCATATATAATCTCTTACCTCATGAGATCTACAGCTGGCCCCTCAACCAAGCTTGCAATTTGAAACATCTCCTTGGGGCTAAATAACCTCTTGTCCTTCTCTTCCACTTTGAAGAGGCTATCCATAGCTTAAGGGAAAATATTAAAATCCATTTGATTTCCCCATGATACAAGCAGCTTCCCTGTGATGTCTGGTATAAGGACTTACAGGTTATTAACCATCAAGGAGTTATCCAGAGAGGACATCCCAGGAAAATCTGGTTCTGTGGAGAGGAGAAGTGGGGAGGTGGTGGTAGATGTTCCTCTTTTCCTCAAGAAATTGTAAATCTTCTCCTTTCCAGTTTGCAGGAGGGGATAGTTATTCTTGATCTAAGAAGCAGAAGTGTAGAAATGTTCTCATCTCTATCCTACAGAAGAGAATGTCTTACGTTTTCCAGTGAAATAAAAAAAGGACCAGGTCTTACCAGGTTATCCTGCTATGGTAATAGAGTAGACTCTACTGCCAGCAACTCAACACTAATCGTCAGGCGGTGGTTAAGTAACCTGACAACCCGAATGACTAACAACCTTGGATGGCGAAGTTCACAGGGAAGGGTGATGGTCCCCAAGTGGATTAAATCCCTCTTGACTCCATCTTGATGGAGGGCAGCAGCTTCATCAATACTGGCCTGGGGCAGTTAAAGACTTTGTGTGCCAAAAGGACTCAGGACCAAAAAGTAACTCGTGGAACTGGATCAATGGTATGGGTGTCACACTTTGATGTGGAAGGTACATGGAAGGCCACTGCATTATATTGTTCCCAGGACAATCTTCATGGCTGATTGCCATGAGGATAGCCAATATTCAGAATCAGATACAGCACTTGAAGAAGAAAAAGAGGAGTAGCAGTAGCAGCAGCAGTAAGAATACTTCTCATTCTCAAAACTCATCAAAAAAACTCTGCTCATCTCCAACATCTACTGCAGAAGTGGTGTGATAGAGGATATATGTGCCTCCTGTTTCAATGTTTGCCTTTTTGCTCTGCCACATATGCTTGCATGTGACATATTACCAGTTCCTGGGGATCCATTGCAGGCCTACCTTTGAATGGCTTCTGATCATATGTACAGTAAATAAGCACAAACCAATGAGGGCAAATGCCATTTTTATTATGATATCATGACTTCTTGGCACAATTTTAATGTAGGTGGAGTAAAATGAATTGTTATTTATAAATCTAATAATCCCGAGACAGCCTTTTTAGAGAGAGAGAGATTAAAAAAGAAATTTTAACTCCCAAATACAAGAAGTGAAAGTTGGCTTAAACAAGCTAAGGAAGCAAAATTAAATAGCTATTTTTATTCTGCAAAAAAGCAGAATTTGCTTCTCATTTTTAATTGTAACCTAAACAGTGAACACACCACTAAGTAGATTTACTTAAAGACTAAAAATTTTAAGCTTGTGCTGAAGGAAGAAGTGGGGGGATCTCTAAATTAAATGTCCCCAAGACATCTTCAGTTTGTACCAGGGTTTCTCAAACTTGGCTTTCCAGATGTTCTTGGACTTCAATTCCCAGAAGTCCAAGATTGAGGAAACCCTAGTCTATACAAATTAAGATGGCTGTTCCAGTGCTCTGAGAATTTAGGATCAGATACATGCAGCCCCTGGCCCAGACATGACCACTGAGAGAACGCTGTCTTAGCAAACTGCACTGTTAGTTATTACTACTGAAGGAGACTCTACCTTTCCCACATGTGCTCAGATGTCTATTACCATAAAAGTACTATTAGGAACCACAGAATGAATGATATATAGAGCCACAATTGACTGCTTGCATTTTTCTGGGGCAAGTGGATGTGGAAACTCATGATAACCATGCGTTGTTTTCCATTTCATGTGGAACTATTTGATACCCAAGGATTAAAAAGAGAGAAAGACTTTTTTAAAGTGGCTTTTAGTCTTACATCACCATCAAGGTGCATGATAAACTTATTTTCAGAGAAACATAAAACTCTCTCTCCCTCTTTCTCACACAGGTGTTTCAAAAATGATTATATACATTTATTTTTATTTGCAATTTTAAATGTACTATTATGAATGTATTGTAACTTTTTTTTAGAAAAGAATGCTGTTAGGAGCAGTAATTCAGCTTAAACCTTAGACATTTATAGTTAAGATGCAGAGTCATAATGTTCTCTGTTTTTAGCTTTCTTCATTCAGGGGTGATAAGACAATCTCATGACATTGTAGAGGTTCTACTAAGCAAGGACACAAAGGACCATAACAAATAGACTACAATAATAAAATGCAGTGCAAAGAATGTGTGCCAGGAGGGATGTGTGCATCATAACGAAAAGTACATTCTGAAGCTTTTGCCAGCTCTTAAGTCTGCTTAGTCCTCCCTTTTATTCTCTTCCCTTCCAAATCAGTTCCTCATTGTATGCCCACAAGTATGCATTCATAAGGAGAGGTTGAGAACAAGGGCAAGAAAGAGGTTAACATCACAAAGAACGTACAAGGGAAAGTGACACACACACACACACACACACACACACACACACACACACACACACACACACACACACACACACACACACACACGGACTCAATAATTACTTTCAAGTTTGGTGAAATCAAGCATTATATTCTTCATGCATTTCAATGAGGAATAAAAATAACCTCAGTTTATGGCCACGGCGCAAAAACATAACAGGCATATGATTACTGAACAGTGCATAATGCATGTGTTTGCTGCACAGTTACAAACAATATTACACTAACATCCCAGCAGACATTGCTCTCTTTCTAACTAATTGTAGCAGTGAAGATTGCTGTACCAAAAGGTTAGGTACATAGAACAGAGGATCCAAGATATTAGCTTGAAATCTGAACCCATGGTTTACCATGCAAGGAGGAAGATGTCAGGGACCTCTCGTGGGGCAGGACCAGGGATCCAAAGCTTCAGAAATGGGACACCCTAACCCTCACCCATATGCTCAGGCATTCATTACATGAAGGGCTGTGACTGGATGGTCTATACAGGTCGATTTACAGCTCCTGCAGCCTGTAGTAAAATGCCTTAGGCTAGTCTTGCCTGCAGGAAGTACTGCAAAGCACAGAAGTGTATTTGGTAGACCGGAGAGCTGAGAAGCAGTTAAGAGAGTGTGACAGAAATCAGGATAATCTATAGGCAGAAAAATGGGTGGCGGTCTTTTCGGGACAGGTTGGGTTTTTTTGTCCAAAAGATTATTTGGTCAGAATGAGATGTGTTAAAGTCTATTGGCCTCTGTTGTCTGCAGTGTATGGAAGGTGGAGCTTTCCTTTCAACATAAAGCATCCAACCTTTCATAGCTCCATCAAAATGTTAGACAACACACCAGCAGTAGAAACGTCAGCTATCAAACTACCATAAGCAATGCTTGGAAAGGTTAATTTTGTGCCACAGTTCCAACAATCCCCACTATAACTTTGGTGTGCTGCCATTCCTAACTTTCTGCATGGCTGGAGGTTTTTTGACATCTGAACCACAAAGGAATTGCCCTCAGCTCTGACTGTATGGAAGCTTTGGCCACATCCATGGTAACCTACCCTTAAGGCCCATTAGCCATGGGGCAGAGTTCAATTATTATAATAATTTCCTGTCAGAAATTATTCTGGGTTGAAAGGGTTTTTGTGAAAGAAACTCTGCTCAGGGAATGTCCAAATGAGGCTTCTTTGGCTCAAGTGGCTAGGAAGGCGGGAAGTCAGCAGTTCGATTCCCGAGTACTGCAGGACAGAATGAGCCACCACCCCCCACCACCCCGTCTTTGTCCCAGCTCCTGCCAACCTAGCAGTTCGAAAGCAAGAAATTGTAAGTAGATATATAAGGACCACTTTGGTGGGAAGGTAAACAGCATTCCATGCACTCCGGTGTCTAGTCATGCCTGCCACATGATGACGGAAGCATCTGCAGAAGCAGACAGTGTTGGCTCTTCAGCTTTGAAACAGAGATGAGTACTGTACCCTAGAGTCAGATATGACTGGTTTTCAAGCAAGGGAAACCTTTACCTTTATCATGTCCCCAAGAACTGGGGCAGAGATGGGTGCTCAATCTGTCATGCAGTACCTGGGTCTCGAACTGCTGACTTGCCAGCCTTCCAGCTAACAAGGTAAGCTTCTTAACCACTAAGCCACCACAGCCTCTTAGAGTTCTAGTAATCCAGTTGGAGAGGGGGGGGGGGTTTCATCCAGCTACCTTCCATCACCTGTGCTCCTCACATCATATTAATTCATGGACAGCATTCAACATCTACCTAAAATGGGTGAATGAACTACTGTACATATGCAAAATACCAACTTGACAATGAATGAAAGTTGAAAATTCAGTAGCCCAATAATCCCTGTAGTAGGAAAGATAAAGAGATGGTATCAATATGAACTGAAGGAATACTTAGTGATGAACATGGGGCCTCTCAAATATTGGACTATAGGTCTCAAGCCCTTCCCCGTTAGCTATGATGGCCGGGGATGATTATAGTCCCAACACAATGACAGGATATCTCTTTCAGTGGAATGTTTATGCGAAGTCAAATCACATCCAACTTGCCCGAACCCTTGCAAGCATATTCAAGACGTGAGAGAGGTTTAAGGAGAGATTTTAATATGGCCACACACCCCACAGTGAATTTCCATTGTTGATTCAAATCCAGGTTTCCAGAGCCCTAAGCCCTCACTCTGTTCACACCACCACACTGTCTTTCCTGGATGGGATGGGATGGAAATGAGATGAACAAACGAACAAATGAATGTCTTGATGGTTTAAGAGAAAGGTAAAGATTCCCCCTTGCTCAAAAGCCAGTCATGTCTAACTCAAAGGGATGGTGCTCATCTCTGTTTACACCCAAGAGCCAGTGCCATTAGTTTCTACAGATGTTTCCATGGTAAAGTGGAAGACATGATTAGATACCAGAGTGCATAGAATGCTGTTACCTTTCCCACCATGGTAGTGCCTATTTAGCTACTTGAAATTTCTTGCTTTTTGAAGTGCTAGATTGGCAGAAGCTGGGACAAAACTCACCCCATCATGTGGGGCTCAGGTTTCAAACTGCTTCCCTGGTGACCTTTTGCTCATCAAGCTCAGCATCTTAAGGTTTAAGGTGGCCCCTTGATTGCTTACCCATTCCCTATTTCTGAATTAGAGAGAGTGGGAAATTGGAAGATTCTTCCCTATGATCCAATCTCCCGTGTCCTGTCAATAATATGATACAGGTTCTGAATTATCCTGAAGATTTAAGAGGATGAGTCATTTCCTTCTGTACTTCTTATCTCACCTTTGTCAGAATCAATGTGTTGGCCTTAGCTATTGAGTTGGAGCCACTGTGTACAGTTGTCACTCAGGCCACATCTGAACCTCAGCTGCCGTCGGCTGCTACTCGAATCTGAGCATACATTTTTCCTGGAAGTCATTGTCTCAGTTGATGGTTGTGTCTCTGGTGACTCAATAAATGTATCCTGGCATGAAACATGCGATCACACACATTACACTGATTAGATGGTGGAGGGTGTAGTTGATATTAATGAAGCTTTCGTGATTGTCGCTTAGCCTCTTCATGACTGCAATGTTCTCCTTCGAATTGATCAGTAGCAGCAGAGATGGTCTGGTGCCAAAGTGGGCAATCTATGGCTGTTGCCTCCCAAGTTTGTGGGTTTATACCTGGCACCTTCATGGTTTGTTTCAGCTGGTCCTTATAATGCTTCAAAAGAGTTCCACAAGGTCTTGTACCGGAGCTAAGTTTCCCATAAAGAATATGACAAAGAAGCCTGGAACCAACCATAAGGCGGACATGCCCTATACATCTAAGACAGTGGCCTATAATGGAAGCTTCAATGCTATTTACATGTGCCTTCTCAAGGACTGTGATGTTGGTGACATAGTCATCCAACTTGATATTCAAAATGGACCTTAGCTTCTGTTGGTGAAAGCGCTCAAGCTTTTTGATGCCTTGGCAATAGAGGGCCCATGTTTCACAGCCATACAATAACATTGAGATAACAACAGCTTGGTGTACCATGAGCTTAGTCTGGATTGTTAAATCTTTGTTCATGAAGACCCGATGTGATAGACGACCAAAGGCAGAATGGGCAGCACCAATTCTCTTCACCACATCCTGTTCACAGGTGCAGTTTTTAGACAGGATGCTACCAAGGTAAGAAAACTGGTCTACCTGTTCCAGTGTCAAATCTGAGATGCTAATACTGAACCTAAAAAGTAAGCCACCTGTCTTTCCTGTTAAAGGGGAGCCAATGACTTGCCTCTGTATGAAGAGTCACTCAAATGCAAAGGATTACTTCAACATCTAATGCTAGTTAGTTATCACATGAGAACCAAGTATTCAGAATTGTAAGAGTAGTTCTGCAGAGCTTTGCTTTTGATGATGGAGATTTGAGTTGAGAGCAGCCGTCTTGCTATATGGAAACTTCTGAGAGTTACAAACTTTTAGTCCCTTACAAGCTCAGCATAACGTGACCTGCTCTCAGAATTCATGAGGTGGTAAATGAGTTTAATGTGGGGTTATAAACCTATTGTTTGCGTCAGTCCTCTCACCCACCACCTGTCTCAGCTTGTTTAATAAAAACATGGGAAACAATCTCTGAAATAAAGAAATGTGAAATAAAACAAAATAGCCATATAGTGAAGGAAGAGAGTAGGATCACGCAAAGGGAGGGACATGGTTGCAAATGTCCCATATGGTGTCAAATAACAAGAACAAAATGAAAGACACATTAACATTTTAGTGTTACATCTTAGCATCTTTTTCAGATGTGCTAAAAATTGCCAAGTAACCATTTGGTGTCTAAAGGATGAATCATAGTTAACAACCAGCTGTGCAAACAATGGATTCATTACTTCTCATGCTGCTTTTAAAGCTGGGGATTTTCTTTGCTCTGGGTAATGTTGCAAAATATGCAGCTTGAGAGAAAACAGCTTTAAATTTACACTGGTACTGTGTCAACTATTTAGGACCAGAGGGAACACTGGAAGTAGGAAGAAGAGAGAAATGAAGCCTGCCCTCCATTACCATCTGCCCTGCATTGTGACCACCTGGGCTTTGGATAACCAAAGAAAGCCAAGAACTTGGAAAAGTTACGTTTTATATTTTATTTTTTGGACTGTGATTTGCAGTCAGCATGATTCTTCAAGTTCTGGTTTTAAAAAGTAGCTTTCAAACTTCTAGGAAACATCATCTACCAACAGAGACACCATTATATGCCCAAACTTTCCTCTAGATTTTAAATTCTTTGGTCTCTAGCTATTCCTGGAAAAGCAGGAAGAAATTCATAATTGATTTGTGTTTCCTGTTCTTTTGTTATTGGGTCTTGCTGGAGAAGAGCGATGTCCTAGTCTTGAGAACTTCCTTCGGGAGACTAGGCTTCATTCCCTTAAACCAGGGGCTCCCAACCTAAGGCCCACGGGCCGGATCCAGCCCACAGTGACATTTCATGTGCCCCACCCCACCACTCCAAAGGCATTCAAGAAACAAAATGGCTGCCCTTTGAAGCTATTAGGACAAAATGGCCACCTCCATCATGCGGGCAGGGCAAAATGGCCATCCGGCCCTCAAAGCTGTCTGAAAGAGCGTGACCTGGCCCCGGCTTGAAAAAGTTGGAAACCCCTACCTTAAACCTTCAGAGAACTGTGAAAGTATAGAAGAGGAAACACAAGACCTTAATACAACTGACAGAAGCCAGGGTAGAAGGCAAGACTGCAAAGAGAGCATAACTCCTTGAAGTAATCAGCTTAGGGTTCCCATTTCAAGACAGTATTACAGTATGACTTCTAATCTTGTTCTACTGAACTTAGGCTCTGCCTAGGCAAGAGTGAATTTTCTCCTCTATATTATTCCCTCTTTCATGTCAAACATCAGGAGACGGGGAACCACATCAGCTGCATTTCCACCACTTCTTTCATTTATTTACTTTTTTAGAGAACATCCTCTGGCCTGAATCTCTGGGAGTTGCATTGTTCTGGCCTGTTTGTCTTCAAGTGTCAACACCACCGGTTGCTTGTTGACCAACTGCAGCTTACTGGGCTGCTGGGACTAGTAAGCAAACCTCTTGAAAAGTCCAGGGCACGCTATGCCGCATAAATCTATGGCTCTCTGGTATTTGGTCTCCTGATTTAGGCTTCCAGTCTGGTCTTTGTTTGCTTCTCTCTCTGGCTTTGCCAGTCTGTCAGATGTGCTTGTTCTCTTTCATCAGCTGTTTGCTTGCCTTGGAGAGCAGGGATTTTGTCCAAGAAACTGTTTGCCGGCAGTTCTGAACTCTGCTTGTTTGAACACAATTTGTGGGACGTAATTCTGTAAGGATATTGGGGCAGGGGAGGAGAATATAGCTTACATAAGTCTATAGAGCAGGGGTGCCCAATCTATAGCCAATGGGCCGGGTATGGCCCCCAACACCAATTCATCCAGCCTGCGGCACCCTGACTGCTCCCAGAAGTGAATGGGGACGTGCCCACCAATGCGCATGCATGGCACTCCTGGAAGTGGTTCCAGACATCCTCGTGCATATGCTAATGTCTCCACGCCACTCCTGGAAGTGGTTTCTGATGTCCGCATGCATGCAAAAATATGTCCGTGCCACTCCCCGAAGTGGTTCCAGATGTCCCCGTGCATGCATAAACTTGTCCACACCACTCCTGGAAGTGGTTCTGAATGAGAATGCACAAACTCACCCTGTTCCAGGGTTGTGGTCAGACCTGCTCAGCTGTCCTGCGGCCATAGTCAGGCCCCCGGTGCAAAAAGTTTGGGCACCCCTGCTGTAGAGTGACTGACATTTTGGGACTAGTTCTAACTAGAGATAGAGAGTACAAAAGCAGAACAGCCACAAAATCATGGGAATTGGTGCCCACCCAGCTCAGACTGTGAGCTACTTGAGTGACAGAGAATGGGACAGAGGAGGAGAAGGATATATACAGTTAAGAACAGACAGATGTGAATGGATGCCATATTAAGAACAGCACTTGACTCAGCTCCCGGGCAAAGAGGGAAGTTACTTTCAAGGCAGATAGTTAAACACTTCTTGATATGTTTTGTGTGCAGGAACTGTTTCTCATCTCCGAAGACTAAGTGTGTGAAGAACAACCTGCCTATAGAAGGAAAGCAGTGCTGTATCTTCAACACACACATGCATCTGAAGTCAAGGTGCACAGTGGATAGAGCCAACCAAATTATGTTGGTCAATGAAGCAGAAAAACCTACATGAATCTCTCTTGATTCTTGGCAGGGGCGGGGGGGGGATCAATAATTTAACAACAAGTTGCCTCTTATAGACATTCAAAATCTGCCACCTTCATGTACCTGCTTCATCTTGCCTCATGGTAGGGCAGTAGTACTAGTAGTAGGAACTGAAGCCAGAAAACCATGCTTAGGTTGTGACAGTGTTCCATTTCAAGAGAGTGTCTGATAGGGTATTTAGCCTACTGTTTGGTCCAGTGCAGGAAAAGGGTATCTTGCTATTAAACAATGTCTTTGCTGGAGCAAACCAGACTGCCCTCAGAGTGGTCCACACATACCTTTCTGACCACTGTCAAGATCTCCTACTTATTGTTGGGGGTAGAGGCAGGAATGTTCCATCTTAGATCATTTCCAGCGTGTTCTATCACTGGAAACACACCAAAGCAAGGATTTTTTCATTTACCAATATTATGAAGAGAGTCACGTCATGATGTTGGTACATTAAATACCTCTTTGCAGTGGTGGGCATCAGTAGGTTCACACTAGTTCACCAGAAACGGTAGCAGAAATTCTGGCTGGCCCTGCCCATCCAAGTTTTGAAATAAAGTAGTCCCAATTCGGGTGTAACGTAGGGCTTTCCCCCTGGCCATGCCCACCATACCACTCCCACAGAGTAGGTAGTAAAAAAATTTGAATCCCACCACTGGGCAGGCATGACTAGATCACCCACCCAGTCACATGGCAATGCCCACAGAGTAGGCCACACCTACAAAGTAGACCACACCCACAGTGTGGTAGTAAAAAAAATTGGAGCCCCCCACTGCCTCTTTGGCTCCATGAAAGGGCCAAGGAAGACAAACGTGTACATTAAATTGAATTTACATTAAAGCAGCAAAAATGTGCTGCATTGACTTTTAAGAAGCATTATTATTATTATTATTATTATTATTATTATTATTATTATTATTATTATTATTATTATTATTATTATTATTATTATTATTATTATTATTATTATTATTATTATTATTCATGTCAGATATTTTGAAAGGATTTTGAAAGGATTTTTGCTGGAGAAACTTCACTCAGCGGACATTATGTTGTATTTATTTTTCTAGAAATTTGGCAACTCTAGCTAGCCAATGAGATGTGTAAAATAGGAATGGCAACAACTATGTGTGAATTTAGCAAATAGCCACACAGATGTAGGGAGCTGCTGTCTTTCTACTTAATGGTTTTTTTAAAAAAATACCTATGAGTAATCTGTTCAGACGGCATTTAGTAATTCTTCATTTATTCATTAACAGATGCTGCTGCTTTTTCTTTACTATGCTACTCTAGTGTAAGAACACTATACAGATGCAATGCATAAAGCTATCTGGAGGACAGGTGGCATCCTAGATTTGCAAAGAGACCTTTTGTATAATTAACAGTGGACTCATTATTGAGAAACAGTCATTCACATAATGTGTTTTTGTACATTATCACTAATATATGAAAAACACCAATTATGATACTGAAGTCAGAAAATTATGGTTGGGGAATGAACTGATTTCATTGGGGAGGGAGATGAAGTGTTGCAGGTTATTTGCTCCTGTTCTTAATTTTGATGAGTCCAATTTTAAAAACTAGAATATATTTTCCAAGGCGGTCTTTGCTAATCATATATTTCCATAAACACATCATGTTGTTGGGTCTGAAAAATTGATGCCAAAGAGATGTTCTGCACCTCTATCAAGTGCTGCATCACTATCAAGACAAGGCTGGCACTCAATATGACTTAGTGTCATAGGATATTTTAAGCAAACTGCATGCTTGTGTTTTGTCTGTATACATGTTGGTTCTGGTTTTGTCATCATAAGCTTTCCTTGTTGAAAGAGTCTGGCTGTTTTATATGTAAGGAGTTCTCCAGCTCAAATGAAATAAAATGAAACATCTTGGCCCTTGCTTAACCTTCACTGTTAGAGAAGGAGAGTAGAAAATCATCAGCTATTATTTTTAAGACCAGGTCACCAATAAGCTGCCAAAGAGATGGAACTTCTCTTCCTGCTAGGTCTCAAGGCCAAAGGAAGAAAATACACTAAGAGACTTGGGAGGAAAAGTAGGGAGCAATTTTTTTTAAAAAAGCCAAAGAGGTGAAAATATTAAAGGTCTATCTATTGACTAGGTCATCTGAAGGGTCAAAACCAGACCTAATTTTCATAGACTCATGCAATTTGATTTTGTTTCCAAAATCTGGAATGTTTGGTGAATGTTGGGTGAATGTTGGGTGGCGGTAAATAACCTGACTCCCTAAAGGGGCCAATGGCTATGGGCGGAGGAGCCCCTTTGGGTGGGGTGATAGTCCCCCTCAGTGGAGGAAATGCCACTGGAAACCATTCTCTTGGGCCCAATTGCAAAATGAGCGCAGGAGGAACTCTGATTCTCAACTGTCACGGAGGCAGAAGAAGCCATGCCAATGGATTGGCTATGAAGGCACACCTTGTCCATATCCTCAAGAGGCTATGGCAGTCCATTGCAATCCTGGTGTTGAATCATGCATGTCTCATTTCATATGTGCTGCAGGAGATGGCTCCATGGTCATAGTGTGTGGGTCACTTCATGGCAGCCTGGGATCCACCTTAAACAAATTCATGCCAATGGCATTTTATCTGATTCATTGAGGGAAAATAATTCTCAGATACGAGTTGCAGTGGGTAAATATTCACCAACGGTAGAGTTGAACCTCCATAGAATCTTTACAACAGAACAGGGGAAAGGGCTCGACTAAAGTTTATGCTAAACATTACTGAAAAACAGAAGTCTGATGCACCTGAAAGTCTGCCTTACAGTTGTGGGTTGCTGCTTTGCCAGTGCTATATATTTTTTGGCATGAGTAATTTATTCTTCAGCTTGCCTCCCTCCAAGAATTTGGCACCATTCAGGAAAAAATACTGTTTTTGCACAGGATGAAGTACTGGTTATTTCTTAACCTCATTAGCACTAAGGTTCATCCTTCAAGAGAGACTTATAGAGATAACTTGGATAAATCTCTTTCTCACTTTTGTTGTTAGATTGATTGAACCTGCTATACAAATCTAGGCCAAGAGCATAATTTCTTGGCAAAGATTCAGATATTTGTCCTATTCCCACAATGCAGTATAGAGAGCAACTATTTCAGGGTTTCGATATACCAAGCATACCTCATTATGTTCTCTGGTCCATGACTCTCTAAAACAGGGGTGGCCAACCTATGGCCCATAGGCCAGACCTGGCCCATGGCAGCATTTCATGTGGCCCACGATGATGATGCCAACACACTAGAAGCAGAAGCGGACTTGTTTATGACAGTCATAAACATGCCCTCACCTGTATAAACACACCCACAGCTATCATAAATGCATTTATGACAGCCACAGATGCATTTTATGGCAGCGTTTACCATGGGGGGGGACACCACATGACCGGCCCACTCAGCTGTTGGTCAGGTCCATGGCATGAAAAGGTTGGGAACTCCTACTATAAAACATCCCACATGCCAAATGGATTTTGATTTATTTAGCATGTTTACATCTCAGAAATGTCTTTGTATCAGAAGAGTGTGACCATATGTAGCCCCCTCAGGGTCGTAGCCAGGAGGTGGCCGTGGTGGAGCTTGGCCCACCCTGAGTTAGCAGTTTGCCCACCCAGGCAAAGTGCAGTTTGCCATAGGCATGTATTGTTGTGTTGCCCACCCTGAAAAAATATTTGCCCATCCACATCTAGAATCCTGGCTACAGCCCTGAGCCCACTCAGGCCCCGACCTTAAATAAGACACACACACACACACAAATGCATCGAAATGTAAACATCCCTTTGTGCCTCCAGAACAGAGGGGCAATTTCAGTATGTTTTGATGGGTCTGCAGCACCTCAAGACCTCTCACTCCCCAAATTTTACACTCCAAATTAAAGTTGATAAACTCTAGAAACCATTCTGTTTCCTCTTTAATAATAATAATTTCATGTCAGAAATATTCTGGGTTGAAAGGATTTTTGCTGAAGAAACTCTGTTCAGGGGACGCCCGAATGAGGTTCCTTTCATGTCCCCAAGATCTTTTTCCCACCAAAGTGGTCCCTATTTATCTACTTGCAATGTCTTACTTTCGATCTGCTAGGTTGGCAGGAGCTGGGACAAAGACGGGTGCTCATTCCGTCATGCAGTCCCTGGGTCTTGAACTGCCAATTTGCTGGGCTTTCAGCTAACAAGGCAAGCTTCTTAACCACTGAGCCATTTGCAGCCCCTTTGTTTCCTCCTTAAGCCATGCATTCAGGAGAAGACTGACAGTGTGAATCAAGCCATCACCCGGGAAATTTTGTTAACCATGACTGAGCATCTGACTGAGGAATATTTGAGAGAGTATTGTGCGTCTGATCCTGTTGTGGTATTGGTGGTTGTTTCCAGAGAGAAAAGATGTTCGCCCTTATAGAATGGCTCGCAACTTCAAACCACGTAACAAGTAATAGTATGCTAAAATCCTGACCAGAAAAATCAATAAATCAAAATGGAAATATGACATCAACAAAAAGAAACATAGGCCATATACTGGTTGTTTGCCTAAAAGTAGGAACAGATCTATAGTTGCAGCGAACATGTAGTTATGCATGTAGACCATCATTTCACCAATGGTTCCAGGTCAGCTAAAGGTAAAAGGTAAAGGTCACCCTTGCTCAAAAGCCGGTCATATCCGACTCTGTGGTTCAGTGCTCATCTCTGTTTATAGCTGAACAGCTAGCGCTGTCTGCGTTTGCAGATGTTTCTGTGGACACATGGCAGGCATGCCTCAACACCTGAGTGTATGGAACGCTGTTTACCTTCCCACCGAAGTGACCCCTATTTACCTACTTGCAATTTCTTTCTTTCAAACTGCTAGTTTGGCAGGAGCTGGGACAGAGATGGGTGCTCATTCCATCCTGCAGTACTCAGGTTTTGAACTGCTGACCTTCTGCCTCCCAAAGGTTTAAAATGTAGTTTATACAGTAAGTGCTTTAGATTGAAGGTGTTTACAGAGCTCCAGTGATAAGGAGTTATGTCTTATTAGAATCCTCTTCAGCTCCTTGTGCTTCATGAACTGACTGACTGTGGGGACATTAGAGGCACTATAAATATAGCCCTATTCATATGTTCAGACAGATGCCTGAATGGTATTTGCTAAATCATAGCACTATGAAGTTGCCCAAGAGCAGACCAAGGCTTTAATAAAGATCACTAAGTGAGATCAGATGTTCTTCCTTTTGAAGGGTACTTTGTAGAAATGAGGCAACTCAGTGGTGTGCTGGCCCACAGGGATACAGGGACTCATCCCGATGCACCCTAGTGACTGGTGCCCCCAGAGGCAGGCAGAGGTAATGGGAATGTATGGGATTTCTCCTCCCCCCCCAAACCCGCTATAGACCCCCATCACTTCCTGTCCACCGCCCTCCCAAGGTGCCACACACCCCTGAGGCAACTGCATAAAAGACCCTCTATTCCTCATCGACCAAGTATCATTAATCAGTGGGGTTGATACTTATTTTAAAGACTTGATAGATTAAGAAAGAAGTATGCAATCCACCAGATACAGTGGTCACAAAATGTTGAGGACTCTAAAAACTATCATTTGAAATCACTATCCAGAATAGAATTAGCTTGTGTCAGAACATTTCCTACTTTTCTGGTGACCACTCAAGCTCCACAGATATTTCTGCACACATATATATATTCTGTTAAGTGCTTTGCATATTGGTGGAAGCACAATGTGGCTGGTAAAGAATAGAGATCTCCACAGCGATAACACAAATACTCATTTCACACAGCCAGAAAGCTCTGATAACACCCCTCTTTCGATTTCTGCATGTTGAGATCCCCTACTGAATAATATCACAGCCACCGGGTTAATTCTGATTATTTCAATCTACAGTGTCTTTGTCTACTGTTTCCTGGTTTCCTATCGTTATGACCCCTGAAGACCAAACAACAGTCACTGCAAGATCTACTGTGGAGAATTGTCAGGCTAGTATCTGTGTACTGATGCTTCAAAAAGAGGAAAACATTCCTCTATCAAGTTATACAGGATTAACAGACTTATCTCTGAAACCAGACCAAATAAGAGGAATTATTTTGAATGAGAAAAATGACTTCGTCTCTTGACAAGCAGATCACAAAAAAGGTATAAGGATAGATACTTGGTTTAGTTGACATTCAATCAACATTCTAAGTTTTTTTTTAACTTGGAAGAAAAGGGATTTGACTCAAATATTTCTATGCCGTTGCAAATGGTTGATTGCTGAGTTATCCTGAAAACCATACTATCATTACTACCTGTTGAATGTGACTTCATGATGCATTATACACGTGGACCAAATTACAAAGGACCTGTTCTTTATTTGTTGAAACTTGGCATGTGTAGTAAGAATAGTAAACGTAAAGGTTTCCCTTGCTCGAAAGCCAGTCATATCCAACTCTAGGGTTCAGTGCTCATCTCTGTTTCAAAGCCGAAGAGGCAGCACTGTCTGCTTCTGCAGATGCTTCCGTCGTCATGTGGCAGGCATGACTAGAGACCAGAGCACATGGAACACTGTTTACCTTCACACCAAAGTGGTCCCTATTTATCTACTTGCAATTTCTTGCTTTTGAACTGCTAGGTTGGCAGGACCTGGGACAAAGATGGGAGCTCATTCCATCCTGTAGTACTCGGGAATAGAACTGCTGACATCTGATGCTGGTGATTATTTAAATACTTCAAATACTTGTAATGTCTCCAGCTAAAACCCTTTATACAATGTAAATAGACAAGTGTACAAACAAACTACCTATATTTTCAAAATACTGTTTACTTACCTTTACCTATAAGGAGGGATGTTAACCATTGGACTCCCCCATTCACGCCCGCACCTGTCCATAATATCCCATACCGAGCCACCCGCACTTGCCTTTACCCAGCCCGCATATCGCCGCAAGGGTCCGGCAGTCACCAGTGGGGCACCCGCCCCATGAACGCAAAAAAAAAAACAGCGTCAAGTCCCAACATCCTCCAAGCTGCACCGCCTGTCAGCCAATCAGGCTGACAGGTGAGAGCAAGCAGAACATTGGGAAAGCTGGCACGCCCAATACAAAATGAGCCACAGGAAAAAACCGCCACACGAACGCGAACAAAAGAAACAAAACTTCAAGCCCCAGCATCCTCTGCACCATGACCACTTCAGCCAATCAGGCTGAAGGGCACGAGCGCGCATCGAAACCTAATGTCGAAACAGCAATGGGGAAAAGAGGAAACGACAAACAGGCCGTTCTTCGCCCCACAAAACACAACAACAAAACTAAACAGTTAACGAAAATGCCAAGCATCAAAAATAATAAAACACAAATAAATAAATAAATAAAACTAATAAACAACACAACAATAAACCACAAACTCAACAAAAAAAAACAAAATACCAAAGGCTACCAAAAAACAATAAAAACTCACTAAAAACACCTATCAACAACACGAAAAAGCCTAACTCAAACAATATTGCAAATTAAATAAATAAATACGGAAGAAATCAGAAAAATAAACAACCAGAAATAATCAAAACAATTAAATACATCTCAAACCCAAAATAAAAACAAAAGAACAAGCAGAAACACTTTGGGGGGGTTTAAGTAGAAACTCTCTACTTAAACCCAGCAGCCCAGCAGCCCAAAATAAAAACAAAATAAAAACAGATTAAACAATTAAGAGCACTCACCAAACACATCCTCCCTCCATGCCTCCAGAACTGAACTGAACAAAGAAAGAAAATCACAGTACTCTTAAACACAGCCCCACCTAGAGGCCGGAAGAGTAAAAAACAGTCAAAAATATTTTAAAAATCAAAATAAGAAATAAATAAATAAGATAAATCAAATAAATTCAAAAACCACAAATTCAAAACACCACCACCCAAACCACCCCTAACCATAAAAACACAAAAAAATTACCTAACCAGTGCACATGCCTATTGTTGTTCAGTCCCACAGTCGAGTCTGACCTTTTGCAACCCAATGGATTACCACACACCAGGCTCCTCTGTCATCTGCCATCCTATGTAGTCCACCCAGATCTATGCCCACCACGTCAATGATGCCATCTAGCCATCCCATCCTCTGCCACCCCCCCTTCTCCCTTTTCCTTCGATCTTTACTTGCATCAAGGCCTTCTCCAGTTGAGTCCTCTCTTTTTCATTTGGTGGCCATACTTGAGCTTCAGCTTCAATATTTGTCCTTCCAAGGAGCAGTCAGGGTTGATTTCCTTTAGGATTGTCTGATTTTACCTCTTTGCAGTCCAGGGGACTCTCAAAAGTCTTCTCCAGCACCACAATTCAAAGGTTCTGCACTCAGCCTTCCTTATGGTCCAGCTATCACAGCCATACATTACTACTGGGAAGACCATTGCTTTGACTATGCCTGTAGACAATGCAATTTGAAGCCAGGGAAGAAGCTGAAGGGATAGAATTATAGGGTCACTGCTCCGCACTGCTGTAGATTACAGCTCTTGGATTTGGCATTATCTCTAGAGCCTATACTTCCTATAAGAGGAGTGTGTTCCCAACCTTTGCTTTTGGGACTTCAATTACCAGAAGCCAAAGTCAATTCCCCAAAGCACTGATCAGCTGATGTACTTAGGCTTCGGCTTCTGGGAATTGAAGTCCCCCTGTGGGGCATGGGTCCAATGTTGGGAACCACTGCTATAGGAGGTTATGAGAGATGCACATTGGCAACAGGTCTGCCTGGTCGTGGCTTTATTCAGATGGGAATGCATCCAACTCTGACAGCTGCATAACCTTCCTTCATGTCTTCAGTGGTATAAATTTATGGACAATTGAAGTACAATGAGTACAATGTCCATTGTCTTGAGCACAATGCTGGAACTTGGATGCATGCAATAAATGCAAAGCAAGAATAGTTTACAACATTCCCGACTTCAATAAGTTGTTAGTGGAGAGGACAATGAAGAGAAGCCCAATTAAGTTCTCAGTTTGAAGTATATGAACTATCATATTCCTAGAACGTGTAAATGAGAAGAAAGTTGACTGTGGGCAGGCTATGTGCAGGAATGTAACCCCTTCTGTGCACTCTGGCATCTAGTCATTACTGCTACATGACCCCAGAAATGTCTGCAGATGCAGACAGCACTGGCTCTTTAGCTGTAAACAGATATGAGTACCGCTTCCTAGAGTTGGAGACAACTGGCTTTTGAGCAAAGGAGTCCTTTACCTTTACCTTTAAGAAGGAGAGACTGTAACTGCTAAGTGGCCTCTTTGAAGGAGCAGGAAGTATAACCATTGGCATAAGAAGTGGCCCCTTAGAAAAGACAAAAGGAGAGAAGTTCCCAAAGTTGCTCATCAGCTATCATTTGCTTGTGACCTGTGTCAGTACTTTTATTTCCAATCCCATCAAAAGATGTTGTGTGACCAATATTCTGTCCTCAACAAATTGTCTCAAGAAACAAAGAGATGGGAGAAACTTTAAGGAAGTATTGGAGGGTTACGAATGGAAGATAGTACATATCCAAATCCCAAGTACAAATCTGCAATGTCCTTTTATCTAGAACAGAGATTCTCAACCTGTGGCCCATGGGCCGAATGTGGCCCATGGCACCATTTCATGTAGCCCTCCACCACACCAGAAAGTGCCATGTGATGGAGGGAGGGGGAACTGGCTATCCGGCCCCCGAAGCTGTCTGAGAGAGTGTGACCTGGCCCCCAGCTTTAAAAAGTTGCGAACTCCTGATCTAGAAGCATCCCAGGTCAGAAAGCCTACTGTTCTGAGCACACGGCCATTCTGTGCATATGGAGACACTTTCAAAGATAGGGAACAGCACACTCAAATGATTTACCCGTAATGAATCAAAACGGAGCCTTTGCTATTAGTCAGTTAAGATGGTCCTTGGTTCCTTATGGATTCCTTTCCCTTGAAAATAGTCATAACAAGCTGAAACTGTGAGAACCGAAGTAGGTCTGATGAATATTGAAAGAGAAGTCTTATTGGGTAGCATACAGGAAGAGATGGAATGAAAGATGAAAAATGAGTTTGGTTATCTTAAAATGTGATATGTAGAAGAGGCACCATTAGAGTATGCATGATCCAAACAGCAGGTGGAGAGAGGCATTACGTATGCTTGCTTGCGAGTAGAAAAGTAGAAATATGTAATCTTGCTTTTGTTAACTGGCTATGCCAGGAAATATAGACAGATATGCTTTTCTTATCTTATCCAGGGAAAGGGGAAATACAAAAATGTTTCTTTTCTCTTTTTGTGATCTTGAACTATGATCTATTTTTTCCTTCAAAATAAAATCTGATTTGTAACAAAAGGCGTTGTACTTTTTATATAAAGCATAAGTTGTTGGGAGATTTCCAGTTCCTTTATTTCTTTATTGGCAACGATACATATTGCTACCTAATTTACATTGCTATTTCCTACCTGATCTCGCTGGTCTGTGAGCATAAACTGTCAGTAATTGAAGCCTATCATAGGTTTCTGCAGCAGAATCACATGTACTCTGAAGCAGCAAAAGGTTTTATGTTGCCTTCCTGGATGGGTGTAGGTCTCTGTTAGGAGGATTGGGTCCTATGATAGTGGGATAATGGGCTTTGTTGTCCTTACAGTACCATACATGAATGAAAGAACCGAGTTACGATGTATGTTCTTTCCATCAATTACAGAAAAGGACTGCATACCTGTAGATCAAGGGTTCCCAACCTTTTTCAAGTCAGGGACCGGGTCACACTCTCTCAGCTTCAAGGGCCAGACAGCCATTTTGCCCTGCCTGCATGATGGGGGTGGCCATTTTGTCCCAATAGCTTCAAAGGGGGTGGCCATTTTTTTTTTCTTGAATGCCTTTGGAGGGGTGGGGGCCACATGAAATGGTGCTGGGGCCAGATCTTGCCCACAGGCCTTAAGTCAGGAACTCCTGGCCTAGATGCTCGAAAGAACTGCATGTTTAAGAAGAAAGCGAGAAAGAATTCAGTGCTAAATAGTGTATCTCATACCGTGCATGTCTTCTCTTTTCCTCCATTTGTGCTTTAGATATAGCTAGTGCTGCAGCCCAAAAGCTTGCTGTAAATAACTAGGTAAAGAGTGCAGTCCTAGCAAGCCAAGATGGATGAAGGCCAGCTGAATTGACATTAAGCCAGCTGAAACTGTGCTGAATCCAAACCTCCTGAAAATGGCACTCTTCAGACAAATTGGTAAATACAACGTGAGTCAGGGGGTATTTGTGCTTTTCCTGGGCATATATGGTGTGAATCCGTGCAACACCCCCAAAGAACTTTCATGTTACACCTAGCTGTTGCTCATCGCTGTTAGAAGGGGTAAAGGAGAAAGAGAAAGAAAAGCTAAGGAGTCTTACAAAGAATATGATCAATAGAAATTCATGCAAAGAAGCCATTGATTAAATCAATAAAGTCTTGTGGCTGCAGTACCATTAATTTCAGATCCAGGGATCTGGGAGGAGAGAAAGGACAAAAAAGTGCAGAACAACAGGCATTTGCACTGGCTTTTGAAGAACAGATCAAAGTCAACTGCAACCATTTCCATTTTAAATACCATCACTCACTTCCCTTTCATGGAAATGTGGACACTTGCAACAAATAGAAATGAAAGTTGATTGCCATGGAAATGAGATGTCTGAGAAAGGCTGCTGGAGTGACTAGAAGGGATAAAATCAGGAATGAGATTATAAGGGAAGAATTGGAATAGAACAGATCTTGAACTATATACATTCCCTGGAGAAAATGTCTTCAGATTCCATACCCTGCAAGGCAGATGTGGAAAGAGGAGAAGGACAAAGAGCAGGAGGCAGACCCAGAGGAAGGTGGAGAGATAACATCAATGAAATATTACAAGAACACCAGATAACACCAGTGAAGGCTGCTAGAAGTGTTATAGCAAGAACTTTTATCTCCCTCGGCACACAAAGGAGTAAGAGAGGAAGTAAAGGAGGAGGAGGAGGAGGAAGATCCATTTTTAATTAAGTGTTTTGACAAATACAAATATGATTTTTTTGCATGTATATTTTCGTCTCCAAAATATATGACAACCACAGAAATGCTATGGATTTCTGAGGCTGGCAAAACTGATATTTTTATAGAGAAATGAAAATCTAATGGCTTTCTTTTCTATTTATGTCCATAAGAACATAAGTGAACCCAACTGGATTCCATTAAATCTAAGAAGCTCAGTAATAATCCAGACAGTCCTGGGATAAATATGATGTATACCAAAAATGAATAACTTCTTAAACCTTCAGGGCAGATTCAGTTTTGAGATGAGTTATTGCAAACTGCATTCCACATATTTTAACATGAAGCTTTTATGTCAAATAACTGTAAAATAGTGACACAACATAGGAAGCCACCAGTGATGGTATCATGGGTTGCAGAGAGAGATCATCTGAGACCCAAGAGGGATCAATGTATCCATAGGATTTAAGGTTCCCTATCTCTGGTGGCTTAGTGGTTAAGACGCTGAGCTTGACAACCAGAAGGTCAACAATTCAAGACCTGAGTGCTGTGTAACAGAGTGATCACCTGTCAACTGTCCTATCTGCTGCCTAGCACTTTGAAAGCAAGAAATTGCAAGTAGATAAATAGGTATTGCTTCAGCGTGAAAGGTAACAGTGTTCTGTGCATTCTGGAATATAGTCATGCTTGCCACATGACCATGGAAACGTCCACAGATGCAGACAGTGCTGGCTCTTTGGCTGTAAATGGAAATGAGCACCTCTCCCTAGAGTCAGACGCAACTGGCTTTCAAGCAAGGGAAACCTTTACCCTTACTATCTTTGTGCAGTTGGTTTTTTCCCCTATGGCGATACGGGATGGCTCACTGCCTCTGTCCAAGGAAATAGATATCAGGCTAAAAGCTCTTGATTAGTCCATCTTCCTTGAATCTGTTTAATCCTTTTAAAAGAGCCATTAAAGCCAGGGGTCATTGCCATATATTTTGGTGATAAATTCTGTAAGTTAATTATGCATTGTTTAAGCCTCCCTTTAATCAAGTCACAAATGTAACTCAATGAAGAGACAGCAAATGTACCGTCCTACAACTAGTACAGGTAAAGGCCACCCTTGCTCGAATGCCAGTCATATCCATCTCTAAAGTTCAGTGCTCATCTCTGTTTATAGCCAAAGAGCCAGTGCTGTTTGCATCTGCAGACATTTCCGTGGAAATGTGACAGGCATGCCTCAACACGGAACGCTGTTTACCTTCCCACTGAAGTGGTCCCTATTTATCTATTTGCAATTTCTTGCTTTCGAACTGCTAGGTTGGCAGGAACTGGGACAGAGACGGGAGCTCACTCCATCATACGGTACTTGGGAATCAAACTCTGACCTTCCATTCATCGAGTTCAGCATCTTAACCACCTGAGCCACCGCAGCCCCATCCAACAGCTACACTTTAACATCCTCCTTTAATGTTCTTCCTTGTTCACTGATCTCCTACCTCCATCTTCTAATTTGATAGTTCTTGCCCTAACGCTCTTCCTGGATCTGAACCGATGGACTTGAGGCTCATATCTTTTCCAAGGATGTTGAGCTGTTTCTTAGTTCTCTCAGCATCCGCGGCTACTACTCTACTTATCTTAGGTGAAGTGATAGCAACAAGAGGATATATTTTCTCATGGCTCTGTCATGAGGTAGAGTGCGGCAGATGATATGGAACATCATTTGGAAAAAGCGGCAGAATTGCAGTTGTCTAAATGATCTGCTCTTGGAACTTTCTGTCTCTGATATCAAAAATAATTTGACTGTCTTACACTTTTCAACTTGTAGGGGGAAATGGCCTTTATCAACTTGCCTCGGGCCACAAGATCCCTTGGAATGGCCCTACTGTATTGTATCGCATTGATATTGATGTTATTGTACTCTTTTATATCTTGTAGCTAAACTTTTTGTGCACTGCATTATTGTTGTATAATTGTGTAATATTGTATACTTGATTTTGTATTGTGTACCTTATTGACTGTGAACTGCTATGAGTCACCCGCAGGGTTGAAAAAAGCGGTATACAAATTAAATATCTAATCTAATCTAATCTACTGATCGGTGAGGTAGGGTGAAAAATGAATTGCCCAAAGTGACTCAATGGCCAAAACCTTGTTGCTTATCACATCACTACTAGAGTAGAGCCATTGAATCCAGAAGGATTTAGTGAATCAATTCTTCTTTAATTTCCATTGATTCAATGGGCCTGTTCTAGTTGCAACTCACCATGCTAAGCAATTTTGTGCTGTTGTTGTTAAAAAGGGATCGGATGATGGTAAAGAAAAGCGGGGAGGTACAGTATTAGAATTTCTGAAAAATCAAAAGGGAAACAATGCTAGAAAGTTTGAGAACTACCATACTTCACTACCACACACCAACTCTTAAAAGCATGGCCATACTCTACTTGTATAAAGTAGAGGTAAAGATATGATTCATGTTAACTGCATTATGTCATAATATAGCCTATCAATTTATGACCTTTTTGTTTCTCTTGTTAGTTTCCAGAAACAAACTTGCTGTTTCCTGTAAATGAGAAGAAGAGGCAAAATGAAATTAAGCAAAAATGTTTACATTGAAAGCAGTGTTGACCTGCTGAATTTCCTACACTGATGACCTTTTACAAACTTGTGATGGGAATACAAATATCCCATCGTGTCAGTGTAGGCTTGATTGGAGTTCAAATTCCACAGGGAGAGAGGGGAGGGGGAAATGCAGTAAAACTTCCCAGTTTCATGTTAAACCACTGACATTTTAAAAAGTACTCAATTGGCAGCTGCCCGTCTATTGTGAGTGACACTGAAGCAGAAATTCCCCAGTGAAGGTCACAAAGCTGGAAGCAAATATGTATTTTAGCATCACCTGACAAGCTGTGATTGAGGGGAGTTGGTTTAGAGCAGGGGTGCCCAAACTACGGCCCATGGGCCACATCCGGCCTATGGTGCCAATCCATGGGCCGGATTGCCTCCATCACCGGAAGTGTCTTGCTGCCACTGGAAGTGCTGAAAATGCGGTGAAAACGCTGTGAAAAATCCAAAAATACGGTGAGAATCTGCCGGCCTCACTCCAGCCACCACGGGAAGCAGCAGAGGTGGCCAAAATGCCAGAAAATGTGCTGGGAATGTGTTGTGTATGCAAGGACACTGTCGCTTTAAGTAAATGAATGTAACCAGCCCCATACCACAATGTATCACAGCTGCTAAAGGAACGCGAGCGAGCCGCCCATTAAGGGCGGATGCGAGCGTTCATACTCACATGGTTCAATCCCCAAATCACGGACAGCCGCGGGAACTTCTCCGCATAAAGAACTACAGAAGAGGGGGGCGTGCCTCAAGTCGACGCCCCCAACGGTGGCAGCCAATGAGCCACCGTGCAACCAGATTCAAATGTGTTTCGTTACTGTATATAATGTGATGTACCTCCGCCATTACCACATGTTCACCCTGACCACCAAAGAATAAACCTGTGTTAGTCCTTATTGCGACTCCTTCTTTGTTTTCCGTGCAAGACACTAAATTGGCGACGAAGGTGGGATAATGGCAAATCCCAGAGTCAAGACGTACCAGTTCGACGTCAGCGAGCCTGAGCAGTGGGAGCTCTACGAGTGCCAGTTTCGGCACGCAATGGAAGCAGCCGGCGTCGACGACGACGCGTTGATACGCTCCCACTTCCTGGCCCAGGTGGGACCGGCCACGCTGCGCATCCTCATGAACTTGGTGGCGCCAAAGAAGGTTGAAGCAGTGCCTATCGACCAAATCCTGGAGTTGCTGAGAGCACATTTCCAGCCGCCCGTGTCCATCTTTCTGGCCCGGGTCGCGTTCCACCGGCGGGACCAGCGCCCAGGCGAGTCCGTGTCCGACTACGCAGCGGCCCTCAGACTGGCGGCCGTGCACTGCAAGTGGGACGACCTGAACCAGGCCCTGCGAGACCGCCTGCTGTGCGGCCTGCGGGACGAAGAGCTGCAACGGAAGCTCATGACCCGCGACGAGCACCTCTCGTTCAATGAGGTGTTGCGAGAGGCGCAAGCGGCTGAGGCGGCCAGGAGCGGGGTCAAGGTGTTCAAGGCCCGTGGCACAACGTCCGAGCGGGCCAAGTCCCCTGTCCAAGCGGCCCGGCAGACTCCGGCGAAGGCAGCCTGGCGGGCACCGAAGTCGCCCGCCGGCACTCCAGAGACCTCCGACGACTCCTCCGTAACGGCGGACTCCTACACCAGCGATGACGACGGCGTCCAGAGAGTGCGGAAGCGTGGGGAGCGGCGGCAACACCGAGAGCGGCAAGACCGCCGCTGCGACGGCTGTGGCGCGGCCCACGACCGCACGAGGTGTCCTTTCCGCAAGGCCGAGTGCCACAACTGCGGTCGAAAGGGACACATCGCCCAAGTATGCAGGCGCGGGCGAACCGAGGACAAAGGCGGCTCCAGTCATCCCCAGCACCACCAGCGGAAGGCGGCCGGTTCCAGGAAGGTGTCCACCGTCCACGGCGAGGACGGCGTACGCCGCGTGGCCCTGGAGCACCGGCGATTCTACGTGGAGGTATAGTTGCAGGGGCGCCCCGTAAAAATGGAGATAGACTCAGGGTCGTCTTACTCTATACTGTCCCAGAGGGAGTACATGCGCATTCCCCCAGAGGCTCGGCCCAGGCTGCGGGCCATGCGGTCCCATTTGCGGGACGTTCAGGGAAATGGGATCCCGGTGTTGGGGGTGGGGAAGTTCAAGGTGAAGTTCAAGAATTTCTCCGAAAGACTGCCCCTAGTGGTCCTCAAGGGGGGGAAGTGTTGCCTCCTAGGAATGCAGTGGTTTGCTCCCCTGGGAATAGAACTGTCCGGCATCCACGCCACTGAGACTGACCCAATGCAGGACGTTTGCAATGCACACCCGGACGTTTTCAAAAAGGGGCTCGGTACTTACAGGGGGCCCCCAGTTTCATTCGAGTTGGACCCAGAAATCCGGCCCATCCGCCTTAAGCCAAGGAGGGTGCCTTTCGCACTCAAGGACAAAATCGAGGCGGAACTGGACAAATTGGTGGGGCAAGGGATTTTGGTTCCAGTTGATTCGGCCGAGTGGGAGACGCCGATTGTAACGGCCCTTAAATCAAACGGGGAGGTCAGGATTTGTGCAGACTATAAATGTACGATTAATAAGGCCATTCGGCCAAATGCATACCCGGTACCCGTGGTCAGCCATCTGCTGGCTACACTTCATGGGGGGAGGTGTTTTGCCAAGTTAGACCTGGCCCAAGCCTACCAGCAACTCTCAGTGACCCCAGCCGCTGCCGCTGCGCAGACCATCGTGACGCACAAGGGGGCATTTAAGGTAACGCGCCTTCAGTTCGGCGTGAACTCGGCCCCCGGGATCTTTCAGTCCCTCGTGGAACGCCTTTTAAAGGGGCTTCCAGGAGTTCTACCATACTTCGACGATGTGCTGATAACAGCGGGGAGCGAGGTAGAACTAGCGAAAAGACTAGATGGGGTTCTCTCGGTTTTCGAGAAAGCGGGGCTTCGCCTAAGGAAGGACAAGTGTGTGTTTTTTGCGAGGGAGGTTGATTTCCTAGGTTTCAAAGTAACCCCAGAAGGGATCAGACCCTCAGAGTCCAAGGTTGCAGCCGTACAGAACGCCCCTCGCCCCACCGCAAAGCCGGAGCTGCAGTCGTTTCTGGGGCTCCTTAACTTTTATCATTCATTCCTGCCGAGGAAAGCATCGGTTGCGGAGCCACTGCACGCCTTACTGAAAAAGGACGCGGTTTGGCGGTGGGGGGACAAACAAGAGAAAGCTTTCCGAGAACTGAAATCACTCCTCTCCTCAGACGCGGTCCTAACACATTTTGACCCGAGGAAGCCAGTAGTTCTAGTGTGTGATGCGTCCCCGGTGGGGGTGGGGGCGGTCCTGTGCCACGTGTTAGAGAGCGGGCGGGAGGCCCCGGTGGCATATTACTCTAGGTCCCTTTCAAAGGCTGAGCGCAACTACGCGCAAACAGATAGGGAGGCTCTGGCCATAATTGCAGGGACCAAAAAGTTCCATGATTTTCTATACGGCCGCGAGTTTACGGTAGTGACGGATCACAAGCCGCTTCTGGGAATCTTCACTACCGGCAAACCCACTCCCCAAATACTGTCCCCCAGGATGTTGCGTTGGGCCATATTCCTCAACGCTTATTAGTATGAGATAGTCTACCGCCCAGGGAAGGAGATCTCCCACGCGGACGCACTGTCCCGGTCCCCCCTCCCCAGCATGGGGGATCCGGCATGCGAGGTAGAGCAAGACCACCAGGTCATGTTAATCGAGTCCCTCGACTCACCCCCCATTGTTCCGGCCGACCTCGCCAAAGCCACGGCGGCCGACAAGATCCTAGCCCAAGTTAGCTCATGGGTGAGGAAAGGGTGGCCCACTACTTCCCCAGAGGAACCGTTCAAGCCGTTCTGTAGGCGCAGGGTGGAACTTTCCCTGGAAAGGGGCTGTCTACTCTGGGGCCAGCGGGTGGTTATCCCAGAAAAGTTACGGGCAAGGGTGCTGAAGCTACTGCACACCAGTCACCCAGGGATCGTGCGGTCCAAAGCCCTAGCTAGAAGTTTCTTTTGGTGGCCACAGATAGACGCGGACATAGAGCGCCTAGTGGGCACGTGCGAGAGCTGCCAGAGCTCCCGGCCCGAGGAGCCCCGGCTACCCCATAGAGAGTGGGACACGGCCCGCGGACCGTGGTCCCGTATCCATGTCGACTTCGCGGGGCCCTTCCGTGGGGCAACGTTCCTACTGGTTGTCGACTCCTACTCCAAGTGGTTGGAGGTAATCCCCGTGAGCAGCACCTCCTCCGCGACAACCATAAAGCAGTTGCGTAAACTCTTTGCGTGCTTCGGCCTGCCAGACGTCCTCGTGAGCGACAACGCAAGTTGCTTCACGTCGACCGAGTTCCAAACCTTCATGGAGAGGAACGCAATCAGGCACATCACGGCTGCCCCATTCCACCCCGCCACAAACGGTCAGGTAGAGCGCCAAGTGCGCACTACGAAAGACGCACTGCGGCGCATGGGCCCCGGCGACCTGAACCTACACCTGTGCCAGTTCCTAATCAGCTACAGGACCACCCCCTTAGCTTCAGGATTCTCCCCAGCCGAGCTGCTTATGAAGAGACGCCCGGCAACGCTGTTTGACCGGATGGATCCGTCCAGGGTGGAGGATGAGGGGAGAAATATAAATTTAGGGGGGGGGGACTCCAAGAACTTTGCCACAGGGGACCCGGTTTACTGTAGGAACTACGCGGCCTTGGGGCCGGCGTGGGTACCGGGGTCGGTCATCGAGCAGACAGGACCAGTGTCCTACAGGGTAGAGACTAGCTCAGGGCTACTGTGGAGACGGCACGCCGACCAGCTCCGAAAAAGGGTCACCAGTGAGGGGAAATCAGCGTTAGGGTCCTCCCCCACCCGCATTACCCAAGGGGGAGACCCGGAGGCGCACGAGGGCGAAATTAAAGAGAGGAATCAGTTTGTCCCCGACTATGACCAGGATCACGAGTTTGACTATGATTTTCCGTACCAGGGGGAGTTAGCGGAGTGGTCCCCCACCCGTCCTAGTGAGAAGAGGGGTTTCAGTTCAGCCCCTGGTACCTCCAGTCCCCGCAACGCGGGCATGCTAGAGTACACCATAGTCCCGGCCCCCAAGAGACAAGCGCCACAGAGACAGGCAGCCAGCGGAATCTCGCCAGCCGCAAATCCCCAGACCCCCGAACAGGCAGTGGGAGACAGAGGGTCCATGAGGGTCTCATCGTCAGTCCCGAAGTTCGTGCTAGGGGGGTCCCCGGGCCCTGCAGGCGGTAGGCAAGGGTTCACTTCCCAACTGTTCATTCCATTCCCGTCCCCACGGGCAAGGTCACCGCAGTCTCATCACAGAACCACTAACGAGTCCCCACCTTACATTGCAGGACAAGACCGCGCGGAACCAGGAGCCACGGGCCCCCCTGTGTTAGGGCAAGCTGACACGCGCCCCAGGCGCACGTGCGGGAAGCCACAATGGTTAAGGGACTTCGTCCCATCCTAGGGGGGAGGGATGTTGTGTATGCAAGGACACTGTCGCTTTAAGTAAATGAATGTAACCAGCCCCATACCACAATGTATCACAGCTGCTAAAGGAACGCGAGCGAGCCGCCCATTAAGGGCGGATGCGAGCGTTCATACTCACATGGTTCAATCCCCAAATCACGGACAGCCGCGGGAACTTCTCCGCATGAAGAACTACAGAAGAGGGGGGCGTGCCTCAAGTCGACGCCCCCAACGGTGGCAGCCAATGAGCCACCGTGCAACCAGATTCAAATGTGTTTCGTTACTGTATATAATGTGATGTACCTCCGCCATTACCACATGTTCACCCTGACCACCAAAGAATAAACCTGTGTTAGTCCTTATTGCGACTCCTTCTTTGTTTTCCGTGCAAGACACTAAAGAATGTGAACACCACCACCACCACCGCTGCCATGGGAGGAACCATGACATCGGCCAGCTCAGCTGTCTGAGGGTGTGTGGCCTGGCCGGGCTGGGAAAAGTTTGGACACCGCTGGTTTAGAACTTCAAAAATTACTTTTTTAAAAGTAAAGATGTACAGTTATAGTTCAAAACCTACTATAATTGGTCCCAATGTTTAGAAGTAACATTTTACTTGCCGTCTTCCTAAAAGCATTGTTTGAGATAGATATATACACAGTAAAACCCCTACTTACGTAAAAAGTCAGTTCCGTAGGCTTTTGCTTAAATCGGTTTTTTTATGTAACTCAAAGCAAACCCATAGGAAAAATGAATTTTAAGTAACTTGAAGCAAATCCATAAGAAAAATGAATTTTTACATAACTCGAAGCAAACCCATAGCAAATCGTGTTACGTAAATTGGGACATGTATGTAAACCATGACATGGTTTTAGCACTAAATCATTATGTAAGTTGAATTTTATGTAACTCAAGGCTTATGTAAGCCGGGGTTTTACTGTATATATATATTGTTTCTTTATTTGTTTCTTCCTTTAGGTTTTATTGGCTGGGAAACTTTGGGAGTTGTAGTCCCCAAAGTCATCTTTCTAAGCTCTGGCTAAAGGTAAATAAAATTTGTTTTGGAAAATATTACATGCCATAAGGTTCTAGAATATGATGCAGAAGATATATCCTCCTGTCCATCTTGTTATAATCTCAGTACTACAACAGAGCTTTGGGTAGTAGCACCTAGAACAATGGTGGCGAACAATGATGCACTGCAAAAAAATGTTTACTACCTACTCTGTGGGCTGGCCAAATCTCTGGGTGGGGCCAAATCTGTACACATGGCCAAACATCCTGCATTATGGGCTATGGAGGTGGGCATGGCCAACCAAGTGGGTGTGGTTGGGGGAATTTCCACTACCAGTTCTGCAGAACCTGACAGAAACTGCTGCAGTGCATCACTGATGGCGAACCTTGGCACTCCAGGTGTTCTAGAACTTCAATTCCCAGAAGCCTTGATCAGCAGGAGTGATGACATGGGCTTCTGGTAATTGAAGTCCCGGAACACCTGAAGTGCCAAGGTTCACCATCGCTGACGTAGGACAACACAAATGTTTAGAGCCATGGTTCCCAACCTTTGGTTTCTGGACTTCAATTCACAGAAGCCTAAGTCAATTTCCCCAAAGCACTGATCGGCCAATGTACTGATTTAGGCTTCTGGGAATAAAAGTTCCCCTGTGGGGCCTGGGTCCCAAATTGGCAACCACTGGTCTAGAGCCAAAGTTGTTCCCAACAATATATTCAGCCCTTACCATTAGTGAAGCCTCACATTTGCATGATTAGTAAAGTTAAAGGCATACCTGTCAACCACGGCTCCAGACAATCCGGGACCTGTGCGCAATGGTTCTGCGCAAATCGCCTTGTACGCATGCGTAGAAGGCTTTTACACTTGCGTAGAACCCTTTTACGCTTGCGTAGCCTTCTACGCAAGCGGCGTAGCCTTCTACGCAAGCGTAAAAGTGTTCTATGCAAGCGTAAAAGCCTTCTACGCATGCGTACAAGGCGACTTGCGCAGAAGGGCTGCGCAGTACCTCCTTTCTCCCGCTGCCAAATTCCAGGGTTTCGGCAGCACGGGGCGGGAAATGACGCAAATCGGCGCCGAAAACCGTGAAATCCCGGCCAATCCGGGAAGGTTGACAAGTATGGTTAAAGGTCACCCTTTCTCAAAAGCCAATCATATCCGACTCTAGGGTTCAGTGCTCATCCCTGTTACATAGCCGAAGAGCCAGCACTGTCTGCTTCTGCAGATGTTTCTGTAGCCACATGGCAGGCATGACTAGACACCAGAGCGCACAGAATGCCATGATTATCCAATTGCTAAAATGTTGCATACACTAGAGGTGGGAATCATGCAGTCTCCAAGTACATTTTATTTTATTTTATTTTGCAAAAAAGAAATGTGTTTGAATTCCCGGAGTGGTGATTAGCCTTCTAGCTGAATTACAGCTCAGAAATATTGGGTCTCAGACACTGGCTGAAACCTATGGGAATTGTCATGCTGGCACTGCATCTTGTACCTTGTGTGAAAGCAGCTGACCAGCTAAAGGGGTCAAGCACAGGTCACAGTTCTTCCATCAAGCGCATTGCTGCTGCTTATTAGCATCTGCCACCTGAGATAACTGCCACACTCTGTCTAATAGCTGGGCCGGTTCTAATGCTGACCTCCACTTGGGTATGGAAAATGCTCACCTTTCTAAAAATGTTTAAGCCAAACATTTGGGTGCAAAGCTGTATCTCAGCATTTTCTTTCCTGATATAGCTGGGCTCCCTGGTAGCTATGTTCTCCCTGTTGCCGTATGTTTCATAGGTTAGTTTTGCAGCACGCCTTTGGTGATGCAGTTAAATATTAAGAAGCAAAATAACTGCAAGCAAGAGCCTGTAATAATATGGGTAATGATGACAATATTTTTGGGTTAAACACGTACACACACCTCTCTGGCCCAGAGCTTACAGCTTAGCTGTTGTGAATAGGCATGATGGTCAAATCTTTGTTTTCTAATTAAAAGCAGAGAAGGAGACCCTTGTTGGAACATTGAGCACAGTGTGCTGCTACAGATAGGACACAGAAAACAGATCTGAGAAAGACATTTCCACTTCATCCGGCTCAAAGTGGGACAGAGAAAGACAAACTTCATGCTACATATAGTCCTCCAGCCCTATACGAGCCACCCGCATACCACCTGTAGCTCTTTAGTCCCCTTTCCTTGCTATCACTGGCAACAGAGTTGACCACCAAAACTGCACAGCAGATTAGGTAAAAGTAAAGGTCACCCTTGCTCGAAAGCCAGTCATATCCAACTCTAGAGTTCAGTGCTCATCTGTTTCACAGCCGAAGAGCCAGTGCTGTCTGCTTCTGCAGAAGTTTCTGTGGTCATGTGGCAGGCATGACTAGACACCAGAGCACACAGAGTTCTGTTTACCTTCCCACCAAAGTGGTCCTTATTTATCTACTTGCAATTTCTTGCTTTCAGACGACTAGGTTGGCAGGAGCTGGGACAAAGATGGGAGCTCATTCCGTCCTGCAGTACTCAGGAATCGAACTGTTGACCTGCCATCTTCCAGTCAGCATCTTTGCCACTTGAGCCACTGCAGTCCCCCATCTCTAGGTTGTGGGAAATGTGAGATTCCCCCATTCTATAATGCTATATGGTGCAACGGCCATGATGGCGAATCTTGTGCTCTTCGATGCCATAATTCAGAGATGGCCAACCTTGGCACTCCAAGTGTTCTTAGACTTCAATTACCAGAAGCCCAAGTCAGCATTTCTGCTGATCAAGACTTCTGGGAATTGAAGTTCAAGAACAGCTGGAGTGCCAAGTTATGCCATCACTGTGCTACAGTATGAAAGAATGGCACTCTTCTGCATCATTGAGGTACAAAACAGATGTTGTTTTTCACTGGCAAGGGCTATGGAAATGCAGACCTTATCTAGAAAATGCAGGAGATTCAGCGTGCCCCATCCAAGCATAAAAAGTTACCCACATCTGCAGTTGTCAAGACTGGTTACCATAGTCCTAGCAATAGACGTGTCTTCAAGTTTGGAGAAGATTATCTTCCTGGTCCTTCTTTTCCAACCCATCCCTGGATTTCAGGCATGTCATAAATTTGGCTCATGTACTGTAAAGTTGTACATTTACTACCGTAATACAGGTTATGAGGGCCTGCCTTTGAAAACTGTGTGGAAATCTCATCTAATCCAAATTTCTACTTCATACAGCATATCTGTTGATTTGACAACCATAACAAGAATGAGGAAGGGGAACAAATCGCAATATCATGATTCTAGATAGGCAAATGCTAGCAAGGTATCAGGCTCTACACAAGTCAAGTCAGTAAAGCATCACGCAAGACAGCAAATGAGACAGGCAAGGAGTACCTTGATCAGCAGAAGTGCTGACTTGGGCCCAAAGCACAGTCTATGAAACAGAGCAAGGGACAAAACAGATCAAGCCCTACCAGATAGCAATAATTTCATGTCAGAAATTATTCTGGGTTGAAAGGATTTTTGTGGAAGGAACTCCGCTCAGGGAATGCCCAAATAAGTCTCCTTTCATGTCCCCAAGAGCTGGGACAGAGACACGCGCTCAATCCGTCATGCAGTACCTGGGTCTCGAACTGCCAACTTGCCAGCCTTCCAGCTAACAAGGAGAGCTTCTCAACCACTGAGCCACCACAACCCCAAAAGCAGGGCTCCCCTGCAACGCTCTGTCCATCTGCCAGAGGCACCGCTGGGATACAAACCCAAGATCTCCTGTTTACTAGATAGGCACTTTAACCATCTAAGCCATGGCACCACACGTTCTGCTCGATAAATCAACAAGTCAGGTGTGAGTTAGCCAAAGACAATATCCTATACCAATCCAGGATCAGATTTTTTTTTATTGTGTCAGAAGCACACAGAGGTGCTTTCTGGGTTGAAAGGATTTTTGCTGGAGGAGTTTCACTCAGGGGATGTTTATGTTTATGTTTATTTGATTTATACCCCACCCTATTCAGCACAGGCCGACTCAGGGCGGCTAACAACATATAAATAACCTCAAGGTAACACAAGGCGTTTAACATACATGATAAGATCCAGAATGATTTATATACAAGATATAAAATACAGAATATAAAATACAATAAGAACATAAATATACAAAATATACAATAAATATGCAATAATACAATACAAGCCAGCACAGGTACTCCGACTCCCCCCCCCCCCCAGCAAACAAATACTGGGGGAAGGAGCGCCGTGTCTCGGCTGGAGGCTAAGTTCAAAATATTAAATATCCAAGTGCAGTTCATTACACAGTTACACCGAAATGCAAGACACAGTATTAAATACAAGGTGGCAAACAAAATACAAAAATACAGAATATAGCAAAAACAAAATACAATATAACAAAGAATAAATAGCAGACAGTAACAATAACAATTAAATAATAGCAATAACAACACAACTCACTCCAGTCCCCAGTCAAAAAAGGAAAAGTGGTGGTGACGAAATCTGGCTGCCTCAACAGCCTTTTAAGTCCTGGCCGGAGGCAGTTGGGGCCCAACGAACTGTTCCGTGCTTCCCCCATGGCCAGTCCGGGAGGGGGGGAAGGCAACCGGGGATGCCCGAATGAGGCTCCCTTCATGTCCCCAAGATCTCTTCCCACCAAAGTGGTCCCTATTTATTTACTTGCAATTTCTTGCTTTTGAACTGCTAAGTTGGCAGGATTTGGGAAAGAGCCAGACACTCATTCCTTCATACAGCACTTGGGTCTTGAACTGCAAACTTGCCGATCTTCCAGCTAACAAGGCGAGCTTCTTAACCACTGAGTCACCACAGTCCCTCCAGGATCAGATACCAACAGAGAATAATAGATGCAGGCATTTCAACAAAGACTGTGGTGGCTTAGTGGTAAAGGCGCTGAACTTGATGACTGGATGTCCACCAGTTCAAGACCTGAGTACTGCATGACAGTACTCAGGTCATGCAGAATGAGCACCCATCTCTGTCCCATCTCCTGCTAACCTAGCAGTTCAAAAGCAAGAAATTGCAAGTAGATAAATAGATACCACTTAGGTGGGAAGGTAACAGAGATACATGCACTCTGGCATCTAGTGATGCCTGTCACATGACCATGGAAATGTCTGCAGATGCATATAGCGCTGGTTCATTGGTTGTAAACGGAGATGAGCACCGCCCCGTAGAGTCGGACACGACTGGCTTTTGAGCAAGGGAGGCCTTATTTCGACAAAGCATGGAATTTTGATGCCCAGAATGTGGACAAAATGCTTTCAGTAGCTTCCATGAGTTAGGAATACTGTCCGACAGACGTTCCTGTGCACAATGTCAACCATAGGATCAGTGCATCAAATCAGAGGCAGAATCAGATTGAGCCCCAGCTGCAGTGGATGACAGGCTGCTAGGTTTTTGAACCCAAGGTTGTTCCTTACTCCCGAGAAGTCCTCTGCTGTAGCCTGGCAGAACTATTCTGCTCTGCCTTTTTGGCCCTTCTTCCTGGGGCAACGAGTATCCTCCCAGATCTTGTTCTCTAGCAGTTCCCATTTGAAGCTGCTTTTTAGAGCTTTGTCTTCCAACGGAGCATAACATAAGCTCAATCCTTTGCATTGCATTATTCTCTTTTGAACCATTCCTGACATGTTGCCTCTGACTGACAGCTATAAACTCCGAAGCAAAGATGTGTGTCTTTCTCCTCCGACAAAGGAAAGCATTAGAAGTGCAGACTTAAGCAAGCAGCATGTTCGAGCAACTGCAGCATCACGATCTACAAACTATCATCTAAAAAAAGGAGGGGAGAAATCCCCAAGTGGGAATATTTGCAGTGTAAAACACACTCTATCTATATCCCTCGCCCACCCTTCCTTTCATGACAGCCTGAGCCTCCGCCTTACTGCCTGGAAGAATTACAGCTATCAGAAGATAACTGAGTCTCATTAAAACATCAGTGAGGGGAAGGAGCTGAGTTTTATTAAAAGCATTGGGAATCACATCATCAGCATCAGCATCAACGACAATAGCAACAAACAACAGATCCTTCAGTGTTTTAATTTTCCTGACCACCACCACCACCCCCAGCCAGTGAACTATAGGACGTGCTTAGGATAACAACAGCTTAGACAGCAAACATGACATGATGGGGCATAGGGGAACTGCCAGAGGAGAAGCTATCAAGTGTGTGCTTCCACCCTCCGAAGTAGTCATCCATTTCTAAAGTTAATGAAACCCCCACACAGATGCAAGCCATTGTATCAACATGGCTATTTCTTTTCTGATTCCCTGGGCATTGGAAGTGGATTCACCTTTAGCAGCTGGTTCAGTTCCAACAGTGGTCTACTAATGTGAGTAGTGTCCTGCCCATCCATTCATATGAACACTCTCCATTCTTCATAATACTTTTTTTTAAAAGCAGAACCATAACTAGGACTTTGATAGAGGGTGCCCCAATTTAGAAAGCACAAGACAAGTTAGTTTAGAAGATTGCATAGTTTATTGATTTGTTGAAAGTCTGGCCAGGTTATCCTGCTATGGTGATAGAGTACAACATACTGACAGCAACTCAATGCCCGTCAGGTAGTGGTTAACTAAGCTGACAACCCTGGGGACTAATGGCCTTGGGTGCTGAAGTCCACAGGGAAAGGTGATGGTCCCCAAGTGGATTAAATCCCATTAGAATCCATCTTGATGGAGGGCAGCAGCTTCATCAATACTGGCCTAGGGGCTGAGGAGGACTTTGCATGCCAAAAGGGCCCAGGGCCCCAGAAAGTGACTGGATCAGTGATACAGGTGTCACACTGTGATGTGGAAGGCAAATGGGAGGCCATGGTATTATATTGTCCCCGGGACAATCCTCGTGGCTGATCACCATAAGGATAGCCAATATTTGGAATCAGATAAGGCACTCAAATTGATTTGTTAATAAATCAGAGCAAGGTGGAGTTGAATGAATGAACTCAAGACACCAAAGATAAGAAAAAAGGGAAGAAGGGGGGGGGGGAATAAGACAGGATAATGAAGAAAAGAAAGCAAATGGAGAGACATTTTCATGTTGAATAGTAAGAAAGCAAAGAGGATTAGAAAGCTAAAGCAACAACCAATAAGAAGAAAATATAAAGTATTGAAAGAACATGCACAGACACTTGCTTGCATTTGCTACTGGAAGGGTGCATATCCACCCACCCTGAGCATGGACTTTCTTCCCAATGGTAGAGCTGGCCCTAGGGAAAGCAATGTGCTTTGACTGATGGCTACACTACTCAAAAACTGGAAGAACATAATAAGGAGAAAGAAAGGGGTCATTTTACACACACACACACACACACACACACCTGCCATGTTACATTTCCTGAAAGAGAAACATCTCAAAATGTCCCAGTCTCCAAAACACATTCCTTCTCTCTTGAATTCTTCCAATGTTGGAGCACTCACCATTTCTTGAAGCTGTTGCCTCCTAATCCTGTTCTGGGACTCTATCCACTACTCCCACACTGGAGAGCATCAGAATAGCATTACATATACATTTGTTACCTAGTAATAATAATAATAATGTTGTGTCAGAAATTATTCTGGGTTGAAAGGTTTTTTGCTGGAGAAACTCCACTCAGACGACACCTGAATGAGGCTCCTTTCATGTCCCCAAGATCTTTTCCCACTGAAGTAGTCCCTATTTATCTACTTGCAATTTCTTGCTTTTGATCTGTTAGGTTGGCAGGAGCTGGGACAGAGACGGGTGCTCAAACCATCATGCAGTACCCAAGTCTTGAACTGCCGACTTCCAGCTAATAAGGTCAGCTTCTTAACCCCTGAGCCACTGCAACCCTAAGACACCACAGCGCAGTTACATAGTGAAATCATTCAATAATATGCAAGCGCGGCGCCAAAATGGCCGCCGCGCCCTTTGCGGGCCCCCCCCCCACAGGACAGAGAATCCGGGTAGTTAGGGGCGTGGCCACCGCCTTGATAAAAGGGGTGGCCACGAGGCAGCCGTGCTGCCATTTTGCCTCAGCGACGGAGCGGAGAAGTTTTTCCCCCTGCGTCTCCGTCGCTCGTTGGTGCTACCGGGAAGCCTTTTAGTTCCGTTTACTAGCTAGCTTCCCTTTCTGCTGCGGTGAGATGCCTTCCAAAAAGAAGGCTGCTGCGAATGCAGCTCGGGTGGTTCGGAGGCGTAATCCGGGTCGGAGGACCGCGGTGCCGCCTCCCCAGCAGCCACCTTTGCCATCCCCGGCCGGGGCTGGTGGCATGGGGGCTATCGCCCCTTGGCCCGATCAAAGTGCGGGCGCGGAGGGAGCTCCGGCCCGCGGCCCGCGAGCGGTGGGCACCGCTCATCCTCCTGCTCAATCGGTTGGGCCTATTCCTGTTGGGCCGCAGCCTCTCCCGGGGCCCTCTAGCCTTGGGGGGTGGCCCGGCTCCCTGCCTTGGCAGGTTAATCCACCAGCCCTCCCGGGCTTCGGCGGTAGTCAATGGCAATATACGGCCCCTGGGGTGCAGGGACCTGTCCCCATGCAAGGATCAGGTGGGCCGGCCGACTCTTTACCCATGGTTAATGTGGACTCCTTACTGGCACGTATTGCGGCCCTCGAGGCGTCTTTGGCCCGGGCCAGTCAGGCAGGTGCCCCTTTTGGGGTACCTTTGGAGGCGCTAACGGCAGCAGGACAACAGCCGGCGGGGAGGGTTGAGCTGCTGCAGGCGGGTGGCGCGGCTACGGCCACTGCCTCGCAGCTCCCCAGCCAGCAACCTGGTGCGGCTCAAGCCCCGGTGATGAGCTCTACATCGGTCGTGAGCTCCGACGCCCCCAGTGGGCCGGAACCCCCGGTGGGGGCGGCCCGCGGGGGTGCAGCATGTGAGTATACGGTGCAAACGAGTACATCTACACATATTCCCAATATAGGGGGGGCCTTTCAGTGGCCTTGGCCTCGCTCGGGTGGTGCGGGGACTACCCCTCTGGTGCCCCACCCGGCGACAACGACTGCCACCATGCCCACGGGGGTGGGCCTAGGCTCTTACACTGCTGGTAATGTCTTGGGGGTGGCAGGGTTAGCTCCGGCTCCCTTTACCAGGCCTGTTGTCCCCTTTTCGGCTTTGCCGACGGCAGGGTATTCCTTGCCACTGGGCGATCACTTGGCACAGGCTACCAGAGAAAAGATTTGGAGGGGGGAGTATGTAGATATCTTCTCACTCCTGAACAGAGAGCCCACCAAGGAAGAAAGGGAGGGTCAGGATGAGAAGGACAAGGAGCAGGCACGCCGCCGTAAGCCGCCGCGTACCTGGGCTAACTGGCTACCCGCTTATTTGATATATATGGCGGTATATTTGAGGGCGCGGCCGGATCTAGCTATTCCCATGGTCCAATATTTGGACAACATATATAGGGCGATGGTAGATTTCCCGGGCCCCTCATGGCTAGCATATGATGAGGAATTCCGTATGAGGATTCCCCTCCATCCCGAGATGAGATGGGATGAGCCCTGCCAGAGACTGTGGCTCTTGTATATGACACCCACACGCCCTGCCCCGGGGGATAGATACCATTGTGGACATGCGGTCCAGCGAGCAGCTCCAGCGCAGGTTACCCGCCAACAGGCGGGGCAGGGGGTTCCAGCCCGCCTGCTGTGCTGGACTTTCTCGTCAAATGGTTCCTGCAATCGAAAGAACTGCAGGTATAAGCATGAGTGTCCCACGTGTTCTGGTCCCCACGCAGCCTCGGCTTGTCCCAAGCCTGGGGGGGCGCGAGGCAGAGGGAGGGGTGGACAGTGGGCTGGCAAGGCTGCCACGGAGGGAACTAGTTCTCCAAAAGGCACCCTCCCCAATTAAGGTGGACATGCTGGAGCGCTGGCTCGCATCGTACCCAAAGGGGGAGGACAGAGAGTATCTCATTCACGGTTTTAAGCAGGGATTTCGTATCCCTTTTATGGGTGTTAGATCACCTCAGGATGCTCCCAACCTGTTATCCCTCAGAGGAAGGGAGGAGGTGGCTGCGGCCAGCATTAAAAAGGAATTAGACGCGGGCAGGGTCGCTGGACCTTTTCCTGCACCCCCTTTTCCCAACCTTAAGGTTTCACCATTGGGTTTGGTTCCCAAAAAGTCCCTAGGTGAGTTTCGCCTTATTCATCATTTGTCCTACCCAGCCGGCAGATCGGTCAACGATGCTATACCTGATGACCTTTGTTCGGTCAGGTATACATCGTTCGACCATGCGCTGCGCATGGTGCGCTCGTGTGGCCCGGGTGCCTTGCTGGCTAAGTGCGACATTAAGTCAGCTTTTCGCCTCTTGCCAGTGCACCCGGGTGACTTTGAATTGCTGGGTTTTAAATTTAAAGGGGAATATTATTTTGATAAGGCCATGCCTTTTGGCTGCTCCATATCATGCTCGGCCTTCGAGCGTTTTAGTACTTTCCTAGAGTGGGCTTTTGTCCGCAGGTCAGGGTCCCGGTCTGTAGCCCATTACCTGGATGACTTTTTATTCGGGGGTGAACGGGGCTGGGACACGTGTGCACGTCTCCTCAATACATTTCAGACGCTAATGCAGGAACTTGGTGTCCCTTTAGCGCCCGAAAAGACCGAGGGCCCATCGACCAAGTTAGTATTCCTGGGGGTTGAGATTGACACAGTAGAGCAGGCTTCTAGGTTGCCGGGCGATAAGGTGTCCAGGATAGTGACCCTTATCTCGGAATTGCTGGCCAAGCGTAAGGCATCCCTGAGGGAACTCCAGGTGCTACATGGGCACCTTAATTTTGCCTGCAGGGTGGTCGCACCAGGCAGGGCTTTTGCCCGGCGCTTATGCGACGCCATGGCAGGGTTATCCAGGCCCCACCACAGAGTTAGGCTCACCCGGGGTATCAGGGCAGACATGTTCGTCTGGTTGCAATTCCTGAGGGAGTTTAACGGGGTCTCATTTTGGAGGTCGGACCTCCTGGCTTCCCCCAATTTCCAGATCCAGTCTGATGCCTCAGGATCCCTGGGTTATGGGATGTACTTCAATGGGAAGTGGGCCTATGGTGGGTGGCCACCGGCATGGGCAGGCACAGGTCGCCTGCGGGATCTCACATACCTGGAATTTTTTCCCATTCTGGGGGCTTTGATGCTATGGGGCGAACAGTGGGCTAATTCGGTAGTGCATTTTTGGTGCGACAATGCTGCTGTGGTACACATTGTCAATGCACAGACTTCTAAATCGCCCAGGGTTATGGATCTAGTGCGCCATTTTGTGCTGCGCTGCCTGCGCCTCAATGTCTTGTTCAGGGCCAGGCATGTCCCAGGGGTTAATAATGATATTGCTGATGCTTTGTCCCGCCTGCAGATCTCCCGGTTCCGCGCCTTGGCCCCGGATGCGGAGGAATTTCCCTCGCCACTCCCGGACGAGATGTGGACTATTGGCAAGGAGAGGTGAACCGGGCGATTGGCCTTTCACTAGCGCCACGCACGCGTAAGGCGTATCAACAAGCACTCAGTTCATATAGGGCTTTTGCCACTCAATTTCACTTGCCAGAGACCTGGCCTATTCCGGTGGACCATGTACTGCGGTTCATGGTCCACCTCCATGCACAGGGCCTTGCACCTCGCACCATAGCATCCAAGCTCTCGGCGTTGGCTTTTATGGCCAAAGTAGGGGGTCATGTGGATACCACCTCTGACTTCCGCGTGAGACACGTTTTGGAGGGGTGGGTGCGCGAGCGCGGGCGTTGCCCGGACGACCGGCACCCTATTTCCCCAGGGGTTCTTACCCAGTTGGCCCGGGGCTGGCCAGGCCTCTGTTTTGATCATTATGAGGCAGCCCTTTTTCATGCAGCCACAACGGTGGCATTTTTTTGGAGCGCTCCGCGTCAGCGAACTCGTGATGCTGTCTAAGGCGGATGCAAGTGGTAGGGCACTGGAACTCGGAGATGTCTACGTTGCCAAAGACTGGGCCCAGTTGAGGATTCGCTCCTCAAAAACAGATCAGCACGGCGTAGGCAGTGGAGTAAGACTGCTACGGTGTTCTTTGGCAGACATCTGTCCGGTTGGTGCCCTACAGGAGTACCTGGCACTGCGTGGCTGGCACCACGGCCCGTTTTTCTGTCACCAAGATGGGTCTCCCCTTACTAAATTTCAGTTTTGGAAGGTGACAGCCATAGCCCTCACCAGGGTGGGTTTTTCAGGTGCCCGTTATGGCACACATTCGTTCCGTATTGGTGCAGCCTCTACAGCAGCTGCTTTTGGGTACTCGGGGGCTGACATACGCAGCATGGGGAGGTGGGGCTCACAGTGTTTTCAGTTTTATGTGCGCCCACTCCCGCCATGAGTACCAATTCAGTCACCTTACCTTCCTTTTTTCTCAAATTTATTGCAGACCCTGGGTGTCGTATTACACCGGTGACAGTATGGCTGGTGGGCCACAGCTATGTGCACAGGGCAGCGCGTTACGCTGCGGCGACAGAGTGGGGACCCCGACTGGGACTGGGTGACCACGCCAGTCTCGCATGGCATGGTAAGCCTGGGATGTTATGGCAGGAGCTGAGGCCTTTCCTTTTTTCTGGCCTGGGGGCTGACCCGCCTGACATTCTAATTATCCACCTGGGGGGCAATGATTTGGGCCAGGTCACCGGCTTATCGCTCAAGCATGCGATTTGCGAGGAACTCGCCTACTTGCACTATGTCTGGCCTGCCACAACCCTGGTTTGGTCGGACATTGTTCCGCGCCACTCTTACAGAGGGGGCGTTAACCTCCTTGCGCTTGACCGCGCGAGGCGCGCGGTCAACAAGGCGGTGGCGCGGTTTCTTACCACCAGGGCTTGGGGACGGGTTAGTCATCACCCCGATATTAGTCTGCAAAATTATGACCTCTATGCAGGGGATGGGGTCCATCTGTCGCGAGGAGGTATGGACCTCCTGTTGGGTGACTGGCGAGCAGGCCTGTTGACCGAGCTGACGGTCTGGGGGGGGGGGGGGCGTCAGGTCTTCTGTGAAGCCCCTCCGTGTGGCGGGTAGCACTGGTAAGGTAAACAGTATGACCCACAAGTATCCGGCAGGTTCGCAATTGACTGGACAACACTAGACAGGAATAAATTAGTTAAACGTTGTCCGGTCAACGACGAACCAGGCGATGGGGTGATGGTGATTGCTAACCAGCATGCATCACCCCTGTGATTTCACGGATACGCGTCAGAGGGTGGGGTCATGAGTTAGTTATTGACTACGGTCAACAATTTGTTTGTTGTTGACAAACAAATTGATACAAATTGATACATTGTAACCAATTGCCGTTGGCAATTTTGGGGTGGTACCTTACCAGTGTTACTTCGGCCTGCTTGCCTTAGGAATTATGATTGGTCGTTTTACCAATACAAATTTATAATTCGGACTAGGGCATTGAATCAATAAATGTGGCCCTTTGCTGTTATCCACTTTCAATGTTGTCTGTGTCCGTTATTGGGGGGGTGCGCCTGCAATGTATAATTAGCGGCTCAACTAAAGTTGCTTAGCCCTGCTACTTTACTTTAACCATGCATACCCCATTTCACCAATATAGGCCATACCCTGTATGCAGGGGAGATGTATTCTTTGACCTAATGTGAATACCTGAAACCCTTGGATAGCAGCAAACCCTATAAAATTTACATTGCAGAGAGTGGCCTCTGGTGGCCAACTCTGGTAATGTGCCATAGAATTACATATACAGTATATTATGTATTTCAGGATTTATATGGAATGTTTTTAGAACACGTGGATAAGAGAATTTGTGGATATAGAACCCATGGATATGGGAGGCAACCTGTGCAACCAATACAGGCTTGGATGGGATTCATTTCCCAAAGGAGGGCTGTTTAGTCCTATCTACAGGCTTCTATGACATTTCCAGGATATGATCCAGTCAGTCACCAGATGGAATATTATCTTTCCTTCAAGCAGCCACCCTGATCCAGTATTGGGATGAGAAGGGCCCCAGTCATCCATAAGCAAACTACTCCTCATGATCAGGGAAGGGGCAGAGAACAGAGATGGTCATGTCAAACGAATAAGATTCCAGATGGTGCAGTGGTTAAACTGCTGTAATGCAGCCAAAACTGCTGGTGTTATGAGTTCGATCCCGGTGGAGATCAAAGTTGACTCAGCCTTCCATCCTTCCAAGGTAAAATGAGTCCCCAGTATGTGGGGAGTGGGAGAAATGCTAATTAACTTGTGAACCATCCAGAGAGTGCGCTAAGTACTATGGGGCAATATATAAGTGTACAGTAATAAGCTCACCTCCACCCACCCCCAGCTCATCTATGCTCCTGACCATCAGGAAAATGGAGGCAACTGAGGCTTATGCGTTTGATCTCCCACTTTCCTTATGGAAGCTAGGAGTGGCACCTATACAAATGGATACACATATAGGAAAGTCTTAGGACATGAGTTCTCAACCTTCTAAAGCCAGGGGCCCAGTCTCACTCTCTCAGACAGCTTTGGGGGCTGGATGGCTATTTTGCCCTTCCTCCACCACATGGTACTTCCTGGTGTGGTGGTGGGCCCATGGGCCACAGGTTGAGAAGACCCATCTTAGGAAGAGGATTTGATACAACACTAAAATACAGCAGTTGGTCTTTAAGCTGCCACTGTCGTGTTTGACCCTTGTTTTGTATTTACTTTTATTTTTGTTATGTTTCTTGTTTGATGTACATGTGGAGGGGAGGCTGGGAGAGAGAGACCCTTATTCCAAACCGAAAGTTGATCTTCTCCTGAATCACTCATTAAAACCAGTCTTTTCTCTACCCAACCCTGGCACCTGCTCCTTCCTTCTTGACATCCCTTGAAGAGTTCTAGCCAAAGGGAGATTTCTCTCTCTTTCTCTGGAGGGTGCGGGGAGAAAATCCTCCCCCCGATTTTTCTCTCCATCCCTGTCTAGTTCTTCCAAGAAAGGGAACGACACCTTCTGGCTGGTTCCCTAAGATCTCCCGAGGAAAATCCTTAGTTTTTTTAAAATAATAATAATAATAATACACACTTCTCTCTCTGCCTCGCTGGACCATCTTTCCCTCCTCCTATCTAGGCTGCTTTGCACGTCTTCTCTGTGTGTCAATTTCTCTTTTTTTTCTTCCCTTCTCAGACTCTCCCCCTCTCTTTCTTTTTCCGTGGGGAGGGACTAGTCTCACTACTGAGCTGGCTTGAAACCAAATAAAAATATCAGGTAAGGGATTTGAAGATGCTTTTTGGGGGGAGGGGGCGATTTGAGTGTGACCAAGAAGATGGAGAGGGTGGGGTGGGGGGGATGTTTCCTATACATTCGGGTTCTTGCTGCGCAATACGTCCTAACTCTGGGGACCCTGGCAGATCCATAGGCGGTAGGGGGGTTAATTCAAATTAAAGTTATGCACCAAGGGAAAGCTTTTTTTGGAGAGGGGTTGTCATCCAGGAGTGGGTGGGTGCCAGCAACCAAATCTGGGGGCGTGAGAGCCAATTGGGGGGGGGGGGGAGTGAAGGACATTTCTCTTTGAGACTGAAATCAAACAGGGTGGGGGGACTGTAAGGGGGGGGGGGCTGTATATTGGGAAGTCCGGTTTTGTAAAAGATCGGGGATGAGGGACGGAAGTTGAGGCCACTTTTGAAGAGACACTTGTCACCCAAAGTCGCACACACACACACACACCCCAAGCATCTTTCTCCCACCACCACCAACCCTTTCCACCGTTTCTGTCCTGCGCACCTCGTCAATTACGCACAGAGACAGGCGGACAAACAAACGCCTCCAAGGCAAGTGGACTGGCAGCCTCTTTCTCTCCATCAACCAACGGCAACAATCCCCCCTTCCCCCCCCAAAAAAAAAAAAAACCCCAGCAACCATTAGACTTTCATGCAGAAAGGGAATGGGTCTATCTGGCGTGGTCTTGAATCTATTGCTTTAAAGCCCAGTAATCAAGGGAAAATACAAGTTAATTTTAAATTTTAATTCTATATTTCTGTGTGTGTGTGTGTGTGCCCAACCTCACCCTTCCCTCTTTTCCTCTCCTCTCTCCCCCCTCCTCTTCCTCTTCCTCCCCCCCCCCCCCCCCCCCCACACACACACTTTTCTGGACCGATCTCACCATCAGTGCCTTTCCGCCCGGACGTCAGATGGAGAAATTTCCTCTTATAGGTTGAACCGTGTGTTGATTTGGGAGAGAGAGAGAGAGAGGCGGACGGGGAGGGGAAAGGGGGGGCGAGTCCAAAGAGACAGACGGACAGACGGACGGACGGACAGACCGACGAGCGGAGGAGACGTCCAAAGGCTTGCGTTCCGGCAGCTGGTTTTGGGTTGTCCAGAAAGGCGAGAAAAAGCGAGACCCGGAGATCTACTGTAGGAGAGGAGGAGGAAAAGAAGGGGAAAAAGACCCATCGGAGGAGGGAATAAGAGATTACTTCGAAAGAGGGGGACCCGCTGCGAGCCTTCTCTTGGGCATCCTTCGCTTTCGCTGGAAGGTCCGAGCCCAGATGGGTTTCGGAAAGAAACCTCGGATTTCCTCTTTGCTTCTGGACTCCCAGAAAATCCCATTCAACTCAAGGAAGTTGAAGAGTGCTTGCCGCAGAATAAAGGGGGAGGGGAAATAATAATTGAGAAGAAGAAGAAGAACTACAACTACAGCCGCCACCATCATCATTGTTACCAGACAGCAAATCTACAATTTTGCACTCAGGATCATTCCCACCACCACCACCACCATCAGGAGAGCAACTGCTTTGGACCAACTGCCTGTGGATTTTATAGGGGTTTCTAAAAAGAAAAGGAAAAGGAGGAGAAGGTGAATAGAGAGAAAATACACACCATTGCAGCTTGGTGGCTTGGGGTCATATTTATTGCAATTTTTTTCCAAGTATTCTGAATTTCCCCCCCCCCCCTCTCTCTCCTTTTAATTATCCTAATCCTGGACCCGTATCCAGTCACTTGCCGGTGTCTCTTCACTGCCATGGGATTGAAGATTTCTTAGCCTAGTTGTTGTGACCATCCTTTCCAATTGGCTTCTCTCCTTACCCTGGCACTCAGAAGCCTACATATATGAGATGGAAAAACGAGGGCTGTTCGGTGCCCTTTGTTACCTGATGTTTAATGCCCCCTTGGTGTTCATGGTACAGGGTAAGTCCCAAAACTTATCTTCTCCTCCTTTCTCTTGGGCAAAATAAAGCAGCTAGTTAATAGCCAGAAGCCAACGTCATCAGATGAATGTTTGTTTTAGTAGCTAGAAAAGCATCCTCGAATGGACTGGTGGGAATAGACTTTCTTCCTCTGTTTCAAAAAAAAAAAACTGGCTTGCAAAACGTTGAGGGTGCTGAGTGCTTTAGAAGCCAATGTAGAGCCAGAATGCTACGCAGTTATGTTGTATGCTTTTAAAACATACATTTTACTTCTACTTGGCTGATCTGCTTGCCTGTCTGGGTTTCTCCGTTGGCTGTTTCTTTCAAGATAGAGAGTTTGTTCAGTTGCAAATGCAGGGGTCAGGAAAGAGGATGCTGAAGCAAACTGGGTGCAGGGACCAAGGGAGTGCCTACAATCTGCTTGCAAAGAGTCAAGATCCAAAGCAAAAAAGAGATGTTGGAAACTGTGGAAGGGGGTCGGGTACCACGTTTCTAAATGCATAACCCTTTTGCATAGACTTTGTGGCTTAAGTTAGGAAAACAGTTTTGGGAACTTGTGGCCTCTCGTCTGCCACTTGTCTGATATGGATGGATGCCCAGACTGCAGTGACTGGTTGGGGGGGGAGTTGCTATGGATGGGGGGTGGGTGAGCATTGCCATTTCCTCTTTCCTAGGGAGTGATGCCTAGTGAAGCACACCATTTCCAGCTATTGAATAGCCCTTCATTTAGATGTTTGGAATGAATTGGTGAAGGATATTGCTGTACAGAGTGGCTCATCTAGCTAGCCTCCAGATGTCTGTTCTCCCAGTCCCCGTGGTATTTTTTTAACTCTATGAGTGGTATGTCTTGTGTCTGATAATTCAGGGAGAGTGAGAGACTCTCACACGCAGTCATGCATACAAACACACATCCATGCACACATACACAAGCTGGCACTGTTTTACCTTGCTTTTCAGATTGTAGCAAAACAACCTTACCATGTCTTTTTTTAAAAAAAACACACACACACATCTCCCATATGCTACTTTCTCCTTTCCTTCTCATTCTTTTCCTCCCCAGCTACATTTACCGAAGTTCCTAAAGATGTGACTGTTAGGGAAGGAGATGATATCGAGATGCCTTGTGCGTTTCGGGCCAGTGGATCCACCTCCTACTCCTTGGAAATCCAGTGGTGGTACCTTAAAGAACCAGCACGCGAGCTGGCCCACGAATTAGCCATCAGTGGTCCTGGCAGCAGAAGCAAGGTAATAAATTCAACGAGACGTGTCTAGCCCATGAATCAATGTGATTTGTTACAGGCTGGAGGGTTGATAGGAATAGAAAACCAAGTGTAGTCACGGCATGTATTGCAGGGGGAACCTATATTTCTATGGTTGCTTTTATTGATCTTCTCATCAACCCATTAAAGTTGGATTTGACTAAGTAAGCAAGTGAGGTCTCTCACATCTGATCTATGGCGACATTAAAAGGGTTCCCAAGGTACGTGAGATACTCAAACCCACTAGGGGGTGCAATGTTGATACACAGGCCCTTTGGATGCATGTTTAGAAAGGGGGTGGATTTGGACTTGGCTTCACAAGTGCTCATTTGGAACTCAGTGACTTCAGCTTCAAGTGATGACATATGTGGATGAATGAATGAGATGCCAGTGATCAGAGTCCTCCTTCAGGACTTGCATTCTGCCCCTCATCCTTTCAGGGGGGAAAGTTCTTAAGCATCTTTCCACAATCAGCTGCAAGACCACTGAGTGGGAAGGAATGAAGTCATGTCAGATGCTTGTGTGAATGGGTCCTAAATGTTGAGTTTGCAGCTCACCGCTGTCACAATGGAGCCACCCCTAGAACATCATATTTTGGCCATGATGTATTCTGGAAACCTCATGAAAAGCTGTCACTAGGAACAAAAAATTACCCTGTGGTGACTGCACTACCTGGGTTGTCTCCAAGATTGGAGAAAAGTGGATTAACAAAAGAACTCACACAGAACTCCGTGAAGATGTCCTTTGGGTTGTGATGATAATTGTGGAACCTGGTTGGAATGGCAAAGCTGGACCTTTTTCTTCAACATACAGTACTAGTAACAATAGGGTGTTTTGATGTATATGTGTGAAGCACTTTCAGTTGGATTATCATCTTTCCCTATGCACGCATGCGCACACACATAAACTGCAACATCTCCTTCTGAGCATGTTTAAACCCCTTAAGCAGTATTGCATGGAATCCAACCAACATTGCCAATCCACCCTTTGTGGGAGATGGGGAAGGATATAGTTGATATGGGTAATGCTCTGTGCAGGTGAATGGTTATTATGGATAGATCTATTCTTCATTCTTGGCATGGAGAAGTATTGCTTGGAATGTATCATAGGAAATATATGAAGCTGTTATACAGTGACTCATGTATTGGAGCCAGCTAACCCAGTGGTTCCCAATGTGGGGCCCGGGGCCCATAAGGTGACTTCCATTCCCAGAAGCCTAAGTCAGTACATTGGCTGATCAGTGCTTTAGGAAATTAACTTAGGCTTCTGTTCATTGAAGTCCAAAAACCAAAGGTTGGGAAACACTGATCTAGTCCAATCTTGTCAAGTTTGGGTTGCAGGGGTTTTCCAAAGTTTCAGGCAACAATATTTCCCTGAATTGTTTGAGATCCCTGGTATTTCTGATTGTCTTCCATCAAAGTATTAACCAGGCCAGTCCCTGCTTAGCATCCTAAATCCTATGAGATTGGATGAGTTCAGCGTATCGGGTGCCACAGAAGCCTAATGCATGGTGAAACATACCCTAGATGTTGATCTGCCATGAAGCATCATTCCCCCACCCCACCCCTCATTGCCTTCTCTTTCTGTGATGTCTTTGGCTTTTTAGGTTCATATCTATACTGTACTCAGAATCAGAAGTTAGAAGGTTGATTCACATCAGAAAATTGCAAAATGAATAAGGGAAGTGCCAGTCACTGAACCAGGTGTGGTAGTGAGCTGAGAATGGCTAGACCCACTAGGTTGGTTGCCAGTTTCATGGCACCAGATGAAGCTTCAGGGAATTACTGCTCTTCTCTGATTCTCCAGGTGAGGAGACACATTTCGTGGAGAGCAGCACTGAACGATTTTTTTCCTATGAGGGTTGGCTTTAAAGCATAGAAAACCATCTCTACCATTGGTTACAGGACTCACCTGATCAGATGTGCTGCTCCAGAAGGCATGCACCTGTCAACTCCCTCTCCCAAGTTCCCTTCTGTCCCTTATGGCTTTCTGACTTGTTGGCAATCGTCTATCCATCTCATGTGAAGCAGAGTCAAGAGTGGTTCACCAGAAATGTAATTTAAGAGCCATCGTATTGCACAAACCCTGTCAACAGGTTAAAGCCTGGGGGGAATATTCCTCCTCTTTCCCCACCTCAGAGACATCATAAGGACCTGTCTTTGAGAAAGATTTAGGGATTTGGGCATGTTTATCCTTGAGAAAAGGGAACTGAGAGGGAATATGATAGCACTCTTCAAATACCTGAAAGATAACCATAAAGAGGAAGGGCAGGATATGTTCTCCGTCATCCCAGAATGCAGGACACATAATAATGGGCTGAAACTACAGGAAGCCAGGAATAGGCTGACTATTAGGAAAAACTTCTTAACTGTTAGAGCAGTACAACAATGGAACCAGCAGCCTTAAGAGGAGGTGAGCACTTACTATTAGAAAAAACTTCTTAACTGTTAGAGCAGTACAACAATGGAACCAGCAGCCTTAAGAGGAGGTGAGCACTTACTATTAGAAAAAACTTCTTAACTGTTAGAGCAGTACAACAATGGAACCAGCAGCCTTAAGAGGAGGTGAGCACTTACTATTAGAAAAAACTTCTTAACTGTTAGAGAAGTACAACAATGGAACTAGCAGCCTTAAGAGGAGGTGAGCACTCACTATTAGAAAAAACATCTTAACTGTTAGAGAAGTACAACAATGGAACTAGCAGCCTTAAGAGGAGGTGAGCACTTACTATTAGAAAAAACATCTTAACTGTTAGAGAAGTACAACAATGGAACTAGCAGCCTTAAGAGGAGGTGAGCACTCACTATTAGAAAAAACATCTTAACTGTTAGAGAAGTACAACAATGGAACTAGCAGCCTTAAGAGGAGGTGAGCACTCACTATTAGAAAAAACATCTTAACTGTTAGAGAAGTACAACAATGGAACTAGCAGCCTTAAGAGGAGGTGAGCACTTACTATTAGAAAAAACTTCTTAACTGTTAGAGAAGTACAACAATGGAACTAGCAGCCTTAAGAGGAGGTGAGCACTCACTATTAGAAAAAACATCTTAACTGTTAGAGAAGTACAACAATGGAACTAGCAGCCTTAAGAGGAGGTGAGCACTCACTATTAGAAAAAACATCTTAACTGTTAGAGAAGTACAACAATGGAACTAGCAGCCTTAAGAGGAGGTGAGCACTTACTATTAGAAAAAACTTCTTAACTGTTAGAGCAGTACAACAATGGAACCAGCAGCCTTAAGAGGAGGTGAGCACTTACTATTAGAAAAAACCTCTTAACTGTTAGAGAAGTACAACAATGGAACTAGCAGCCTTAAGAGGAGGTAAGCACTTACTATTAGAAAAAAACTTCTTAACTGTTAGAGAAGTACAACAATGGAACCAACAGCCTTAAGAGGAGGTGAGCACTCACTATTAGAAAAAACATCTTAACTGTTAGAGCAGTACAACAATGGAACCAACAGCCTTAAGAGGAGGTGAGCACTCAAACACTGGAGGCATTGAAGAGAGAATTGGATGACCACCTGTCATATCTGCTTTGATTTGGATTCCTGCGTTGGAGTCGATGGCCTAAAAAGCTGTTTCCAACTCAGTGATTCTATGATTCCTAGACTTTGGCCCTAAATGGAGTGCAACGGATCTGACAACCTTGTTGCTATGTCTTGAACAGGTTTAGTAGTTGAACAGTGACTTTGCAATCATTGTGTGAGGGAGGAAATCAATGCTTGCCGTAAAGGCATAAAGCTTACCTGGAGCTAATCACAATAGTTTGGCCCTACTTCATAGGAATATTCTGAGAATGAGATGTGAGGGGTTCTGTGTGTTCTATCCTGGATATTTGGAGAATAGACAGGACTGAAAATGTAAATGAAAGGAAGCAATATTGCTAAGGAAAGAAACATACTTCCTTTTTATTATTTTTATTTTTTTGTATCTATATTCAGTTATTTGGGGCTCTACCTAAAAATGGCAGTCAGGGAGTTATTTTATATGGTAGATCCACTTATTATTTATTTCTGGTTGTTTTGAAATCATGTATTTCTTAATGTGTTGTTTTTCCACCCAGTTTTATGTGCTATTTAATGACAGCAGTTTGAAACATAATAATATTACAGTTAACAAAATGACAATAACAGTGAAAAGCAGATCAGTTTTTAAAAAGCAATTTCATTCTGTTTCAGCCAGCCAAAATGAAAAACAGATCAATAAAAATAGATAACCTTTCAGTTAAAAGCACTCCAAAGTTTTAAAGATTTTCAGTTTTTACTTGAAAGAGAACAACAACAAAAATATTTTGTCATCTCTCTTAAGAGAAACATTCATAAACGAGGGGCCACCCCTGGACAGGTTCTATCTCTCATTCCCTCTAATCCAGTAGTTCCCACAGGGTGGCTTCAATTCCCAGAAGCCTAAGTTGGTACATTGGCTGATCAGTGCTTTGGGGAATTGACTTAGGCTTCTGGGCATTGAAGTCCAAAAAACAAAGGTTGGGAAACACTGCTCTGATCTGACCATGATTCTTTGTAGGCATACATGAAGTGACTTCATAAATTATCTGAATGTTTTCTACTTGACCCCAGATAATTAGAGATTTTCAAGATCAACACTAGCACTTTGGATGGTATAATAATAATTTCGTGTCAAAAATTATCCTGGGTCGAAAGGATTTTTGCTAGAGATACTCCACTCAGGGGACACCCGAATGAGGCTCCTGCTAGGTTGGCAGGAACTGGGACAGAGATGGGTACTCAAACCATTATGCAGTACCTGGGTCTCGAACTGCCAACTTGCTGGCCTTCCAGCTAACAAGGCGAGCTTCTTAACCACTGAACCATCACAGCCCCTTACCTTGGATGGTGTCCCAATATGCCCCTGGCCATTTGCCATGTCAGAAGAAACAGGAGAACTCAGATATTTAAGTGTAGACACACCAGATTGCAAACATGTGTCATACATATACCAGTTATGTGTATCAGCATAATCTAGAATCAAAGTTGAGTTATACTTTTATTGGACCATCAAAATATAATTTAGAAGAGTCTCTTCAAGAGCCACCTTTCATCAGACATGAATTGGATCTCCTTGTGAGAAAACTAGGATTACCTGAATGCACAACAATGATTCTGCTACTGGGAATAATACATGGGATTTGCATGATATTGAGTGTGCTGATTCCAAGTCTGAACTCAGAATTTGCCTATCGTGTACAGATTTCAAATTATAGGTGTGCTATAGCTGTTCAAATGGTTTTGGGTAATGTATTTTACATGGGATAATGTATTTTACATTATAACAGTTATAGCTACCATTATGCCTGCTGCCGCCTAAGGTGAATCATGTCCCCTGGTGGCATGCATGTTCCAGCAGTGGCCTGGCATGTCTGGGCAAATCAGTGAGCTGATGTCAGAAATAGGTATATAAGGTGAGATGGACCAAGGGCTTGTCTCTAGTGCTAAACCATCTTATTGGATAGTACAGCCAGGCCATAGTGAGTTTGTTTTGTGCTAAAGATAAGTAGGTATAGCTGTGTTAATAAACTGGACAATTTTTGCTAGATTTGTGGCAAATATACCCCACATAGTCAATGCAAGAACCTAACCTAGAGGGTGAGATTTGCTAACGTAAGATCCTGATGTCCTAGGCAGAATCGGACTTCAGATTTGGATTCAGCGCACTTGGTTTAGAATAGGACAAGTAGCAGACAATATTTTGCCTGTGTAATGAAGTGTTATCAAACATATTCAGGATACTACTGCATAAAATGTAATGTGGATTCCCCACGCCCACCCCAGTTTGTTCTCACACACTCATGAACAAAGTCTACCAAAACCTTGACTAGACAGAGCCTCCTATTCTTTTTCTTTCTGACAACCCAATAAACAAACCCAGGGATGGGTTGCTTGACAGGATGGATTTCATTGCGGAGATGACTCATGCTGGTTGTTAGCTTCCTTTGATTTGCTTTTGCCTTTCCCTTTTCCCGTTCTACCTTGCTTATGTGGGGATGGGACCTGTGCATGCATGCATCAACCCACCCACCCACCCAGAGACACTGCAGAAAAACCTCTGCAGTGGGATGATATATCTTCTGTCTGGCATGTGATAATTAAAATGTAGCAAAGGGGAAAGAGGTTACATTTTTGAGGTTCTTCTCTACATCAGAGAAAAGGTTGTGCATTTGTTAAAATTGCATATATGCCCAGGATTATATTCAGCAGCTTACTTACTGGTAAAATGAAACGAACTCTTGTTGCATAATGGGAATTTGCAAAATGTCCCTTGGTGGGGTGACATGCAACAGGGAGAACTGTGGAAGCAGGGAGCAATAATTCTATGATTAAAGACCTACCCACTCACACACACCACCACCATTTCAGGAATAATGAACGTAGAGCTGCAGGGCTGGAGCAGAGACTCTGAAACATCAAGTCCAACCCCTGCCCAGGAGGGACAGAGGAGAATTGAACTCCCAGTCTCTGACTCCACAGCTGGACACCTAAGCCAGTGAACTATCCAGCATAAAAAGGCAGGCCATCCAATGTAAGGGGTAGTTGGCAAATTTTCCACACTGCCACACACACTAAAACACTATTGTACTCTCCTCTGTGGAACTGCAGTGGCTTAAGTGGTTAAGATTTATTTATTTATTTACTCACGTTTTTACCACTGCCCCCTCGCCGAGGTGACTCCAGATGGCTTACACATAGGTATCCAACTCTAGGATTCAGTGCTCATCTCTGTTTCAAAGCCAAAGAGCCAGCACTGTCTGCTTCTGCAGACGTTTCAGTGGTCATGTGGCAGGCATGACTAGACACCGGAGCGCACGGAACACTGGACACCTGTTTACCTTCCCACTGAAGTGGTACCTATTTATCTACCTGCAATTTCTTGCTTTCAAACTGCTAGGTTGGCAGGAGCTGGGACAAAGATGGGAGCTCATTGCGTCCTGCAGTACTCAGGAATCGAACTGCTCACCTTCCGCCTCCCAGTCAGCATCTTAGCCACTTGAGCTACTGCACATAAAACATAACAAATAAAAACTCTACAAGAACATTAAAATAAAACCATTAAAATATTAAATTGTTTAAAAGTTTAAAATGCCCTCCCCAATGCCTCATCTTCAATTTTCTAAAACCAACACTAAAACTAACACTGACTGGATGCTGACTGGAAGGCAGCACATCAGCAGTTCGATACCCAAGTACTGCATGATGGAATGAGCTCCCATCTCTGACCCAGCTCCTGACAATTTAGTAGTTCAAAAGCAAGAAATTGCAAATAGATAAATAGAGACCACTTTGGTGGGATGGTAAACAGTGTTCTATGCACTCCAGTGTCTAGGCATGCCTGCCACATGTCCATGGAAAAATGTCTGCAGATGCAGACAGCACTGGCTCTTCAGCTATAAACAGAGATGAGCACTGAACCCTACAGTCGGATATGACTGGCTTTCGTGCAAGGGTCACCTTTACCTTTACCTTACTCTCCTCTGTATGGCTGCAGTGGCTTAGTGATTAAGACACTGAGATTGAGGACCAAAAAATCAGCAGGTCAGCAGTTCTAGACCTGAGTACTGTGGGATAGTGTGAGCACCCATTGTCTGTCCCAGCTCCTGCCAACCTAGCAGTTCGAAAGCAAGAAATTGCAAGCAGATAAATAGGTAACACTTTGGCAGGAAAGGTAACAGTGTTCCATGTGCTTCCATACCTAGTCATGCCTGCCACATGTCCATGGAAAAATCTGCAGATACAGACAGCACTGACTCTTTGGCTGTAAACAAAAATGAACACCACTCCCTAGATTCAGATATGACAGGTTTCAAACAAGGGAAACCTTAACCTTTACTCTCCTCTGTAAGAATAAGCCATAACTGTTTCCTTATATAAAAGAAACAGGTGAACCTAGAAAGGTCAATGATATGAGCTCCAACTCAGTGATTTCTCCCCCAATTAAGGATAATTAAAACCTGTTGGCTCTCACCTATCAAATGTAGTGGAAGCAACCACTAAGATTCAACCTGGCTTATCTATTTCTGTGGCTCTGCTTCTTCATCTGCATAAATACATCCCAAGCTATTCTTTGATCACTTTGGAGAGCCTCAAAATGGCTGGGAAATGGTTTTTTTCCATATAACAAGTGTAATTTGTATATTTAAACAGTGTAGTATAGGGTGTGGCTGTTCAGGGTTCTAGCCATTCCACTCCACTCCTCATTCCTACCATCTCCACCCTTTGGTTTTCCATTTTTATCTCAACAGTCATTATGTAGCCAGTGAGCAAGCCCAGTCCTTAACATACCTGTCAAGCGCAGCTCCGGAGATTACGGGACCTGCGCAGAACATTTCTGTGCAGGTTGCTTTTACGCATGTGTAGAAGGCTTTTACACATGCATAGAATGGACCTGCGCGGAACCATTCTGCGCAGGTCACTTCTACGCATGCGTAGAAGGCTTCTACGCATCCCCTTCTGCAAAGAAGCCTTCTACGCATGCTTAGAAGTGTCCTACACATCCGTAGAAAGGACCTGCACAGAAGTGATGTGCAGTAACTCCTTTCCCCCCACTGCCAAATTACGGGGTAGTGGCAGCTCCGGGCAGGAAATGGAGAAAATCGGCGTGGAAATACAGGAAATCCTGGCCAATCCAGGATACTTGACAGGTATGGTCCTTAACTGGGCTATTTGTGTGTGGGGTCCTCTCCTGAAAATGTCTTCCCAGGATAATTTGATGGAACACCTCTCCCATCATAAAGTGTCCACACCCTGAGATCAACATCTGAAGCCTCCCCTGCGTCCTCCTGTGAGAGAGACTCAGAGGGCATGACAAGGGAAAATGTTGTTTTGGTTGTGGCATCTAATAGGGTGGTCTTCTTGGCTCCCACATTATCATCTTTCCATTGCCAGATTAAGATATTTCTCTAATCCTAAACATTCTGTGGGATACGATTGGATTGTTTATGAATATTGGCTCTCAACCGATATTATCCTGTTCGTTTTATCCTGAAGTGAGGTGGCATATGTGTGTGTCTGTAACTTTTGCATATTTTAATAGTTGTAAAACATCTAGAGCAGTGTTTTCCAAACTTTGGTTTTTGGACTTCAATTCCCAGAAGCCTAAGTCAAGTCTCCAAAACACTGATCAGCCAATGTACTGATTTAGGATTCTGGGAATTTAAGTCCTTCTGTAGGGCATAGGCCCCATCTTGAGAACCACTGATCTAGAGTCTTTCTTGGAGAAAAGTGTCGAAGAAATTAGTAGCAGTAATAATAAACCTTGCAATTCCCCCAGACTTACCATGGTTCGGGTTGTACCATTTTGCCTACATAACCAAACACATTCATAGGATTGCACCATCATCATACCACTCTAGACACACTGAATCTGATCTCATGTTTAAACAGGGTTGAGCTTGGTTCATACTTGGATGAGAAACCACCAGAGAGTACGGGGGTCTCCAGAGAGGGAAAGGAAAAAATTAAGTCTGAAACTCTGGATGGCCATTATCATTAGTGAGTGTTGGTGATATTGGACTTTGGGGCAAGATTACCAGGTTGTTGTTTTGTTTTTGTTTTTTACAAATCCCATAATTCTCCTTTCTAGAAGTTTTACATGAGAGACAGACACATTATAAACACCTTTAGAGATCTAAATGTGGATACCTTGGAGAAAGACCTAAACAGAAAGATTTTGGGGCCTTGGTAGACCTAGTTCTACCCACACTTCCTGTTCCTACCCTGCTGCTAACTGGTATCGTCCTTTTTGAATGGGAAGCTAAGCCTAGTTGGGCCATAGAACCCTCCAGTTCAAGTGAGCCCATTTAGGTTCTGTAAAGTGTCTATCTATTAGGCAGAACTCCCAAGACAGAGAATTGTGAGATTTGTATTGCAAAATCCAAAATTCCCATCCTTAGATGGAATAATGGCCTGGTTCAATATAGGATACAGTGGACCCTTGATTAACGACGCGTTCGAATAGTGTCATTTTTTATTAATGACGCTACAATGCTCCCAATATGATTGTTCGAATAACGACATTATTCGAATAACGATGGTACTTTTTCCCGTCATTATTCGAATAACGACGTCATTATTCGATTAATGACGTATTTTTACCGTCGCTATTCGAATAACAATGTTTTTTGTCGTTATTTGAATAACGACGTTATTCGAATAATGACGCTACTTGGGGAACCAAGTAATGTTGTTATTCGAGGGTCTACTGTAGTTTATTATGTTCTTGTGATAAGCTATTCTATTGTAACTATGTTTAAAAATATCAGAAAACAAAAACAAAACAAAAGTAAAGATAAAAACACTGCAGCAATTTAAAGACTAACTGCTATATTTTTACTGTGAGCTTTCTTGGATCAAGTCCACTTCTTCAGACAAGGAGTAAAATTTCAAGCATGGTTTATATACATCAGTTGCATAGGTCAAGATGTTACAAGGGAAGTGAATCCCAAGCAACAAAGCAAAGAGCAGTGAAGAAGAATGACAAGACAAGTACACATATCAATACAGCCTGTTAAAAAAAAAAGTTTCTCCAAAGTGATCAAGCTTACAATATTTCCCAAGCACTGAGCTACATCACCTAAAAGCTTTACCTTTTAACTGTTGAACATTCCCAAATTCCTGCTGCATGTTTGCAAAGTAAGCAGATCCCCAGCTATTCAAATGCTTTTTTTAATAGGGTGGTAAGAGAGAGAATCCAGAGATAAATAAATGGCAGGCGTTGAACCAGACATAAAGCACTTGACATTATGCAGGTGGTCTGTGGCTGGGTTTCTTCATGTCATTTTCTTCTCTGAAAAGTCGCTGCAAGGAAGGAAATATTTCAGTCAGGAAGGTGACATGGTCAGGTGACAGTCCTAACTTGTACAGGTGTGCTTCTGTGCCAGGTGTCCCAACCACAATTTAGGAAGAGAAACACATTGGACCCCTGCTCCTGCTGTGTACAAGCCCTAATCCAATTTTTTCCCATCTCATAATTGCTTTTGCAAGAAGGAAAAGATGAGGGAAGTTCCCAGCTCATATTTTATAGTAAGGAACCACAACAACAGTTACTACTGAGATAGAGACGGGGGGCTCAATCTGTCATGCACTACCCAGGTCTCAAACTGCTGACTTGCCAGCCTTCCAGCTAACAAGGCAAGCTCCTTAACCACTGAGCCACTGCGGCCCTTAACCTTTCAAATGACAATCAAGAAGGGAGCTCAAACCCAGTGAGAAGGGATTACTCTGGATTTCATTCTCAACTGCAAAACTGGAATTTTCTGTTCCTTTAAAACAGGGCCCTCGCTTCATCCAACACTTCCCAGAAATAAAAAGCTTAATAGTGCTGAACCAGAAGGCAGGGTAAACATGTTTCACATGCAGCTTCCTGCAGTTTGGAGAAATGCAAAATGGGGCGATTATGTTTAGAGGACAGCTGTATGGCCACAGATTCCCAGCACTTAGAAATGTTAGACTGCAAACATTCAGACTCCCCCAGCCATCGTGGCAAATGGCAGTGCTGAGTTGGGGACTTGTGTAGCATAAGAAAGTAACTTTCCCAAGCTCTGCAGACTTTACCATGCATCCTCCACAGCATGTTCACTGAGGTCTGGCATTCTGGGTGTATTTTTCTTGCTCCTCCAAATGGCTTATAGGATCAGAATCACTGAGATGGAAACGGACTGCAGTGGCTGAGTGGTTAAGATGCTCGCCTTGTTAGCTGGAAGGCCAGCAAGTTGGCAGTTCAAAACCTGGGTACTGCATGATGGATTGAGTGCCCGTCTCTGTCCCAGCTCTTGGGTACATGAAAGGAGCCTCATTTGGGTGTTCCCTGAGCGGAGTGTCTCCCGCAAAAATCCTTTCAACCCAGAATAAATTCTGACATGAAATTATTATTACTGAGTTGGAAGGTGCCTTTTAGGCCATCAGGTTCAACACCCTGCACAATGCAGGAATCTGAATCAAAACAGATATGACCAATGATGGTCCACCTCTCTCTGAAATGCTTCCAGTTCAGCCATGTGCTTTAATTAATTTCTCCTGAAATTTTACGTAGGGAACACCCCCTGATCCTGGACCATGAGCTGCCAATAAATCAATGGCAAACAGCACAAATTCAGAGTGGGAAAACATTGCCCTTAATAGTGTCGTCGTCGTCATCAACACCATCAACTAGGTTGAGGTCACAATGAAGCTCTCACTGTGAAATGGCTTTCCTTGCTGTTCCATAGATCTCTGTAGTAAATGGTCTGCCTTGCTCAAAAACCAGTCATGTGCAACTCTAGGGGAGGAGGTGCCCATCTCTATTTACTGTAAAGTCCAAGAGCCAACACTCTCTGTGTGTGCAGGCATTTCCATGGCCATGTAGCAGGCATGACTAGATGCCAGAGTGCACAGAATGCTGTTACCTTTCCTGTTTAATTGGTACCTATTTATCTACTTTGAACTGCTAGACGACAGGAGCTCATGCCATCACACAGCACTTGGGTCTCATCCTGCTGAACTGCCGACCTTCTGGTCAACAAGCTCAGCATCTTAACTATTAGGTAAAAGTTGCCCTTGCTTGAAAGCCAGTCGTATGTCTATGGTTCAGTGCTCATCTCTGTTTATAGCCAAAGAGCCAATGCTGTCTGCTTCTGCAGACATTTCCCTGGCCATGTGGCAGGCATGCCTCGACACCGGAGTGCACAGATCACTATTTACCTTCCCACCAAAGTGGTCCCTGTTTATCTACTTGTAATTTCTTGCCTTCAGACAGCTAGGTTGCAGGAGCTTGGACAGAGGCAGGAGCTCACTCCATTGTGCAGTACTCGGGTATCAAACTCCAACCTTCCAGTCTTCAAGTTCAGCATCTTAACCTCTTGAGCCACCACAGTCTTAACGATTAGTCAATCCTAATTGGCTCTGGGAAAAGGATTGCAGTGGCTTAGTGGTTAAGAAGCTCACCTTGTTAGCAGGAAGGTCAGCAAGTCGGCAGTTCAAGACCTGGGTACTGCATGATGGAAGGATGGATCCATTTCTGCCCCAGTTCCTGCCAACCTAGCAGGTCGAAAGCAAGAAATTGCAAGTAGATAAATAGGGACCACTTTGGTGGGAAAATATCTTGGGGACATGAAAGGAGCCTCATTCGGGTGTCCCCTGAGTGGAGTTCCTCCAGCAAAAATCCTTTCAACCCAGAAAGCAGCTTTGTGTGCTTCTGACACGATTAAAAAAATTGCCTCAGGGTGAAGAAGACATTCATCCTTAGAAAGATCTAGCAGGACTACTTATCCAAAACTGCTGGAGCAGCACTGCTTTTGTGCTTTAAAAAAAATCACCCAAACCTTATTTCGGTAATATTCAGCTGAGCTCTACTAAAGTGTACAGAAATATGAAAATGTGCTTGGATTGCATAATTTTGTTTAAGAAGCCTGGTGGTGCAGTGATTAAACTGCTGTACCCTGTGGTGGGGTCCAACAGGTTTGGACAGGTTCGGGAGGAACTCCCCCCCCCCCATCTCCTCCTCCTCCTCCTCCTCTCACCCCATTCCAGATCATACCTGTCAACTTTTGGATTTGAAAATAAGGGGAATTTCCTGGCCAAAACGGGATACTTGACAGCTATGCTTATCCTGTGCAGCCCTCCAGTGGTTGCATTAGGGCATTGCAGTCTAACTAATATGGGAGGCCGGTGGGAAAGAGGCTAAAATACGGGAGTTTCCTGGCCAATACGGGATACTTGACAGCTATGTTCCAGATACGACTCTAACATCCTTGCTGCTGGGTCCGGGTGCCCAGAGTGGGGTGAGGCTGAGCCAGCAGTTACTCTGCTTCAGTTACTCTTAAAAGGAAAATTAGAGCTTCAAAGTGTAATTGCTAACTAATGGTCTGACAAAGTGGGCTCGTCCCACAAAAGCTCACATTAAAATACAGCAGTTTAACTATGCCCACCCAGTCACATGGCCATGCCCACAGAGTTGATCACACCCACAGAGATAGCCACGCCCAGAGAGTGGTAGTAAAAAAAATGAAGCCCACCACTGGCTGTACCTCCACCAAAAGGTGGTGAGTTCGATCCTGGCCAGGCATAAAGGTTGACTCAGCCTTCCATCCTTCCAAGAGTGGTAAAATGAGTGCCCAGCATGTTGGGGCAAAATGCTTATTAACTTGTGAACCCACCCACCCCACCCCAAGAGTGCACTAAGTGGTATGGAGCAGTATATAAGTGTGATTGTTTTGCTTTTACTTTTTGAGGTCAAGTTTTTCCCAGTGATTAATATAAATTTCTTTTTTAAATAAAATAAAAACTTTCCATTTTAAAGAGTAACACCATCTGATTTGAATGCACCTGGAAGTAGGGAAAGTTATCCTGTCTGGTTTACAATTCTCAGAATCCCCCAGCCAGATTTGCTGTAATCCTCTCACAATCCACACTCTAAAAATCTAGCTGAATCGTGAGCAGGGCTAGTATAGACATTTTAAAACTCAGGATGCTTATCGTAGTCTGTCCATCAATGCCAATATGAAAAGAAGATTACATGAGAATAGAAGATACTCTGAGATCCTAATCACGGCCCCTCATTAGTAAAGGCATGAGAGACTGCTCCTAGGGAAAGGTTCTTTTCAGTAGTAGCACCTGAGGCTTAGAATAAGCTTTCAAAGAGGCAAAGGTAATGGTAATGGTTGCCCTTGCTCAAAAGCCAGTTGTATCCAACTCTAGGGTTCAGTACTCATCTCTGTTTATAGCCAAAGAGCCAACTCGGTCTGCATTTGCAGACATTTCTGTGGACATGTGGCAGGTATGCCTCGACACCTGAGTGCACGGAACACTGTTTACCTTCCCACCAAAGTGGTCTCTATTTATCTACTTGCAATTTCTTGCTTTCGAACTGCTAAGTTGGCAGGAGCTGGGGCAGAAACGGGCGCTCACTCCATCGTGCAGTACTTGGGCGTCAAACTCCGACCTTCCAGTCATTGAGTTCAGCGTCTTAACCACTTGAGCCACTGCAAAGAGGCTAACCAGATGCCTGCTCAGGTGTCTTTCTTAAGTTAAGAAAGGCACTTCATTTTCACAGACGTTATAATATTTGGTTCATTTAATTTAATTTTAATTTTAATTTAATTTTTAAATTTTTATGCCGCTCACTCAGGTGAACCAGAGTCAGGGCAGCTTACAGCAAATTAAAAACATATAAAAACAAATAAAAACCCCAAGACACCCACCCACCTACCCACCCTCCTACCCCCACCCTATTCATAAAATAATCTTTTATGAATCTTTTTCATCTCCAGAGTTGCAGTTTCCAGTTTATGTTAGCGCACTGGTCTTTTTAAGGCACATGTGAGGAGCCTTTAACCCTCCAGATATTTTGGGCCTAGGTAAATGCAAAAAAAAAAAAAACCAGTCATGTCCAACTCTAAGGTTCATCTCCATTTACAGCCAAAGAGCCAGCACTGTCTGAATCTACAAACTTTCCATGGTCACGTTGTAGGCATGACTAGACTCCCAAGCACAGGGAACACTGTTACCTTTCCTGCTAAAGCAATACCTATTTATCAACTTGTAATGTCTTGCTTTCAACTACTAGGTTGGCAGGAGCTGGGGCAGACAACACGAGCTCACTCCATCCTGCAGCACTCAGGTCTCGAACTGTTGCTCTCCTGACCTTCTTCTCCTGACCACTGCAGTCTCTTATTTTGATCCTAGAACACTCAAAATCACATCTACTAGACAATTTTTTTGAAATCTATCCCCTAAATCTCGTATGATCCCTTTTGTAGAAAAATGGAGATGAAGTTGAAACTAAAGTTGTTGTCTTTTAAAGTCTGATTTTATTACATCATTATTACAAGGCTAGGCTGGGGGATCTTTGACCCTGCAGATATTTAGGGCTAAACCTCTTCTTCTTCTTCTTTTTCTTCTTCTTCTTCTTCTTCTTCTTCTTCCTCTTCCTCTTCTTCTTCTTCTTCTTCTTCTTCTCCTGCTGTGTCTAGGCCAGACATGAAACAGCCAAAATGAAGCCACCTTCATTCTGCAGTTCATTCTGCAGTTCCTTTCGAGGAAGATTAGCTGGCAACACAAGGTGGCCATTACCAGGGTACACCCTATTGTGGTTCAAAAATACCACATTCTTTGAGGAAGCTCTTTCTATGCACCCTGGCTAAAGTGCTTACAATCCCTGGTAAAGCCAAATGGAGCAAAGGGAAGTTGTCTGCCAAAAAAATCTGGACTGCCACACTCCTGTTTTGCATGTTTATTGGAAGCCACCTTAATAGATTTGCAAATCAAAGGAAGGAAGGGCAGTAGATCAAACCCCAGTGGTTCAAGGCAATGTTTTCCTAGTTCCTGCCACTGCTATTTCTCATTGCTGGGCTCCCCTTGGAACTGTAGCTGCCTTGCAATTCTCATTTACTCACAGCTTATTCCTGCTTCCAACTGCTACCATCTGGTCATAAGAGACAATAACTGCATCACAGCCACCTAACAAGGGTGCTTGTGCTTCACCCAAACAACCTATCTAGGGAGTTATGAAGCAATTGAGTGAATTGTCACTTGAGGTGAGGTGGTTTGCCATTAACCTTGTTCAAGCGAAAGCAAGCAAGTTATGTTCTCGGGAAGGCTGACTCTCTGCTTAATAGCTGTGTATGAGAGAGAGAGAGAGATGGTCCTCCGCTTCCATAACCTCTGTTTAATCATGCTCCTTTCTTTTTACAGGTAACAAACAAGGATGCCACAAAGATCAGTGTAAGTACACACACTTACAAATGCTTTTACCTTTCTATGGGTTGAGGAAGGGTGATAGACCCCAGACAGAGGACACCCATTGCATTTCAAAAGCCCAAGATGCAATGCTACCTGAATAGAAACTAAGAAGTAAATTTTGGGGAGAGGAGACCTGGAAGCACAGCTGCTTCTAAGAGCTTCCAGTGTAGGCTAGTTGGTAACTGATCTATCCTAGTATAGGGGCAGCTCCTCAGATGTTGTTTGAGCTTAGACTGGTCTGTGTCATTTTAATCCAATAATAGTAATAATTTCACGTCAGAAATTATTCTGGGTTGAAAGGATCTTTGTGGGAGAAACTCCGCTCAGGGAACACCCAAATGAGGCTCCTTTCATGTCCCCAATCCGTCATGCAATACCTGGGTTTCGAACTGCCAACTTGCCAGCCTTCCAGCTAACAAGGCAAGCTTCTTAACCTCTGAGCCACTGCAGCCCCTATTTTAATCCCATGAGCAGGGAGACAGCAAGGGTTAAATTGCCTCCATCACCACTTTCTCTCTTTCGTTATGATGCCATTTGCTTTCCCCCTCTTTTCTTTACCCACCATTTTCTTCTCTCCTCCATTCGATATTCCCTTTCTTTCTCTACCCTACCCTCTGTAATCTTTTTTCTGCCTCTTCTCTTTCTCGTTTTCTATTCTCATTCTGCCATCCCCTTTTATCCCCATCTTTTCCTATCTAGTCATCAGGCAACCTGGAGAGAGACAGGATTTTCTTCGCAAAAGTTCAAAGAGATTATGTGCAGAACATATTTAAAATTAGACCAAGGGCAACTTTAGAACTTTGCATTCCCTATTCCAGTTCCAGAACACCCTAAGAAGCAGCTTACATACATCAACATTCAGAAGAAGCAGGGCTGTAGCCAGGATTCTAGGGTTGTTGGTTGTTGTTGTTGTTGTGTGTGAGTGGTTTTTTGGTGTTTTTTTTTTGGGGGGGGGGGGTTCAGGAGGGGCAACAATGTCACACTCACATATATAACATTGGCACCACAGGGTGGGGTAGGGGACGATCTATTAGCTCAGGGGGGTTTTCAGCACCCCTGGGCTCCTCTGGCTACGGCCCTGAGAAGAAGGCGGTGGAAAAGCTTTTGCTTGAGATCATGATTCTAAAATACCAAAAAGGGAATCAGAGATTCAAAGGAGCCATTCAACAATTACGTGATCCATTTTTGGGGAAATAATGACACCCCCCTTCCCCCCATGTAATCCGACCATAATTTTCACTTTGAAACACACACACGCACCTTTAAAATTATGTAATCCAGAGCTTTTGTATCGAAACTCTAATTTTTAGAGCTTTTCACTATTGGTGAAACAGAATTAGACTACACAAGCGATTCAATAATCTCAAATCGGATCAAAATTCCCAGAGATAATTTTTATACCTAAAAAAGCGCCATGTTTCGAAACCACAACAGCTCTAAATGGATTGCATAATATTTGATCTGACCTCCCATGCCCCCACGTAATTTTCTGTAATTCAGATGGCAGACACACACACACCCAGATCACGTAATTGTTGAATGGCCCCAAATGAAGATGCCTGGGGGTTTTTTTTTCTTAAGTGAAAGGGGCTCCTTTGGTAGGGGGAAGTCTTGTGGCACATTGAAGGGGGGAGGTTTCCTGTGGCATGTTTCTTCCTAGTATGCTTTATTTTTCAAAGCAAAAGAAGCATTCTGCTAATGCACAATGCCTCACTGATAGCCAAAAGTAAAATGGTTTGAGAGAAGCTTTACTGTTTCTTTTAATCAAAAGATAAACTGACCCTAACTTTTAGAATATCTCTGTAATGCCACTAATCTAAACTGTATTAGACATCCAAGTTGTAAATCCTTTCAGTTTTTTCTGGGCTGAATAATGTCTCCTAGAGGCCAGATTTTTCCCTTCCCCCACAACCCATGGTTTCTACCACCACATGGGAAATCTGCCAAAATTAGTTTCAGCCCTAACTGAATGCAATGATGCACTCTCTTTTCCTTCTGTTGTGTGTTTGTGCATGTTGTTATCTTTTGGTTGACTGCATCTTAGATTTGGGAAGGAATGATCTCATCCTTTGCTCCTACGTCTGTCCAGTTCATTTAGACTATATTGTCATTGAATGGTTTCTATTGACTAGAAACAGCCTCCTGTTATTGGGCTCTTCTTGAATTATTTCCTGGTGTAAGAGCATCACACAGAATTGCTGCAGCTGGTAGAAGCACAGCTATGTAGTATCATAGTGCAATTCTCACACGGGGAGCATACCAAACTGGGTGCTACCACAACACAGTGTTTGTCTGTGCACATAAAATAATCCCTCACTTTAGGACAGGGATTCTCAACCTGCGCCCCTGGGTCAGATGTGGCCCACAGCACCATTTCATGTGGCCCACCACCACCTTCACCATACCAGGAAGTGACATGTGGTGGAGGAAGCGCAAAATGGCTGCTCGGCCCCTGAAGCTGTCTGAGGGACCATGACCCGGCCCCCAGCTTTAAAAGCTTGAGAACTCCTGGTTTAGGATGTTAGAATGGGTAAAGATCCTCTGGTTGTTCTTCTCCTTACACAACCACCCATGTCCTGATGTCTCCTTGCGAAACTTTTCAGTTCAGCTTGATAAAGATTCCCAAAGAACAGAACCTGGATGGACCTGTGATTTAGTCCATCCAGAACCTGGATGGACCTGTGTTTATCCAGAAAATTACCGACCTGTCAGTTTGACATGTGTCCCAGGTAAAGTGATGGAAACCATCCTAAAAGATAGAATTAATAGGCACATAGAAGAGAAGGCGCTGCTAAAGGAGAGCCAACATGGCTTTTGCAAGGGCAAATCATGCCTCACTAATACGTTGGAATTTTTAGAGAGTGTCAACAAGCATGTGGATAAGGGGGATCCAGTTGACATTGTTTATCTGGACTTTCAGAAGGCTTTTGACAAGGTCCCGCACCAAAGGCTCTTGAACAAACTTACCAGTCATGGAATAAATGGACAGGTCTTGTCCTGGATCAGCAACTGGCTAAGGGACAGGAAACAGAGGGTAGCACTAAATGGACATTTCTCCAAGTGGAGGGAAGTAAAGAGTGGGGTCCCCCAAGGTTCAGTACTGGGACCCCTGCTTTTCAACCTCTTCATAAATGATCTAGAGGTAGGAGTAAATAGCAAGGTAGTCAAATTTGCTGACGACACTAAATTATACAGGGTAGTGAAAACTGTGAGAGATTGTGAGGTGCTCCAGAGGGATCTCTTGACACTGGGGGAGTGGGCAAAACAGTGGCAAATGAGCTTTAACATTAGTAAGTGCAGAGTGATGCATGTTGGGGCAAAGAACCCCAATTACATTTATAAACTGATGGGATCTGAACTCTCTGCGACAAACCAGGAAAGGGACCTTGGTGTCCTGGTGGACAGCTCAATGAAGATGTCAACCCAGTGTGCCTCAGCAGTGAAAAAAGCAAACTCAATGCTAGGGATCATTAGGAAGGGTATAGAAAATAAGTCAGCAAGTGTCATTTTGCCTCTTTATAAATCTATGGTGAGGCCCCATCTGGAATATTGTGTACAGTTCTGGTTGCCATACCTCCAGAAGGATATTATGGAGTTGGAGAAAGTGCAGAGGAGGGCAACCAGAATGATTAGGGGACTGGAACACCTTCCTTACCATCTGAGGCTGCAACGGTTGGGCCTTTTCACTCTTGATTGAAATTTATAAAATCATGCACGGTGTGGGCAAAGTAGATAAGGAAAAACTGTTTTCCCTATTGCATAACACTAGAACTAGGGGCACTCGATGAAACTTTTGGGTACTAGTTCTCAAACAAATAAGAGAAAGTACTTTTTCACCCAGAGGATCACTGGTCTATGGAATTCCCTGCCAGAAGAAGTGGTGACAGCTGTCAGTCTTGAGAGCTTTAAGAAAGGTTTAGACAAGTTCTTGGAGGACAAGTGTATCAATGGCTATAATTATGGCTACCTAAGGACAACCTCCGGGTTGGAGAGATAGGCAGCATATCTCTCAATGCCATTTCCAGCGAATCCTAAGCAGGTGAAGGCATCTGCTTGGGAACAATACCCTGAAGCAAATGGTGAGCCACCGTGTGAGACAGAATGCAGGACTGGATGGGCTGTGGCCTGTTCCAGCAAGGCTGTTCTTATGTGTGTGAAGTGAAGAAGGAGGAGAAGGAGAAGAAGAAGAAAGCTACCATTGTATTTTCTTTACCTGTTCTGGATTTTGGAAAATTCAAAATGGTGGCCACCAAGTTTTTACAAAAATGGCTGCCTCTGTTGCCATTAGCAGAGGGTTGCTGCTGTAACCTCATTTTGTTCAGAGAAGCACAGTGTTCAATATGCTTCACAGAAAGGGCATTAGTACCAATACTCACATTAAAAATCTGTAAATCACATTGTGTCATTCAATACTACCCTATTTTTAAATCTGAACTACTGAAAACAAAATTTTGGATGTTTCTTTATATTTTTTATGCAGAAACCCCCCTCAGCCTTGTTTTAAATTGAAAGGGGAGATAGAACAAGCATCCTATGGCATTTCATTTGGTATGGAATAAGTCTGAAGTTTACAATACAATCCTATGTATACATAATCCATACCAAGTCCTATTAAATTCAATGAGAAGAATGGACACAGTAGCATATTGTATAAGTAATGAAATTATTTGCAGTTGTTCCATTGAACAAACCCGCTCCTGTTTAAATTGTTGGGTCAATTTTCACAATCTTTGTTGACAATTTCTTCCCTGTCTTAATTTACTTTACACAGGATTGCAGTCTCTTAGTGATCAGTTTTGAAATTCTTGGGGTTACCGTTCCACAGCATCACCCACAAAGGGAGTGAAAATAAATTGCAGGCAATTGATTCCTATCATCAACCCACTTCACATTTTCTTTGTGTTATTTTGCCTTTACCTTCACTTTCTGCTCGCTATAAAAAGGAATAATAACCAGAATTCCCCAAGATGGAGTGACTTAACTTTTTTTTTATGCTGCAAAGCTTCAGTCTTGACCTAAAACAAGAAAAAGAAAACGTTGGCAGCTTTATGTAAGGCAAAAAGTAACACTGCTAAACTTTGCTACAGAGTTTAAAATTACTATGAGACTGCTTAAAATCTAGTTTTGTCAAGAGTAGGGGTAGGGAGGGGAGCAAACTATATGTATGTTGTAAACGAAAAGGAAAAAAACGCTGTTCCCAAGCCAAACCTCATGATGGGAATTAATTTAGGAGAATTTGACCATATCATTTGCAAAGATTCTGGCTGTACATTTCAGAGATAATGGAAATGAAATACATTGGTGTTTTGGATTCTGGTCACTGCATTCGGTCTTCCCATCTCCTCTCTGTTTTCCTTTCCTTGCCACAACAGTCTATGTTTTGTTATCGTTCAAAGTATTCATAGGAAAACAGGGTTCTGTATTATACCCCTTTACAGCTTTAGTCCATCTAGTCCAGAATTCCTCAAACTTGGCTCTCCACGTGTTCTTGGACTTCAATTGCCAGAAGCCCAAGTCAGCACTCCTGCTGATCAAGGCTTCTGAGAACTGAAGTCTAAGAGCACATGGAGAACCAAGTTTGAGGAACCCTGATCTAGTCCATATTGTCAATTCTGACTGGCACCAGTTCTTTAGAGATTCAGGTAGGATCCCTTCTTAAGTTCTGTCTTGGTATTCTTTGGTGGTGTTCCATCTCCTTGGGAATACCCTGAAGCACATGGTGCGCCACTGTGTGAGACAGAATGCAGGACTGGATGGGCTCCTGTGGCCTCCTCCAGCAAGGCTGTTCTTATGTTCTTTAAAAATAATAATGGGCCTTCAAAATTGTTTGGCAACATTAGACTCATCTACCCTGATTTCTGGTGACCAGGGGAGAAATAAGAAGAGCTGTAGCTAGTCACATGTTCATGCATGCATGTGAAAATATGAATATATTTCAGATCAAAGAAAGTACTATGAGACCTGTGAATGCGAGCAGATGTTGTGGGTTCCCTTTTAGAAGGAAGAAGGAAAGGGAGAGGAATATATTGCTCTATTTTTGGAAGGGAATTGGGATTGCTCCTGGCAAACATTAAACTTTGAAGGACCTGATGCATCTCTTTTTATCCCCTGTGCCCCAAGAATGTGCAGCGTTGACTACGATTGCTAAATACTTTGTGAAAGATTAAATGCAGATGCTGTGTTTCTTCATTTCATGAAATGAATGGTGGACTGCATTTATTGTGGGTGGGGGAGTGATGAAGCATAAGTGGCTGGCTGTTGTTGGCGACATTTATTTTCTGCAAGAGGATGAGGCTGGGATTAGAGAAACCCAGCACAGTAGGGTCAGTTTTGGACAGATGATACATTTTAAATGCATTATTGCTGGAAGAAGGGTAGATGGCTAGGATTAGTGACTGGCTGTTGACTGCAGTGAAGAGATGCTTTTAATTAAAGGAAGGAGGAAATGGAATTAGTGGACAGAATTTGAATTTGGATGCGTGACCCAGTATTTGGAAGTATTCATTGAAGGTGGGGGCATGGAAGCAAGGACAGGCAGAAATTGAATATTTGGATATTCACTTGTGGTGGAGGGCAGATAAGATTTTTAAAGACAGAAGGAAAGAGAAAGCATTTTGCATTCAATTTAGGAAAGATTTAGTGTTGTTCCAGTAACTGGATACTACATCAGAAGTACAAATACAGCACCTAATATCAACAAAAAAAAGAGGCACAACATCATTTCTTCTTTTTTAAAATTCACTTGGAAGCCCCTGTCTTCATATCAGAGGATGTGATCGGTGATCTAGTGAGGAAAATAAACTCTGTGCATGCCTAGAAGCTCTCTCAATTAAGGGACAAAATCTTGTGAAATTCTCTTTACATAATGACATTTGTGCAAGTGGTTTTCATGATTTTCTAACTATCTGTCACATGCCTTGATTCCAACCAAGAACACAGCTGATCTTGGTATATCTGAGTACACAGAAGAAGTTGGAAAGCCAGTTCATGCCATCTTGCAATACTGAGTTTGCATTTTGCAAACCCTGTAGTATTCTGACCAATGTATTTTAGTATAACTACTAAAGTTATGAGAAACCTGGGGAACATAGTGAAAAGTAGAGACATCACATTGCAAACAAAAATTCGTATAGTCAAAGCAATGGTATTCCCAGTAGTAATGTATGGCTGGGAGAGCTGGACCATTAGCAAAACAGAGCACAGAAGAATAGATGCCTTTGAAATGTGGTGTTGGAGGAGAGTTTTGAGAGTCCCCTAGACAGTGAGGAGAACAAACAGGGCAATCTTAGAAGAAATCAACCCTGACTGCTCATTGGAAGGTCAAATAGTAAAGATGAAGCTAAAGTACTTTGGACATCAAATGAGAAGGGAGGATTCACTTGAGAAAGCCTTAATGCTGGGAAAGAATAAGCAGGCGGCCAAAGATGAGATGGCTAGATGGTATTGTGGACACAATGGGCACAGAGCTGGGCAGGTTGAGGATGATGATGGAGGATAGGGGTGCCTGGTGTGCAATGGTCCATAGGGTCGCAAAGGGTCGGAATCGACTGTGTGAATGAACAACAAAACTAAAGTTGACATCAGAAACAGGTTCAGGGTTATTGTTTGGTCAATTATGGTTTAAAATTAAACTTTGGCTTAATCTGAAAAGCCTTCTCTGGCTTGTATTATCTGATTATCATTGACTTTTCCACTATATGACATATCTTAATCAGTCAAAATGATTTTGCTACCAATTCCAAAATTTAATCTCCTAGGAAGGCCTTTTATTCAAGGGTAGCAATTTCCAAGTACCGCAAACTTTTACTCATGCTGTTAGAAATAACCTCTTGTTTAGAACTAATACAAAAGACTTGAATTTTAGAGCAATTTTGTATTATTTTTCCAGAAGAAGTGACTGGGCTTTTGAAGATATACTGGAAATAATTGCACTGTAAAGCTGGATTGCATATGCAAAAGCTGATTCAAAGTATATTTTCTGAATTTGAGTCCCAAGATGTTGCTAGACACAGAATTCCTAACCATTGGCTATGCTTACTCTGGGTTTCTGAGGAGTCACAGTCTGTCAACATCTGTGAATCAAAGTCTGGAAAGCACTGGCTTTACCATGATAGAACTGCAGTGGCTAGAAGGTCCGATCACTGACACGGACACAGAATATTATTTCCATATTTTTGGCTGTACCAAATCTCCATTGCGATTTGAATGACTGAGTCAGTTACAGACAGCAAAAGAAAAGAACTGAAAAAGTTTTTTTAAAAAAAAATGCAGTTTGAATGAAGGACTTAACTATATCCCTTTGCAAAATGGAAGAATGAAGATTAGCAAGAAGCACGCTTGAAACACTATGACAGAATGCTTAATCGCATTGCCACATAAAATCTACATTGGATTTAATTACTGAGAACAACTTGTAACTAAGTGGGAGCTGGGGAAAATGCAAATCAGGCAGGGAAATGATGATTTTACTCTCTTGTGTGCAATCGTAACTAGGCAAAGAGTATAAGGGCTGGGTGAACTGACGCCAAGCTAGCTCTGCTGGAACCGAACCCCCACCCAAGCTTGGGATGTTGGAAATTTCTTAGGACTAGTAAAGGTAAAGGTATCCTTTGCTTGGAAGCCAGACATGTCCGACTCTAGGGGGCGGTACTCATCTCCATTTACAGCCAAAAAGCCAATGCTGTCTGCATCTGCAGATGTCTGTGTGGTCATGTGACAGGCATGACTAGACACCAGAGTGCACCAAACACTGTTACCTTTCCTGCCAAAGCAGTAGCCATTTATCTACTTGCAATTTCTTGCTTTCAAACTACTAGGTTGGCAGGATCTGGGACAGACGATGGGAGCTCCTTCCATTGTGCATCACTCAGGTCTCGAACTGCTGACCTGCCAACCTTCATCAAGCTCAGTGTCTTAACCACTTAAGCCACTGTGGCCTCTACAGCTCGCCTATCTCTGGATAGGAATCCCACTCAGAAGCACAGAGAGAAAAAAACAGAATTGGAACAAACATAGTTGAGGTTTTTGCCCTGCGTGTCTCAGATATGAGTAAGAGCCATGGCTTATTTTTATTTACTTATTTAGTTTTGCAGTAGAACCTCAGTTTTCTTTGCTAGTCAGCTTTACTTGCTGGAATTTGTTTGGAAGGCAGTTAGATGAGAAAAATGCAGATTCAGCCACTGCTCTTTGAACTGAGAAGGACTTACAATACAGGAGAAGAAGAACAGGCAATGATTTGGTAAGAAATGTACCATTCATAGTAAATAGTGTGACACAGCAGGAAAGTATCTGTTTTGTTGCTGGAAAATATCCTTTTTTATAATAAAAAATTATTAATAATACAAAAACAAGTAAACATGAATCATTACAGTACAGTACAATACAATATAAATGAAACATATATAAAAACAAAAACAATATATTTAACACATAGAGACAAAGAAAAAAGACAAATGGTTATTACTTGTCACATTGTTACTTATCTCTCATTCTAACACATATTTAAACCTACTTGATTTATTACTATTGAATCAACTCTCATTACCCATATATAAAAAGAATTTAAAAAACCAAAAACTAAAATCACCTCGTGATATATACAAAGCCCTGGAGACCGCATTTTTTTTTAATCACAACACTATTTTACCATTTCCAAAAACTCATATGATCTGGTACTGGTTTGCCACCTTTAGATCTTATTAAGGTATGTTCCACAAACAATTTCCATATTTCCCAAAATTTATTTTCCTTTATCATGCCTTTCTTTTTATTCAGCTCCCATGTTACATTGTCATTCAACACAATTTCCAATATTTCACTATACCATTCCTCCAATTTTACCACAGAATCATTTTCCCAGTTTCTTGCAATACATTGTCTTGCCACAGTTAGCATTATGAACAACAAATCCTTTTAATTGGTTTGTATATTCATATTATCTATTTCTGCCTGACTCCAGCTTCAGGTCAAAATCCAAAATTTCACATATCTCTTTCTCTATTTTTACCCAAAAGTCCATAACCACTTTACGACTCCACCACAGGTGTTCTTATGTCCCCAGGCTATCTTTACACCTCCAACAATTTTTAGATTTATTTTTATCTATTTGATGTAACTGGACTGGAGTCAAGTACCACCTCCACAACATTTTATAATTATGTTCTTTTACCCTAACAGAAAAAACATTTTATAACTCTTCTCTTCCACTTATTTTCCCAATTTGTTTCCAAAATTTTAATATTTAAGTCCTGTTCCCACATTGTTCTTAATGCATCCTGTGGCTTACCTTCCTTGTTTAATATTTTATAACTGTTGCTCACTAAGACCTTTATCACCATTTCACCCTTTCTGATTTAAAAAGAAAGCTCCAGGCTGCAGCTAATGCTCTGTTTTAGACATTGAAAAGACTATACTCTTCCAGATGAACAAATGTTCTGACCTGGTCTTGCTCTCCTTGCTATTCTTCGCACATTAAGTTAGGCAGACAGCATATCTTTGAAAGACAGGCATTTGATGGATGCTTACTCTGTGTGTGTGTGTGTGTGTGTGTGTGTGTGTGTGTGTGTGTGTGTGTGTGTGTGTGTGTGTGTGTTGATTCAAACCCTTTAATCTTCTGGAGTACTGAATTGAGGTCAACCTAAATTAAACTGCCAACCCTCATCCCACTAAGAAAACTTAGGGTAGCCCATCAAGTTGAGCATGGTTTTGCTAATGATCTAAAAGTAACATTGCCCTTAAGCGATAGCTTGTTTTATCTTTCATGTCATGATTTATAGTGAATCAACCATACTCTCCTTGGTCATGGTTTGAGAGTAATGCCTTCTTCTTGAAACCATGGAGTTGATCAAAATTCACATGTGGCATTGAAACCAACTTTCTGAAGCCATGAGTGTGTGCTCCTATGTATCAAACATGCAATGTATCGAGCATGTAGGATTTGTTTGCCAGGTGCATGTGAAATGAATTACGTACAGTTCCTAGAAGAGTGTCATTGACAGTCTCTCTGCCTTTGAAACCGTGGTATTAATTCTAGTGGGGATCGTCAGGTCTGAAGTTAGAACTGTTGAGATGAAGAGATCTAACAGTACATGGGGGTCCTGGAATAAACTTTGGAATAGGTAGTTTTAATATGTTCTGAGTATAAGCCTGTCCTTTAGTAGTGTTACACTGCCATAGACTAACAGAAATCTTATGTCCCAGTGGAGGGCCACTATAATATGACTACAGCTGTGAGAATCGCCAAACCAGCATGCAAGCTACGTATTCTGTGAGTTGTAGCCAAGAAATATCATTTCCAAGCTCTCTTCCTAATGATTCACTGGAAGGGACTAGAAACCTTGTAAATACTATAGACTTCCTTTTTTAAAAAATAAATATGAAAACTTGATATGGGGACGGGTGGAATAACCTTAACAGGTGAGCAGAGAGTGCCTTTACATCCTTGACCTCAACTCCTATGGCTACAACCGAATGATTGCACATTTTAAAGATATAATATGTCCAGCATATACATGCTCATTGCTTTGCAAGGTGGGGGGAATCGCTGTGTCTGCGCATCCTCTGTGGAAAGGCAGGGTCTTTCACAACCCAAGCATTTGTTCTTCCACAGAAACAATCTCTCTTTCCTCCTCCTTATTATGGGATCTATAAAGCTCACCCCTGTAAATGCCCTAAAGTGGGTTTGACTTAATTCATTGCTCCTGGAAGACCCCTTCCCCAGGTGTGTCTACTCATGAGTCCTGGTGGTCCAGTGGTTAAACTGCTGTACTACAGCCAAAACATTGAGAGTTCGATCCTGACAGGGATCATGGTTGATTCAGCCTTTCCTCCTTCTGAGGAAAAATGATTACCCAGCATGTTGGGGGCTAAATGTTAGTTACATTGTGAACCACCCAGAGAGTTCACTAAGCACTGTGGGGTGGTATATGAGTCTAATTGCTATTGCCATTGCTGCTCAGAAGTCAATCCCCTGTGCTCTCTGGGATTTACTACCAGGAAAAGTACGCATGGCAACAGAGGCTAGAAAAACAGGGGTGGGCTTTTCCCACAGATTACTCAGGCAAGCCTTACCAACTCCCTTCCCATTGATGCCCCCAGACAACACAGGAAGCATTAATTCATTTTCTTTCTCTTTTCTCTCTCTTTCCCTCTGTGTCCTTCCTTCTTTCTTTGTCTTCTTTCTTGCTTGCTTGCTTCCTTCATTCCCTTTCCTTCTTTCCCTTTTCTTCCTTCCTTCCTTCCTTTCTTTCCTTCCCTTTTCTTCCTTCCTTTCTTCTTTTCTTCCTTCCTTCCCTTTTCTTTCTTTCTTACTGCCCTTTCCTTCCTTGCCTTTTCTTTCTTTCTCTTTCTCTGCTTTTCTTCCTCTTTCTCTGCTTTTCTTCCTTCCTTCCTTCCTTTTTTTCTTCCTTCCCTTTTCTTTCTTTCTTACTGCCCTTTCCTTCCTTGCTTGCCTTTTCTTTCTCTTTCTATGCTTTTCTTCCTTCCTTCCTTTTTTCTTTCTTCATTCCCTCTTCTTTTTCTTTCTTTCTTTCCTTCCCTTTTTTCTTTCTTTCCTTCCTTCCCTTCTTTCTTCCCTTCCCTTTTCTTTTTCTTTCTTTCCTCCTTTTCTTCCTTCCTTCCTTCTCTTTTCTTTCTTTCCTTTTCTTCCTTCTCTTTTCTTTCTTTCTTTCTTTCCCTCTTTCCTTCCTTCCTTCCCTTTTTCTTTCTTCCTTCCCTTTTCTTCCTTACATTCTTCCTTGCCTCCTCTTTCTTTTTCTTTCTCTGCTTTCCTTCCTTCCCTTTTCTTTCTTTTTTCTTTCTTTCTCTCCTTCCCTTTTTTCTTTCTCCCTTCCCTTTTCTTCTTTCTTTCCTTCCTTCCTTCCTTCCCTTTTCTTCTTTCTTTCCTTCCTTCCTTCCCTTTTCCTTCTTTCCTTCCTTCCCTTTTTTCTTCCTTCCTTCCCTTTTTTCTTTCTTGCTTCCCTTTTCTTCCTTCCTTCCCTTTTCTTTCTTTTCTTCTTTCTTTCTCTCCTTCCCTTTTTTCTTTCTTCCTTCCCTTTTCTTCTTTCTTTCCTTCCTTCCTTCCCTTTTCCTTCTTTCCTTCCATCCCTTTTTTCTTCCTTCCTTCCCTTTTTTCTTTCTTGCTTCCCTTTTCTTCCTTCCTTCCCTTTTCTTTCTTTTCTTCTTTCTTTCTCTCCTTCCCTTTTTTCTTTCTTCCTTCCCTTTTCTTCTTTCTTTCCTTCCTTCCTTCCCTTTTCTTCTTTCCTTCCTTCCTTCCCTTTTTTCTTTCTTCCTTCCCTTTTTTCTTCCTTCCTTCCCTTTTCTTCCGTCCTTGCCTTTTCTTTCTTTCTCTCTCTCTGCTTTTCCCTCCCTCCCTCTTTCTTTCCTCTCTCACTCTCTCTCTCTCACTCTCTCCCGTCTCCCTCCCCAGACGGTGCGGGTCCAGGGCAACGACATCTCGCACCGGCTGCGGCTCTCCGGGGTGCGGCGGCAGGACGAGGGCGTCTACGAGTGCCGCGTGTCGGACTACGCCGACGAGGACACGCAGGAGCACAAGGCCCAGGCGTGGCTGCGGGTGCTGGCCCGCTTCGCGCCCCCGGACATCCAGGCGGCCGAGGCAGTCTCGCACATCCAGAGCAGCGGCCCGCGCCGGAGCAACCCGACGGGGCGCGCCACCCCCGAGCCCTCCGGCCTGGGCGACAAGCGCCTCCTGCCGGCCCAGGGAGACACCGCAGCCGCCGCCTCGGCCGCTTCCTCGGCCGCCGTGGCTTCTTCCTCCTCTTCCTCCTCCTCCTCGTCGTCGTCTTCTTCGTCCGCCTCTTCGAGCACCACGACGGCGGCGGCGGCGGCGGCGGCCTCGTCGGCTTCGCCTCCCCCGGGCCAAGCCACGCTCCTCCGGCAGCAGCACGGATCAGGTAAGGCGGGTGGAGGCGCAGCGCCCCCTCACGGCCACAGGTGGGAAGCGCGGGGGAGCTGGCCGTGGTGCTGAAAGGGCGGCTCTCTAAACTGGGCAAGGCCATGGCCTTTGCCATAAAGAGAACCCACCTGGCGCCCGAGTGTTCCCCAAAAACAGTCGCTTTCAACCTTCTTGTAACTTAAGCTGCTTCTTCTTCTTTCGTGTCCTGATCAAACCTTGGACGGCCGAAATGAAGCCACTTTCTTGGCTTTGTCGTTGCCCAAACGCAAGCCCTCAATGGTGCACGTCCCCGGCAGCAATCGGCAGAGCAGCAAATGGGCTCAACTCTGTGTCTCTTCACATTCACACAACGTGTTGTTGTCCACCAGCAGTCCCTACTTGAGCATGATGGTCTTGCATTTAGGGACTCTGACCCTCAGCCTATTCAGGGTCCTCCAAGTGTCATAGGGGAGATTGAGATCTTCAGCTATATCCATCTTTAATGTTCCTTTTCCAGTGAGCTCCTTCCGCCATCTTCTAATTTGGTTTTGCTCTTGTGTACCCTCAAGAATGTTTGTTCTTGCCATAAAGCTTTTCCTGGAGCTGAGCTGGTGGACTTGAGGCTCATATCTGTTCAGAGGGTGTCGAGGGTCATTCTCCTGCTTGGTTCTCGCAGCATCTGCTGCTACTTCTCTCATAACTTAAGCTGATGAGTGCTCTGGGTAGCATGTTTTAGAGAGAGACGCTCCCTGCCCCACTTATGTAATGGAGAGGCCATGCAGTTACTTCTGCGTGTGGCAGGCTTAAAACTCCATATACACCTGTGCCATAATGAATAGGAAGAGAGCATATGTTTGTGTTCGTCTGTGTTCCAGTATGTGTGTTTAAGTGTGTGCCTACATGGATCCACATATCTGTTTAGACCAGTGGTTCCCAACCTTTTTTGTGAACACCTATTCAAGTGGAGGCCATTAACTTGGTCTAAACAAGCTTCCAAAGAACATGGCATCCATGAAAGAACAAAATCAAAGAATGAAAGGACAGTTGAGGTACTGAGAAAGAAAACACTAAGGAAGTGATAATAATAATAATAATAATAATAATAATAATAATAATAATAATAATAATAATAATAATAATAATAATAATAATAATAATAATAATAATAATAATAATAATAATATGCACTCTCTAGTTAACTCTATGTTCTCACCACTCTATTTGTGAGATTTCCCCCTATCCATTGTCACCAGCTGACCAACGAGTACATTCTGATTTTAATTCTTAAAATGTGTATGTCACAGTATATATTTATATACTGCATGTGAGGCTCCTAGAACCATAAGGAAGGCCAAGAATTCCCTGTTAATAACTCATTCTTGAATTCCTACCCCCACCTCCCAAAAAATCAAACTGTCCCCCTGTTGGAACCACAAGTTTAGACTTTTAATATGCATTTGCTTCTGATCAGTGGTCTCTGATTGTTGAACCATAATGCCATCAACCTTAGCTAGTGGTGAAGGGTAATAGGATTGCAATCCAGAAGCAATTCATTCCTGCTCGTAGATGCAGGAAATTTGCTCTTACACCATCCCTGATGCAGCTAAAAGAAGGCTACACTTTTCTTGCTTCTGAACTGGAGTCAGACCTGCTATTAGGACTGGGTGGTTTGCAGGCATCAGATGAGAAGATTCTTGTCTGATAGCACTTAAAAAGCTGTCTGTCTAGAAATGCCAGTGGCAGACTGAGACATGTATTTAATGCTAAGCTTTTGCAAGGAGTTTTGGGAAGCAGAAAGACTATATTCCTTGTGTGGCTTTTCAGCAGCCTGGAGTGCAAAACAGAAGCCTCTATCTGGTTTGCAAAGGTTCTCTATCCAGCCTGCAACAGATAGGAGAGGGGGCTTTTCCAAATCCCATTCCTAGACCTGTCACCAACTCAAAATGTGCATATCACTGGTGCACGGAGATTCCCATGTATGCCCTTGGAATTAACCAATTGAAAGGCAAGTACACCTTTCTCGTATCTCTGCTCACTAGAGTAAGATGCACTGTTGTCTCTGATCATTAGAGAAAAAGTCACGCCAAATGCCCATGCTGTGGAAGAAAGCTGATGCAAATATTGAAAAGTATCCAAAACTGTCACAGATTTAACTTTTGATATGTTTGCTGGAACACTTTGTAGCTTTTAACAGCACCAGTACATGTGGGCTAATTTAAGCTTTCGAGGACCAGTTTTTGTTTTTTGAGGAAGGAATAAATCCATCATCCTGCATAGCTGATTTATTTAGCTTTATATAGACTGCCTGTGGGTTACATAGTGCATATGCCCTAATGAAAGAGCTAAATCAAATTGCAATGGGCACACTGCCAGGCTGACAGATGGGCATAAACATTTCCAACTAAAAGAGCATGTCAGATATGTCTGTTAGAGCACAATCTCCTGCTCAGATTATCTCGTTTTATCTAATCTATCTATTGTGCGGTTCTGTATCTTTTGTGATTTTACATGTCCATGAATATGGGGCATGCTCTTAATGAGTCATTCAAAATCTGGATTAGTGGCTGGGCAGAAAATTTCATGGACAGTAACAGAGAAACTTATTTGGACCATGGAAAAAACAAATGTAAGGTGGAAAACAGAGATATTTAGGCCCGGTGTAATATCTTGCACCCTAAGATATGTTTTGAAAGCATGTCACAATATATCCTATATCTTTGAAGGTTTCATCAGTGCATGGATGATAAATGTTCTTCTGGAAACCTCCATGTTGCCCTAAATTCCATCATGTGATGTAAATGTAACAAACAAATGTAGACTAACAAGCAAAGAGCTATGGATTTGGACTGGAGAAAATCCATTAACTCATTAACTTGAGCTGCTATGTCTGAAACAGCAAATGCAATAGGATCAGAAGGGACAGAAGCATATAGGATCTTCAAAAGAAAGGAAAGATACAATAATAACCATTGGTTTGGACATAGCATGGCAGAGATGCAAGAGGTTTCCACATTCATGTAGACACCTGCTTGTTGATGCAGGAAATTTTCTCTTACAGCAGGAGTTCTCAACCGGGTCATGCTCCCTCAGTCAGCTTCGCGACCAGATGGCCATTTTGCCCTTTCTCCACCACATGGCACTTCCTGGTGTAGTGGAGGTGGTGGTGGGGCCACATGAAATAGTGCCATGGGCCGCATCTGGCCCATCAGCTACAGGTTGAGAATCCCTGTCTTACAACATCCCTTATAGGTGACCCTCCAACCTCTTCTTAAAAACTTGCAATGAAGTCTCCATCTTCTGAAACAATGTTATCCATATGATGAGAAAGCTCTTCCATATATTATGTCACACAGGCTCTTTTCTCACAGTTTGAAGTTGTGGATTTGGTACCATCAGGAACAACAAAGATTACTGCATTACTTACCGTGTGGTCTTTGATTGGGAGTGTAAAATGTGTGTGCTATAGTTCTCATTCCATCAGATTTCACCTTCTCCTACATTTTGTGACTCCTTGACAAGACAATCCTCATTTCTGTGAGATTTTGTAGCTGGAAGGTGAGAACAAAATACTCCCTACCTGCCTTTCCCCACCCTCCAAATCATCTCTAACTTTCAATGCAAGAAAGACATGTGTTTCTGCATAAAGTATTAGATTAAAGGGAGGTAAAAGAGTTTTGAGAAGTCAGTCTTCACTTCTCTCCTTTTATGAAGAATTTCAGTCTTTGCTTCTTTTCTTTCATGAAGAATTGCAAAATAAACGAAACAAAATAATCCTCACCCTGACACAGGAAAGATAGTTTCGGGTGAAGTCAAAGCAACAGATGTTACACAAACTGAGTATCTGTTAAATAAAAGATGAAACACTATATCACTGCTGCCTTGCTTTATAGATATTTAAGAATCGGAAGTATCAAAGAGGTTGCTTTATAATTAACAAATATATATACTGTGAAGTCAATTCTGATTTATGGCAGCCCTTTCCTGGATCTTCTAGAAGAGTACTCAGAAGTGATTTACCTTTCCATTCTTCTCGGGGTACACTGGCACCATGCAGGCTGGCTCTTTTCCTAGGAGGGGGAATCCAACTCCCAACTTCTGGCTCATTGAGCTAACCAGCCATGCATGGGTTGCTTGCCTCTTCTTCCACAATAAGTCAATCTTTTCATAGTTGCTATGCATTTGTGCATGTATATGAGATTTACTTGCCTGCCTCATTTTTGTCACATCCGCCAGTCCCTCTGTATTTGCTGTGTTTTGTTTTGTTTTGTTTGCTTTGCTTCTGAGGAGGAAAGGTTTACTACAATTACAGAGACATTGTGCAATAAATGGCAGAAATCTCAATGAAGAAGTACTTAGTAGATGGAATCCAGCAGTTAAGTCGCAACTAGAGTAGGCCACTGAATCAGTGGAGATTTGGTCAATCAACTCCTCTGTTGGTTCCATTGATTCACTGGGTTGACTACTGGGTTTTCTTTCTAATGTTGAAGGTGAGGAGTTTAGTGACCACTCTTCACATCCCTGCCAGGCATATTTTGTGCAAGAGCAAAAAAAAAAAAAAGAACACTTTAAAACCACCACAGCCAACCTTTCTGCTATGGCCCTTCCTCCATGTTTTTGTGGTTGTTGTTCAGTCGACTCAGCGCTGACTGTTGGGCGGTGGTAAGTAATCTGACTCCCTACAGGGGCCAATGGTTACAGGCAAATGAGCCCTTTTAGGTGGGGTGATGATTCCCTCAGTGGAGGAAATGCCGCTGGAAACCATCATATTGGGCCCAATGGCAAAATGAGCGGAGAAGAAACTCCGATTCCCAACAGTCATGGAGGCGGAAGAGGCCATGCCAGATGGACTGCTGTGAAGGCACACCTTGTCCATATCCTCAAGGCTTCTGTAGTCCATTGCAGTACCACTTTTAAATCCTGCATGTCTCATTTCATATGTGCCGCATGGAATGGGTCCATGATCAAAGTGTGTGGGTCACTTCATGGCAAGCTGGGATCCACCTTAAACAAATTCATGCCAATGGCATTTTTCCTACTTCAGGAAAAATGCATTCTCAGATATGAGTTGCAACCGATGACGATGTTCATTCGCACAGTCAAGTCCAGCCCTTTGCAACCCCATAGACGACATCACACCAGGCTCCTCTGTCATCCTCCAGAGTCCACCCATGCCCACCAATGCTGTCTAACCATCTCATCCTCCACAGCCTACTTCTCCTTTTGCCTTTGATCTTTCCAAGCATCAGAACCTTCTTCAGTGAATCCTTAATTCTCATTTGGTGGCCAAAGTACTTGAGCTTCAGTTTAAACATCTGTCTTTCCAAGGAGGTTGGTTTCCTTCAGGATGGAGGGATCTGATCTCCTTGCAGTCCAGGGGATTCTCAAAAGTCTTCTGCATGTTAGTATCTGTCTGGCTTTTGTGATCATGCTCTGCACACAAAACAAATTCATTCTGTGCTTCTTACACAAACTGTTGTGGAAGAAAACAATGAAATATACCCATCTTAACATTGGAAATATTTTTCAAAAATTCCAGCTCTTGAGAGATTGGGGGTGGGGGGGGGTGGGGACGTGTTTGCCTTGTTTGCCCCACCAAGATTGAGTGAAAAGATTAACATATCTGTCCTTCATACATTGAAATGCAATCCCCATATCACTTATAGGTGGTCTCTTCTCCAACCAAAACATGGCCTTTCTTTTGAGTTCAAGGTTAAAGAGGACTTACCACATTACTGTCTCTCCTCTGACATTAACTTACAAAGATAAGAAGCTTCTCTTACACAATTTATTACTTAGGGAAAACGTTTAGTTTTTTGACTGAGCAAACGCCTCGGGAATTCAACTACGTACTTCTTTCGTTTCTCAGGCATTTCCACTAACAGTATTCTTTCACAATGAATCACTACAGCATGAGTTTACGTATTTAATCGCCACATAGTTATTGTTGGCTTGAACTTGGCTCCTATTTTAAAGTGTTTCTCTTCCTTGCTTGTTGAAAGGCAATCATCTGTGTTGATTCCAGAACTGGTGGAATCTGAGGACAGCTTCCAACATTATGGTTTAGAAAAGATACACAACACATTAGTAGTTTTCATTTCCGGTTTAGCTCCCTTGGTGGCTTAGGTGTTAAGACTCTGAGCTTGAAGACTGGAAGGTCGGGTTTTGATACCTGAGGGCTACACTTGGGGACATGAAAGGCGCCTCATTCGGGCATCCCCTGAGTGGAGTTTCTCCAGCAAAAATCCTTTCAACCCAGAGTAATCTCTGACATGAAATTATTATTTCTGGTTTCATTTCTGTTCTTAGCTAGCTGGGTAGCTTAGTGGGTATACGAGAAGCTGCCATACGAGAAGCTCCACTCTATATGGTCTTTGGCAAGCTGCACAGTCCCATAAAAAGGGAATGGTAAGCCATCAAGAAAATCTTCAATAGAAGTGCCATAATTCAGAATTGACTCAATTATTATTAATCATTTGTCTACTCTTGGCTGTTATCATCCAAAATAGAATTTATGTCAGTCAAAGCTTCTTTCTTTACCTCAAGAGGTCGTATATTTTGACATATGGGCAGGAGAATCAAGGGAGATGTGCAGATTTTGTTTCCAGTGTGAACAGCAAGGTTGGCCCAAGATACAGCTGAGAAAAGCAAAGGTTAAGATGCAAGGGAAGATCCTTGGGAAGTCTTATCCTCTTTTGTTATTCTTTTTCCAGTGAGCTCCTTCCTCCATCTTCTAATTTGATTTTGCTCTTGCGTACTCTCAGGAATGTGTTCTTGCTGTAAAGCTGTTCCCGGATCTGAGTCGGCAGACTTGAGGCTCATACATGTTCAGAGGATGTCGAGGGTCATTCTTTTCCTTTGTTCTCTTGGCGTCCATATCTTAGGTGGAGTGATACCATCTTGGTGATGCTGTACCTTCTCTACTAGCTTGACATTGAGCCAATGTCTCTCTGCCCACCATAATCCAGTGTCGCTTGTTAAAAGGGAGCTGGTTGGAAAGCAGGCAGCAGACTCTGAGGTCAAGAGCAAGGAGAGCTTTTTGAGGCCAGTTGGGTGTGGCATGTTAGGGAGGGATGAGGGAACATTAATGTAGAGACCACACTCTTTAGTCTCACCTCAGGTTTACGAAAGCCTTGACCACCCTGGCCTAGCTGAGCAGTGTAACATATACTTTTCAGAAAGTTTTTTTTTTTTTGGTAGTCTGTTTTTTTAAAAGAAATGCAAAAATAACCCACACAAATATAAACAAATAAAAATCACAACAAAGATATACAAAAATCTTAACATAATAACAGTAGAAGCTCGGTTAACAAACGGCTCAGTTAACATAAAAATTGCATGACAAAAGGAAATCCATAGAAAATAGTGGCTTGGTTTATGGAATTTTTTTCAGAACAGATTAATTACATATATTACAATATAACTACTATTTGCACTTACCACCAGTGGGACTTAGAAACCTTCCTGATTAAATGGTCTCAATAGCATTGCATTTTTAGATTTTTGTCCCCTCGTTCCAAAAAGATAATACATCTTGCTCTGGCTTTATTCCTTTCCCTTTCCCTAATGCATAATCTAAAAATTCTCCCTATATTTACCTAAAATATTTCATATTAATCCTTTTTAATCATTAATTCACATGTTAATTGATCATATAAAGCTCCATTCCATACCTCTTCATACCAATCATCCAATTCAAATTCAAATACAGTGGAACCTCATGCAACAATCGCCCCATATAGCAATGAAATCGCATAACAATTAGGTTTTGGGGGGGAAATGGCATCCCACATAACAGTTTTCCCTATGGACAGAATCGTACAACAATTTTTCAATGGGAAAAAAACATTTAGCAAACAAAATGTTGTATGATGCATCCCATAGGGAAAATCACTATACGATGCATGTATCGTATAGCAATTGTTTCAAACAACAACGAGCCCCATGGAATGGATTAAAATTGTTGTATGAGGTGCCACTGTACTTTCCATTTTTTAAACAATATTCAATCTCAAAGCTGTAACAAATATAACAATCTTTCTTTCTCCATTGTATTTCCATTTTTCCAAAATCCATTAATAATTGATTTGATTTGATTTGATTTATTCGATTTGTATGCCGCCCACTCAGCATACGCCGACTCAGGGCGGCTATTTTAATACACTTCTCCAGTTTTGTAGACAATATTTGATTGATTTCCAAAATAACCATCTTTTCAGTCTTCGGTCTCAGTCTTGTCCAGACAAGCAGTCACAAATAGATCTAAGACCTAAGACAGCCATAGAAAGTTACACAAGCTCCAATCAGATTTCAGACTCTGACCAACACAATAAAGGGTTTCAAGAGGTGCCGTTTACACTTGTTTTCTTCTGAGAAGCTTGCTGATTTGTTTACAGATTGTAGATTAGTCATCTTAACATAAGAACATGAGAACATAAGGACAGCCTTGCTGGAACAGGCCACAGGAGCCCATCCAGTCCAGCATTCTGTCTCACACAGTGGCTCACCATTTGCTTCAGGGTATTGTTCCCAAGCAGATGCCTTCACCTGCTTAGGATTCCCTGGTAATGGCATTGAGAGATATCCTGCCTATCTCTCCAACCCAGAGGTTGTCCTTAGGTATCCTTAATTATAGCCATTGATACCCTTGTCCTCCATGAACATGTCTAATCCTTTCTTAAAGCTGTCAAGACTGACAGCTGTCACCACTTCTTCTGGCAGGGAAATCCATAGACCAGTGATCCTCTGGGTGAAAAAGTACTTTCTCTTATTTGTTTGAGAACTAGTACCCAAAAGTTTCATGGAGTGTCCCCTAGTTCTAGTGTTGTGCGATAGGGAAAACAGTTTTTCCTTATCTACTTTGTCCACACCGTGCATGATTTTGTAAACTTCAGTCAGGTCACCTCTTAGACGCCGTCGTTCAAGAGTGAAGAGGACCAACCGTTGCAGCCTCAGATGGTAAGGAAGGTAGATTACATCTTACATTTGTCATGGTAAGACAACCTAAGCACCTAACCAATTAAAAACATTCAATTAAATGGTTGTTTTTTAAAAAATACTAATCAGTTAAGTTGCAATAAAAAATGAGCACTTCAGGAATTTCTAAAAGTATCATGGACCAAACATGCTGAACAAGACAAGAACATGCCTTCCCCCAGATCTCAGACTGTTACCTCCCACTGCAACCCCCTCCCCAATTTGGACTTTAAAAGCCCTCTCCTGGTCTCTGGGGGACAATTTCACAGAATTCCCAGAGACCCAGACCTCCTTTAGATGCTGTGAGCTGTTTTCAAAACTAGACGTGTCTAGAACCCATTTCTAGTTTAAAAAGAAGAAGAAAAGCCAGCCCTTCAGAGTCTAAAACAGCCCAAGAGATATAAAAAGCATGGCAAGATTGTCCCTTTGGGCCTCCAAGCTAGGGACGGTCTAAAGCAGGGGTTCCCAACCTAAGACCCATGGGCCATATCCAGCCCATGGTGCCGTTTCACGTGCCCCCATCACCCCTCCAAGGGCATTCAAGAAACATAATGGCCACCCCTTTGAAGCTGTTGTGACAAAATGGCCTCCCCCATCGTGCAGCCTGGGCAAAATGGCCATCCGGCCCTCGAACCTGACTGAGAGAGTGTGGCCTGGCCCCCAGCTTGAAAAGATTGGGAACCCCTGGTTTAAAATAAATATAACTCAAAAAATAAGAACTCATTAAGTAGTTACTTGATTTGATTTGATTTATTCGACTTGTATGCCGCCCACTCAGCATACGCTGACTCAGGGCGGCTCACAAAAATCACAACATAAATTAACAATATACAAAGTAAATGCACAATAATAAAGGTAAAGGTTTCCCTTGCTCGAAAGCCAGTCATATCCGACTCTAGGGTGCAGTGCTCATCTCTGTTTCCAAGCCGAAGAGCCAGCGCTGTCTGCTTCTGCAGACATTTCCGTGGTCATGTGGCAGGCATGATTAAACACCGGAGCACACGGAACGCTGTTACCTTCCCACTGAAGTGGTCCCTATTTATCTACTTGCAATTTCTTGCTTTTGAACTGCTAGGTTGTACAAAATTCAATCTACAAAAAGCAACATATAATAATGTACAACAATACTATAACATGATGGTAAAGTCACAACCACATAGCAAAGTTCCCAAAACAAGGTCCAGGGGTGGGGTGGCAGGCGTCCTCAGCCTCAAGGCGGGACCGTCTTCTGCCAGCTATACCTCCCAGCTGTGCTTTACTATAAACTGTAATGGAGTCTTAAGACTTGGGTGGTCACCTAGAGGTCATTTAGTCCAACCTGTTATTCAGTGCAGGCATTTCTGATCTATAGAAACCTTGACCCATCCAGTGTCTGTTTAAATGCCTACATGAAAAGAAAACTGCCTGATCAACAGAATAGTTCATTAACTTTGCCATTTACAAAACACAAAGGAGTATCTAATGCAGTTTTATGATGTAAAAGAGACCCAGAATGCAACGGCGATTCCACTTACATGAGATATAAAAGACCAGAAAAGATATTATTCAGCCTAAATGAAATCAGAATATGATTCTTAAATGTCACGAGGTAATAAACATGCAAGAGGGACTTCTTATTAAATATGCTTCACTACCCTTTTAAAAGCCAGTCCTATTAAAGACTCTCTTAGATTTGGGTAAGGTCAAGTGAGGGAACCATCTTTTTTTTTTTTTTTGAGATCGAATGTTGATTAATTACTAAATTGGGGAGTATAAAAATGTCATTAGAAGTCTACAGAAGGAAAAAGAACTGCTACTAGGACTTCTTGATTGGGAAAGTTAGTGACAATCAAGAGATGTATTTGACTGTGCTTAATTCCTAAAATGAGGGGTTGGGGGTTCAAACGTGTCTAGAATATATAGACATATGGGGGGGATGAGAGAGATGCCTTGTGTTTATGTGTCATGCATTTTCATGAGCTAAGCCTCATTTCAGGTGCATAAAATTGTTCTCTGGTAGTAGAGTGGGAAATATCCCAGATGGGCTGTATAAAAATGTAATAAATAGACAGACAGACAGACACAACAGACATTTTAAAAAAAAACCTAGCTTTTTGTACCATATTTCATAGAATCCTCCAGTGTTCATGCTAACTAGGGAGATTCTGGGAGCCAAGTTGTGGTCTAAAACAGGAATTCTCAACCTGCGGCCCGTTGGCCAGATGCAGCCTGCGGCAACTTTTCATGTGGCTCCACACTGCCTCCACCACACCAGGAAGTGCCATGTGGTGGAGGAAGGGCAAAATGACCACCCAGACCCCAAAGCTATCTGAGGGAGCTTGACCTGGGCCCCAGCTTTAAAACGTCTGGTCTAAAACATTTGTTTGGCTCTATAATATGTACAGATGGTGGATGAGAACCAATATGATTTACTGCTTAGAGCAGAGGTTCCCAACCTAAGGCCCATGGGCCAGAACTGGCCTGTGGTGCCATTTCATGTGCTGCCACCCCACCCCCTACAAGGGATTTGAGAAACAAAATGGCCACCCCTTTGAAGCTGTTGGGAACCTCCCCCCCTTCCCCCCCCCCAATTGTGCAGGCAGGGCAAAATGGCCATCCAGCCCTCGAAGCTGACTGAGAGACCATGGCCTGGCTCCTGGCTTGAAAGGTTTGGGAACCCCTGGCTTAGAGCACGGAGCTTGACAGATCCAGGTCTAAACCCCTTCTTCCACATTAATCTACTTCACAAGGATGTTGTGCAAATAAAATAGAGAAGAGAGCCATTTATACCATGTGAGCCGCCCTGAGTCGGGTTCGCCTGATTGGGCGGCATAGAAATTTGAACCATAAATAAATAAATCTTGACAGACATATAGATGGAGAGAGAGAGGATAACAAGATAAGGAGATCTCAAAGGTAAATAAAATATTGATTAAGGGCTGCAATCTAATCAGAGTTTACAGAGAATTTGTGCAGTTTTCCACATCTAAATGAGGAAGTGCCATGACATATCTTGGCTACAGGCCTGATTATTTGTTTGACTACACAACCAGCAGCTCATCAGTTAGTCACAATTAGCCACAACATGTTCCACAAACTGTATACAAGAGCCAACAGGGTTTTACACATTGTGCTGCATGCAAAGGTACCATGATAATAATCCTCTCCTGTTTAGGGGCTGGATGGATTATAGATTAATCACCCCATAGTTCTCCAGGCAAAACAGTTTAGCAAATCAATCAATGAAAAACAATCCATTAATTGGTAATGAAAAACAAGTACCTCCCACCTGCCTTGCAAATACATCTACAAAAGCTGTGATATTTGCAGGGAGAGAGGGGTAATAATTGTAATAACCTATCTGCTTTTCGTGTATTTTTAGCAGTCCTTAGTAGGGATTGTGGTGGCTCAGTGGTTAAGAAGCTCACCTTGTTAGCTAGAAGGCCGGCAAGTTGGCAGTTTGAGACCAGGGTACTGCATGATAGTTTGAGTACCCACCATCTGTCCCAGCTCTTGCCAACCTAGTAGTTTGAAAGCAAGAAATTGCAAGTAGATAAATAGGGACCACTTCAGTGGGGAAATATCTGAGGGACATGAAAGGAGCCTCATCAGGGCATCTTCTGAGTGGAGTTCCTCCAGCAAAAAATATTTCTACCCAGAAAGCACCTTTGTGTGCTTCTGACACAATTAAAGAAAAGCAATCCTTAGTGGCACGTTGGCAACTTCTTTTCATTATTCTGGATCTGCATTGACTAGTGCTGTGATGGTGAACCTTGGCACTCCAGATGTTCTTGGATTTCAAGCCCCTGTGAATCCACACGAATGGGTTTACTGCAATTCATCCGGCCCACGCCACCATCATTGCTCCCGGATGCCGAAGTAAAATGTGCGTGTACAGAGGAAGGGTTAACCCAGAAGGGTCTTAACACTGGGCTGTCCAGCAAGTGGGAAAGCAAAGTAACAAAAATAGTAGAGGAGCTGTTCCATCTAGGAGTACTACTAAAGGAATAGTTGAAAGAGAGGTTTGATAAGAGGTTGGTAAGTTGGTGAGGTAATTTCCTTAAACTTTAGTAGAAGGCATGATAGAAGTGATGAGCTGTTCAAAGAGTGGCTTAATGTCTTGCTTTTTCAGTGTTCTAATGAGTAACAAGCAAGTTACTTTTCAAACACTCTGATAAATAATATGAATGAGATGTTATTTTAAAAAGTTATCATCCAAGTCCTAGAGCGGGGATTCTCAACCTGCGGCCTGTGGGCCAGATAGGGCTCGTTGTGCCATTTCATGTGGCCCACCACCACCTCCACCACACCTGGAAGTGCCATGTGGTGGAGGAAGGGCAAAATGGCTGTCCAGCCCCCGAAGCTGTCTGAGGGAGTGTGACCGGGCCCCTGGCTTTAAAAGGTTGAGAACCTGTGCCCTAGAGCTAAGAAAATAGCAAGGATCATAGCAAGGTTTTACTATGGAGCAAGTCACAGCAGCAAAAATTGCAACTAATTAATGGGGTGTTAGTTGTGTACCTGGCTGCAGGCCGGTCATGTGAGCAGGCTTGCAACCAGCTCCCTGCTAATTACCTGCAATTCATCAACATGGCTTCCATGAACTCATGTACTATCTCAATAGGATTCTAGCTAATGAGGATGTTTTGTTTATGCCTAAGCCCTGTGAATTCAATGGGACATCGATAAAGGTAAAGGTAGCCCTTGCTCAAAAGCTAGTCATATCCGACTTTAGGATTCAGTGTTCATCTCTGTTTATAGCCAAAGAGCCAGCGCTGTTTGCATCTGCAGACATTTCCATGGACATGTAGCAGGCAAGCCTCAACACCAGAGTGCACCTTCCCACCAAAGTGGTACATATTTATCTACTTCCAATGTCTTGCTGTCAAACTGCTAGGTTGGCAGGAGCTGGGACAGAGACGGAATTGAACTCCAAACTTCTAGTCATCGAGTTCAGCATCTTAACCACTTGAGCCATACTCCTTGATAAATGTGTGTAGGGTGGCAACCCTTAGTTGAGGAGGGGTTGCTTTTATGCATTATACATTTTCTATTTTTAAAAGGGCAAGTTTGAATGCTGGGACATGAGGCGGAAAATACATCTGCTAGAAAGCGGATATTCTGCTATTCTTTCTCACTTGGGAGTCTTTGTTTTCATTGTATTAGGAATGAGATGAACTGATTATGGCTTTTTAATTTAAGGAAACCGTTTAGTGGGAAGTTCCCAATGACTGTGTCCCACTGCTGCAAAACAAGGCAATGACAGAGCAATTGTATTCTTCCACATTAAACAACCCCAGTAGAGTTTTGCGTTGGCAAAAGCAGAGTGTCAGTAATGCAAGGTTATCTGTCACAACAGTCCTTCGCAACCATTATTTTGGGGTAGTTACCAATTGGGAAGCAATTGGCTGTCACTGGGAAATTGGAACACTTTAGCAGAAGAGCTACTGTGTCTTGTGGAGATGTCTGTGGCCCAAAAAAATATACCAGTACAGTATTAAGCCTGTCACCTTTTGTACCCCAAACAGTTAGAGAATTAGTAGCCCTGTTCACACATACAGTGGTACCTCGCTTAAAGAGCATAATGTGTTCCACGGGATTGCTCTTTAAGCGAGTTTGCTCTTTAAGTGAAACACCATTGTAAGTGACCGATTGTGACTTTTTTTTGGGGGGGGGGGGTATTGCGAACCCTGATTTAGTTGTTAAGCGAGTTTTTGGTTGGTTTTAGTTGTTAAGTGAGGTGACCATTCAGAGGAAATTCTGCTCTTTAAGTGAGTTAGTCTCTAAGTGAGGTGCTCTTTATGCGAGGTTTTACTGTACTTTATTGTATATGGAGTCTACACATGTTGTAAGAAGCAGGCTAGCTCCACCTTCCTCTGCCTTCTCTTTAATCATAGAACCATTACTATGGGTAGAAGAGAAGATCTTTGTATACAAGTAGCTTTTCCTCATGAGATACCATTCATGCCAATCCAGATGACGGCTCACACAGAGAAGCTACATCAGGGGTGCCCAAATTTTTCTGGCCGTGTGCTGGTCATGTGGTTCCTCCCACCAGAAGTGGGATTAAACGTGCCTTGCAATCTGTTTTGCAACAGGATGAGATTGATTTTTAGGCTGCCATTTTCTCTGCTTAAACCAGGGGTGTCCAAATTATGGCATGTGGGCTGGATCTGGCCCCAACACCAATTCATCCAGCCCATGCTGCCCTTGCTGCTCCTGGAAGTGGAAGTAAAACGGGCCCATACAGGTGTGTTTTACTTCCACTTCCAGGATCAGCAAGGACACTGCAGGCCAGATGAATTGGTGTTGGAGGCTGGATCTGGCCAATGGGCTGTAGTTTGGGCACCCCTGAGCTACATGGTTATGAAAACTTTTCTTTCTTTGGATACATATGTTAGGATGTTTATTCTTCAAACTGATTCCCAGCAGAGATTTACCTGAGAAACTGATTGCATTTTATTACCGGTTGTAAATAACTCATTGATTTGCATGTGCATCTGCTGAACCAACCAACTTCTCCCAGCCACTCTGGGTTTCTATCCCAGATATTTATAACATGTATACCATGATATCCACTCTTATGTCTGATGAAGTGGACTTGATCCACGAAAGCTAACATTAAAATACAGGAGTTAGTCTTTAAGGTGCCACAGCGTTTTTGTCTTTTATTTTGTTTGCTCTCTGATATGCTTGCACAGAATAACATGGCTACCACTTCAAAAATTTCTTTCTTTGGCCATTCATCATCATCATCATCATCATCATCATCATCATCATCATCATCATCATCATCATCATCATTATTATTATTATTATTATTATTATTATTATTATTATTATTATTATTATTATTATTATTATTACTTTAAATTTATATACCGCTTACCTTATCATTTGACAACTCAAAGCGGTTTACAACAGAGTACAGAGATACAATAAACAATGCAAAAATATAACATAAACTATACAATAAAGTATCTAATACAATATCCCCCAATACAGACAGAGGAACACAAAAATAAATTCAATACAAAATCAATAACCTCGAATTAATAACAATATATAAAATAATTAAATTAAACTACACTAACTATAGCAGATTAACCCTCCAAAGCAACCGCCACTACCTCTCACAGCCGACCGGTCCACAAAGAGAGGCAAAACGGCGACAGCTGAATAAGCGTCATTGTTGGCTTCTGATGCCAAACCTCCCTCCATTCACACTGCACCTCCTCCCGCCAGCCCAGCCAGGAGGAATGAGGTGTACTCCGAGACTTCAACAGTTTTTGAAGATGTCCCGGACGGTCAAAGCGGGGTGGCTTTTGTAGGTGTCCCGGGCCACCAGCTGCGACCAATCTCGCCATCTGCCCGCCACACCGGAGAAACTCACTCTGGCGGAGGTCAAAGCGGGGCGGCTTCTGTAGGTGTCCCGGGCCGCCAGCTGTGACCAATCTCGCCATCCCCCCGCCGCACCGGAGAAACTCACTCTGGCGGCAGTCAAAGCGGGGCGGCTTTTGTAGGTGTCCCGGGCCACCAGCTGCGACCAATCTCGCCATCCGCCCGCCGCCCCGGAGAAACTCGCTCTGGCGGCGGTCAAAGCGGGGCAGCTTTTGTAGGTGTCTCGGGCCGCCAGCTGAGACCAATCTTGCCATCCGCCCGCTGCACCAGAGAACCTCACTCTGGCGGTGGTCAAAGCGGGGTGGCTTTTGTAGGTGTCCTGGGCCGCCAGCTGTGACCGATCTTGCCATCCGCCTGCCGCACCAAAGAAACTCACTCTCTTGATTAAAGAAATCACATGTTTCAAATCACAACTTTAAGACAACAGGTTTGTTAGGAGGTTAGCAATAGCTATTATACTTATATACCGCCCCATTGCGCTTAGTGCACTCTCTGGGCGGTTCACAAGGTAATTAACATTTTGCCCCCAACATGCTGGATACTCATTTTACCAACCTCACAATGAAGGCTGAGTCAACCTTGATCCCATCAGGATCGAACTCACAACATCAACAGTTTGGGCTGCAGTGCAGCAGCTTAACTGTTGTGCCAGCAGGTTAGAAAGTTGTTGGGGTTTAAGATATGCCTTCTTGAATCAGAGCTTTGAAAATGTCTCCCCCCTTTTTCTTTTTTGGACTAAAACTTGCAGAATTCTCCATCCAAGAATTCTGGGAATTACAGTTCAAAAATAGCCTTTTCTAGCTCTGTGTTGAGTGCTCTATTCTTAAAAATTTCAGGAATAGAAATAAGCAGAATGGTTTGTTTCCTTTTCATGGAGCAAACAAAATCATAGCCCAGATCTTCTTGTGAACCGACTCAAATGGCCTAACTTTGGGAGGCAAAACGCCCCAAGTTAAGAAGTCACTGTAGATCCAACTGATACTATCTGTGGTGTTTCCTTAACTTAGAGCAATAAGCCTGCCAATGTTACACCATCTGTGCTATGCAGGCATAACTAGGTAAGTGGATTTTAGCCAAGGTGATATTTCTTCTCTTTGCAAAGAAATGGGGAGACAAATTTATTTATTGCAAACTTCAGAGAGATTTTGCACATCTGTAAGAGTGGTTTTTTTTTACAGTTTTGACAATGTGGATTAATGGGAAGTGTGATAAGTGTTACCTTCTTGCATGAACTAATGAGTGTAGCAGGGCAGAAGTAAGTGATTAGTGTCTTTTTGATCAATCTACCTGTCTCCCCCCCCACACACACACACACTTCCTGCAAGTGCAAGCTTAGTGGGAGAGCACCAATTTTAGGCTGCCACATTCTACAGAAACCGAAGAAAGAGCAACAACAAAAAAAGAAGAGCTTGTCATCCCAATCTAACACTGGAGGCAAGAATTCTTGCCAGGGTTACATAACTCTCAATAGGTGACCTCACTGTGTGAAGACAGCTTGCTTTGAAGAGAAACAAGACATGGTTTACACACACACACACACACACAAATTCATAAGCATGAGAAAACCCATTTTAAATAACTGAGTCATAACCTACTCTGTTTTCAACTTACCGGCAATGTGCAACTTCAGTCAAAGTCACCTAAAGTCACTGGCCAGTATCCTGTTGCTTCTTACCATACAAAAAAAAGGAAATCATGGAAGCTACAGCTGCTAATTAGTGAGATGCCCATCATATTTCAGTCACATGCTTGTTTGTGTGCCCAGCCCCATGTCCAGTATATGGCTGGCATCGCTGTCAACTAGGTAAAGGTCTCCCTTGCTTGAAAGCCAGTCGTGCCTGACTCTAGGGGGCAGCATCTCCATTTACAACCAAAGAGCCAGTGCTGACTGCATCTGCAGGTGTTTCCATTGTCTATGTGGCGGGCATGTCTAGACACCGTTATTTTTTCCGCCAGAGTGGTACCTATTTATCAACTTGCCATTTCTCGCTTTCAAACTGCTAGGTTGGCAGGAGACAACGGGAGCTTGTTCCATCATGCAGCACTCAGGTCTCGAACTGCAGATCTGCTGACCTTCTGGTCTCAAGCTCAGCATCTTAGCTCCTAAGCCACTGTGGTCATTTGCTGCCAACTGCCAGCGGTTGTTTCCTTTTCATCTCCAGTAGGAGACAATAGGATATTGACCACTGATATTTATGGTGAAGTACCATCAGTATGCTGATGATACTCAATTGTACATCTCAGCCCATGGTGATCTGCGCGATGCAGTGGAAGTCCTATCCAGGTGCCTGGACGCTGTAAGGGTCTGGATGGGAGACAATGGGCTACTACTGAATTCCGGCAAGACTGAGTGACTTTGAGTAAGGGGCCCTGCATTATACCACCTTTGGTACTGGATGGGGCTGAATGTTATTGGTGGTGGCTTCTAAAGTTTCTAGATTAAATCAAAAGAGACTGCAGTGTGAACCTTGGACTAACAATCAAAAACAGCTATGCTGTTTCTGAGCTAGCAGAGCTTTTTGGAAAACCTTAGCAACTCTGCAAGTAGCTTCAGCTGCTAAGTAGAAACACAAGGTGAAATATAGCAGTAAATTAGGGTGTTAGGTATTTCATTTTGTCTCTCTCTGTCACCAATAGGGTTTTTTTGTTTCTCGTGTGTGTGTGTGTGTGTGTGTGTGTAGATAGATAGATAGATAGATATAGATAGAGATAGAGATAGAGAGATATAGAGATATAGATAGATATAGATATAGATATATCTATGTGTGTGTAAAAGTATTTTTTACAATGTGTGACTATTTTTAATGTGTGAGTTTTGTGTTTTTAGCCACCCAGAGTAGGAAAATCTCCTAGATGGGTGGGGTATAAGTATAATAAATAAAATAAAATAATTGGCAGCTAGAGTAGGCCCATTGAGTGATTGTAGACTTAGTGAGTCAACTACTCCATAGAATCCACTGATTCAATTGGCCTAATTTATTTGCAATTTATTACTGGATTTCAGGCTTAGGTCTTGGAGGGTTTCATCTCCTTTGACAAAAAGCTCAAAATTATATACCTGTGTTATGATGTAAAGCCAACGTAGAAAATTGAAGAATTAAATGTAAAACCAGGAGTACAAGAAAGCATAAAACATTCTAATTATTTTGCTTTTATCCTATATAAGTATCTGATATGAATTATGAGAATCAGAAAAGAGCTCTTCTAATGTTCTTGGCTGAAATACAATAACCAAGCAAAAACTAGGCAGTTCAAGAGCAAATTCCAAGTATTCCTCCTCTAGATTTCTCAAGGTTGACAATTAGTTTAACAAGTAAAACGGCAAAGATTGGAACTGTTTGAAGATATGATACAGTTGTAGAAATCATTGTTTACACATAACACTAAACCATGGTTTAATCATTAAAAGGACATGCCTGTACAAACCTTGGAGCCACATACTCCTTCTTTCCTTCTCCGGTATGGCCATGGGTGAGGTTCAGCTTCCTTTTGTTTTAAAATATTGTAATGTAGTATTAGATATGACAATGTAGTTTGTTAAACAGAGTCACGTTTATAAAGTAGGATTTTAGCAAATGAGAAAGCCATGATCAAGACTAACCATGTTGAAGAGTAAAGTTAAGTTGCAGTTAGCTAAAACTGTAGAACTTTGCACAATCACAACAAAGAGATCAGAAAAGAAAGGAGTTTGGAAACACATTTCAACAAACTCATCCTCATCACATTATAGTGTGGTGTTATGTGCAACTGCAACCAATAGCTAATTGAGACATCACCTTAAACCATGATTTGTACTAAAATAATGAAAAATCTATGACTTGATATTTCCATGAAGTAGAACAGACAGCTCACAGTTTCTTCTCAGTTTTTCCTTTTCCATCTAAAGGTCTCCTTTGCTTGAAAACCAGTCGTTTTTGACTCTAGGGTTCAGAACTCATCTCCGTTTACAGCGAAAGATCCAGCACTGTCTACGCCTGCAGACGTTTTCCTGGTCATGTAGTAGGCATGACTAGACACTGGAGCACACGGAATTGCTGTTGCCTTCCTATCAAAGTGGTGCCTTTTTATCTACTTGCAGTTTCTTGCTTTCAAACTGCTAGGTTGTCAGCAGCTGGTACAGGTGACAGGAGCTCACTCTGTCGTGCAGCACTCGGGTCTCGAACTGCTCTGTCATAAATTCACTTCCATTTCCAGCATGCCACAGATTTTTGAGACGGGACACCACCTATGTATACGGTGGAGAACCTCCTCAGAGTAAAATCTCCCAACGTCTCCCTCTCAATTAAGTGTGAGGGCTGACAAGAGACAGGAGGGCAGACACGGTGAGTAATAGAGCATAGGAGACAAGAACTAGAAAGGAAAGTGGCTTAGATGAAGTAGGAAAACTCTGAAATGAGAAGGGAGAGAATAAATGGAGAGGAAAAGTCAGAGCTCCTCACAAACTGCTGAAGGGGGATAGTCATTCACGTCATAATCTGTGATAACAACCCCAATGTGTGGTTTCAGAGCTCTGCTCTTACCTTCGTGACAAATGTTAGCTCAGCAGTGATGCAGCAAAACTCTTAGGCAGGAAGCCAGCCACAGATTATTAATTCCCCCCCCCCCCCCCCCAACATGGACAGACAACCTGTACACCTTTTCATCGCAGTGCAGTGGTAAAATATCATTGTGTCTACAAAATGTGGTGCAGATTATTTTATATCTTTCTGAAGGAGAGATGTTCGGAGGACCTCTTTCTTGGGCCTCAGAAGCTATAGTCTGCCCTTCAGATGGAATGTGAGGCTGCGGTGGCTCAGTGGTTAAGAAGCTCACCTTGTTAGCTGGAAGGCTGGCAAGTCGGCAGTTCGAGACCCAAGTACTGCACGACGGAATGAGCACCCATCTCTGTCAAAGCAAATGCCAACCTAGCAGCTCAAAAGCAAGAAATTGAAAGTAGATAAGTAGCGACCACTGCAGTGGGAAGGTAAACAGCGTTCCGTGCACTCCGGTGTCTAGTCATGCCTTTCACATGACCATGGAAACATCTGCAGAGGCAGATAGCACTGGTTCTTTGGCTATGAACAGAGATGAGGACTGAACCCTAGAGTCAGATACGACTAGCTTTCGAGCAAGGGCAACCTTTACCTTTACCTTTACCCTATAGGGCTCCCTTGCTCAAAAGCCAGTTGTGTCCAACTCTACGGGGCAGTGCTCATCTCCATTTACAGCTAAAGAGCCAGCACTGTCTGCATCTGATGAAGTTCCCATGGTCATGTGGCAGGCATGACTAGATGACAGAGCACATGTAATGCTGTTACCTTTCTGCCCAAACATTATCTATTTATCTACTTTCAATGTCTTGCTTTCAAACTGTTGAGTTGGCAGAAGTTGGGAAAGACGATGGGAGCTCACTCCGTCATGCAGTACTCAGGTCTCAAACTGCTAACCTGCCAACTTTCTAGTCATCTAGCTCAGCATCTTAACTACTAAGCCAGGGGTTCCCAACCTAAGACCCACAGGCTGGGTCCAGCCCCTGGTGCTATTTCATGTAGCCCCCACCGCCCCTAAGGGCATTCAATAAAATAATGGCCATCCATTTGAAACTGTTGGGACAAAATGGCCACTCCCATCATGCAGACAGGGCAAAATGGCCATTCGACCCCCAAAGCAGACTGAGAGAGCATGACCCAGCCCCCTGCTTGAAAAGGTTGGGAACCCCTGTACTAAGCCATTGTGGCCCCATTCCAAAAGTTAGAGGGTACCAAGAAAGAATGGGAACCTACTTCTTGGCATGTGCTGTTGGGAGGATGCAACCCTGTCTGCCTTGAGCATGTGCACTGCATCCAGCTCCACCTTTTCTCAGCAGAAGGAAACACAAAACAGGCAGCTGCATTGCAGAAACAGCATGGACATCATGCACTGAAACCTAAGTGTGTCTCCCTGTCCCTCCAATTTCTCCAGGCATAGGCCAATCTCATGAAAGCCAAGCTTAGCCAACAGGGTAGAGAATTCCCAGATACCAGAACTTGTAGAGAAGTCACAGGCTTTCTCACAGTTTTTGCATGCATACATACATCAGACCATGTCAGACTATATAATTTGCTTTCTTTCACCCCAATCTGGAATTGGTGGAGATATTTTGAGCCTAAAGCAAGACTGGCTGTGGCAAAAGAGTTATTATACAGACAATGGCATTCCTAGGAACTTCTGAGAATTTAAGGCAAAACCTTTTTGACCACATTGGAGGAATGGGGTTGTCCTAGGGAACTTAGAGCCAGTTTCCCCTCTGCCTTATAAATTCACTGCTTTTCAGGAACTGCAGAATGAACTCCCCAAAAGGTGCCTTCATTTTGACAGTTCCACGTCTGGCCTAGACATGGAAGAGTAAACAACACTAGACTAATTAGATCTGACATATGATCTAATTTTTAAAAAGGCAGTTTCCTGTGTGTAATGTCAGTTACTGTACTTATTAGAGAAAAGCTGGTTTGATTCCAGGACTGTCATCTTGAATTGAATAAATACCATATGGGAATAACATAATGAGTGATCAAACAAGAAAGTAAGAGGATGCAGTGGATAAGGCAAGGGAGTTTAAGGCGGAGTGCACAGGGACAGAAAGATATATATATATCAAGGTATCTTTACCCTTCTTGTCTTTCTGACTTCTTGTTAAGATGCCAATTGCAGTTCTCAGGGCCAGATTGCATTTTATAAGATATGTGAAACATTTTAGGCGTGGTTTACCAGTACAATCCCTCATTATTGAGCAGGAATTTGAACTCAGGCCTGCTGAGTATAAGTCAGACACTCTGTTCACTACACTATAACTGCAGTGGCTCCTAAAATCTAAGGTTTTTTTCCCTAATTACCTTTTCCCAGATGGTTTACTTTCCATAAGCTCAGCACCAAAACCCCAATGAAAACATTAGAATCCCAATACAGTTAGAGAAGTAGACATTGGCATGAAAAATGCAGCCCAACATAAATGAAAATATGGCACTGGGAAAGATTTCTAATTAACAAGTGGCTTAACCAGACATGCAAAGGACTGTGGTTGCTGAAGTGGTTAAAATGCTGAACTCGACGACTGGAAGATCAAAGTTTGATTCCCAAGTACTGCACGATGGAGTGAGCTCCCATCTCTGCCCCAGCTCCTGCCAACATAGAAGCTTGAAAGCAAGAAATTTCAAGAGACCACATGATTCGATTCCCGAGTACTGCAGGACAGAATGAGCTCCCATCTTTGTCCCAGCTACTGCCAACCTAGCAGTTCGAAAGCAAGAAATTGCAAGTAGATAAATAGGGACCACTTCAGTGGGAAGGTAAACAGCGTTCCCTGCACTCCGGTGTTGAGGCATGCCTGCCACATGTCCACAGAAATGTCTGCAAGCACAGACAGCACTGGCTCTTTGGCTATAAACAGAGATGAGCACTGAACCCTAGAATTAGATATGACTGGCTTTCAAGCAACGACAACCTTTACCTAACCAGACATATGGTCTGACCCAGGGAAAGCTAAATGCGCTAAAATGCAGTAATATAGTTCTGTTTCTATTATTACTACTTACCTTTCAGAGAATGCCAGTGGCTTGGTTGATGGTCTGCAAAGCCAAAGTGACACAGTTCTTGCCCAGAAGGTCTATAATCCTAGTTTTAGAAAGGCAAGATGCAGCAGGAAGACCCTCACAGGGATGATGAAGAAGCGAGTCAAGCTGTGGTGAAGAAGCAAAGGAGGTCAGGATGCAGTTGCATAAGAAAGCTTTGCTAAAAGAAGCCAATCTCGAAACATGAGTAGGAGGAATAGAAAGAAAGAAGACCTAGAATTAGATGGGCAGGAGAAGGTGTACAGCAGGGATTCTCAGCCTGCGTAGCCATTACATGTGGCCTGCCGCCGCCGCTGCTGCCACCACACCAGGAAGCGCCATGTGGTGGAGGAATGGCAAAATGGTTGTCCGGCCCCCGAAGCTGTCTGAGGGAGGGTGACCTGGGCCCAGGCTTAATAAGGTTGAGAACTCCTGGTGTAGAGACTCCATAAAAAGAGAGATAGAAGGAAAAGGAAGGTACCATCCTAGAATTACCAAAAATTATCACACTCAGTCCTTGTGGTATGCCCAGTTGCATATTATTTCTGTTCTGCTTTCCTGTCAAATTACGAGCAGCAGAGCCTGATGATTTTGATTTTAGGTGAAATTTAGAAAATTAGAATATCGTGCAAATGTCCATTCATTTCACTTAAAAGGTGAAACAAATATATGAGATATACTCACTACATGCAAAGCAAGATATGTCATGCCTTAATTTGATATAATTGTGATGATCATGGCGTACAGCATACATGAGATTATGTGATGATTATGGGGTACATGAGATTGGGGGGTTGGGGTTTCCATAAACTGTAAGCCACAAGCTTGAGCTATCTCGCTTTGCATGCAATGAGTCTATCTCATATATTTGTTTCACCTTTTAAGTTGCATTACTGAACTGAATGAACATTTGCACGATATTCTAATTTTCCGAGTTTCACCTGTAGGTGTTGGGCTGTTAACTCTGCTCTAGTTTTGGATTTGAATTTTACAGGAGCTATCCAAGGTTCTGAACCTCACTCCATAAAAGGCTTCTCTACTACTACTACTACTACTACTACTACTACTACTACTACTACTACTACTACTACTACTACTACTACTACTACTACTACATTAATTCATTCTGTAGTTCCTTTAGCCTGACCAGTGTAGCCGGCACAAGGTTGCTGTTGCCCAGGCTATGTCCTATTGTGGTTCAAAGATACTACAATCTTCAAGGAGGCACATTCTGTGTGCCACTGCTGACTTATTTAACAATATTTAACAGTATTTAATGTGGCTACAGTAGTGGAAGATCATTGTTTATTCTTTAACGGATGATGTGATACAGCCTTACGAACTGAATTGCATTCCTAAAGATACTTCCTTGGAATTATATCCATATAAAGCCGGGGTTCGCAACCTGCAGGCTGTGGGCCGGCCCCGGCCCCTGACACCATTCCATCCAGCCCATGGTGGCAACCCAGGAGTGGAAGCAGACACCTTTACGACAGGCATAAACATGTCCGCGTATGTACAAATGTGCCCATCATGGTATACAGCAGCATTTGTGGCAGGGGAAAACCACATGTCCCACCCACTCAGCTGTCTGAGGGGGGAGTTGTCTGGCCTGTGACACAGTAAGATTGAGAACCCCTGATATAAAGGCTTAAATGTTTGTGTGAATTGCATTGCAGATCACTCATCAGAGATAGAACTTGGGTGTCACATCATCTGAAATGCAGTGTCTTGTGGGGTGGGGGTTTTTTTGCCGAAAACCATGGGTTTAAGTCACTGAGTGGTATCTATTGCTGAGTCTCAGGTGAAATGTTTTCTGACTGTCTTCAGGTTTGGACAACTTCGTTGCTTCCTGCAAGGGGACAATGACAATAAAGATTTATTCTATTTATTCATTTGGCTTCAACTTTGCAGATGAGACTTATCTCTAATTAATGGCTTTTATGACCTCTTGGGAGCCACTTCAGCCAGTGAAGTTGTGATGCTTACCCAGGCAAGGCTTGAGCCTTCGTTGTGATTGCCTTGACATTTTCAGAATCTTTGAAGTCACCTTTACGTGAGTTTAGATTCCAGCCAGCAAACTATTCCCCCAGATTTCACTGTCAATCTTTTCTACACTGCCCAGTCATTTGATCTAAGATGTGCCAGAGCTTTGTGATTCATCAGGGCTGAGAGAGAGGCACACTACACACTGGCAGCTCTAGGTAAGAGAAGACGCATAAGATGCTCTAAACCTCCTGTCCCTGCTGCCTGTACTCTACCCATTGTATCACACTGTGTATTTCTGCATTGTGTAGTGGTTCTCTTTGTTATAAGAAGCCTGGCTCAGGTATTCCTCACAAAGACACACACATATACTTCATTTTGCAACACACTGATAATCCGTAGTGGTGCAACCCTGGGAGCAAATATTTATGTAAAGCTTTCAATTAACCTCCCACCCACCTCTGACAAAAGAAGCCAGCCACATTCCTGCAAGGTGGTTGCTTGGAATCCTCTTCAGGGCTTTGCAAATTGGATTGCACTGAAATCTAATAACAGGACTGCAGATTTGGGACTGAGTGTTATCGATTGACAGCATCTTTTTATAAATAAAAATGGAGAGAGAGAGAGAGAGCAAGAGAGCAAGGGAGACAGGGAGCAAATGCACTTTTTTCTGGTCCTGAAAGAATAGAAGAGCCACCAACTTGTACTGTTTTGAGATGAACATTTCTTAAAAAGCTCCTCGAGTAAGAATTATTTATCTGATAGACTTTTCATGGGTCAGTTCAGTGTCGCTAGATGAAATCCACCATTATCAATTCTGGCCAGAGATTGGAAAAGTTACTTTCTTGGATTGTAACTCCCAGACTCTCCTAAACATCTCCTATCTGATCTCATGTAGGTTTCCAAACAGCTCGGTTAACATAAAAATCGTATAACAAAAGGCAATCCATAGAAAATAGTGGAATTTTTTTCAGAATGGATTGATTGGTTTTCAATGCATTCCTATGAGAAATTGCATTCAATGCATTCCCATTGGAAATTCAGTTAAAGTAATTTTCACTGTAAGAAATGTCCTGGAGAATGCATCAATTATGTTAACTGAGGTTCTACTGTACTGTACATTTCTTTTCTTCTAAGATCCAAACTAGATAACCGTTAGCATGTTATTAGGAACAGAGCTCCACGAAATGATAAAAAATACCTTGTGTACCTCACTCCATATCTCTCTATTTTGCTTGTTGTTGTTTGGTGTCTGGTCATCAGGAGATACACAAAGGTTTTCATTTTGTGTATGTTGCTCTGATCAAACTCTAAACTTGTCAAAATGAAGCCACTTTCTTGGCTTTGTTGTTGGCCTAACTTAAACCAATCAACCTTTAGACCAGCATAGAACAGCAAAGGGAACAGAAGTTAAAATGGGGATACTTAAAATATGTCAGGAGACAAGAGTTAAATGAGGGTGCTTTTAAAAGGAGCATTTCTGGTCAGAGTTAAAGAGTAGTAAAAGTAAACTTAAATCCTCATCACTACATTCTCTGTGGCAGGGGTTCTCAACCTTTTCAAGCTGAGGGCTGGGTCACACTTCCTCAGACAGCTTTTGGGGCTGGACGACCATATTGCCCTGCCTGACACACATGGCACTTCCTGGTGTGGTGGAGGCACTGGGTGGGGTGTGGAAGTACATTAAATGGTGTTGCAGGCCGCATCCAGCCCCCGGGCCGTAGGTTGAGAACCCCTGCTCTGGGATTTCAATGGTGTATGTAATAAGAAGGTTTATATCCTAAGTCACAACGCTAGTGTTCCACTCCCAGTCTTGCTTCAAATCACATGATGCGCCCAGGTACATGGACTCCCCAAATCTCCCCTGGGTCTCCTAGCCTTGTGTCCATTTAAAAAAAATAGTTGATGTTTAAAAAGGTACAACACATACAACTAACTCTCTTGAGTCTACTGAGCCCTGGCTCCCCATGGGAATGGTAGAGTTTGATATCCAGGCTTTACAGCTTCCTCAGACAAAAATATTATTCTTTTTCTCCTCCGGCACTAGGTACCCTGAGATTAGTTTCCCACTAGGGAATCCAGGAGAGTACAGAAATTCCTTGAGATCTTAGCTGCCGCCTTGAGACCTAGCAAGCCTAACTTTATCTCCTCCCGCACATTACAATGTGGAAGGGAAATCCTGGTTATTTTTTTTCCCCAGAGTAATAAAAACCACTTTTCATAAAGAAATCATTTGTTTAAAATGTCTTGATGAAAGTCCTAGAAACCGTGCTCTATGTTGGGTGCCAACAAACTAGGATACATCTAGAGGATGACCACAAGAATGATAAGGGGACAGGAATCAAACCCTATGAAAGAACTGGGCACTTTTAGGCTTGAGAAAAGGAGACTGAAATGGAGTAGAACTTTTTAAATACATGAAAGATAAAGAGGAGAATGATCTGTTCTCAATCATTCCAGAGGACAGGACACATAATAATGGGCTCAAGTTTCAAGAAACCTGATATAAACTGAATATCAGGGGAAATATCTGAATTGTTAAGAGTGGTACGACAATGGAACCAATTATCTCAGTAGGGGACGAATGCTCCAAAGTTGGAGCCATTCAAGAAAACTGAACAACTATCCGATCTGCTTTGATCTGGATTTCTGCAATGAGCAGGGGGTTGGACTCGATAGTCTCATACTCAATCTTTCTGTGAAAAAGGTTTTTTTTCCCCTCTTATGATGCTCTTCTTCATAAGATATAAAGATTTTGAGATTTTTAAATGTGCATGGAACTCAGACAATGTCATTAAAAACACAGGCTGCAGTCATGAAACAGATCAAAAGGCAGTAGAACATACGTGGAGAGACTTAATATTTATCTAAGACCATTAGATAGAAGAGAAAGTCACCTAAGGCAGATTATTTGCACTGTAATGAAAAGGCAGAAAGTTGCTGTTAGAGCTTTAAGTTAGTCCTGCTGCTGTTTCTATTATTGTTTTGTTGCTACGGCAGGGGTGCCCAAATTTTTGGGCCATGGGCCAGTTATGTGGTTCAGGGAGCTGGTCACTGTGACCCATGGGCCGGATCAGGCCCCTAATGCCAATTCATCCAGCTCACGAAGCCCTCATTGCTCCCGGAAGTGGAAGTAAAACATTTTACTTCTGCTTCCAGGAGCAACGAGGGCTTCATGGGTTGGATGAATTGGTGTCGGGGGCTGGATCCGGCCAATGGCCATAGTTTGGGCACCCCTGCTCTACAGTAATGGAGTAGACCATACAGTCACCAACCCAACGCCAAGAGTTGGGTGACAGTAAATAACCTGAGTCCTTAAAGGGGCCAACGGCTACAGGCAGATGAGCCCCTTTAGGTGGGGTGATGGTCCCCTCAGTGGAGGAAATGTCACTGGAAACCATAATATTGGGCCCAACAGCAAAATGAGCAGAGGAGGAACTCTAATTCTCAATGATCATGGAGGCAGAAGAGGCCATGCCAGATGAATTGGTTGTGAAGATGCACCTTGTCCATATCCTCAAGGCTGCAGCAGTCTATTGCAGTCCCGGTGTTAAATCATGCATGTTTCATTTCATATGTGCCATAGGAGATGGCTCCGAGATCACAGTGTGTGGCTCACTTCTTGACAAGCTGGGATCCACCTTAAACAAATTCATGCCAGTGGCATTTTTCCTTATTGCCTCGGAGGGTGAAGGCAGCCAACTGATCAGAGCTTCTGGGAATTGAAATTCAAGACTACCTGGAGCACCATGGTTGGCCAGCCTTGCCCTACTCCTTTCCTTTGCACTATTTGGCTCTTCTGCTGGCAGATCTGGCCTGGACCAGTAGATCTGCCACCAGACTGCTCTTTCAGCAGATCTCTGAGATAAGAAGAGCATTGTGCCAGCTAAATGTACAGCAGGCACATATTTGAGGTATGGTTGCATTGTTTAGCAAGATGAGGGAAGGAATCCAATAAATCACCCCAGGAAGAATGTTCCAAAGATTTGTCTATATTGCAGAGAAAGCTTTATGTCTGGTACTCACCTACTGTCTCCCATGACAATGCTACAGAAAACAGGTTCCAAAGCCAGAGCATGAGGAGAAGGTAGCCCTAAGATATATTTGTTTTTACAGAATTGTGTGTGACACAGCTACAAGGCTTGTGATGGAGAGTCAGTAGGATATGTTGCAGAAAGAGGGGTGGTAATGGAACCTGGAACTGACTAGGTGAAATGTCCTGATGTCAGAAAGAAAAGGAACAAGTGGAAATAATCCAGAAAAGGAGAACAGGAAGGAGGAGAAAATGAAAATGAAAGAATGGTGTTTTATTATCTTGTACTTAGGTAAGGTAAAGATCGTTCTTGCTTGAAAGCCAATCGTATCTGACTCTAGGGTTCTGTGCTCATCACCGCTTATAGCCAAAGAGCCAGTGATGTCTGTGTCTGCAGGCATTCCCATGGACATGAGTGCATGGAACACTGTTTACCTTCTCATCAAAGGGGTACTTATTTTTCTACTTGGAATTTCTTGCTTACAAAATGGTAGTAGCTGGGGCAGAGATGAGAGCTCACTCTGTTGTGCAGCTCTCTGGTCTCTAACTGCTGACCTTCCAGTCGTCAAATTCAGCATCTTGACCACTAAGCCACCACAGTATTTGAATAACAAACAAGGGAATCATCTTCCTGATCTAACTTGTAGGTTCCTTCTACCCTGTAGGTTTCATTTTTCTTTACGTTATGGTACTACAATGTCTATGGAAAATGTATTTCCTCATCCTATATCCATAGCTACTAATGAAAGTGTCAAGGTGATTCTTACTGCCTGTAGCGAAAAGCAAAATTGGATCTCATCCTATTGATCCGGGAATGCTGGAGCAAAGCCACAGTGTCTTTCATTTTCTTCTACAGTAATGGATCAGTGATATCCATCATCTGTCAAAAAACCATATTCAAGATTAAAGTGTATATATCAGCTTCAGTTACTGGCATGCCAAAATGTGAGCTGATTGCTGCTTGGTCCTTATATGGGAAGGGTTTACATGGGAGGTACCCACACCTGCTTTCATCCATAGAGCATTCACCAAAACATAAATTGGGTGTTTATTTCATGTGCCCCTTTCTCCAACCCATCTGTCTACTTTGCCCACTAAAAAAAATCCAGTTTAACCAACTGGATTTGTTGAGGAGACAAACAGCTGAATTAAATGCCCAAATTCCTTTCCTCACTATAATAGGATTCTGGGTTTAAACCATGAGTATATAGCTATAAATAGTCTTGGGGGCACATAACACTAGTCTCATTTTGCATAAGCAAATCAGATGTCTGAGGAGTACAACTTCCCACAAGAAATAGCAATTACACTTATATACCACCCCAATAGCACTTAGTGAACCCTCTGGGTGGTTCAATTAGCATTTTTTTGCCCCCAACATGCTGGGTACTCATTTTACTCTCCTTGGAAGGATGGAAGCCTGAGTGAACCTTGATCCCCATCAGGATCTAACTCACAATGTTTGCAGTTTTGGGTACAGTACAGAAGTTTAACTACTCGTTCTTTGGACAGATGGATGGATGGATGGATAGGCAGGTGGACAGGCTATTTGGGTACCCAAAATTATTTGAGTTATAAAACAGCCATAACATGGAATTTACATGCCTCATTAGGGGTGGTGCTGGGCTTCTCCATTTAAGGAGCAATTTTTCAACATCAGGTGAGCTGTGGATGCCTCAGTCGGTCACACGCAGTCTGTGCCAGCTAAATAACAATGTGTGCCACATTGTTTCCACCCTGCTTAAGAGGCTGAACTGTTGGAATATTAAAGCCATATCTTCATCTTATTATCCCGGGACTCTCCCAAGATATTTTGCTGCTCAAAGCAAGAACAAATGGCTTCCCTATGTTCATTCCACCCACAAAGGCCCAAATTAGATGTGAATCTTATACCATTAACAACCCAGGAGCCTCAACAATACTCAGTGGTATCAGGCTAGCTTTTGAGGGGCAGAACAAGCTGTATATGGTACCCAAAGTAATATCTCTCTCACACACACACACATGTTGGGTACCAGTTTTATTGACCTCGGAAGGACGAGTCAACCTTGATCCCTGATCAGGATTGAACTCACAACCTCTTGGTTGGAGGACAGCAGTTTAACCACTGCACCACCAGGGCTCCCTTCACCAAATTGCTTCATTCTGCCTAATGGTAGGACCGGTCCTCTCCTTGGCTGATTCATGCATGCATAGCTAGCTATACCTTGGTTTCTCAGGGGAGTGTACAATTTCACAGCTTCAAAAAGAGAACTTTTCTTCCCCTCCAAGTGCAACAAAGGTCTGTTTTCTTTCTCTCTCCAGTCATGCATTCAGCGCTGAAGTCCCGCATACATGCCAATGTTTTCTGAAACTGCTGGAAAAATTAAATCTCTCTTCTCTCTCTCTCTCTCCCTCTCTTCTTCCCCCAGGTACAGAACCTATTTATGCTACAGATCCTGTCCTCTGTTCCTTCCTGTTAATGTTACATAAGCTTGTACACTTATTATTAAACCATTGATGGACTTTTTTACCCGACAAATCCTCAGCCAAATGAAAAGGAATCTACTGAAGACAAAGTGTAGCGGGCGGAAAAGAAAGGGACCATTGGCGACAATGGGAATCCTTAGGATGGACTGGAAAAGAGAAAGACTTGAAAGGAAGCATGAAAACATTCTATTGGGGAGGGATAAAGCATACTTTTGGGACATTACACAAAGGTCAGCCACCTGAAATAATGCATCTAGTTTCCAGATTCTATGGTATTGATACCCTATTCTTCACAAAGTTGCGTTTATTTCTCTCTCTTATTCCCCCCCCCCCAAGTTTTTTTTCTTTTGAAAACCTTTTCCTTCAACAATTGATTTTGCACGAACTGTTGAACAGTTGCTTTTATGATGACATGTAAAAGACACAGGGGAGGGACAAAGTTCTTCTAAAGAAGACCATTATTTTTAGTAGATTATTGTGGTTAAACTTTTTATTATTATTGCTATTATTATTTCCTCTCCCTTTCCCACTTTTCCCTCTTTTTTAATTTAAATTATTTCTTTTGAAAAACATTGGTAAAAAACAAAGGCACATCTTACCATAATGGATATTCACTGTCTATAATATTTATTTTTAAATAAAAAAAGGTTGGAAACAAGGTAAGACATTTGTTTATAAACCGTATTGTATATTGCTGAATAACAGTTGAATAATAAAAAAGAGATTTTGAAATAACGTTCATGCAGCGAGGTGTAAAATTCCATATTTTCCCACTGTGATGTTAGATGTGCTATAGCCAAAAGCTTTTTATCTTTAGGACTTGCTATTTTAATAATTAAAACCGGCTGGTGATTCTAGGTGAGTGGTGGCAAACATATGGCATGTGTGCCAGAGGGGGCACTCAGAGGCCTCTCTGTGGGCATGTGCACCATCACCTCAGTAAAGAGTTCATCCCACCCCTCTGCCCAGCAGCCCAATGGGAGCGCTTCCTCTCTCCCCTGGCACAAAGTTTGCCCCGCCCCTCTGCCCAGCCAATGGTAATTCTTCCTCCCTCCCCCCCCCAGCACAGAGTTCACCCTGCCCCTCTGTGACACAGATGGCAGCCAGTCGAGTTTGGGCACTTCGTCTCTAAAAGGTTTGACATCACTATTCTAGATGTTATATTCAAAAATAATAATGACGTTACCTAGTGTGTTTGTACTAAATGAAATCTTTGATCCACCTAGCCCCATATTGGCAAATTCAGAGGGGAATAAAGAATAAAAATATGAGATAAAACAAGGGCAAAATATTGTGGTAAGACGAGCCCTTGTGGTACAGCGGTTACAGCCAAAAATGCTGACGTTGTGAGTTCAGTCTGTATGGGGCTCAAGTTTGACTCAGTCTTCCATCCTTCTGAAGTCAGTAAAATGAGTACCTAGCATGATGGAGCAAAATGCTAATTATCTTGTGAACTACCCAGAGAGTGCACTAATCGCTATGGGCAGTATATAAGTATAATTGTTATTACTGTTGCTTTTGTTGTTGTTGTTCTCCTCCCCATTTCCCCCCTATTGATTTTGCCAACATGAACCTGTGTCCTTCTACATCCTAAACAGCTGAGACATGGACCATCTCTTACTTCCTTTTACTTTTTTAGGCCTCATGCATCTTTCCACCCCCTGAAGGCATAATTGCCTCTCATCTTTATTCTAACCAAAACCAGTAGTAATCCATGGCCTACTTAGCTGAAGGCTACTACTGACTGAGCCATAAGCATTGCAAGGTTGGTGGACACAGATCCTTTTTATGACCAATCTGCGAGGCAGAGGAGGATGTATCAGCATTATGATGCTACCAGGCTACCAGCAGCTCCCCCGGTGGCTTAGTGGTTAAGGCACTAGGCTTGGAGACTGGAAAGATGGGTTCGATACCTGAGAACTCACAATGGGGGACATGAAAGGAGCCTCCTTCAGGCATCCCCTGCAAAAATCCTTTCAACCCAGAGTAATCTCTGACATGAAAATAAATGAACCAGGCTACCAGTACTGAAGTTGGGCAAAAACATCAGTGAACCACTTTGGACATTGCCAGTTCTCTACAATCCCATGGGACATGACACCACAATTTTCACAGCCCCATCTAGTCCAAGCTTGTGCTACACCACATAGCCTTTGATTGTAAAACTGGTTTGTAGAACTGGCATTTTAAATTGTTTCTACTCTCTCTTTAAAGGATGTTAAAATCTCTTTTACTGGAGGTGACTTAGTCAGGAAACCGATTAAGAAGTACATCAAAGAGTCTCATGACAGCATAAAGACTTAACAGGTTTTAAGCTTTTGCTGTCAGTGTATTGCAGTCGGCGAATTCTTGTGCCAAATAAAACTTGCTAATACACTGGTACCTTGAGATGCGAAATTAATTCGTTCCTCAGAGTTCTTCGTATGGCAAAAAGTTCCTATCTCGAGGCACAGTTTCCCATAGGAATGCATTGAAAGCTAAACAATCCGTTCCGGAAATCAGGAAAAAAGCCCATAAAAAGTCTTTTAGCTGTTCAGAACTCTTTCTAAAGTGGAAGAAATACAGCAAAAAATTCCAAGTGGCTTTTTTTCTGACCTCCAGAACTGATTATTTTGGTTTCAAATGCATATTTGGCACATTTCTGAGAGCACCCTCTAGTGACCACCTCTGGTAATTGCAGGACAAGTACCTGACAATCAACTGTTGAGGTGAAGGGGGAAATTTTGGCACTTCCTGCTTGCAGGGAGAGCTTCTGGCGGTGCCAAAATGTGACAAAAATTACAAAACTTGAGTGGAAATACCCTCATACTACTGTGGGAAGCATTGGAAGACCCCCCAAAAAATTCATATCTCAAAAAAAGTATCTCGAAGCATTATTTTTTCAGGATTTCCTTTCATATTGTGACTTTTTCGTAAGTAGAGGTGTTTGTAACATGAAATGATACTGTATTCAAAATGTCACAAGACTCTCTGTTGTTCTTGTTGCAACAGAATAAAGTAGCAACCATGCCAGAAAATTTAACAAGTACTGTAGTTTTAACAGATTGGAGGGAGGAAGAGGTGGCTGAGTTGGTGTGAAGGGCTTATTTTCTGACACCACAGTGTTGGCCCATCCAAGTCCCAACTGTAATCAAGATCCTTTAGCTTGACCTAGACATTCCTAAACATTCTTGAGGGCACACAACAACAAAATCAAATTAGAAGATGGATTAAGATGCTCACTGTACAAGGAATAACATTGAGGAGCCCAACCTCCCCTTTGTAACTTGGAAGACCCTGAATAGGCTGAGGGTCTGAGTCCCTAAATGTAAGACTAACATGCTCAAGTAGGGGCTATTGGCAGACAACAACATGAGCTGTGGATGTGGAGAGATACAAAAGCTGGTTCGTTTGTTGGTCTGCCAATTACTTCCAGAAAATGTACCAATGAGGATTTAAGTTTGGCCAATGACAAAGCCAAAAAAGTGGCATCATTTTAGCAATTTAAAGTCTAACCTAGACACAGAAGAGGAAGAATCAAGATCCTGTGTACAAACTGAGCAAAACCCAATTATTTGCTTTACTTTGAGTAGATCCCACTGGCTATTGATTGATTGATTGATTGATTGATTGATTGATTGATTGATTGATTGATTGATTGATTGATTGAATTCATATACTGCCAATCTGGGTGTTATCTCACTCTGGGCGGTGAACAAACAGAAAATAAATGACAACAATACAAATCAAAACCCATGACTAACAAATACATCATTAACTAAAATAAAATAAAATAATTGGCAACAGAGGGCATCGAAACTGAACCTAGCTGGCTAATCTATTGACAAAGGAACAACACCCTGAAAGGAACGTTTTAATTGTTTTTTTAAAGGTAGCCAGTGATGGGGCCTGGCACAGCTCCACCAGTAGTGTATTCCACAATGTAGGTGCCACACCGAGGAGGATACCATTAAGAATGCCCACCTATAATCCTGTAGCACTGTGGTGGCTTAGTGGTTAAGACACTGAGCTTGGAGAGTAGAAGATCAGGGTTTGATACCCAGGTGCTGCATGATGAATTTTGGGGACATAAAATGAGTATCATTAGGGTGTCTCCTGAGTGGAGTTTCTCCAGCAAAACTTCTTTCAACCCAGAGTAATTTCTGACACAAAATGTATTTCTCTCAAATTGTTTTAGGTCTTATCTAATGTTGTGTTTGCCACACTGGCTGGCTTTAGAATCTGTCTGTTTAGTATTTGATTGTTGCATGCCCAGAAAGGAATGAAAGACTCTTAGGCTAGCCTACTGATGCAACAGTATGAATATCAGAAACAGTAGCCTTAATTCCTTTATTAAAAGCCCCTGGGTGCTTCCAACTCTCTGTCAACTGTAGAGCTTTCCAAAAGGTTGCATCTGACAACAATGTGATGCTCATCCAGCAGAAAGTACCTTTCTTTCTCTCTCAATCTCGCCCTTTTATCCTGACAATGCCCTTAATTAAGGAGACATCAGGGTTTGGTACCATACAATGGGTGACCTGTTTGACTGCTACTTCAAACAGTAGCTGTAGGACTGTCTCTAACAAAAGACGAAGGCAATTTATGGTCCAGAATCAATGGATTCATACTATGAACTGATCCCTCTGGTAGGAGCACAAGTACGGTAAGAACTAGGAAGTTGATTCAGACTTACTGTCCTTCCAAGCTCTGTTTCCTCTCTTAAAATTGTGGCCCAGGGCACTACTGTAGAAAAGTTCACCAGCAGGAGACCAGAGCATTTTTGTTCTTCTCTGTGGTTCTTTGTAGCTGGCCATCTGATTTCGATCGCCACTGGAAGAAAAGTGCTTGAATGTTGAGTTCAGCAGCAATGCACACTACAGCTGAGGGCAGGAGGTCTTGGACATTAGAAATATCTTTTAAAGATAGTGTCCCTTTATGTGCAGTGAGTTACACTGAAGCCTTTGTGAACTCCCTTGCTTGTTTATAGTCGTCGTAGGCTGCAACTCGTATCTGAGAATGCTTTTTTTCCCCTGTAGTGGGAAAATTGCCATTGGCGTGGATGTGTTTAAGGTGGATCCATGCTTGCCATGAAGTGGCTATGATCACGGAGCCATCTCCTGGGGCACATATGAAATGAAACATGCAGAATTTAACACCGGGACTGCAATGGACTGCCGCAGCCTTGAGGATATGGACGAGGTGTGCCATCACAGCCAGTCCATCTGGCATGGCCTCTTCTGACTCCATGACTGTTGAGAATCAGAGTTTCTCCTCTGCTCATTTTGCTGTTGGGCCCAATATGATGGCTTCCACTGGCATTCCCTCCACTGAGGGGACCATCACCCCACCTAAAGGAGACCATCTACCCATAGCCATTGGCCCCTTTAGGGAGGGGGAAAGATCGGTGAATTACGGGAAATCCCAGCCAAAATTGGATACTTGACAGGTATGAGTGGAACACCCATCCTTTGAACCCACAGCCAGTTACTTCAACTCAGTGACCTATCCTGCCAACTGAAATAGGATGAATCTCACATCAAGGTCTAGAACAAGGGTCAGCAAATGTGCCTCTCCAGGTGTTCTTGGACTTCTATTCCCAGAAGCCCAAGCCAGTACACTTGCCGATCAGGACTCCTGGGAATTGTAGTCCAACAACACCTGGAGAGCCAAATTTGTTGACTCCTGGTCTAGAAGAACAATCACAAAACAGAGCAAGCTGATTTCCAAACTATGACACATATAAAATGCTCTTATTGTGACAATCAGGCTTCCTTCAGCAGATTTCTCTCTTTTAATGGTGAGTTTCTGTACTATATGGTTTGTGTTTCTGTCTTAAGGCAGTTTGAGACCAGGGTACTTCATGACTGATTGAGTTCCTGTCTCTGTTCCAGCTCTTGGGGACATGAAAGGAGCCTCATTTGGGCATTCTTTAAGTGGAGTTTCTTCCACAAAAATCCTTTCAACCCAGAATAATTTCTAACATGAAATTATTAATATAAATACTGTAAGCCTGAAAGTCCCACTTAACATACTCAACGGTTAAGGCTGAAGATGAAATCCAATTTTGGGACGGCCTGCTTTGGCACTTTTCTTTTTCACTTTCATTAAAAGTGATTTCAGGTCATTGCTGCTTTCTGCCAGTAAGATGGCATCATCTGCATATCTTACATTATCGATGTTTCTTCCACCAATTTTCACCACCCCTCCCTTTTTCCTTACCTAGTCTGGCTTTCCGTATTATATGTTCTGCATACAAACTGAACATCTAAGGGATAGTTAAGAGAAAAGACTAAACTAGAAAGTACCTTCCAGTTTAAGCTAGGCCTAGCTTCTTATTCAGAAATAAAGCTAGCACCGGGGAAAGAACAGGAAGGTTGGGTGTAGCTAGTAAAGTAACAGTAAAGGTCTCCCTTGTTCAAAAGTCAGTCAAGTCCCACTGTATGGGGCCTGCTGATCTCTGTTACAGTCAAAGAACCAGCATGGTCTGCATCTGTATACATTTTTGTGGTCATGTGGAAGGCATGGCTAGACACTGGAGAGCACAGAATGCTGCTACGTTTTTTGCCCAAGTGGTACCTATGCCAGTCCCACAGGAATCTGGGCATCTGCTCCCAGCCCATTTGACCCTCTCTGAAGCATATGTAGCTTCCTTTTGTGGCCAGACAAAGGAATACTCATGCCATGGGCTTCCCAGTAGGGGGCAAGGCTTCAATTTAGTATACATACTAGGCATGCCAATTGCAGTCATATTAAAGAAAATCAAAATTATTACCTAGTGATGTGGCATTCCTTTAATTTGTGGTGCTGTCCTGGTTTCAAAAGTCCATGTTATGCGGTTGTTTTACGGTATCCACAAGTTCCATAGGTGTTATGTCCAGCACTTGCAAGCAATAGTCCAAACAACGATGAACCAAACAGCAACAAGTCTTTAATTAACAGCATATTCAAGATGAGCTTACAAGGCATTCCAGACACAGAGATGGCTATACAATCCCATGGAATTGGTCCCTCCTGACCCTTGCCATAGCGTGGCAATATGCTAGCTAGCATAGGAGCAGAGCATGATGAGGGAGACCCAGGCTAGCATGTTCCTGGCTACCTGTATGGAGAGGCCCCACCCTTGTTTACCCGTGGGGCTTATATAGTGTCTCCCCGGCGGTGGCTCCTTGATACAAAGTAGCGACCCGCCGGATAACCATAACTAACCAATTATAACAGGGAATATATGTATTCAACCGATGGAGAACAGGATCCAAAAGTGTAGCCAGTCACAGGACTTTGATTAGCATAATGAGCACGCCCTGTGCAGGGGTTTTCGCGCCACTTTGTGTTCCCAATTCGGATGGCAGGAAACCGCCATTTTCCTCTTGCAAAGGCGCTGGCCCGCGCTACTTGCAAATGTGCCTGAACACACAACAATAGGCAAACAAGGAAGATTTGCATGTGATGAATTTCAGTGGCAGCATGGCTCCAATAGGCTTTGCGTGATCCTGTCCCAACCAAGTGTTAAACTCCAGCTTACATTATTTGTTCTTTTAATACTTTAACTGCTCATTATGGATAATCCTGACTAGCACCAGGTAGCCCTGAAGTACTCGCTGCATGCAATTGCCAGAGCAGAAGTATTGTTTTCACCTCACTGGATTTTGTAATTAGCATATTCTTCCTTTGCAACTCATTTGTTATTGTCATTATTGGTTACTCAGCTTTATACTTTATCTCTGTACGCTGCCAGAATGAAGTCCAGAAGAAAAGTCCAGAGTTAAGAGTGTTACCACTGGCAACTGAGTTGTCATTTGTACGATGCAATCGCACAAGTGACCCATTGTGTTATGTATTTTTATCTCATTACATTGTCATTAATGCAAGGGAATGTTATCTGGATCTTGCAGGAGGCCAGTTCTGGTATCGTAAAATAATATGTCTGGCCAGGTTATCTTGCTATGGTAAATAGAGTAGACCATACTGCCAGTGACCCAACGCCAAGTGTCAGGCGGCGGTTAACTAGCCTGGCAACCCAGAGGACTAATGGGTGCCAAAGTCCACAGGGAAGGATGATGGTCCCCAAGTGGATTAAATCCCACTTGAATCCATCTTGATGGAGGGCAGCAGCTTTATCCATCCTGGCCTGGGGCTGAGGACGACTTTGTGTGCCAAAAGGACTCAGGACCAAAAAGTGACTCATGGAACTGGATCAGTGGTACAGGGGTCATGCTGTGATGCGGAAGGCAGATGAAAGGCCACTGCATTATATTCTCAGGACAGTCTTCATGACTGATTGCTATGATGATTGCCAACATTTGGATTTGGATAGGGAAGAAGAAGAAAAAAAATATGACAAAAATGCTTGAAAACACTCAAGGCACCAGGAACAGAAGAAGAAAATATGTGAGATTAATTGATTAAATAAAGGAAGCCACAGCCTTGAGTTCACAAGATCTAAGCAGGGTTGTGAACAACAGGATCTTTCAGATTCACTGAATCATAGGGGTTCCATGAGGCAGAAGTGATTCAACAGCATGTAACAACAAACCTAGCAAATATTCGCAAAACTGCCAAAGACAAAAGAAAGGAATATTTCTCTTGGCACTAAGGATTGGTAAGAAAGTGGCATAAAACCTGGGGAAAATTATAAAATGCTTATAAAAAGTGCATATAATTCCCTTTTTAAAAATTGAAACTTACCACTGCCTTAGCATCTTAAAAATTACTCATCACTACTTGATATATTAGTTTCTTTTCCTTTTATACAAAGTAGCTATCTATTCATCAGTTGTAATTAATTCTTTCCAAAAATGTAAGGCAGACCAATGGTCTGCGTCACTAGGCTAAAATCTGGAAAACCCAAACCAATTCAGACTGCTCAAGACTGTTTTTTATTAGTTTGCTGCAGAAAATATTGCCACTGAAGTTATATCATTTCAGACCACGGAAGCACCAAGTAAACATATCAAAGAGAGATGTTTTTCCCTGCACAATATTGAAAGCATGAGCAGCATATGAGCCAGGAATGGGGGGACTCACTCTCCAAATTTAAGGGTGAGACACTCTCTCTTTCTTAATCATGAGCCCTCTGTGACTGAAAGAGACATAAATGTACTTATTCTGTATCTCTAAGTGTCTTACAATACAAGCGTAAACATGTCTAATGAGAAGTCAGTCCATTCAATAAAATTCAATAATAATAATAATACCTGCCACCAAGTCAATTCTGACTTATGGTGACCATTTCCAGGGTTTTCAAGGTACAGAGTTCTCGGAAGTGGTTAATGATTCCCTACTTCTAGGGGACACCCTAGGACTGTGCAGCTTGCCCGAGGATACATAGGCTGGTTTTAACCCTGGGATTTAAAACAATGGAGATTCAAACTCCCAACCTCTAGCTCTACAACCAGGCACCCAACTCACTGAGGTGTCACATCAGCTTCAGAAGAGCTTACTTGCAGGTACATGTGAGGAAACTTGCCAGCCTTCTCTTAAGTAAAGGTCTCCCTTGCTCAAAAGCCAGTTGTATTCAACTATAGGGTGCAGTGCTCATCTCCATTTACAGATGAAGAGTGTTGTGTTCTAAGGGTTTTACCTTCCACATGGATTACAATGTATCTGAACAATGTAACCTTGCCTATAGCAACAATGTAACCTTCAGCTGTATCATATGAACCCTGCATGAGGACGCGAGCTAATGACCACCAGCTGGCAGCAGCGAGCGTCCAAGCTCTCTTGGTCAGAACTCATCAAAGGCAACAGCGCGGGAAGCTTTCCCGCCACCACCTACACCTGGACAAGAAGGGCGTGACTCGCAATGACGTCACGCAGGCAGTAGCCAATGGGCTACCATGGCACCACGTTCAAATGTATTACTACTGTATATAAAGAGCTATCGATCCGCCATTACCTCATGTTCCCTCTGTCCACGATGCAATAAACCTGAGTTAACCCAGCCCGAGGCTGTGTCCTGTGTCTTGGTTTTCATACACTAAATTGGCGACGAGGATGGGATAATGGATCCCCAAGGAGCAGCCAGGGCACAGAGCGGGTTCAACATCACCAAACCGCAAGACTGGGAGCTGTTCGAGATGGACTTCCATGCGGCGCTGGTGGAGCTCAAAGTCAAGGAAGACGATGAGGAGACGAAGAGGGCCATCCTGACCAGAATGCTCGGGATGGACACCAAGCGGACGTTGGTGGGCATCATCACCCCGAAGAAGGTGAGCGAATTTAAGGCGGACGAAATCATGAAGCTGCTACGGGAGCGCTTCCGACCCGCGAGGGCGATGTTTCCCGCTCGGAGCGCGTTTTGGAGGCGAGTCCAAGCGCCGGACGAGTCGGTTGAGGCATTCGTGGCCGCCCTGAGGGTAGCCGCCGTCCCCTGTAAATGGGGCAATATCCAAGAAATGGCCCTCAGGGACGGCGTGCTGTGCGGCCTGAAAGACAAGGAGGTGCAGCGCAGTTTGATGAACAAGGAGCCGCCACCCACGCTGGCAGAGGTCGTCGAGGCCGCAGAAGCCGCAGAGTCCACGAATGCCGGAGTGGACGAGATGCACCAGTGGCGTGAGTGGCGTCCCAGAGCCGGCAAAGCGGAAAAACCGGTGCACGCAACTCGACGGGCCTCAAAATCGTCCTCGGAAGGCAGCGACGGCGAAGAAGTCCAGAAGGTCCGAAAGGGGGGGCGCCGCTGCGATGGCTGCGGAGCGGCCCACGAGCGCGCGAGGTGCCCATTTAGAAAGGCCGAATGTTACACTTGCGGCCGGCGGGGGCACATCGCCAGGGCATGCAGAAAACGGAAAGAGGGCCGGAGGCAGTCATCAGACCGTTCGATCAGGCCGGACCGTCCAGCGAAGCCCAAAGATGGCGTCCAGACCACGAAGAAGCAGGACGGCGTGGGCCGCGTCTCGGACGGCAGCGAGGACGACGCCCCAGTGTTCAGCGTGTCCGCGGGACAGTCCCATTACTTTGTTGAGGTACAAGTACAAGGGGCCCCTATCAGGATGGAAATTGACTCGGGGTCCTCCTATTCTATAATTCCCCAGAGGGAGTTTTTGAAAATCGACCCCCACGTGCGACCCAAACTTAAAGCATTGAGGTCCACGCTACGTGATGTACAGGGAAACAGCATTCCGGTGTTGGGGGTCGGGAAATTTCAGGTTAAGTTTAGGAGACATTCTGCGGAACTGCCCCTAGTTGTCCTCAAGGGGGGAAGTTGTAGCCTCCTAGGGACACAGTGGTTTCAGCCCTTGGGCCTGTTCATAGGGGGAGTACATTCAGTGGGGGCGGATCCAATACAAGCGGTGTGCGATGCGCACCCCGCCGTTTTTAAAAAAGGACTTGGGAAATTCAACGGACCCCCTGTAGCTTTCGACCTAGACCCGGAGGTCCGCCCGATAAGACTCAAACCGCGCAGGGTGCCTTTCGCACTAAAGGACAAAATAGAGGCGGAACTGGACAAATTGGTGGGCCAGGGGATTCTTATTCCTGTTGATTCCGCGGAGTGGGAAACTCCAATTGTAACAGCTCTGAAGGCTAACGGGGAGGTGCGCATTTGCGCTGATTATAAGTGTACAATTAACAAGGCGATTCGCCCTAATGCATATCCGGTGCCAGTGGTCAGCCACCTTTTGGCCAGACTAAATGGGGGAAAGTGTTTCGCTAAGCTCGACCTGGCACAAGCCTATCAGCAACTCCCCGTAACTCCCGCCACGGCCGCGGCACAAACGATAGTCACACATAAAGGAGCGTTCCAGGTGTCGCGTTTACAGTTCGGCGTAAACTCGGCACCCGGCCTTTTTCAGTCGCTTGTGGAACGCCTCCTGAAGGGGCTAGAGGGGGTGTTGCCTTATTTTGATGACGTATTGATAACAGGGGGGAGTGAGGCCGAACTAGCAAGGAGATTGGATAAAGTGCTAACTGTGTTCGAGAAAGCGGGGCTGAGACTGAGGAAGGACAAATGTGTTTTTTTCGAAACCGAGGTCGAGTTCTTAGGGTTTCGGATCACACCAGAGGGTATTAAGCCGTCCAAATCCAAAGTAGCAGCTATCAAGAAGGCCCCTCGCCCCACATCCAAAACCGAACTACAGTCATTCCTGGGGCTCCTCAATTTTTACCATACATTCCTTCCGCGGAAAGCCTCCGTGGCCGAACCGCTTCATCGGTTACTTAAAAAGGAGGAGACATGGATGTGGGGTGACGAGCACGAGAGGGCGTTCAACGAACTCAAGCAACTTTTAACATCGGACGCAATCCTTACGCATTTCGACCCCAAACGGCCGGTGGTCTTAGTCTGTGATGCATCACCGGTGGGGGTGGGGGCGGTGCTTTGCCACGTGTTGGATGACGGTCGGGAGGCCCCAGTTGCGTTTTATTCCAGGTCCCTGTCCCAAGCAGAGCGAAATTACGCACAAACCGACAGGGAGGCATTAGCCATAGTAGCGGGGACCAAAAAGTTTCACGATTTTCTGTATGGCCGCCCGTTCAAAATCGCGACGGATCACAAGCCCTTGTTAGGGATTTTCACGGCAGGCAAGCCCACGCCGCAGATACTGTCCCCGAGAATGTTGCGATGGGCCATTTTTCTTAACGCATACCAACACGAGTTGGAGTACCGGCCCGGAAAGGAGATCAGCCATGCTGATGCGCTTTCGAGATCCCCTTTGCCCTTGTCGGACGACCAAAAAGCCAGATTAGAGAGAGACCGCCAGGTGTTGCTAATCGAGGTTTTAGACGAACCCCCAATAGTACCAGCCGATATAGCCAGGGCAACAAGCAAGGACAGGACGCTGGAGAAAGTCAGCTCATGGGTGCAGAAAGGGTGGCCAGCATCGTCCCCAAGCAAGGAATTCGACCCATTCTTTCGGAAGAAGCTAGAGTTGTCCCTAGAAAGGGGGTGCCTGTTGTGGGGCCAACGGGTGGTGGTCCCAACACCCATGCGGCCGAGGGTGCTCAAACTGCTGCACGTCAGCCACCCGGGCATCGTTCGCTCCAAAGCGCTGGCCCGCAGCTACTTTTGGTGGCCACAGTTGGACGAGGACATTGAGCACATGGTCGGCACTTGTGAGGCATGCCAGGGGTCCCGACCAGAGGCGGCCCGCCTCCCGAACAGGGAATGGGACACAGCAAGGGGGCCATGGTCCAGAGTGCACGTAGATTTCGCTGGCCCTTTCCGAGGAACCATGTTTCTCCTGGTGGTGGATGCATTCTCGAAGTGGCTGGAGGTCATCCCGGTAAAGAGCACGTCCTCCGCCACTACAATTAGCCAGCTACGGAGAGTCTTTTCAACGTTCGGTTTACCCGACACTTTAGTCAGCGATAACGCGAGTTGCTTCACCTCCTCAGAGTTCGGGGCATTCATGGAGGCAAACGCCATTCGGCATGTCACATCCGCGCCGTTTCACCCGGCCACGAATGGCCAAGTGGAACGGTTGGTGCGGACAACAAAGGAGGCGCTCCGGCGCATGGGCCCCGGGGACCTAAATCACCAAGTATGTCAGTTCTTATTAGCGTATAGGGTGACACCCTTAGCGTCAGGTTACTCGCCGGCAGAGCTATTGATGCGGCGAAAACTGACTACGCTCCTGTCCAGGCTAGACCCCACAAGAATTGAGGATAAAGGGAAAAACGTAGGGTTGGCAGTCTCGAAAGGTTTCGCCGCCGGCGACCCTGTTCATTGCAGGAACTATGCCGGCGCGGGGCCAGCCTGGGTGCCGGGGACGGTTGTAGAACAGACGGGGCCAGTGTCGTACCGGGTCGAAACCCACACCGGTCTCCTCTGGAGGAGGCACGCAGACCAACTGAGGCACCGAGTAAGTGGGCCAGTCAGTGAGGATCACCAACAAGATTCAGCGTTAGGGTTCTCCCCCACCCGCTTAACCCAAGGGGGAGACAGCAGCGGGCAACAGCCCCAAGCAAGGGGGGAAGGAAGATGCAGCGGCCCCGACTCATATCCTTTTGATAAACCAGTTCAATCAGAGGCCAGGGAAGGGGGAGAGGAGTTCGCGACCGCTGCCCCCGAATGGAATTTTGGTTTTGATTTAGCAAACCGGGGGGGTTTTCAGGAGTGTTCCCCCACCCATCCAAGCGAGAAGAGGGGTTTTTCGTTAGCCCCCAGTGCCCCCGGTTCCTCCCTAAGTAAGAGCACACCTCCCAACAACGCCGCGGAGCCGCGGCAAGACACTAACAAGTCTCCCTCTCAAATTACAGGACAGGAAGCCAGGGGACAAAGAGAAGGTAGCGAACCCGGGGAGAGGCAGTTCGCATCGAGACCCCAGCGTGTTCGAAACAAGCCATCTTGGCTGAGAGATTTTGTCTCCTAAGGGGGGGAGCGTCTAGAAGCGTGGGCTCGAGACGTTGTCTCGTCCTAGGGGGGAGGGATGTTGTGTTCTAAGGGTTTTACCTTCCACATGGATTACAATGTATCTGAACAATGTAACCTTGCCTATAGCAACAATGTAACCTTCAGCTGTATCATATGAACCCTGCATGAGGACGCGAGCTAATGACCACCAGCTGGCAGCAGCGAGCGTCCAAGCTCTCTTGGTCAGAACTCATCAAAGGCAACAGCGCGGGAAGCTTTCCCGCCACCACCTACACCTGGACAAGAAGGGCGTGACTCGCAATGACGTCACGCAGGCAGTAGCCAATGGGCTACCATGGCACCACGTTCAAATGTATTACTACTGTATATAAAGAGCTATCGATCCGCCATTACCTCATGTTCCCTCTGTCCACGATGCAATAAACCTGAGTTAACCCAGCCCGAGGCTGTGTCCTGTGTCTTGGTTTTCATACACTAAAAAGAGACAATGCTGTCTGTGTTTGAAGATGTTCCTGTGGTCATGTGGCAGGTATTAGACACCAGAGTGCACCGAATGCTGTTTACCTTCCCACAGAAGTGGTATCTATTTATCTACTTGCAATTTCTTGCTTTCAAACTGCTAGGTTGGCAATATCTGGGACAAATGATGGGAGCTCATGCCACCGCTCAGCACTCAGGTCTTGAACTGCTGATCTGCCGACCTTCTGGCCGTCAAACTCAGTGTCTTAACCACTAAGCCGCTGTGACCTCACAATAAATAGATTAAATAGATGTTAAAAACTAATCAAAAGCAGACTGATCCTTTGTTCAATAAAGGTAAAGGTCCTCTTTGCTCGAAAGCCATTCATGTCTGACTCTAGGTGATGGGTGTCCATCCCCATTTACATCCAAAGACCCGACATTGTCTCAGTGTGCAGACATTTCTATGGTCATGTTGCGGGCATGAATAGACACTGGAGCACACAGAATGTTGTTACCTTTCCCACCAAAGCGGTAACTACTTGTCTACCTGCAATTTCTTGCTTTCAAGCTAGTAGCTTGGCTGTAGCTGAGAAAGAGAAGGGAGCTCACTCTGTCGCACAGCACTCAGGTCTCAAACTGCTGACCTGCCAACCTTCCAGTCATCAAGCTCAGCATCTTAACCACTAAGCCACCATTTCCTGCCAGCCTTCTGTTGGGGATGGGTAAAAATATTTGTGAAGGCGCACACAGGGCTACACAGTGATGGGCATGAGCCAGATTGGACCAGTACGCACGTACCAGTGGTAAATATGGCTGTCCCCACCCACCTCCTCCTCCTCCTTCTAGAAGAGGATTCGGAGAGAGCTAGTTCCATTTCCCCCTTCACCCAAGGCTTTTACTGTGCTCTGTTTCACCCCAAAGTGCACCCCCAGCCACTCCGGAGTGGTTGGGGAGGCTCTTCGAGTGAAACACAGCTCTGGAAAAGCCTTGGACCAAGGGGGAAATGGCTTCGAAGGGGGCTCTTTGCTAAAAAGCTATGAAAATAGAAGCCTCTTCTATTTTCATCACTCTATAGCAAACCTCTGAAGCCATTTCCCCCTTGTCCAAGGCTTTTCCAGGGCTCTGTTTCACCCCAAAGTGCCTCCCCAGCCACTCTGGAGTGGCTGGGAAGGTGCTTCAGGGACTAACAATAGAAGAGCAGTCACATGGCCAACAGGGCATGCCCACCCAGTCACATGGCCACACCCACAGTGTGGCAGGAATTTTTTTTGATGCACACCACTGGGGCTACACCTTTGAGAAGATTTTGAAATAAATTCTTCTCCACAAGTTCCCTTTCCTGTCTAAATGCAATTCTGCCCTTCGAAATTGCCAGTCCTGGATAAACACGGCTTCAGCCCACATCTTGGAAGTGTGTCACGTGCCTAGAGTTGAATAGATTGCCCTTGACTCTCTCTTTCCTCCCCACGTTAACTCTCTATATTTTAGTCACAGAATCAATTATCTGCATAAGGGTTTGACATCAATTAAAGGCTTTGTGTGTATGTGCTGGGAAACTATCTGTAATAATCAAGAAGTGCTCCCCGCCACCCCCACGCCCCCGTCTGCAGCATTTAATCACATTAAATGAGCAAGAGGAGAAGGGGGCATGAATCGGAGACAGTGGGAATTGAAAAAGGAATGTGCTTTTTTTTAAAAATGAGCAATGAAATTAGAATTCAACTGAGTGATGTTGAGAAAGAGAATGTAAGGTATATAAAACAGGAAATTGGGAAAGAGTTTTTTAAAAGGGTCTTAAAATTGCCTACTGAGAGGAGGTTCAAGGAAAACCTGGAGCAAGAGGTTCACCAGGTGCAATAGCAACTACACTTATATACTGCCCCATTGCGCTTAGTGCGCTCTCTGGGCGGTTCACAAGTTAAGCATGTTGCCCCCAACATGTTGGGCACTCAGTTTAATGACCTCAGAAGGGTGGAAGGCTGAGTCAACCTTGAGCCTGGTCAGAATCGAACTCACAATGTTTTGGCAACCCTACATCAGTTTAACCACTGTGCCACCAGGGCTCAGCCTTCAGCATTTTCCATTGGAAGGATCAGGTAACATGCCATGGGAAATTGTGTTCTGCTGAAATTAGCGTCAATTAGAGCAAATAATACTGGGCTGCAAGTGCAAGTAAGCCAGTTACACACTAAAGGTCCTGGGTTCAACCTCCGGTTTCTCTAGATTAGAAATTTGGATAGTAGGAGTCACTGCCTAAGGCGGGAATTCTCACCCTTTTTAAGCCGGGGGCCGCGTCACGTTCCCTCAGACAGCTTCAGGGGCCGGATGGCCATTTTGCCCTTCCTCCACCACATGGCACTTCCTGGTATAGTGGAGACAATTGGGGGCCACATGAAATGGTGCTGCGGACCGCATCCGGCCCATGGGCCACAGGTTAAGAATCACTGACCTAAGGCATTGGCAAATTTTGCCACTCTAAATCAATATACTGAGACAAGCAGGCAACAGTTTCACTTGATTCTTACCAGGTCTTCTTCTCGACCTCCTCTGTGTCATTTGGAGGATCCTGAATAGGCTGAGGGTCAAAGTGGCTAAATGCAAGACCAACATGCTCAAGTGGGGGGCTGCTGGTAGACAACAATACATTGTGTGAATGCGGAGAGATACAGAATCCGGCTCATTTGCTGGCCTGCCGATCTCTACCGGAAACATGTGCCAATGAGGATTTAATTTTGGCCAATGACAAAGTCAAGAAGGTGGCTTCATTTTGACAGCTTAAAGTTTGTGCCCCACTCTCTCCAACCTGCCATGAAACAACCAAAGCACAAATTAACAGAAACAAAGACATGGTTTGCCACTGTTTTGTATAAAGTTTTCTAAGAAGGAGCTGTGCTGACACACCAAAGCCATCCTCTTTAGGACTGCTACTGTTGGGTCGAATAAACAAAGGTTGAACAATGGTGGATAATAATGATCAACCTGATCAGAGTATTTTCCCTCACCTAAAACAAAAATTGGATTTCAAGGGAGACGCAAGGTTCTTTGTTCTGGCACTTCTAGCAGCCTCCGCCGGTGTTATTGTAACGTTTCTTTGATATTGTCCCTCCACCTTCCTCTGGTTTTGCCTCATGGTCTTTGTCCTTCTCCCCTTACCACATATGCCTTGTAAGGTATGGAATTCCAAGACATGCTCTCCAAGTGGGCAAACCACTTTATTTGTTGTCTCTCTATGTAGTGCAAGGGGCTGTGGTGGCTCAGTGGTTAAGAAGCTTGCCTTGTTAGCTGGAATGCTGGCAAGTCAGCAGTTTGAGACCAGTGTACTGCATGATGGATTGGGTGCCCATCTCTGCCCCAGCTCTTGGGGACATGAAAGGAGCCTCGTTTGGGTTTCCCCTGAGTGGAGTTTCTTCCACAAAAAATCCTTTCAACCCAGAATAATTTCTAACATGAAACTGTTGCTGTTGCTGTTGTTGTTGTTGTTGTTGTTGTTGTTGTTGTTGTTTCTGCTGCTGTTCTTCTCCTCCTCCTCTTCCTCCTAATCCTCCTTCTGCAAGATTGCTCTCCCTTGTGAGTCCAGAACTACTGTGGTCAGACTTCCATGCATGGCACCAGCTTGCACGTGTGTCCAAAGCATATTTACACATGCAGACAACTGGTGTGTCATACCAGACTCCAAGGACACAAAAGCCTAGGAGCATAACTCTACCAGAATAGCTACATCAGTATTCCAAAGCACAGAATCACTTGCCTTTGCGAGTGTGTGAATTGGATCTCAGTCAGTCGAAACTGGTGTTTTGCCTGGAGGAAATGGTTTTTCTCCCCTCCTTAAACCATTGTCTGCTTCCTTAAATTTTATTTACACATGCACACACACTTTGAGAATGTTGCTTCTCTTTGATTGCATGTTCTCGCAAAGGGCAAAGGAGATGAACAGCACTTCTGCCTCGTCTCCTTTTAAATCAAAAGAACCTTGGGGCAAATTTTGCTCTTTCAGAAGATCCCGCGGACCTTACGGTGCAGGCTGTCACGGTGCATTAGGAGCATACGCTGTACACTGTATGGGCAACTTTACAAGGGCTTTGTGTTTTCTGAGGGATTTCTCTCCCTTCTGTTCAGCCACCTTGTCTTCAGTTCAGAGGGCCTTTCGGAGACTTCTTTTGGGTTAGCTGGATCCTTGACATGCAAGGTCAGATGGAAGCACCAGGTAGGCGCCACAAATGGTTTCTAACTTGAAGGGGCAACGTGTGACAGAACAGAGCACCAACTTCAGCATGGTCACGGCAAGCAACAGCAGCTGAAAGGATGGATCAGGTAACACAGCATCCTATCATTCGATGGATTTGTGCGTTGAAAGCAGTCTGCAGGTCTGTAGTGTGGTTTCTTTAAAAGCCAATTGCGGTCACAGGGAGAAGCAAAATGTTGTTTGGCATGATCCCTAGATTCAGGCAGCATTTTTTCTCCTCCAAAGGACCAAGCTTCTCAGCTGATTTAGGGGGACACTCCCCAAATCTGCTGGGAAATGGACCGTTTAAAAGGGAAAGATCTCCCTTGCTGAAAAGCCAGTCGTATCCAACTCTAGGGTACAGTGCTCATCTCCATTTACAGCCCAAGAGCCAGCACTGTCTGTGTCTGAAGACGCTTTTGTGATCATGTGGCAGGCATTACTAGACACCAGAGTGCACAGAACACTGTGAACCTTTCCTGCAAAAGCAGTACCTATTTATCTACTTGCAATTTCTTGCTTTCAAACTGCTAGATTTGAAAGAGCTGAGACCGATGACAGCATACAGGGATCGAACTACTGATTTGCTGACCTTCTGGTGCTCCTGCTACATTTTATCCCATCTCCAGGATGCGCATATGCAGGGGACAGGATAAAATACAGTGGGGCCAATTAGTTTAACCCTGACAGGTTCTCAAGATGGGGTGGAATCAGGCAAATTGGCCTGATCAATGCGTGCAAGCAATCAGACCAACCCACCCAAATGAGCAGGTTAAATGCTCCTTTACACAGCCTCTTTCGAAAGCAAGAAATTGCAAGTAGAAAAATAGGGACCACTTTGGTGGGAAGGTAAACAGCATTCCATGCACTCGGGTGTCTAGTCATGCCTGCCACATGACCACTGAAACATCTGCAGAAGTGGACATCTCTGGCTCTTCGACTATGAAACAGAGATCAGCACTGAACCCTAGAGTCCGATACGACTGGCTTTCGAGCAAGGGTGACCATTACCTTCACCCAGTGATGCACTGCAGCAGGTTCTGTCAGGTTCTGCAGAACCAGTAGCGGAAATCCCCACAGGCCATGCCCACTTGGATGGCCACGCCCACCTCCATAGCCCATAATGCAGGATGTTTGGCCACGCCCACAGATTTGGCCCCACCCACAGATTTGGCCAGCCCACAGAGTAGGTAGTAAAAAAAAATTGCAGTACATCACTGCCTTTACCTTTACCTAGACCACCTCTATGTCAGTTTCCTAGCATCTACATCAGTTTCTTAAATTACGTCTTGCATAATGCAAAATACTCTTGTGGGGTGTTAAGTACTTATGGTAAAGATATATCTATATGGATTTTTCTGAATGTTGAACTCGGATGAGAAGAGAAGCCAGAAGCCCACAGAAAGGCAGTGTTTGAAACAACGCTATGATTTAAATAGAAATAGAGTGCAATTCATCAAGTGGAGAAGACTTTGAGCAGGCAAGCATTATGCCTGCTCCATCCACCACCTCATGTGTACTCTTAATTATATAATTTTTATTGGGGAATTTTTTTTCTTAAACAAATACAAATATAAAACAATGCAAATATATGTGTACTCTATATAGATCAGTGTTTCCTAACGTGGGGCCTATGTCCCACAGGGGAATTTCAATTTCCAGAAGCCTAAGTCAGTACATTGGCTGATCAGTGCTTTGAGGAATTGACTTGAGCTTTTGGGAATTGAAGTCCCAAAACCAAAGTTTGGGAAACACTAATAAAGAAAAATATATATCTTAGTTCTTAGGATGTTTTCCCCCATTTATGCTGGTCTCATAGCTGTCCAAAGAGAGGATGCATTTAAATATGGAAGTATTGTCTGACAACCCTTCAGACAGTGGATGGTCCTCAATAATGTAGGATAGGTGGCCACCCCTCAAATGCAATGGAATTGTCACCTGTACTAACAAAAGATTCTAGATACTAACACAGGCAGAAACCCTTTGGGAAAGGCAACCTGCATGTTCCACTGGCACCGACAGAAATATAAGTATTAACCCTGTGCATAGCCATAAAGGCTGTTGCAGAAATGGGAAACGTATAGCTTTCCATATATTATGGGACTACTAACTATACAAAGCTAGGGCTGATGGGAGCTTGAGGGCTCACATGTTCCCCCATTCTGGGCTTATGTTTGATTTAAATCAGGGGTTGCCAACCTAAGGCACATGAGCCAGATCCAACCCATGGTGCCATTTCATATGCCCCCCTCCAAGGGCATTTGAGAAACAAAATGGCCACCCCTTTATAGCTGTTGAGACAAAATGGCCACCCCATTGTGCAGACAGGGCAAAATGACTGTCCGGCCCTCAAAGTTGACTGAGAGAACGTGACCCGGCCCCCAGATTGAAAAGGTTGGGAAACCCTGATTTAAATTAACAATGCATCACATATATTCACGTTGAGTCTGACATCTTGCCACAGTTTCCTAAGTATAAAGTATTCAGAAGTAATTTAGCACTCTCTTCTTCTAGGGGTTCTCTGGGGCTGTGAACCTTTCCCAAAGTAAGACGTGGTGAGCCTTCTTCCAGTTAGTGGGCTGAGGAATCGAACTCCTGACCTCTGGTTCTAAAGCCAGATACTTAGTCCATTGAGCTATGCAATCAGCTGAGTGTTTGATTTAATGGCTCGTTTTAATGACTTTTAACAGTCTGGTCAGAAGGGGGGACGGGTGAAATGAGTGGAAAGAGTGGAGAGAGAAGGAGAATCTGATTTGTCCTTTGCTCTCGTTAAAGATAAAAATGTCTCTTTTTAACATAAAAATGTCAGGATCCGATTCTACTGGAGACTGGTAAACAATGGATTGTTTGCCAGAAGTTTGTAGGTCAGGCAAGGGGAAGGACGGTGACGCACAAGTAGTATCCATTGCATCTTAACTACACAATAAATTATAGGTTTTGGGGAAAGGTTGGCTAAGTTCATTTTTCATTATCCCAGAAATTCAGGCAGTTATTATTGCAAGTGTCCCAGTACTTTTGTCTATTAGAAAGAGGAATGGAAAATGTTGATGGGATCAAAAAAATGTTAATATCTTAATTAATGCTTTTAGTCAAGACAGATTGGCAAACTGTAACTGTGGGAATATTAATTGAGGAACTGTAACACAATAGTTTGAACTCTCTCTCTCTCTCTCTCTCTCTCTCTCTCTCTCTCTCTCTCTCTCTCACACACACACACACACACACACACACACACACCTCAACATGGTAAAAAGTAACAGACAGCTTCAGGTAACCTATACCTCTGGTACAAGCAATCTTTAAATTTGACATAGATCTCAATACCATCATTAGCTGGAAGCCAAGCGATGGTATATAATACTCTGACACAAAGAGAAAGATGATGCTTGTAACCTTAGTGGGGGTGTAACTCGTCCACCCACAAATGGTTACTATACAGCAGGAGTTCTCAACCTTTTTAAGCCGGGGCCAGGTCACGCTCCCCCAGACAGCTTTGGGGGCTGGACAACCATTTTGCCCTTCCTCCACCCCACAGCACTTCCGAGTGTGGTGAAGGTGATGAAATGGGGTTGTGGCCCGCACCCGGCCCACAGGCCGCAGGTTGAGAATCCCCGCTATATAGATATGAAGTGCTGGCCCGCACTTTTAAAGCCCCTACTCTTCCTATTTATGGTGGCTTAGTGGTTAAGATGCAGAGCTTGGTATCCAGAAGGTTGGTAGGTCAGCAGTTTGAGACACAAGTGCTGTGCAACAGAGTGAGCACCCATCATTTGTCCCAGCAACTGACAACCTAGTAGTTAGAAAGCAAGAAGTTGCAAGTAGATAAATAGGTACGACTTCGGCTGGAAAGGTGACAGCATTCCATGCTCTACAGTGTCTAGTCATACCCACAGAAATGTCTGTAGACATCATAGGCTCTTTGGCTGTAAACAGAGATAAGCATCACCGCCTGGAGTCGGATATGACTGGCTTTCAAGCAAGGGTGACATTTGCCTTTAATAGATCCTCTATGTGTAATCCTTCACCTACTTCAGTATATGATAAGGATATACTGCTAATAATAATTTTGTGTCAGAAATTATTCTGGGTTGAAAGGATTTTTACTAGAGAAACTCCACTCAGGAGATGCCCGAATGAGGCTCCTTTCATGTCCCCAAGATCTTTTCCCACCAAAGTGGTCCCTATTTATCTACTTGCAATTTATTGCTTTTGAAATGCTAGGTTGGCAAGAGCTGGGACAGAGATGGGCACTCAATCCATCATGCAGAACCCAGGTCTAGAACTGCTGACTTGCTGGCCTTCCAGCTAACAAGGTGAGCTTTCTAACTGCTGAGCCACCACAGTCCCTGGATATACTGCTTATGAGGGCCCTCCTTTCTCTGGATGGGGCTCTTGGCAACTATCCCCAAATTTCTGATATTACAGCCATCCACTTTCCTAGGAACTATGCATATTTTGGACAGCTTTTGGCTGCAGCACTGTTAATCTAGACTGTTGTTCAGTTAAAGAATCCTTCATTGATTAATTCATGTGTGCTTTCATTAGTTAATTGCTAAGACTACAGTCCAAGTCACAGTGAATGTCCAAGTGAACCTACTAGAAGTGGGAAAATTCCCTCTTCAGCCTACAAAACCAAGAATTACCACCACCACCACCACCATGGTTAGTAACATGTGCATTTGCAGACTAGAGCAATCATCATGCCAGGTGGGGTGTTGTAGTTTCAAAACACCAACTTTTCTGAAGCTCGCATTCTGATTTTGTCAGTTTAGGTGATTAACCGGCTAAAACAGTTGCCAAACGCTGTAGCCTGAGTCTCAATTATTGCTAGACCAACAGCACAATCAGAGCATTTGCTGTAGGTGGTAACTTCACGTGTCACTCATCCTGATGCTGGACGCTTCCCAAAGCATTGACTAGAGGGGATGTTATTCCCCTCTGTTCTGACATTTCAGTTCAGATTAGAGAGGATTGTGGATGAACGGTACTTAGTGGATTCTGCCCACGGTGTGTTTGTCTCAATTTGAAGTCAGACAGAGTAATAACTGGGCTGGGCAACCATCCAGGACAAGCAATGCCTGTTGTGGCTATTGATCACCCTGTTGGAACAACAGGAGGCCATAAACTCTCCGGAGGGTTGAGCAGTGTAAAGAGTGCTATAAATAGTCCAACAAACAACAAAAATCCCAAAACAGTGCTTGGCCTGGGCTTAATGCCACCTTACCTCTTCTATTTCTAACATCTAAGTCTATGTGCCATCAGATATACAGCCCAAATCATACTACATCATCATGGGTCCCAAACCTAAGGCCCCTGGGCTAGATCTGGCCTCTTGCACCATGTCCTGTGGCCCTCTCCCAAGGGCATTTGAGAAGCAAAATATTTGCCCTTTGAAGCTGTAGGGACAAAATAGCCACCCCCATCATGCAGGCAAGGCAAAATGGCCTAGAAGCTGACTGAGAGAGCATGATCCAGCCCTTGGCTTGAAAAGGTTGGGAACCACTGTACTACATAAAAGAATTATAGTATCAACCATTAATTCTAAAAGGAGGACTGAAAGTTCGTTTTGGGGTTTCCTCAAAAGAATGAAGGACGCAATAATATTATCATAAAGACAAATAAATATGGGACAGACCTAAAGGGAGGAACCTTCAAAACACCTCAGAGAAGGCTGGGCCATTGCATTATACCTGATCTCATCCAGCTTCAGAAGCTAAGCAGGCTCTGGACTGTTTTGTATTGGATGGAACTCCACCAAAGAATACCAAGACAGAACTAAGAAGGGATCCTACCTGAATCTCTGAAGAACTGGTGCCAGTCAGAATTGACAATATGGACTAGATCAGGGTTCCTCAAACTTGGTTCTCCATGTACTCTTAGACTTCAGTTCTCAGAAGCCTTGATCAGCAGGAGTGCTGACTTGGGCTTCTGGTAATTGAAGTCCAAGAACACGTGGAGAGCCAAGTTTGAGGAATCCTGGACCAGATGGACTAAAGCTGTAAATGGGTATAATACAGAACCCTGTTTTCCTATGAATACTTTGAACGATAACAAAACATAGACTGTTGTGGCAAGGAAAGGAAAACAGAGAGGAGATGGGAAGACCGAATGCAGTGACCAGAATCCAAAACACCAATGTATTTCATTTCCATTATCTCTGAAATGTACAACCAGAATCCTTGCAAATGATATGGTCAAATTCTCCTAAATTAATTCCCATCATGAGGTTTGTCTTGGGAACAGGGTATTTTCCTTTTCTTTTACAACATACATATTGTTTGCTCCCCTCCCTACCCCTACTCTTGACAAAACTAGATTTTAAGCAGTCTCATAGTAATTTTAAACTCTGCAGCAAAGTTTAGCAGTGTTACTTTTTGCCTTACATAAAGCTGCCAACGTTTTCTTTTTCTTGTTTTAGGTCAAGACTGAAGCTTTGCAGCATCAAAAAAAAGTTAAGTCACTCCATCTTGGGGAATTCTGGTTATTATTCCTTTTTATAGCGAGCAGAAAGTGAAGGTAAAGGCAAAATAACACAAAGAAAATGTGAAGTGGGTTGATGATAGGAATCAATTGCCTGCATTTTATTTTCACTCCCTTTGTGGGTGATGCTGTGGAACGGTAGCCCCAAGAATTTCAAAACTGATCACTAACAGACTGCAATCCTGTGTAAAGTAAATTAAGACAGGGAGAAGAAATTGTCAACAAAGATTGTGAAAATTGACCCAACAATTTAAACAGGAGCGGGTTTGTTCAATGGAACAACTGCAAATAATTTCATTACTTATACAATATGCTACTGTGTCCATCCTTCTCATTGAGTTTAATAGGATTTGGTATGGATTATGTATACATAGGATTGTAATGTAAACTTCAGACTTATTCCATACCAAATGAAATGCCATAGGATGCTTGTTCTATCTCCCCTTTCAATTTAAAACAAGGCTGAGGGGGGTTTCTGCATAAAAAATATAAAGAAACATCCAAAATTTTGTTTCCAGTAGTTCAGATTTAAAAATAGAGTTGTATTGAATGACACAATGTGATTTACAGATTTTTAATGTGAGTATTGGTACTAATACTCCATACAGAACCTCCATACAGAAACCTCCATACCGTCAGCAAAAACAAGACCTGGAGCAGACTGTGGCTCAGATCACAACCTACTGATCGCAAAATTCAGGCTTAGACTAAAGAAAATAGGGAAAACAGGGAGACCAGAAAGATATCACCTAGACAGCATCCCTAAAGAACACACGGTGGAGGTGATGAACAGATTTAATGGCTTAGACTCGGTAGACAGAGTACCGGAAGAATTATGGACGGAGATGAGGGACATCATGCAGGAAGCAGCAAAGAAAACCATACCAAAAGAAAAGAAGAGTAAGAAAGCAAAGTGGTTGTCTGATGAGGCTCTTAAAATAGCAGAGGAAAGAAGGAACGCAAAAGTCAAAGGAGAAAGGAAAAACTACAACCATTTGAACACAGAATTTCAAAGAAAAGCAAGGAGAGATAAGGAAAACTACCTAAAAGAACAGTGCAGAGAAATGGAGGAAAACAACAAAAGAGGCAGAACCAGAGATCTTTTCAAAAAAATTGGGGAAATCAAGGGAACATTTAAAGCAAAAATGACCATGATAAGGGACAAAGATGGAAAGGAGCTAGCTGATGCAGAAGAAATTAAGAAAAGATGGAAAGAGTACACAGAGGAACTTTACAAAAAGGACCTCAACACTCCTGATAATCACAATGATGAAGAAATTGAACTTGAGCCAGACATCCTGGAGAGCAAAGTCATAAAGGCCCTAAAGAGCACTGCAAACAACAAAGCTAGTGGAGATGATGGTATCCCAGTTGAATTTTTCAAAGCACTAAAAGATGATGGCATCAAATTACTGCATTCAATATGCCAGCAGATTTGGAAAACAAAACAGTGGCCACAGGATTGGAAAAGATCAGTATACGTCCCAATCCCAAAAAAGGGCAATGCCAAAGAATGTTCAAATTATCGAACAATCACGCTCATTCCACATGCCAGCAAGGTGATGCTCAAGATAATACAGGACAGACTTCAGCAGCATGTGGAGAGAGAATTACCAGAGGTGCAGGCTGGTTTCAGAAGAGGCAGGGGGACTAGAGACCACATCGCCAACATACGCTGGATCATGGAGAAAACAAAGGAATACCAGAAACAAGTTTACTTTTGTTTTATTGACTACACTAAGGCATTTGACTGTGTGGACCACAACAAGATGTGGCAAGTAATTAAAGAGATGGGAATACCAGAGCACCTCATATGCCTCCTGAGAAATCTGTACATGAACCAAGAAGCAACAGTTAGGACAGAACATGGAATAACAGAGTGGTTTGGAATAGGAAAAGGAGTAAGACAAGGCTGCATTTTGTCACCATGCTTATTCAACCTATACACAGAACACATAATGCGCAGTGCAGGGATGGAGGAATCACAATATGGGATTAAAATTGCTGGGAGAAACATAAACAATCTGAGATATGCAGACGATACCACCCTAATGGCAGAAAGTGAGGAAGACCTAAAGAATCTCTTGAGTGGGCTGAAGGAGGAGAGTGCAAAAGCTGGCTTGAGACTCAATATCAAGAAAACCAAGATAATGGCAACAGGCCCCATCAGTTCCTGGAAAATAGACGAGGAAGAAGTAGACGCAGTGACAGATTTTACTTTCTTAGGATCAAAGATCACTGCAGATGGGGATTGCAGCCATGAAATAAAAAGGCAACTGATTCTTGGGAGACAAGCAATGAGAAACCTGGGGAACATAGTGAAAAGCAGAGACATCACCTTGCAAACAAAAATTAGAATAGTCAAAGCAATGGTTTTCCCAGTAGTAATGTACGGATGTGAGAGCTGGACAATTAGGAAGGCTGAACGCAGAAGAATAGATGCCTTTGAAATGTGGTGTTGGAGGAGGGTTTTGAGAGTCCCCTGGACAGCGAGGAGAACAAATAGGTCAATCTTAGAAGAAATTAACCCTGACTGCTCATTGGAAGGTCAAATAGTAAAGATGAAGCTAAAATACTTTGGACATCAAATGAGAAGGGAGGATTCACTTGAGAAGGCATTGACGTTGGGAAAGGTGGAGGGCAAAAGAAGAAGGCGGAGGTCAAGGATGAGATGGCTAGATGGTATTGTAGACACAATGGGCACAGAGCTGGGAGGGCTGAGGGGGATGGTGGAGGACAGAGGCGCCTGGAGGAAAATGGTCCATGGGGTCGCAAAGGGTCGGAGTCGACTGTGCAACTGAACAACAACAAATTGGTACTAATGCCCTTTCTGTGAAGCATATTGAACACTGTGCTTCTCTGAACAAAATGAGGTTAATGACAGCAGTAACCCTCTACTAATGGCAACAGAGGCAGCCATTTTTGTAAAAACTTGGTGGCCACCATTTTGAATTTTCCAAAATCCAGAACAGGTAAAGAAAATACAATGGTAGCTTTCTTCTTCTTCTTCTCCTCTTCCTCCTCCACTTCACACACATAAGAACAGCCTTGCAGTAACAGGCCACAGGAGCCCATCCAGTCCAGCATTGTGTCTCACACAGTGGCTCACCATTTGCTTCAGGGTATTACCAAGCAGATGCCTTCACCTGCTTAGGATTCCCTGGAAATGGCATTGAGAGATATCCTGCATATCTCTCCAACCCGGAGGTTGTCCTTAGGTATCCATAATTATAGCCATTGATACCCTTGTCCTCCATGAACTTGTCTAATCCTTTCTTAAAGCTGTCAAGACTGACAGCTGTCACCACTTCTTCTGGCAGGGAGTTCCATAGACCAGCGATCCTCTGGGTGAAAAAGTACTTTCTCTTATTTGTTTGAGAACTAGTACCCAAAAGTTTCATGGAGTGTCCCCTAGTTCTAGGGTTGTGCGATAAGGAAAACAGTTTTTCCTTATCTACTTTGTCCACACTGTGCATGATTTTATAAACTTCAATCAGGTCACCTCTTAGATGCCGTCGTTCAAGAGTGAAGAGGCCCAACCGTTGCAGCCTCAGATGGTAAGGAAGGTGTTCCAGTCCCCTAATCATTCTCGTCGCCCTCCTCTGCACTTTTTCCAGCTCCATAATATCCTTCTGGAGGTATGGCGACCAGAACTGTACACAGTATTCCAGATGGGGCCTCACCATAGATTTATAAAGAGGCAAAATGACACTTGCTGACTTATTTTCTATACCCTTCCTAATGATCCCTAGCATTGAGTTTGCTTTTTTCACTGCTGAGGCACACTGGGTTGACACCTTCATTGAGCTGTCCACCAGGACACCAAGATCCTTTTCCTGGTTTGTCGCAGAGAGTTCAGAACCCATCAGTTTATAAATGTAATTGGGTTTTTTTGCCCCAACATGCATCACTCTGCACTTACTAATGTTGAAGCTCATTTGCCACTGTTTTGCCCACTCCCCCAGTGTCAAGAGATCCCTCTGGAGCTCCTCACAATCTCTTACAGTTTTCACTACCCTGTATAATTTAGTGTCATCAGCAAATTTGGCTACCTTGCTATTTACTCCTACTTCTAGATCATTTATGAAGAGGTTGAAAAGCAGGGGTCCCAGTACTGAACCTTGGGGGACCCCACTCTTTACTTCCCTCCACTTGGAGAAGTGTCCATTTAGTGCTACCCTCTGTTTCCTGTCCCTTAGTCAGTTGCTGATCCAGAACAAGACCTGTCCCTTTATTCCATGACTGGAAAGTTTGTTCAAGAGCCTTTGGTGCGGGACCTTGTCAAAAGCCTTCTGAAAGTCCAAATAATCAATGTCAACTGGATCCCCCTTATCCACATGCTTGTTGACACTCTCAAAAAATTCCAACAGATTAGTGAGGCATGATTTGCCCTTGCAAAAGCCATGTTGGCTCTCCTTTAGCAACACTTTCTCTTCTATGTGCCTATTAATTCTATCTTTTAGGATGGTTTCCATCACTTTACCTGGGACACATGTCAAACTGACAGGTCGATAATTTCCTGAATCACCCCTGGATCCTTTTTTGAAAATTGGTGTTACATTCGCTACCTCCCAGTCATCAGGCACAAAGCCTGATTTGAGGGAAAGATTATATATTTTGGCTAGGAGATCAGCAATTTCATCTTTAAGTTCCCTGAGAACTCGTGGATGGATGCCATCTGGTCCTGGTGATTTGTTGGCATTTAGTTTAATAAGACATGCAAGGACCTCCTCCCTGGTTATTTCTATCTGGCTTAATTCTTTGGTTTCCCTCCCTACGAAGATAGGCTCTGTTTTGGGCATGTGGCCTCTGTCTTCTTCAGTGAATACCGAAGCACAGAATTCATTGAGTCTCTCTGCAATCTCTGTTTCCTCTTTAATAGCCCCTTGCCTTCCATTGTCATCTAATGGTCCAATGGCCTTCCTAGTTGAGTTCTTACTTCTAATGTACTTAAAGAAGTCTCTGTTATTTCTCTGAGTGTGTTTAGCTATACGCTCCTCAAAGTCTTGCTTTCCTTTCCTGATTGTTGCCTTGCATTTGTTCTGCAGGTATTTATGTTTCTGCCTGCTGTCCTCATTCGGACAAGCCTTCCATCTTCTAAATGAGCTTTTCTTGCTTTTGATCACTTCCCGAACAGCTCCTGTAAGCCACATCGGAGTCCTCTTGGACCTGGCAGTGCCCTTTTTCCTTTTGTGTATGCATTCCAATTGGGCCTCTGTTATTGTTTTTGTAAACAGCCTCCATGCCTCTTGGAGTGTTTGGACTCTCTCAATTTTCCCTTTCAGCTTCTTTTTTACTAGTTTCCTCATTTTGGGGAAATTTCCTTTTTGAAAATTTAAGGTCTCTGTGTTAGATTTTATCAGTGACTTGCGGTCTATGATCAAGTTAAACATAATTGAGTTATGGTCACTGTTCCCTATTGGATCAGTCACATTAACATCTTGCACCAGATCCTGAGTATTACTCAGGATCAAGTCAAGGATTCTTGTACCTCTAGTTGGGTCTTAATTATTTAACATATCTAGACACACACAAACCAAATAAACCCATTAGCCTGTTGTTCTCTCTCAATCTGACCTCTGTCATAGGATTTTTGAGAGGGTCAATTGATAAAGTGAGCCACATACAACTCAGTGAGGTCACTAGAAGAAAGTACGGGGATATGAGGTGGTGATATCAGAATGTAAAGAGGCCATGGAGGCTTGGTGGTTAAGAGACAGCTTGATGACTGGAAATTTGGCAGGCCAGCAGTTCAAGGCCTGAGTGTTGTGCGACGGAGTGCGCTCCCATCATCTGTCCCAGCTCCTGCCAACCTAGTAGTTTGAAAGCAAGAAATTGCTTTCAGTAAAATCATGGTTCACTGCTGGATTTGTAGCACAGTATAGATTATGGAGGAGGAGGAGGAAATTGAATCAATCTGTATGGAAGGGCTGTGCCAGCACAAGGACAGTTTTACTGGCACAAGAAGGGGCAGCACAGGCTCAGTGGTTAAGAAGCTTGCCTTGTTAGCTGGAAGGCTGGCAAATCGGCAGTTCGAGAGCCAGGTACTGCATGACAGATTGAGTGTCTGTCTCTGTCCCAGCTCTTGGGGACATGAAAGGAGCCTCATTTGGGTGTTCCCTAAGTGGTGTTTCTTCCAAAAAATCCCCTTTCAACCCAGAATAAGTTCTGACACAAAATTATTATACTGGCGCAAAAGGCTTCGGACTACTCCAAACCCACTATCTCCCCCATATCTTGGAGTTTGGATTACTCTGATAAATAAACTAATGAATCTCTTCTGTTTCCCCAATTTTCCTCACAACATATAAACTGTGAAACTTTCACAATGAAACCAGCCAGCATCCCTCCATTTTCCAGAAAAGGATGTGTCAATACAGCCATAAAACCATGCACGGGTGGTTCCAGCAAGTTTCAGGATCATTACTCTGAGATAATTTAAAACCGCGGCATGGCAGCGCAACGGCCAGGAAGAGCAGAGCTCAAGCTCGCTGCCATGAAAAGGCCATGTGTTTCACACTGCGCTTCTCACTCTATTTGGTAATCATCTGCTCTTGCTGCTGCCTCTGGCATTTGCAGAGTCGGATAGGGAAAACAGTCATCTGATTTGTTGCTTACAATAGAAAAGCCAATTAAATCATGAAGCTAGGAGCACCGGCACTGTTTACCTGGACACCGCACAGCATTCGACAGCTGCACACGGGAAGGGGGAGTACAATAAAACCTGATATTTGAAATGAATTTCCTTCCTTAGTTAGGCCTTTTGAGATTCTGCCTTTCGCAGCCACCTCCTGCGCATGAACCAGCTTGGATTAAAATAAAGAAGCCATGAGTGCAGAATGAAATATGGTGGAACACTTCTGTGTAAACATATTTTTAGCCACGCAGCAGGTCTACAATGGATTAACCCCTGGCCATTCCATAGAGGACAGGAGTGTTCTAGGTTAATGATGGTGTTTATCTTAATAATTTAATGATTTAACAGTGGCTCTGAAGTGCTGAATTCTGGCCATTCCTGCAGAGGACTGTATGGATAGCCTTACTAAAGGATGGACCTTCTATTAAGCAGAGCAGGATAGTCTGAAGGACTGTCACTTCAGGTTACAAATGCAAAGTTTCACTCTTGTTCTTGTTCATGATAGTAAGTGTCTTGAACTGCGTACCCTTGGGAACTGCAACCTTGTGCCTGCTAATCTTTCTCATACTAGGCCAGGCAAAAGAATCTAGGAATGAACTCACCAAAAGGTGGCTTCATTTTGGCCATTTCACATCTGGCCTAGACACAGAAAATGTTGTTCATGGGGCTACCCAAAAGAGTTTCAGAACCTTGGAGAGCTCCATCAATGTTCAGATAAGGCCATAGTGGTACCACTTCCTCATTGGCCCTGGACTACTGGACTCACACTACCGGCAGGGAATATAAGCAGTTTCCCAGAAGGTCTTGAAATGAATCTTCCTTGACATCTCAGAGAGCTGCTATCAATCAATATGTGCCACATGAACCGATTTCCTCTAGTGCTGTTTTCCGACAGCCTTATTCTTTCAATAATACTTCTTTCTATTTTAGTAGGAAGGATGCTACCTGCCCCCCAAAAAATCAATATCTTATCCCTTTCTCTTAAACATATTCAATTTCACTATAAAGAGCACTGGGAACAATAAGTCTGAAAGTGATGCTTTTTGCTTGTCTCGAAAGGATCTTGATTTAATCATGCAAGTTATGTTAGCACTGTTTAGATTTCCTTGAGATTCATCCAACCCAACACAAACTGTGGGACTCCCATGACTGATTCCCACTGGTAAATCATTTACAGTGCTCATTGCCACCTAATTGGGGTTCAATGAAGTGGGTAATTCAAATGCTGTGGAGCCTGAGGATCTAAAGAAATATTTAAGGGCCCTTAAAAACAGCAAGCAGAAGAGAAAAATGCCTGCTATCAATTCAGATAGTGTGGGTCTCACTTACGACATGAGTGCCATAACTAGTGACACTAGTGGGTCTTCCACCTTCACAATAGCACAAAGCTTTAAATTCCACACTGAGGGACAAGCCTGACAAGATGATCAGCTCCAAATTTAGAAACTGTACTCCCTGCAGAAGGACAAAGACTATGAGGAAGACCCAGAGGAATATGGAGAGATAAAATCAAAGAAATATTACAAGAACATCAAATAATGCAAGTGAAGGCCACTAGAAGTGCCAGAACAAGAACCTTACATCTCCCTCGGCACCCAATGGGTTAAAATAGAAAACAAGGAAGAAAAGAAGGCGACTCCCTGTTACTATTTTAAAAAGAGTCTGATTGTCTTAGCATTGTCTTTGTATTTTGCAAATTGTTTGATGATTGGTTACCAAGAAGTAAACATGGACTTCATCTCCAAGTCTAACTGCTCAAGCACAAAGCTCTGAGGGCATGGCACCCTTGGAAGGAAAATTTGCTCTCAACTTTGAATAACAAGCTCACCAGCATCCGTGGTCTGACTGCAAATAGCACTGCACTGTGCTACACTACTTTAACGATGGCTGTCCAGAAAGAGATAAAGAACAAAAAGATGAGGAGCTAGTGAGTCTATGGCAAAGCTGAGCTCGGAACCACTACTCATCCTGGTTATTAGCATATTAGCTAGGGTATACAGAAAGATCCTCCTCAAAGATTGTAGATACCTTTTACACTTCTGAACCACAATTGGATGTACCCTTGCTTTGCCGGCTAATCATTCTCACATCAGATCCTGGACATGAGGAGGAAGAGGAGGGGAAGAAGAAGAAGAAGAAGAAGAAGAAGAAGAAGAAGAAACATAGTAGCTAGCTGAATAACTCAATATCGTTGTCACCTGCTGTAACGTTTGGAGACAGTGACCAGAGTATAGAGCAGGGGTTCCCAACTTTTTTATGCTACTGGCCTGACTATGCTCCCTGGACAGCTGAGCGGGCCTGACTACACCTGACTACACCCCGGAAGCCATAAATGCACCCACTTCTGAGTTGATGACAGGCACGGGATGTATTTACACATGTGCGAGTGCATTTTATCCCTGGCACAAATGTGTCCGCTTCCACTTCCAGAAGTGGCAAGGGCCACCATGGGCCACATGAAATGGTATGTGGGCTGAAGCTAGCCCGCGGGCCATAGGTTGGGAACCCCTGGTATAGAGGAAGCAGACATTGCAGGTTCAATTCTCCATGGGGAGTCCTGGGAAGATAGCCAAGATCTGCAGACAGCCAATGCAGATGACATGCAGCTCTATCTCCTTTTCATAATTGGCAGTGGATACTAGAAGGTCCTAGACCTAGATCCTTGTCTGACTGTAATAATAGACAAGATGAGGGCAAACAAGTTGAGGTTGAATCCAAATAAGATGGAGACCTTGTTGGTTGGAGGGTCCTACTCATTGGGTGATTACCATCCTACTCTGGATGGGGTGGTTCTTCCCCCTGAAGGATCAGGTTTGGGATCTGGGTGTGATCTTGGACCCAGCTTTCTGCATGGCGAGATAAATATCTGCTATGGCCAGATCTGACTTTTTGTCACCTCAGGCAAATTGCTCAGCTTCACCCTTTCCTAGATAGGAAATCCTTCCTGACACTGGTTCATGCATTGGTAACCTTGAAGCTTGATTACTGTAATGCACTCTACATGGGGCTACCTATGGAGAGGGTAAGGAAGTGACAGTAGGTGCAAAATGCACTTAAATGCCATCACCATTAAAATTGTACTTATAATGTATACTTTATAAAGTATGAAGGCCACTAGAAATGCCAGAACAAGAACCTTGCATCTTCCTTGACACCTGATAGAGTAGAACAGCGATGACCAACCTTGGCACTCCAGGTGTTCTGGGACTTCAATCACCAGAAGCCTAAGTCAGCACTTCTGGTGATCAAGGCTTCTGGGAATTGAAGTCCAGGAACAGCTTGGGTGGCAAGGTTCACCATCACTGGAGGAGAAGAAGAAGAAGAAGAAGAATTTGATTGTTTTCTTGCTCTGTTGTTGTTTATTTGACTTATTTTTATATAGTATGTTGATAGATGTTTAATCTTCAATTTTTGTATTTAATCTGCCCAGAGTGACTGATACAATCAGATGGGTGGGATACAAATAGAACAAATAAATAAATAAACATTCTGTAATAAATTCATGTTTTATTATTTTCTCTTTTTAATGGAAGCTTATGCTAAAGTCCATGATTCTATGCCATAAAAACTGAGGATACAAAATATTGTAAAATGTGTGGTTATTTCTTAATGATGAACAAGGGAGGGGGGTTAGTCATTGTGAAGAACAGGTTTTCTAAATGAAAAATATACAGCATTGAAATATTTCAACTCACACCAGAATATGGGCCCAAAGATCTCTGGGTCATTTGGATATTTACATTTGCTTCCCTTCTCTAGTTTGTATCAAAGTATAATTCCTTACTAAAAGCTTCCCATTAAATTGCCATTTTCTTCTTTGCAATTAGCCTCAAAGTTGGCTAATATAATTCTTTTCCATAATGAATGCACAGTACTCTGCAACTAAATGCCATAATTTCAACTGATCTCTTTCTAGAGTCTATTTAGCTTCAATAATTTAAATTATTTATAAGGTCAGCCCAATGACTTAGGGGATTAAGTCAATCATCTTGTAGTGGAAAAGGTTCAGCTATTCTTGAACTTGTGGCATCAAGGGAAAAAGCAAAATTGGCATCCCAAATAATGGACAATTTGTGATCACTCTGTCCAGCCAAGAAAGCAAATGCTGCAATTATTCGTAGAGAGAAAAATCTTGTTATACAAATGCTGTTATTAGTAGTAGCAGTATTTCTTCAGGTACCATAGAAGTTAAAAATGAAACAAATGTTAGCTTCACCACCTACAATGGTTGATAATCATATTCTCAAAAACACCAAGAAAATGAAAAATAATTGCTTTGAACTCAACTATCAGAGTCCCCTGCTCTTGAGGGCTGCAGAATCCTGGGGAAGGTGGTTCAAAAAGTAACTTTTCCAAGCTCTGATTACAGCAAACATTTCTTACATTGGTTTCACAACCTGCTGCAAAGAATTGAAGGAACTGTAGTTTTATGAAGATGCTAACTATTCTCCATCTGCCTTCCCTATTGTGTGTGTGTGTGTGTGTGTGTGTGTGTGTGTGTGTGTGTCCATTCCCTTCTTCTGGGGGTGATCATGGTACAGTGCAGCTTGGCCAAGTCTACACAGGCTGGCTCTTCTTGCAAGAGACACAGTGGAGAATCAAACTCTTAAACTCTGACTCCCCAGCCAGACACCTAATTCACTTACCTATTCAGCCAGTGTTCCCTTATACCAGGAGTTCTCAACCTTTTAAAGCTGGGGGCCAGGTCACTCTCCCTCAGACAGTTTTGGGGGCCAGATGGCCATGTTGCCCTTCCTTCACCACATGGCACTTCCTGGCATGGTGGAGGTGGTGGTGGGCCACATAAAAGGGTGCTGCAGGCCGCATCTGGCCCACAGGCCACACGTTGAGAATCCCTGCCTTATACTTTCATAGAATTACAATGACCTGGATTTCATGAGAGAGGCAAAGACTATCTATGAAGTAGACAATTTCAGATCTCATCTTTTATTGATACAACCATACTTTGCCCCAAATGAGGGAGAATATTACAAGGCTGAAATACAGTTAACAGAGTTAACACATAAGAGCCTGAAGATAAATCACTATGCAGCTCCAGTACAGTTCTGTATGAGCTGGGCAGAGCAGGCCCTTCCTTCCTTCCTTCCTTCCTTCCTTCATTCATTCATTCATTCATTCATTCATTCATTCATTCATTCATCAATCTCCAATTAGCAAGTTACCCGGGGCAGTGTATGTGCTATAATTAAAAATCCAAACATCAAGACACAACCACATAACAATCCAAATCCAGAAAATAGAATAGATAAAACATAACTTACAAAGAAAATGACAACTATCACATCATTACTCTAAATCAGTGATTAGACATAGTGAAAGAGCAACTTCAAGCATTGGCCCCACAGTCTGTCATCTGTTTCCTAAGGAAGCCTCCTCTGAGCCAGGCAACGTTACCACTACTCTTGCAGGTAAGACTCAGCAACTGGCTTCTCTACATGGAATGAGAGAGGGACAGCCTCTTCTCTTTCACCTCTAACAATAGCAATTACACTTATAATACCACCCCATAGTGCTTAGCACACTCTCTGGCCAGTTTGCAAGGGAATTAGTATTTTGCCCCCAGAGTTGCCTCGGTGAATGGGGCGGCAATACAAATCTAAAAAAAATAAAATAAACATGCTGGGTACTTATTTTACTGGCTTCATTTTGAAAATCAATTGTATTTTGAGAGTTAGAATCATTTTTTTATTGTGATATGTAAGGGAATAGAAATGCAGGCTTGTGTTTTTTGAATCAGCAATGGAGATTTCTGAGGGTTGTTCTCTGAAGGGGAGGAGATATGTGGCATTCTGGGTTGTTACTGGGGAATAATTGTGTGATAGACATAACAATTCAATCTTGTGGTATGAAGAAACAAAACCTAAGTTTGGCTGGACATTGCGTACTGTGGAGAAATTGGCTGGAATCCTTAAAATGAAGGGTCAAAGTTGAGAACTGGAGAGTGAAATAAAAGGAAGGGGGAGGAGAAAGGATGCTCTCTTTGCCATGCTTCACATCAGAGGGATACATGAGTAGAACTTAGTCAACATGTAGTACTCTAATAGATTTAATCAGGCCACAGCCTGAAGCTAGTTATGGTTTTTATTTTCACATGTGAAATGGCTAGAATGCAAATCTTATTCCTATGCTATAAACTTTTTTATAATCTTTGAAACTTAACAATAAAGCATGTTTGGAACTCAGAATCTTTGTGTCTGTTTATTGGAGACCAGACCTGAGCTGAGATCTAGTGCCTTGGCCAAGCACTATAATTGAAGTAATTTTAAATACACTTGCACATGCACGCTAGCCCATAAACAGGCAAAGAGTCCAAGCGTCACACAAGGGGTATGAGCTCTACAGAGAAGGTACAGATTGCTAGCAAAGGTGGGGGAGATGTTATGGTGTGTAAGGGGGCAGAGGTGTTAATCCTTCCAGGCAGGGTCAGGTAAAAACTCCAATCATCACACGATATAACACATTTTAAAGAAGCTCTTGCTTAGGTTGAAAAAAGAGAGTGCAAAAGTTGGCTTGTGACTCAACATCAAGAAAATCAAGATAATGGCAACAGGCCCTATGACTCCCTGGAAAATAGATGGGGAAGACGTAGAAGCAGTGACAGATTTTACTTTCCTAGGATCCAAGATCACTGCAGATGGTGACTGCAGCCATGAAATAAAAAGATGAATAATTCTTGGGAGACAAGCTATGCAAAACCTGGGGAACATAATTATAAGTAAAGACATCACCTTGCAAACAAAAGTCTGCATAGTCAAAGCAATGGTATTTCCAGTAGTAATATATGGATGTGAAAGCTGGACCATAAGGAAAGCTGAGTGCAGAAGAATAGACACCTTTGACATGTGGTGCTGAAAGAGAATTTTGAGAGTACCTTGGACAGCAAAGAAAACAAATAGGCTGATTATTTTTATTTATTTATTTATTTATTTAAATTTATATAGCCGCCCTTTCACCAGAGCGACTCCGGGCAACTTACAAAAGCATAAAACATCCAATTAAAACACTATAAATCCCATTAAAACATATGAAAACCCATAAGAACTCACCCACCCAACCCATCTGAAGAGAGGGACAATCATTTCACAAGCCACTGGGTGGGGACCACCTCCCCATCCATGCCCAACACCTGCCCTGCTAGCCAGGTTTTGAGTCCTTTTCTAAAGGTCAGCAGCTCTGTCTGCAGCTGCATTTCTGCCTGTAGGAGGTACCATAGGGCCAGGGCAGACACAGAGAAGGCCCTCTTCCTTGTGCTAAAGAGGCGAGCCTCCCTAGCTGATGGTACCACCAGAGAGCCCCTCTGGTCTGCTCTGGTTGGGCGGGCAGACATTCTTGGGGCAATGCGGTCTCTTAGGTATCCTGGCCCACTACCATGCAGGGCTTTAAAGGTCATAACCAGCACCTTGAATTGCACCCGGAGGCAAACTGGTATCTAGTGCAGCTCCCGGAGCAGTGGGGAGGCACAGGCATAGTGCCCACATCCCATCACCACCCGGGCAGCCACATTCTAGACCAGCTGTAGCCTCTGAATGGTCGTCAAGGGCAGCCCCATGTAGAGCGCATTACAATAATCTAGTCTGGAGAGACAAGCTAAAGGAATCAACCTTAAAGGAAATCTTAAAGGAAATCAATCCTGACAGCTCCTTGGAAGGTCAAATATTGAAGATGAAGCTAAAGTACTTTGGACATCGAATGAGAAGAGAGAATTCACTTGAGAAAGCCTTGATGCTGGGAAAGGTTGAGGGCAAAAAAAGAAGGGGGCAACAGAGAATGAAATGGCTAGATGGCATTGTTGATGCAAAGGGCACAAAGCTGGGCAAGTTGAGGAGGATGGTAGAGGATAGGGGTGCCTGGCGTGCAATGGTCTATGGGGTTACAAAGGGTCCGACCCGACTATGTGACTCAACAACAACATGGTGGCAGTATGGTACACTTGACCTGCCAGATGTTTTTGACCTACCAGTTCAACACCCCTTGCCATTGTCCATGTTGATTGGGGCTGATTTAGGCTAAAGCCTCTGGAGACGCAAAGATTTTTCAACCCTGTTTTATGCCCTGCCATATACTTAAAAAAACTCCCTGTCCCCATTTTTCAGTCCCAAGTAGGTGACAAAAACAAGGTACTGTATATCAATACTTTGGAGGGCTAATTGAATAAAGTCCAATTGTCAGACCCAACTCAAGTAGACACACTGAATCAATCTGAATGGAGTGATTCAACACTTTTGTAAGTCCCATTGATTCATTGGGTCTATTGACATACACAGAAGGAGCCTCCTCAAAGACTGTGGTATTTTTAAACCACAATTGAATGTATCCTGGTAATGGCAACCTTGTGTTGTCAGCTAATCTTTCTCACACTAGATCAGGCAAAAGGAACTGCAGAATGAACTCACCAAAAGGTACCTTCATTTTGGCAGTTTCACATCTGGTCTATTTATTTATTTTATTTATTTATTTAGTCGTATTTATATATGCCGCCCACTCAGGCAGAACCCGACTCAGGGCAGCATTACAACAAATTCTAAAAACATATAAAAACACTTTAAAAACCCCATATCTCACCCACTTAAAAAAACCACGGAGGAGGAGGAGAAGGTCTATTCTGCTCGAAGCTAACAATTTCATTCAGGCCACACATGCCTGATGGTCCTCTCTGGCCCAGAAGGTCACAATTTGAGGTAACCAGGTGTACTGTAAGTGAAAATGATGCTGTTCCTAGCATTAAAAGAGCATTAAAATGACTACTCTCGCTTACTTTTTAATTGGAGTCTACATGCATCATTTGAAGCATGTTTGACTTTTATGCTGTGAGAGTCAAGGATATTGTCTGAGTTGTGATCCTTTGTGCAACATGATTGAGAAACTCTACGGTGAGAGAACAAGAGGAGAAAGGAAAGTGCCCTTATGGAAACATTAAATTTTTAAAACGTTTGGTTCGATGCCCTTTGGAGTCAACTTCACAGCCCTCTCCTTTGACCTTAACCCACCTTCATTCCATTTTGTCTTCAAATGAAACCATACTTCCACCAGGAGAATTCAACTGGAACTAATTGTTTTATTAAATAATATTTTACTTGGAGCCATTTGCTCCCAGCACCAAGCAAGGAAGCGAAATAATGGGGGTGGGGGTGGGCTGTACAAGAAATGACTCTTGTTATGTCTGTAGCAAATCTAGGTCAGAAATTCAGAAAGACGTCTTAGCAAATGGGTTGTAATCAAGTTGAAAGACAAATGAATTCTCTCCTTTTGCAGGCATGATGGGCAGAGCTGGGGAAAAGAAGGCAAGATGAATTGGAAAAAATGATTGACTTTGTGAATTCCAATACTCTTGAGAATACAAAAAAACCCTAATAATTATAAAAAGGATTTAATCACTTTCACAACACAAAAAGGCCCCCAATAGGCAAATGAGCAGAATGAGCTTGACTGCATTTTTAGTACAGAAGCAGTGCTTGGAAGTTGTACATTGCAAGCAGCAGAATTGCCTGTTGATTATTTGTTTGTTTGTCTTTTCTTAATGAGGACAGAAGAACATTTCATTTCAGAAGTGGGGAAATGGAACAAAATGTTCTTTATCGGTTTTGCATATACTATTTTTCTAATTGCTATGGAAAGTTAACTGGCTGGAGAGCTCAGTGAGTTAGGCATCTGGCTATAGAACACACCTGTCAACCGCGTCTCTGGACAATCCGGGACCTGCGCAGAATGGTTCTGCGCAGGTCGCTTTTTACGCATGCGTAAAAGCCTTCTACACATGCATAAAAGCAACTTGTGCAGAACCATTCTGTGCAGGTCCCGGATTGTCCAGAAGGCTTCTATGATCCCCTTCTGCACAGAAGCCTTCTACGCATTCATAGAAGGGCTCTACGCAAGCGTAGAAGGGTTCTATGCATGCGTAAAAGCCTTCTACGCATGCGTAGAAGTGAGCTGCGCAGAAGGGATGTGCAGTAACGCCTTTCCTCCCACTGCCAAATTATGGGGTTTTGGCAGCTCCGGGCGGGAAATGGCGAAAATCGGCACTGAAAAACGGGAAATCCCGGCAAATCCGGGAAGGTTGACAGGTATGCTATAGAACCAGATGTGGCCTTGGTAAACTACACAGTTCCATTTTGATCAATGGTAAAACCAAGAAGACAGCTTCATTTTAGAAGTCTGTATGTTATTTTGTAATCAGACATAACCAACATACAGAAGATGCATTGCCTCAGTGTGAATACAGAGGTTCCAACAGCTAAAGAAGAAAGAAAAGAGCAGAGGGAATTACCCATCTGCCCCACATTTTAAAAGAATTAGCCCAGACATTATGCCGTTAATAATCACTTGAGATAGGGAGCAAGGATATTCATTAATTAAGATGATGAATTGCTCCCACAACCCCAAAGCTTTACAAGATATGGTGGCTTTCAGACACTGCCAATGGACCTTAGCAATGCCCTTCTCTTCATCTGGCACAATGACAGCTGTTGGGTTAAACACGTTGTCTATTTTCAGTAGGACAGCTGTGTTACTCTGATGTTGTGAATCCAATAGACAGTCTTGTGGCAAATTAAAAGGCCTTCAGGTTTTGCTTGGCTTAAGCTTTCATGGACTGCATTTTAGTTGCATGTGACAAAGTGGACCATAGTCCAGGGCAGTGGTGATGAACCTTTTAGAGACCGAGTGCCCAAACTGCAACCCAAAACCTACTTATTTATCACAAAGTGTCAACACAGCTACAGGGAGGAAGGAAATGCTCCCGTTGGGCTGCTAGGCAGAGGGGTGGGGGTGAACTCTGTGCTGGGGGAGGGAGGAAGTACTCCCATTGGGCTGCTAGACAGGGGGTGGGACAAACTCTGTGCTGGGGTGACTGCACGAGTGCCCACCGGAAGGGCTCCGAGTACCACCTCTGGCACGTGTGCCTTAGGTTCAGCACCACTAGTCCAGGGAAACCTTGCCCAGATAATACTTTTGCTACAGAATTCAACAAGAATTGGGCCTTCAGGGTAGGTGTTCTATGATATTGTCATCTGAAACATTGTGAACAAAAACCCCAAGTTTTACTCAAATGCCATGTATAGATTTTCCTTAGATGAAAAATGAACAAAAACAAAGTTTGCCCAACAGATGTATTGGAGGGTTGTTGTTGTTTTTTGTCCCTGTCATTGTAAAACACATGGACAAAAAAAGTTCCATGATGCTGTGAAGCAAAAGTGACATACTGTGATTATTAATAGGTTGGCCCTTATCAAGAAAAATTAAAATGTTGTTCTATTAGGGACAGGAAATTGAAGAGCGCATTTCCACCAATACTCCGTATATTGGAACTGAATTTGATGTCAAAACATAACCAAAACTCACTCCAGGTAATGTTGCTCACAAATCGAGGTACCCAATGATGGTGTAGTGGATATAGTGACATCCTAGAGCAAAACAGATCCGGGTTATAATTTTGATTTGGGCATGTAACTCAGGAGGGAGACACTGGTAAAACTACTCCTTAAATATCACACTTACCTTGAAACCCCTATTAGAGTTGCTATATGTTTGATGTAATTTGACAGCTCATAACACATATACAATTCACAAACAGTGACATATAATTATTTCTATTGTTATTAATTGATTAATTGTGTGCCGGCCAGTCAGTCCAGACTTATGGTGACCCTTTTTGGAGTTTTCTAAGTAGCGAAAATATATAGGCTGCAGTGTCTTAGTGGTTAGGACACTAAGCCAGATAACCAGAAGTTTGGCAGGTCAGCAGTTCGAGAACCGAGTGCTGCATGATGAAGTGAGCTCCCATTGTCTGTCCCAGTTCCTGCCAACCTAGCAGTTCAAAAGCAAGAAATTGCAAGTAGATAAATAGGTACTAGTTCAGCTGGAAAGGTAACAGCATTCTGTGCACTCCAGCATCTAGTCATGCCTGCCACATAAACCACAGAAACGTCTGCAGATTCAGACAGTGCTGGCCCTTTGACTGTAAACAGAGATGAGCACTGCTCCCTATAGTCAGACACTAGTGGTTTGCAAGCAAAGGAGACCTCTACCTTTTACTCTAGGTAGAGAATATTCAAAAGTGGGGTACCATTTCCTGTTTGTCAGGACCCACTGTACAGCTGGTCCAAACCACACAGGATTCCCTTCTCCTGGTAGTAGCAGTGATTGGCATGAGCCGGATCGGACCAGTACGTGCGTACCGGTAGAAAAAATGGCTGGCCCTGCCCACCTCCCTGCCCCACCCTCATCATCATCATCCTAGAAGTGGCTTTGGAGGGGGTTGGCTCCATTTCCCCCTTTGCCCAAGGCATTTCCTGGGGTCCGTTTCACCCCAAAGCACATCCCCAGCCACTCTGAAGTGGCTGGGGATGCTCTTTGGGGTGAAACAGAGCCCTGGAAAAGTCTTGGACAAAGGGGGAAATGGCTTCAGTGGTTTGCTGTAAAGTGATGAAAATAGAAGAGGCTTCTATTTTCGTAGCTCAATAGCAAAAAGGAGTCACATGGCAAACAGGCCACACCTACCCAGTCACATGGCCACACCCATGGTGTGGTAGGGAAATTTTTTGATGCCCACCACTGGGTAGTAGGTAAAGGTAAATGTTGCCCTTACTTGAAAGCCAGTCATATCCGACTCTAGGTTTCAGTGCTAATCTGTGTTTATAGCCAAAGAGCCAGAGCTGCCTGCGTCCGCAGATGCTTCCATGGACATGTGGCAGGCATGCCTCAACACTGGAGTGCACAGAATGCTGTTTACCTTCCCACCGAAGTGGTCCCTATTTATATACTTGCAATTTCTTGCTTTTGAACTGCTAGGTTGGCAGGAACTGGGACAGAGGCGGGCAGGCGCTCACTCCGTCATTCAGTACCTGGGGATCGAACTCCGACCTTCCAGTCAGCAAGTTCAGCATCTTAATCCTTGAGCCACCAGAGTCCCTTTCTCCTGGTAGTAGCAATGTTGAATTGAACTCCCAACCATTGGCTCTTCAACCAGATACTGTACCCAAACTGCTGAGCTATCCAGCCAGCTTTCTCTTCTGTTTTTTCCACTATGGTGACATACTTCCTTCAACATAAATTCCTCAATGACCAACTTCTGTCTATTGGCTAATATCTTGCTTGAGTGCTCACGAGTCATTCCCTGCTGCCGTTTAACCTAGGCGAGGGCTGATAACTGCCTTGGAGGCATATGTCCTGTTTCATTCATATATCAAATGTGTCTGTTGCTGGTAACTTTCAGGAGCAGGACAGGAACCGAATTGCTGTTTCAATTGTTCATCAGCATCCACCTTTGATTTGAGAAGAATTTCCTCTTCAGAAATCTCCTGTAGTAACAAACACAATTTTGTAATGCACAATGCGATCACAATCAAGTGCTAAAGAGCTGAACCGTCATTCTCTTCTAGCATACGTCTAGTAGGCTAAGGGAAAGGGTTTTTTCCCCTTCCTTTGCAGGGAAACTATTTTGGTTAAAGTTTCTATCGTAACAATAGTGACATCTATCTGTTTTTGGATCTCATTGTTTCACTTTTTAAAAAGCATACACAGGCAGACTGACATCCACCAAATGGAGATTAGAAACATTCAGCTCTGTAGACAGGTTGTGATGGGCATGGGGTGATATAGCGGGTACCGAGGGGCGGGCCGCACTCGGGGAATGCGGGGCAGATGCTTAGTATCTGTCCCTCGTTCCAGCCCCACGGTTACACCTCTAGGTCCTGAGCAGCTGACCCAGGGTGACCCTGCCCTTAGGCTGCTGCTGATGAATGCCAGGTCGGTATGTAATAAGGCCCCCCTGATACAAGACTCCATTATGGGGGAGCGGGCCAACCTGGCATGTATCACTGAGACCTGGCTGAGACCAGAGGATGGGGTTCCTCTGTCAGAAATGTGTCCAGCTGGGTTCAGTATTTGGCACCAGCCTAGGGATGAGGGTAAGGGCGGTGGCGTTGCCATCATAGCCAGGGAGTCACTGGGAGTCACCAGGGCTACCCCTCCACAAATTCTGGGTTGTGAGGCCCTGCTTCTGCGTCTGGGCTTTAAGGGTCAGTTGGGAGTCTTACTCCTGTACCTGCCCCCTTGCAGGGTAAGGGACTCCCTGCCTGAGCTCCTCGAGGCCATCTCAGTGTTGGCGTTGGAGTTCCCTAGACTGATGGTTCTGGGGGACTTCAATTTGCCTTCGCTGGGGACTGGCTCCGAGGTGGCTCAGGAGTTCATGGCTTCCATGGCAGCTATGGACCTGATTCAGGTAATTCAGGGCCCGACCAGGGGCAGTGGCCACACACCAGATTTAATCTTTTTGTCGGAGCGGTGGCAGAGTGATCTGAGACTACGGAAATTAGACATAACACCTGTGCCATGGTCAGATCACTATTTGGTGGCTCTAGACTTCCTGGGTGCGACGCTTCATCGTAGGGAGGCAGGGCCTATTAGAATGGCTCGCCCCCGGCAACTGATGGATCCTGATGGATTCCAGAGGGAACTGGGGGATTTCCCTCTGGATCGGCAACACGATTCGCCCGAGGCGCTGGTTGACCTGTGGAACAGGATGACAACAGCGGCCTTGGATGAAATCGCACCACTACGGCCTCTCAGAGCTCATGGAGCTAGGTCATCTCCGTGGTTCACAGATGAACTGCGGGAGCTCAAACGGGCAAAGAGACGCCTAGAGCGCCGCTGGGTGAAGACCCAGAGAGACTCCGATTGGACACTAGCTAGAGCCGCTATTAGGGCCTACCTAGTGGCGATGGAGGTGGTGAGGCGGCAATACTTCACCACCCTTATTGCCTCCGCTGATAATCGCCCGGCCACCCTGTTCCGGGTTACCAGGTCTCTCCTTGGTAGGGGGACCCCGGTGCCTGGTTGGCAGGGGTCGGCTGAGGACTTTGCTGACCATCTAGTGGAGAAAATCGATCGGATTCGCTCTGGGTTTAATCCTGGCGTGGATGGGGAGAGTCCGGAGGGAGCTGGAGTACAGTCTTGCCATACCATCTGGGACCGGTTTGAGCCAGTTGCCCCTGATGAAGTGGACAGGCTCCTTGCAGCTGTGCGCGCCACTACCTGCCCATTGGACCCCTGTCCCACCTAGTTGGTGAAAGCCTCCAAGACGGTGACAGGTGACTGGGTTGGGGCTGTGATCAATGCATCATTGCGGGAGGGGGTGTTTCCTGCACCTTTAAAACATGCTTTGGTGCGCCCCCTCCTGAAGAAACCTTCCCTCGACCCAGCTGTCCTATCCAACTATAGGCCTGTCTCTAATCTCCCCTTTTTAGGGAAGGTGTTGGAGAAGGCAGGGGGTGTCGGCTGCAGGGGGTGCTGGATGAAGCGGATTACCTGGACCCCTTTCAGTCAGGATTCAGGCCGGGATATGGTACTGAGACGGCATTGGTCGCACTGATGGATGATCTCTGGCGGGAGCGGGACGGTGGTCACCCATCCGTCCTTGCTCTTCTTGACCTCTCAGCGGCTTTCGATACCGTTGACCACGGTATCCTTCTGGGACGGCTCCGAGGATTGGGAATCCAGGGTAATGTGTGGTCCTGGTTTTCCTCATTTCTGAGGGGTCGTACCCAGTCGGTGTGGTTGGAGAGTGAGAGGTCCAGTCCTAGGCCCCTCAAATGGGGGGTGCCTCAGGGCTCGGTGCTCTCTCCTCTCCTATTTAACATCTACATGAAGCCGCTGGGTGAGATCATTCGTTCCCATGGGGTGCGGTACCATCAGTACACGGATGACACTCAGTTGTACATCTCGGCCCATGGGGACCCCAGTGATGCCGTCAAAGTCCTTTCCAGATGCCTGGAAGCTGTGGGGGTCTGGATGGGGGCTAACGGGCTACAACTGAATCCCAGCAAGACTGAGTGGCTATGGATAGGGGGTCCTGCGTTAACCCGGGAGCTACCATCGTTGGTTCTGGATGGGGCTATTTTGCCCCAGACAGACCCGGTGCGCAACTTGGGAGTCCTCCTGGATTCACGGCTACTGCTAGAGGAACAGGTGGCGGCTGTGACCAGGAGGGCTTTCGCCCAACTTCGGGTGATCCGCCAGTTGCGCCCACTCCTGGACCGGGACTCCTTGCTCATGGTCACTCATGCTCTGGTTACCTCCAGACTAGATTATTGCAATGCGCTCTACATGGGGCTGCCCTTGACGACCATTCGGAGGCTACAGCTGGTCCAAAATGCGGCAGCCCGGGTGGTGATGGGGTGTGGGCGTTATGCCCGTGCTTTGCCACTGCTCCGGGAGCTGCACTGGTTGCCAGTTTGTCTCCGGGTGCAATTCAAGGTGCTGGTTTTGACCTTTAAAGCCCTATATGGTAGTGGGCCGGGTTACCTAAGAGACCGCATCGCCCTGAGGACATCTGTCCGTCCAACCAGAGTGGACCGGAGGGGCTCTCTAATTGTTGCATCAGCCAGAGGGGCTCGCCTCTCTGGCACAAGGAGGAGAGCCTTCTCCGTGTCTGCACCGGCCCTCTGGAACCTCCTGCCAACAGAGCTACGTCTTCGGACGGAATTGCTGCCTTTCAGAAAAGATCTTAAAACCTGGCTGGCGGGTCAAGTGTGGGGTGCAGGTGGAAGGGTAACCTCCATTGGGTGGTTGGTGTAGAAGAACTCTTCCCCATGGTGCCTTTGGATCCTGCAGCCCTTGTTTTTAGGGGGTGGGTAGTTTTAACTGTTTTAACTGTTTTTAACTTGTGTTTTTAATTTTTATTGTGAACCGCCCTGAGTTGGCTTTGGCCGAGTGAGCGGTATATAAATGTGATAATTAAATTAAAATTAAATTAAATTAAACTCCAAGAAGTGCCACCTTGTGTGGCCAACATTAAGGAGATTTGGAAGCTTGCAGTCCCAAAAGCTCAACTGTCAGAAACAAAAGAAATGTCCTTCTGATTTGGAGATAATGAAAAGCATGCCAGTTGAAACAATAGCACTCTAAGTAGTGGAAAGGTAAAAGTCGCCCTCTCTCGAAAGCCTGTCGTATCTGACTCTAGGGTTCAGTGCTCATCTCTGTTTATAGCCAAAGAGCCAGAGCTGCCTGCATCTGCAGATGTTTCTGTGGACATGTAGCAGGCATGCCTCGACACCAAAGTGCACGGAACGCTGTTTACTTTCCTACCAAAGTGGTCCCTATTTATCTACTTGTAATTTCTTGCTTTTGAACTGCTAGGTTGGCAGGAGCTGGACAGAGACGGGAGCTCACTCCGTCATGCAGTACCCAGAATTCGAACTCTGACCTGCCAGTCAGCGAGTTCAGTGTCTTAGCCACTTGAGCCACTGCAGTCCCCCAGCACTCTAGGTAGACCATTCTTTAGTCTCAAAACAAATGTATTAATCTACAGGTCACACCCTATTTCTCTGGGCTCATTATCCACAGTTTCAGTTATCTGTGGGTCTAAAAATATTCAATTTTAAAAACCTTGCAGCAATTCTCACCCGTGGCAGATACAATCTATCCTCATTACTTTGCGATTGAAAAGCACGATTTGCAGACATCAACTTCCTTGTTCTTCAGTCCAAAGCATCCAACTCAGTCATCATCCAATCTACAATACCAACACTATATATCATCACCAGTAACACTCAGGTTTTTCTTCTTTTTTATTATTAAACAAAATTACATAACAACATAACTCAAATCTCATTACAAAATACATGTTTTGCATCTTACGACTGGAAAGACGGGTTCAATACCCGAGAGCTGCATGATGGGGGACATGAAAGGAGCCTCATTCCGGCGTCCCCTGCAAAAATCCTTTCAACCCAGAGTAACCTGTGGCACAAAAATGAACAATCTTACAACATCTTGTTACTACATCATACGTAACAAGGTGCACCTTCTACCCAGAGGACCACATTTCTTTATACATCATTATCCTCACTACATTGTCTATTAGTGATTTCTCTCCTATTTCCAAAATTCAATAACGTTTAATCACTGCATCATCAGGGCTCTTTTTACATGCAGGTTGGTTTATTGTTGCAGTTGTTGTAGTAGGATGGATAGCTACCATATTCAGACAGAGGTGGCAGAGAAGCAGGGTGATTTGGACTGGGGAGGTGTTGCAGAGTTAGACCAACACCTTCCGCATCATGGTCTCAATACAAATAGCTTGTTTGCCTTTCACTTCAAAGCCAGAGCTTAGAAGTCATTTGTTAAAACTTAATTTGCTACCCTTAATTTATTAAAATTTCCAAAGTTAGAATGACTAATAATATTTCTCATTACTTTAATTTGTTATTGGCCATTTTAGTAATTGTAATTGATATGTTTAATTTAACATTCTATCAAATTAATTAGAGGGTGAACTTACAAAGTAATCTTATTGATCTCTGCCTTGCTAGTTTAATATTAATGGATCAAGTTACTTAAATGATTTAGTGTTAACACACTGGTGCTAGTAGCACCTTCAGCAAGCAAGTTCAGAGTCATGGTGAAAACTGTGAAGAATCAATTCCAACTTGGGAGGTGTTTAATACAGTAGACCCTCATTCCCCAAGTAGCATTGCTAAGTGGTTTTTGTTGTTATGCAGGTTTCTATGGAGTTTCCTGCATAACGAAATTTTCAGCATCATTGTCCGGTTATTTTAGTGTTGTTGTCTGGACGACACTAAAAATGTTGTTTTGTGGGGGAACACGTGGTGCATAACAACATGTAGTTAAGCAAAAAGGATGTTATCCGTATGCGTTGTTATGTGAGGTTTGACTGTATGGCAAAGTTACTTGATTCCTAGTCCAGTCTGTTAAAGAGCAATACACGTGCCAAGCCTCAAGCCTTATTTCTTAGTTGCATTTATACTGGAGACAATCAACAGACAATGAAGGTGGTCAATATGGCCATTTTTCTCCTTATTTTATTCTCCAGCAGGCCTGTAAGGTAGGTACGGATCCAAACAAAAGACAATCCCATCCTCATCTATTGTGTTTCATGGCCAGTTGGGGTTTTGAACCCAGATCTGCCAAGATCTAACCCAGTGTTTCCCAACCTTTGGTTCTTGGACTTCAATTCCCAGAAGCCCAAGTCAATTCCCCAAAGCATTGATCAGCCAATGTACTGACTTAGGCTTCTGGGAATTGAAGTCCAAGAACCAAAGGCTGGGAAAAACTGATCTAACCCAACCCCCTTGGTACAACATTACATTCATTGCAAGGAAGATCCAAAAATATTTTCATAGGAAATAAATTTTTAAAATTAGGTAAAGACAAAGGTAAAGGTCTTGCTTGCTTGAAAGCCAGTCGTGTCTGACTATAGGGTGTGGTGCTCATCTCCATTTACAGCCAAAGAGCCAGCACTGCAGACGTTTCCATGGTCATGTGGCAGGCATGACTAGACACCGGGTCCGGAGTGCATAGAATGATGTTACTTTCCCTTCTGAAGTGTACCTATTTATCTACTTGCAATTTCTTGCTTCTGAACTGCTAGGTTAGCAGAAGCTGGGGCAGACGATGGGAGCTCACTTTGTCATGCAGCACTCAGGTCTCAAACTGCTGATCTGCCAAGTTTCCGATCACCGAGCTCAGAGTCTTAACCATTAACCCACCGCAGCCTATAAACAAAACTTTATTAATACTAAACTCATGGCATTTAAGTCTACTGCTCTTTTGTCCTTCAATAAGTATTTTCATTCCTTTTAATTGTTAAAGCAGCACTACTTAGAAAAGAATAGCCCTTTGGTCTTCAGCAGAGGCTTCGCAACCTGTAATCAAAGCATAGCCTTTGGAAAAGAGTCATATTATTTATATCAGGGGTGCCTAAACTTTTCTGGCTGCGGGCCAGTCATGTGGTTCAGGGGGCTGGTCACTTTGGCCCGGGGGCCGGATTCGCCTGCAATGCCCTCGTCGCTCCTGGAAGCAGAAGTAAAACGTGTCCGTATGGGCGCATTTTACTTCTGCTTCCAGGAGTAATGAGGGCATTGTGGGCTGGATGATTGGTGTCAGGGGCCGGATCTGGGGCCCGGGCCATAGTTTGGGTACCCCTAATTTATATGAATAGCCTGGCTTTAGTAATTCTTAATTTTTATTTGACTTTTCATTCTTGTCTTGCCCTGCCCTCTAGTGAAAAAATGTGTTAATTACAACACAGCTCTAAACTCGCAGGAAAGGGAGAGGTGAGGAAAAATGGGAATTGTAAATCAGAAAGAATAATAATTTCCACAGGGGAAAAATGAAGGTAGAGAGCTATATGGTCCTTACACAACATGAACAAAGGAACCTTTATTATACCACAAAAATATCAAAAAACTGTGCATGTTTTCAGTATCCAAGACCACTTCTTCAGGCACACATCAGTTTCTTATCAATAGTGGAGAAAAATTCTCCCATTTGGCTGAAATCAATTCTTATCATTCTTGCCTCCAAACTTAGAATCACCCAGTCAGGTAACAATGTCCATTTGGTACTTTGCTGTGTCGTTCTCCACCCCTTCTGACCCTGGACCTTCAAAACTAGAGTAAAAACCCCTACTTACGAAAAAGGTCCGTTCCATAGGCTTTTGCTTAAATCGTTTTTTATGTAACTCAAAGCAAACCCGTAGGAAAAATTATTTTTATACGTAACTCGAAGCAAACTTATAGGAAACATGGAATTTTTATGTAAATTGAAGCAAACCCATAGGAAAAATAATCTTTATGTAACTTGAAGCAAACCCATAGGAAATCGTGTAAATTGGGACATGGTTGTAGCACAAAATTATTATGCATGTCGAACTTTATGTAACTCGAGGAATATGTAAGTCGGGGTTTTGCTTTGGCTTATCAGGCACCTGTTAGAGAAAGCTTGAAAAAACCACAAGACATTCCCTTCACATTTCTTCTCTTTTCCAGGTGTTAATCCTTTATTGGGGGTGGGTGGGGGGAGTGAACAGTTCAGGAGCTATGTTAAAGTTAAGGCCTTCTTTCTAGCCAGGGACTGCAGTGGCTCAAGTGGCTAAGAGGCTGACTGGGAGGCGGAAGGTCAGCAGTTCAATTCCCGAGTACTGTAGGATGGCATGAGCTCCCATCTTTGTCCCTGATCCTGCCAACCTAGCAGTTTGAAAGCAAGAAATTGCAAGTAATTGCAGTGGGAAGGTAAATAGCATTCCGTGCGCTCTGGTGTCTAGTCATGCATGCCACATGACTACGGAAACGTCTGCAGAAGCAGACAGTGCTGTCTCTTTGGCTTTGAAACAGAGATGAGCACTGAACCCTAGAGTCGAATACGACTAGCTTTCGAGCAAGGGAAGCCTTTACCTTTACCTTCTAGCCACTGCAGGTGGCTGTTTCTATTTATGACTTTTTGTTTCTGTTGCTTACCTCCAACTACAAATTCTATTCCTTAACACAGTGAGGTAAAACCAATTGGAATTGAAACATGAAACCCAGTTTACGCCAGTTAAAATCTTTCTGCTTCTTAAATTCTGTTATGTGACTATTACTTCTCCTGTAAAGGTAAAAGTCGCCCTCACTCAAAAACCTGTGGTATCTGACTCTAGGGTTCGGTGCTCATCTCCGTTTATAGCCAAAGAGCCAGAACTGTCTGCGTTTGCAGACATTTCCGTGGTCATGTGACCGGCATGACCACGGAATTTCCGTGGAGACATTTCTGTGGTCATGCAGACATTTCCGTGGTCATGTGCATTGAACACTGTTTACCTTCCCGCCAATGTGGTACCTATTTATCTACTTTTAATTTCTTGCTTTCAAACTGCTAGGTTGGCAGGAACTGGGACAGAGACAGTAGCTCACTCCATCGTGCAGCACTCAGGTCTCAAACTCCTGACCTGACAACCTCCCAGTCATCAAGTTCAGTATCTTAACCGCTAAGCCACCTGAGTCCTACTTCTCCTGTAGGACCACCTTAATATTTCTTAATCTCTCACTTTTCCATTGATTCAACCAATTCCTTGGCATTCAAACTTGCTCCATGCCGTCTCACTGTCATTGACTGAACTACTGTGATGTCACAGAATGTTGCAGGGGTGGCTTAGTTCAGAATTCCTCATCAGCCAGGAAAGGATGGGAAAGAATTGGCATTTAAATTTTAGAGTCCAGTCTGAACAAATTCTATTGTTATTTTATTTCTTTATTTCTTTTAAATACATTTTTATTATAAAGATAAATGCACATTACAAAAAAAGAAGAAGACAATAAACAACCAAATAAACAACAAAAACACTATACAATATACAAAAATACTATGTGCTCCCTTCACCCAACAGAACAATACTTATGATTCTTTCATTTTATTTATTCTATAATCTCTATAATTTGTAATTTATCCCTCTTTCCAAAATGACATTTGTCCTTGGCCTGGTTTCTTTCCTTTTCCTTTTATCAATAGAGTCAAGAAACTCTCCCCATACTTCCTTAAAATTCCTTTTTTTTACTTTTAATTTAAGTGTTAATTTATCATTTGTTGCCATATTCCATATTTCATTATACCATTCTTCTAGTTCTATTTTACTATCTGATTTCCATTTCCTAGCTATGATTAATCTCAACGCGCTTACCAAATTACAAATTATATCATTCTTTTCTCTCTTTATTTTTATATTTCCAAAATCCATCAATAAAGCTACCCTAGGACTGCAAAGGTATTGAAAGGATTCGTCCAATTTCTGCAAATACTCTTTCCCAAATTTCTACAATCCCACCATAAATGTAGTTAAGTTCCCATTTCTTTCTTGCACCTCCAACATTTCATGTCGTAGTTTGAGTTATAATATCTTAATTGAATTGGGGTTAAATACCACTTCCTCTATTGTTATTTTCTAATGTTATTGAGTTTGAAGAAGATTTTTGTTATGGGCGATATGAAGTACCAGGGAGAAAAGATAGGAAATATATGAGGCCAAAACTAAGACAAACACATTGAAATGAATGGAACTTTTTAAACAACACTAACCCAAGTCACATTGATTTCAAAATGTCAACTTCAATTATGGCTAAAATAAGATTCAGTCCATAACACTCAATACTACGCTATTACACCCTTCTATGCACATCTGGCCTCATTATCTATGTTTTGTCTCTTGTTCTATAACAACTCCCTTGCTCAGGGAAATATGAGGAATTTTAAGCATCCAATGATAACTTCTATCTGTCTGTCTTTTATTATTATTATTGAAGATACAGAATTGCTGGAGGCTATTGGCTTCCCGAGACATTAACTTGGATCACTGGATTTATAACCCAGTAGCACAAACATTGCTAATGCCTAAAACACTGTGCAAAATTATGACATAAATCCAACAAAGAAGTACTCCTATGGCTTCAAAAACCTACACCAATTATATTTGGTATTTTTCTAGAAAAAGTATGCCATGCTTAAAGATAGAAAGATAATTAGAAAGAGTGAACAGGGTTTTTAGAAGAGGGAAAGAAATAAGGAAGACCTATTAGTCTGTATCGCAGGATTTTTTTCCCTGTGAAGCTGGAAAAGGCTGGCCAAGAAGGGTCTAATGGAGATGACTGGGTACAACCCAACTTATATTTCTTCTTCTTCCATGTCTAGGCCAGATGTGAAACTGTCAAAATGATGGTGAGAAATTCTGCAGGTCCTTTCACCTGACCTAGTGTGAGAAAGATTAGCCAGCAACACAAGGTTGGGTTCAAAAATACCCTAGTCTTCGAGGAGGATCCACTCAATTTACATTGAAGAAGATACATATTTCTCCATTGAGTTTCCTGTGTGTGTTATGTGCCATAGTTCTAAATTACAAAGTATATATGAGATAAGTGAAGTTTCACCATTAGTAACCAATTTTATACTTTTCCATGACCAGGTAAGGATCTGAACTCAGGTCTTGTGAGGCTAGTCCATCATTCTATTCATGCCCAATAAATGAGTCATAATATAATTAAAACAAAACTGATTCTTCTTCTTTTGTGTACAGGTCAGACTTTAAATTGCCACATGAAGCCACCTTCTTGGCTTTGTCATTGGCCAAACTTACATCCTCATTGGTACACGTTTCCGATAATAACCAGCGGACCAGCAAATGAGCCAGATTCTGTATCTCTCCACATTCTCACAGCATGTTGTTATCCACACGTGAGCAGGTTGGTCTTACATTTAGGCACTCCAAGCCTCTGGCTGCATTCCGAATGACATAGGGGAGGTTGAGTTCCTCAACTAAATCTTCCTATAATGTTATTCCTAGTCCGGTAGGGGGTGGCGGTGTCTCAGTGTTAAGAAGCTCACCTTGTTAGCTGGAAGGCTGGCAAGTCAGCAGTTCGAGACCCGGATACTATATGATGGATTGAGCGCCTGTCTCTGTCCCAGCTCTTGGGGACATGAAAGGAGCCTCCTTTGGGTGTTTCCTTAGCGGAGTTTCTTCCACAAAAATCCTTTCAACCAAGAATAATTTCTGACACGAATTTATTATTATTATTATTATTATTATTATTATTATTATTATTATTATTATTATTATTATTATTATTATTATTATTATTATTATTATTATTATTCCTTGTTCAGTGAGCTCCTTCCTCTGTCTTCTAATTTGTGCACATTCAAGAATGTTTGTTCCTACCATAAAAAGAACAGAGACCTCCCTTCCTCTTATGATTACCTTTCAAATACATTTCAAGAGTGCTGTTATGAGTCCCCTCTCAATCTCCTTTTCTCAAGGCTAAACATGCCCAGTTCCTTCAGTCTTTCCTCATAGGGCTTGGTTTCTATTCCTCTGATCATCCTTATTGCCCTTCTCTGTACCTGCTCTAATTTGTTTGCATCTTTCTTAAACCGCAGTGGCTCAAGTGGTTAAGACGCTGACTGGGAGGTAGAAGGTCAGCAGTTCAAAACCCAAGTAAAGGTAAAGGTATCCCTTGCTTCAAAGGTATCCCTTGTTTCAAAGCCGAAGAGCCAGCGTTGTTTTAGTGTATGACAAGACACAGGAAACAGCCATGGACTGGTTTAACTCAGGTTTATTGCATGGTGGACAGAGGGAACATGAGGTAATGGCGGATGCAAAGCTCTATATATACAGTGGTAAAACATTCGAATGTGGCTCCACGATAGCCGGTTGGCTATTGTCTGCGTGACATCATTGCAGGTCACGCCCTTCTTGTCCAGGTGTAGGTAGTGGCGGGAAACTCCGCGCTGTGGCGATTGATGAGTATGGACCAAGAGAGCTTGGACGCTCGCTGCTGCCCACTGGTGGTTATCAGCTCGCGTCCTAATACAGTGTTTATAGTGATACAGCTGACGACTATATTGTTACTTGTGGGAAAGGTTACATTGTTAAGATACATTGTTATCCATGAATAAGGTTACACTATTAGAACACAACACTCCTCCCCCCTAGGATGAGACGAAGTCTCTCAGCCAAGATGGCTTATTTCGAACACGCTGGGGTCTCGGTGCGGGCTGCCCTGCCCCGGTTTTGCTACCTTCTCCTTGTCCCCTGGCTTCCTGTCCTGTAATTGGAGAGGGAGACTTGTTAGTGACTTGCCGCGGTTCTGCGGCTTTTATGGGAGGTGTGTGCTTTATTTGGGAAGAACCGGGGGCACTGGGGGCTAACGAAAAACCCCTCTTCTCGCTTGGATGGGTGGGGGAACACTCCCAAAAAACCCCCCGGCTCGGTAACGCAAAATCAAATTCGGGGGCAGCAGTCGCAAACTCCTCACCCTCTTCCCCGGAATCGGATAGAGCTGGCGTGTCAAAAGGATCTGAGTCGGAACCGCTGCTTCCCCCCCTTGTTTGGGACTGTTGCCCTTCGTTGTCTCCTCCTTGGGCTAAGCGGGTGGAGGAGAACCCTAACGCTGAGGCATTTTCCATGCCGTCCGTGGATTGCTTCCTGGGAACCCGGCTCCTGAGCTGATCTGCATGCCGCCTCCAGAGTAGACCGGCGCTCGTTTCCACCCGATATGACACTGGTCCCGTCTGTTCTACAACTCTCCCTGGTACCCAGGCTGGCCCTGTGCTGGCGTAGTTCCTGCAATGCACAGGATCACCGGCGGCGAAACCTTTCGACACCGCTACCTCTACGTTCTTCCCCTTGTCCTCGACCCTCGTTGGGTCTAACCTGGTCAGAATCGTGGTCAGCTTTCTCCGCATCAGCAGCTCTGCCGGCGAGTATCCGGATGCTAAGGGGGTCACCCTATACGCTAATAAAAACTGACATACTTGGTGATTCAGGTCCCCCGAGCCCATGCGCCGCAGCGCATCCTTTGTTGTCCGCACCAACCGCTCCACTTGGCCATTCGTGGCCGGGTGAAACGGCGCGGATGTGACGTGCCGAATGGCGTTTGCCTCCATGAATGCCCTGAACTCAGCGGACGTGAAACAACTAGCGTTATCGCTGACCAGAGTGTCGGGTAAACCGAACGTGGAAAAGACTCTCCTTAGATGGTTAATTGTAGTGGTGGAGGACGTGCTCTTTACCGGCATCACCTCCAGCCACTTGGAGTACGCATCCACTACCAGGAGAAAAAAGGTTCCTCGGAACGGGCCAGCAAAATCTATGTGCACTCTGGACCACGGCCCCCTTGCCGCGTCCCATTCCCTATGCGGGAGGCGAGCCGCCTCTGGTCGGGAGCCCTGGCATGCCTCACAAGTGCCGATCATGTGCTCTATGTCTGTGTCCAGCTGGGGCCACCAGAAGTAACTCCGGGCCAGCGCCTTGGAACGGACGATCCCCGGGTGGCTGACGTGCAACAGTTTGAGTACCCTCGGTCGCAGGGATGTAGGGACTACCACCCGTTGGCCCCACAAAAGGCACCCCCTCTCTATGGACAACTCTATTTTCTTCCGAAAAAATGGGTCGAATTCCGTACTTGGGGAGGACGCCGGCCACCCCTTCTGTACCCATGAGCTTACTTTCTCCAGCGTTCTGTCCCTGCCTGTCGCCCTGGCAATGTCGGCTGGTACTATTGGGGGTGAATCTAGGACCTCTATTAACAATACCTGGCGGTCTCTCTCTACCCCTGCCTTTTGGTCGCCCGACAAGGGCAGAGGAGACAGTGAGAGTGCGTCTGCATGGCTGATCTCCTTTCCGGGCCGGTATTCCAACTCATGTTGGTATGCATTGAGGAAGATAGCCCACCTCAGCATTCTCGGGGACAGGATCTGTGGCGTGGGCTTATTTGCAGTGAAAATTCCTAACAGAGGCTTGTGATCGGTCACGATCGTAAACGGGCGACCATACAGAAAATCGTGAAATTTTTTGGTTCCCGCTACTATCGCTAATGCCTCCCTGTCGGTTTGTGCGTAATTCCGTTCTGCTTGCGACAGGGACCTTGAATAAAACGCTATCGGGGCCTCCCTTCCGTCGTCCAACACGTGGCAAAGCACCGCCCCCACCCCCACCGGGGACGCGTCACAAACTAAGACCACTGGCCGTTTGGGGTCGAAATGAGTTAGGATTGCCTCGGATGTTAGGAGTTGCTTTAACTCTTTAAAAGCCCTCTCTTGCTCGTCACCCCACAGCCATGTTTCCTCCTTTTTAAGCAACCGATGGAGCGGTTCGGCCACAGACGCCTTCCGTGGAAGGAAGGTATGGTAAAAATTTAGGAGCCCCAGGAATGACTGTAGTTCGGTTTTGGATGTGGGGCGAGGAGCCTGCTTGATGGCGGTTACTTTGGATTTGGACGGCTTAATTCCCTCGGGTGTGACACGGAACCCTAAAAACTCAACCTCTGCCAGCGTGGGTGGCGGCTCCTTGTTCATCAAGCTGCGCTGCACTTCCTTGTCCTTCAGGCCACAAAGAACGGCGTCCCTTAGGGCCATCTCTAGGTTGTCCCATCTGCAGGGGGCGGCGGCTATTCTCATGGCTGTTACGAAGGTCTCAACCGACTCATCCGGCGCTTGGACTCGCCTCCAAAACGCGCTCCGAGCGGGAAACATTGCCCTCGAGGGTCGGAACCGGTCACGCAGCAATTTCATAATGTCCTCGGCTTTGAAGTCACTCATCTTCTTCGGTGCAATAATGCTCACCAGCGTTCGCTTGGTTTCTATCCCAAGCATTCTGGTGAGGATGGCCCTCTTCCTTTCCTCGTCGTCTTTGACTTTGAGTTCCACCAGTGCCGCCTGGAAGTCCATCTCAAAGAGCTCCCAGTCTTGCGGTTTGGTAATGTTGAAACCGCTCTGTGCCCTGGCTCCTTGGGGATCCATTATCCCACCTTCGTCGCCAATTTAGTGTATGAGAACCAAGACACAGGAAACAGCCATGGACTGGTTTAACTCAGGTTTATTGCATGGTGGACAGAGGGAACATGAGGTAATGGCGGATGCAAAGCTCTATATATACAGTGGTAAAACATTCGAATGTGGCTCCACGATAGCCGGTTGGCTATTGTCTGCGTGACATCATTGCAGGTCACGCCCTTCTTGTCCAGGTGTAGGTAGTGGCGGGAAACTCCGCGCTGTGGCGATTGATGAGTATGGACCAAGAGAGCTTGGACGCTCGCTGCTGCCCACTGGTGGTTATCAGCTCGCGTCCTAATACAGTGTTTATAGTGATACAGCTGACGACTATATTGTTACTTGTGGGAAAGGTTACATTGTTAAGATACATTGTTATCCATGAATAAGGTTACACTATTAGAACACAACAGTTGTCTGCTTCTGCAGACGTTTCCATGGCCATGTGCATACCTGTCAACCTTCCCGGATTGGCCGGGATTTCCCGGTTTTCAGCGCCGATTGGCGCCATTTCCCGCCCCGCCGAAACCCTGGAATTTGGCAGCGGGGGGCTACGCAAGCGTAAAACCCTTCTACGCATGCGTAGAAGGCAACCTGCGCAGAACCGTTCTGCGCAGGTCCCGGATTGGCCGGAGCCGCGGTTGACAGGTATGGTCATGTGGCAGGCATGACTAGACACCAGCGCGCACGGAACGCTGTTACCTTCCTTCCCACCGAAGTGGTCCCTATTTATCTACTTGCAATTTCTTGCTTTTGAACTGCTAGGTGGGCAGGAGCTGGGACAAAGACGGGGGCTCATTCCGTCCTGCAGTACTCGGGAATCGAACTGCTGACCTCCCGCCTCCCAGTCAGCGTCATAGCCACTTGAGCCACTGCAGTCCCAAGTACTGAATGACAAAATGAGTACCTGTCTCTGTCCCAGCTCCTGCCAACCTAAAGCTAGACAGTTCAAGTGGGCGGCAATATAAATTTGAACAAAGAAATAAATAAAGCAAGAAATTGCAAGTAGATAAATAGGGACCACTTTAGTGGGAAGGGAAACAGCGTTAAATGTGCTTCGGTGTCAAGGCATGCCTGCCACATGTCCACGGAAACATCTGCAGATGCTGACAGCGCTGACTCTTCGGCCATAAACAGAGGTGAGCACTGTACCCTAGAGTCGGATATGGCTGGCTTTCAAGCAAGGGTGACCTTGACCTTGACCTTCTTAAAGTGTGGCCCCCAGAATTGGACACATTACTCTAATATGGTCCTCTAGGTAAAGGTTTCCCTTACTCGAAAGCCAGTCGTATCCGATTCTAGGGTTCAGTGCTCATCTCTGATTCAAAGCTGAAGAGCCAGCCCCCTAGATGTGGTTTAAACTTTTAACGGACAAACATCACATTGTCCACTGCACTGCAATCTAAAGTCAAGCAATCTAAAATGTTTCCCAAATGCAAACCCCAAAAGTCATCCTTGTTTCCCTCAGACTAGTTACAGTTATTTCAAAAGAATAGGCTGCCGCGCCTGAGAGCTGTTGAACGGGAGCCCTGCAATGTAGGGCAGCTTCTTCTCCTCTTCGTTTTTTTATCTCTATGGCCACTGAAGCAATTTCCCGGTTCCCAAAGGCACAAATGCGCATGCGTAAAACAGGAACCTCCCCTTCTATGCCTTTCCTGCAGTCCCCTATCTCTCCGCCAGCCTCTCAGGGAGCAGCGAAAGCGCATGCGCGTTTCTTTCCCTGGGTGGGAGAAGGGGGGGGGGAGGTTTAAAGCTCTCTATGGCTCTGCGCTCTTTATCTGCACGTGTGAACCCAGCAGGATCCGCTTGGGCAAGATGGAGAGTAAGTGTGTGGACTGTATTATTGGTGGTTTATGTATTCACTGAGTGAATAATAACTCTAGCCTCGTGGTGGCGAACCTTGGCACTCCAGATGTTCTTGGACTTCAATTCCCAGAAGCCCAAGCCCCCTGTGAATCCACACGAATGGGTTTACTGTGATTCACCCAGCCCGTGCTGCCCTCGTCACTCCCGGAAGCAGAAGTAAAACGTGCCCGTACGGTTAAGGCTCTTCCGGGTTAACCCTTCCTCCGCACGAGCGTGTTTTACTTCCGCTTCTGGGAGCAACGAGAGTAGCGCGGGCCGGATGAATCGCAGTAAACCCATTCATGTGGATTCACAGGGTGCTTGGGCTTCTGGGAATTGAAGTCCAAGAACATCTGGAGTGCCAAAGTTCTCCGTCACGGCTCTAGACCATTTTATTACCTCCCTTTTGGTGGGGAGGTTGAGGTTTTTCTTCTTCTTCATTTTCCACGCTTAATCTGGAGTGACTCCGATTCTGGCTTTCAAGTATTCCAGCTAATTGACTTTGCGACGTTCCACGGTGCTGAAATGTAGGGTGGAGCAACCTTATTTTTTTTCCCCTTCCACTTTGTGGATATCCCTTTGATTTTAGTTTCTGCAGGCAGGTTAAATTATGCTCTTATTCCAGATCGTCTGATCCGGATCAAGTCAGTCAATTGATCCGGAGTGGTACATCTTAAGTCTTATCGTGGCGGGGCTAGGTTCTACCATTCTTGCATCCGCCCTTTGATTGAGAGTCTACTCTAGGTAGTGGATGTAAAGGTCAGGATCCAAATCAGTTGTTCTTGTGAATTGTTACTCTAAAGTACTAGTTCTCTTCCCCCCCCCCCCCCTTAAAGTACTGTCTCGAGATTGATTTCATGGGCTCTGACCACATCTAGAGTACAACTGGGGTTGGTAATAGGATGCAGCACAGAACACACATCTGTAATGTTTCACAACTTGTAAACTTTTAATGGACAACTCTTTTATCTTTCAGGTATAATATATAACCCACTACCTGAGCAAACAGCAAAACTGCTCAACATCCAGGTACTCTTTTGTTACTGTTGTTGAGTTTGGTAGATTTCTTCATTAAGAATGTCCTATAGCAGTGGTGGCCAAACTTGGCACTCCAGATGTTCTTGAACTTCAATTCCCAGAAGCCCTGATCAGCAGGTGTGTTGATTTGGGCTTCTGGGAATTGAAGTCCAAGAACACCTGGAGTGCCAAGGTTGGCCACCACTGTCCTATAGACTGCATCTTTGAGACCTTTTACCAATGAAACTCGGAAAATTGGAATATTGTGCACATGTTCATTCATTTCACTTAAAAGGTGAAACAAATACAGTATATGAGATAGACTCATAACATGCAAAGCGAGAGACGTCATGCCTTAATTCATTATATTTGTGATGATCATGGCTTACAGCGTACATGAGATTATGTGATGATTATGGGGTACATGAGATTGGGGGGTTGGGGTTTTCATAAACTAAGCCATAAGCATCAATATTATAACAAAGTTAAGGCTTGAACTATCTCGCCTTGCATGTAATGAGTCTATCTCATACATTTGTTTCACTTTTTAAGTTGCATTACTGAACTGAATGAACATTTGCACGATATTCTAATTTTCCGAGTGTCAACTGTATTTCTGAGACATTTTATTTCTGAGATATAATTAACATTGGCCAGAATTCAGTTAGTTACACCTGACAGCCAAACTTCATTAGCAAGTGTTCCAGATGTTGCTTAATACAATTTATGGTCATCTTAGGCATCTGCTGTTGTATGTCAGCTGCGTGATCAGTCCGTGACAACAAATGCCTATGCTTACTTCTTCACGTGCAGCAATTTGCAACTTAAATTTACACTGTTATGCTGCTGTATTTTTCCCCACTTGGATTTTGGCCCACAGGAAGTTGACAAATTTGAATGGACTGGAGGCTGGGTTGCATGGGTGAAAGAATAAAATATCAACTTGGAAAAAAGAACATTTGGAGAAGGAGAAGAGTATTAAGGAGTCTAGACTTCACGGTAGAGCTTGATGGGTTTCTAACCTGGTAAAGCTGAATACATTCACTAGTTTATTTGTTTTGTTTTTTAAAAATACTTTTGAATTTACTTTTTTAATTAATATGAAAGACTTACATAATCATACAAGTGCTCCCCACACCCATGGGACACTATGCATTCAGTTCATCATCAATATAAAACCTCTTTCTCTCTCATTCACTCACTCACACTCTCACTCTCACTCATAAGTAATCTCATACCAACATAGCACAATGCAGTGAATTGCTGCAAGTTAGGAAAGTCACCATTGTCTTGTGTTGCTGTTTGCTATTTCATGCAACTATAAATGCCCAAACCCACACCCTAACTTGTAGCAGTTTGTACCAAGATTTACACCAGGGTCAGAATGATACCTGGGACTGCGGTGGCTTAGTGGTTAAGATGCTGAACTTGATGACTGTAAGGTTGGCAGGTCAGCAGCTCAAGACCCAAATGTTGTACGACGGAGTGAGCGTCTGTTATTTGTTCCAGCTGCTGCCAACCTAGCAGTTCAAAAGCAAGAAATTGCAAGTAGACAAATAAGTACTGCTTTGGTGGGAAGGTAACAGCATTCCATATCTAGTCATGCCTGCCACAAGACAATGGAAACATCTGCAGATGCAGACAGTGCTGGCTCTTTGCCTGTAAATGGAGTCAGACACGAATGGCTTTTGAGCAGGGGAGACCTTTACAGGAAGAACGTTACAGGATTTTGGCCAATATTTCCAAGTTCTACATAGGACTTTGTGTTAATTAAACAGAAATAACCCCAGATTCTCATCCATGCAGCCTCAAGGGTCAAAGGCAGCGGAGGCTTTTGTGAAGGCTTTTCTGAAGCGCAGCATGCCCCAGAAGAGTGACTTGGCGATCCAGGAGCTCCTCACTCGAAAAGCTGTCGTCCTCGAACATTTCCACAGAAGGAGGAAACGGCAGAAGAAGAAGAAAGCCAAAGGATTGTCAGCCAAACAGAGGAAGGAGATGCGGCTCTTTGAGATTAAACCAGAACAGCAGCGGTAAGGATGCAGGGGAAGGCCAGACAACTTCTGAATGTTGCTAGGCCAGTGGTTCCCAACGTGGGACCCAGGCCCCACAGGGGGGCTTCAATTCCCAGCAGCCTAAGTCAGTCCATTGGCTGATCAGTCCTTTGGGGAACTAACTTGGGCTTCTGGGAATTGAAGTCCAAAAACCAAAGGTTGGGAAACACCGTGCTAGATCCAATGATCCCTCACCCTTGGTTGTTCTTTATGATCATAAAAATCATTCCTTGTCATGTGCCCCCCCCCCCCCTTTCAGTAAGTTCAGTTTGGCCCTTTGGGGTTTTAAAGAGGGGATTGGGGGGACTTGATTTTCCACATTTCCCTTGCAACATTGTCTATTCCAGACTTGTTTGGCGTGATGTTTTTTTCACAATACAGTGGAACCCCAGTTAACGTACCGCTTCTTCAAACTGTTTCTTGCAGCAAAAATTAGTTTCCCATAGGGACACATTTAAAACCCAAATACATTAACCGAAACACAGTTTTCCATGGGAATGCATTGAAAACCAATTAATCCATTCCAAAAAAATTATGTAATCCGAGCCGCTATTTTCTATGGATTTCCTTTTGTTATTTTTATGTTAACCGAGCCATTTGTTAACTGAAGTTCCACTGTACTCAGTAGTTTTTAAAATAGCCCAAAGTGTCATGACTGATGAAGCTCACTCAGTGTAACATCTGTATGTATTCAGACAAAATCAGAATTTTAGATCGGTGATTGTTGTTCTTAAAGACATTACTCTGTCCTCCTCCATCTAGCAAAAAACCTAAACAAGTGGCTGAACGCTGTGGGGAAATTCGCAGCCTGGAATTTCCTGTGCACTTGTTTACAAGAATGTAAAACAATGATCAAAGTCCTGTTGCGCTTGTCGTAAAGTTACACTTGTGTTCGACACATCTAACTTCCTTGCACAATTACCAGAGGGACCCAGTTTGCGGCCTGGTGAGACAGGGCTCTTGGAACAGCCTCCATCTGAACCCTTCTTCCCAGACAGATAGATCAATTGATCCATCTGTCTGTCTATCTATCTATCTATCTATCTATTTCTCTCTCCCTCCCCCCTTCTCTCTCTCTCAGGGCGGCTTACAAATGTATAGAATGGGTTCCAGCCTTTTCAAGCTGGGGGCCAGGTCATGCTTGCTCAGTCAGCTTTGAGGGCCAGATGGCCATTTTGCACTGCCTGCACGATGGGGATGGCCATTTTGTACCAACAGCTTCAAAGGGGGTGGCCATTTTGTTTCTCAGATGCCCTTGGAGGGGTGGGGGGCACATGAAATGGTGCTGTGGGTCGGATCGGGCCCATGGGCCTTAGGTTGGGAACCCCTGGTATAAAACATCACAATAATAAAACCAGGAAATAAAGCATAACCAATAACACAGAAGTAGTAAAGGTAAAGGTTTCCCTTGCTCGAAAGCTAGTCGTATCCGACTCTAGGGTTCAGTGCTCATCTCTGTTTCAAAGCCAAAGAGCCAGCTCTGTCTGCTTCTGCAGACATTTCCGTGGTCATTTGGCAGGCGTGACTAGACACCGGAGCGCTGTTGCCTTCCCACTGAAGTGGTCCCTGTTTATCTAATTGCAATATCTTGCTTTTGAACTGCTAGGTTGGCAGGAGCTGCGACAAAGACGGGAGCTCATTCCATCCTGCAGTACTCGGGGATCGAACTGGTGACCTTCTGCCTCCCAGTTAGCATCTTAGATTAAAAGAAACCGAAATGTTTTTTTTTAAATCCCATTGGTCTATATAAGAAAGCATACATCCATGGCGTCAGAGATACAGAACCATCAAATAAACACAATCTCCATCTAATTTAAAAAAAAATTGGGAAACTAAAGCAGCTGATTGCCCAACTTCAGGGCAAATCATATTGCAGTCCACGCGGTATTAATAGCCGGGGAAAGGCTGCTGAAATAAGGAAGTTTTCAGAGACTTACGAAAAGTTAGCAGCAGTGGGGCCGATCTTGTCTCCGCTGGTAAATCATTCAAGAGGTTGGGTGCTATTATGGCAGAGAATGCTCTTGAGTGGATTCTCCAAACTGTGGATCTGCTCCCTATTGGTATGAGAATACTGTGCTGCCAATTTCTTCCAACTTTTTCCAATAAATACTGTTAATACAATATGCATGCATGGCAGATGGTTATCTTGCCTGGGTCTGTCTGTAGCCACCAGCAACTGTTGCAACAACAACGATCAGAACAGTGTCCTTTTTGAAACGGGAAGTGAGATTTGTGCCCTGCATAAAGCCCACCAACTGGAAAAGCTGAGCACAGTTTAGGTATCTCTATGGCCTGGGTCTTGCATAAGAATTGTGGGATTTGTTATTTGGGTGGGGGGGGGGTGTTCAAAGTGCCCATCCGTAGCTAGGAGATTCCCAGCACTAAGTTACTTGTTTAGAACAATTCTGGATTGCTGTTTGGCCGCTAGAGGGAAACCAATGACTTTTTTATTCTGACATTCAAAGAAGGAGCTCTTTAGTCTACAACTGAAGTGGCTATGGATTAGGGGAGCAGCTCTGTCTCAAGAGCTACCATCTTTGGTCCTGGATGGGGCTATTTTCCCCCAGTCAGACCCAGTGCGCAACTTGGGGGTCCTCCTGGACTCACAACTACTGCTCGAAGAGCAGGTGGCAGTCGTGGCCAGGAGGGCTTTTGCACAACTTTGTGTGATTCGCCGGTTGTGCCCGCTCCTAGACCGGGACTCCTTGCTCATGGTCACACATGCTCTGGTCACCTCTAGACTAGATTATTGTAATGCGCTCTACATGGGGCTGCCCTTGATGACCATTCGGAGGCTACAGCTGGTCCCGCGCCTCGCCACTGCTCCGGGAGCTGCACTGGTTGCCAGTTTGCCTCAGGGTGCAATTCAAGGTACTGGTGATGACCTTTAAAGCCCTACATGGGACTGGACCAGGATACCTAAGAGACTGCGTCTCCCCAAGAATGTCTGTCCATCCAACCAGAGCGGACTGGAGGGGCTCTCTAATAACCTCCTACCAATAGAGTTACGGCTGCAGACGGAATTGCTGCCCTTCAGGAAAGAACTCAAAACCTGGCTGGCGGGGCAGGTGTGGGGCACTGATGTGTGACCCCCGCCTGCTGGTTCGTATAAACATATTTAAGATCCTCCCTCTTTTTATATATGGGGTGGGTGGGATTTTAATGGGGATGGCACTTGTAAACTAACAGATTTGATTTACCATGAGTTTTCAATAGATGGATGCAGGTACAGTATGTGAGTATAAAGTTTGAGGGTCTGATTTTCAGTACTGTGCAAAGGTCTTAGGCCATCAGCAGTTGGTTTGGAGAAAAATTAGGGAGTATTCTTGGGTCCCATAACTTGGACACCCTAACTCCAAACATCACAAAACCTGGAGAAGTTTGCGAAGAGAGGCAACAGAAGACTCTCTCCAATTATGGTGTGTCGAGGTAACTCGGGGGCTGAGTTATACCCCCACAAATAACACTGAATTTTCTCCAAACTAGCTGGTGGTGGCGTATGACTTTTGCTCTGTTTATGGACTGTAATCTATAAAAGAGCATGTGAAAATACATCTCTGAATCTTAAAGCGCATACTGTAGTATTGGAGAACTGCACATATAGTCTTCCCCCAACCTTGCATAATACAGAATCGGCATGCTCTTTGTTCTAGAGCAGAAGTTCCCACAGGCCAGACCTGGACCCCAAAGCCTTTCAATCCGGCCTGTCGCTGTCTTCCCCACACTTGGAAGTGGAAGCAGGCACATTTACGTCAGCTGTAAAACATGCCTGTGCAAACGTACCTGCGGCTGATGTAAATTCAGAAGTGTGCATATTTACGACAGCCATAAATGTGCCCACTTCCAGCAGTGTGGTCTGGCCCGCTCAGCTGTTCTGGGCATGGTCAGGCTCGTGGCGCAGAAAGGTTGGCCACCCCTGTTCTATAGTGATAGACGGCTGCTTATTCACAGCAGTAGGAAATTCCTGGATTTTTCAATTGTTTTCCATCCAGAGATTTTTATTTTTATGCCCCAAGGTCAAGGTTCTTTCTTTCTCTATGACTTGAAAATTCCTACCCAAATTACATTAATCTCTGTGCTTGTTAAATGGTTGATTCAGGAATCCAAACTTTACATATGTTTAACTGATGGGTTAAGATGATGGTGATGATAAATACAAATCTTTCATTTGTTCTACAGGTATGAGTTATTTGTTCCACTCCATGAACTATGGAAACAGTACATTAGAGATCTCTGTAACGGACTAAGGCCTGATGCGTAAGTTTATTTAACGAATGTAATTATCAGATTAGTTTGTTGTCTATTGCAAACAGAGTGGTGATAAGAGGCAGTTAATCAGAAGTCCAAGATTATTCCCACAGGGAAGTAGCTTCCGATGGAATGGAGCAATTAACTTTCCAAGAGGATTCCACTTCAGAGTTTGGAATACAGTGATACCTCATACAACATCCAAACTTGGTTACACAAGTTTGTACTTTATACGGATTTGGACTTTGTATGAGGCATGCAAAATCCAAGCCGCGATGCCTCATACAACGTCCAAATCCTTGCCGCAATGCCTCGTACAACGTCATTTCCATAGAGATACCTTGTACTGTAACAGCACAGACTTCAGGGCAAAGCCAAGGAAACAGACAGGAAACTGACAGAACTTTAAGAAAACATTGTCTAAAGGCTAAATACATTACAAAAACATGTCAAACAATCCTGATTGTCCAAGAACCTGAAGAATGCTGCAAAAATTCCAGGAATCCTTCTAAAAATTCTGATGAAAAATTCAAAAAAAAATTCCAAAATCACGCTCAAAACCACTCCTAACCACTCTTCGGCTCGTGCAAAACCCACAAGAGCAATGCATGCATGTGTCCTGCCTTTTATACTGCCCAGGCACAATGCAACCTGGGAAAAACCCAATGCCTCATACAAAGTCAAGCGACTTTGTATGAGGTAACTTTTTTCAAGAAATTAGGCGATGTATGAATTCGATGTTGTATGAAGCGGACTTTGTATGAGGTATTACTGTAATAGGGAAATGAGTGTTTGTATGCTTCCATATGTCAGATTCCTTTTAAGTGGCATGCTGGTGTATTAAGGTAGAGGCCATGGTGGCTTAGTGGTTAAGACACTGAGCTTGACGACCAGAATGTTGGCAGGTCAGCAGTTCAAGACCCAAGTGCTGCACAACGGAGTGAGCTCCCATCTGTCTCAACTCCTGCCAGCCTAGCAGTTTGAAAGCAGGTAATTGCAAGTAAATAAATAGATACTGCTCCTGCAGTAACAGTATTCTGTGCATTTTGGCATCTACTCATGCCTGACCAGGGAAACGTCTGCAGACGCAGACAGTACTGACTCTTTGGCTGTAAAGGGAAAATGAGCACTGAACCTTAGTTGGACACGACTGTCTTTCAAGCAAGGGAAACCTTTACATGAGTATTGTTAGTTTTGTTGTTGTGGCTGTTAAATAGTGTTACAATAATTCTAAGAAGAAGAATAAATAACAAAAGTGAGGAAAGCATTAAATTATCCTGAAAGCCAGATGACAAGGGAATAGCTAGGCAGTTGGAGGAACAGAAGGGCATTGAAATATATCCCCATTTCAGTACTTGAATCCCTAGAAGATCTAAGCAGGATCCTTGTTTGGCGCTGTCTGTGTGTGTGTGTGTGTGTGTGTGTGTGTGTGTGTGTGTGTGTGTGTGTGTGTGTGTGTGTGTGTGTGTGTGTGTGTGTGTGTGTGTGTGTGTGTGTGTAAGGTATACAGTTTAGCATTGATTTTCAACCCTTTAAAGAATTTGATTTTTTTTATTTTTTTTCCTAGTCAGCCACAGATGATTCAGACCAAATTGCTAAAAGCAGACCTTCATGGAGCTCTCGTTACAGGTATTTTTGCTGGCTTCCTATGTATGACTCCATTTTTCTCTTCTTTTTTAAATTGCATCTAGTTTACATCCCATGCCTTCAGCCTCTAAAAACCCCAGCCAAAAAATCTAAGCCTCTGAACACATTGGTCTTGGTCAGTGGTTTCCAACAGGGGCCCCAAGGCCCATTGATTTTTTTTTTTTTGGGGGGGGGGGGTGGACTTCAATTCCCAGAAGCCTAAGTCAGTACATCGGCTGATCTGTGCTTTGGAGTATTGACTTAGGCTTCTGGGAATTGATATCCAAAAACTAAAGCTTGGGAAATGCGGGTCTAGATGGTTCTTGTCTCCACGGGAACCAGGTCTTTTGTAAAGCTTATTTCTCTCAGTTGCCTATTAAGAACATGCCACCCTGGAATATTTTGTCAAATACATGCCTACAATAACAGGTAGAACTAAAAAGTATATTATTGCCGATCTCTGTTGTATTTCCATTTGTCTGCCTTTTTAATTAGCTCGGTGTTCAATTTTAATGCTCACTGTTCAGTTGTGATGATCTGGCTTTCTTTTCACAGTATCGAAATCCAAATGCCCCTCCTACGTTGGCATCTCAGGTATTGTTCTACAGGAAATGAAACACATTTTCAAGATTATTACAAAGGAAGACAAGCTGAAAGGTATGTGTGGGTCATGTCTTACTCTGAGCCCTTCTAACTGTTTATTCAGAATTGTTAACCTTTTCATTTTCGCTTTTTCCCCAGTGATGAGCAAGGTCTAGGGTTAAAAACAAACAAGCCCAGCATTTTCTCTTTTAGTTTCCACCATCCTTGTTTTTGTTTGCTAGTCTTTGCAGGGTGGTACAGCTAGTATGTAACCAAGATTTCAGGCTGAAATGTAAACCCTCCGCAAGTCCCCTTTTATTTTCTCTTAGTTCCTATTGAGCAAATACTAAGGCACAGATTTAGCAGAAGGAAAAATAATGATTACTTGCATGGCTTGTGTTCAAACAAATTTGTCAGGTAGATGGCAAAAATATAATACAGTAGTTCACTTTATCTTAGTTCCAGAAAGCAGGAAAATAAATCTCTCAAGCAGATATGGTTGCAAGAGGCTACTGAGTTAACTTTCTGAGACTAACACTTTTTGAATATGAAAGAGACTGAACTAGGCTGAAAAAACTAAACCACTTCAGACAGAATAGATAGACTGACTAAAATACGCGCAACAGAGCATGTAACTCAAATACTAAGTGGAAAGTAGTTACTTTTGGAGGGAAGAAACATTTAGCCTGCTGATTAGCCATTAAGATTCAAGAGGCAATGACTATGTGTGTTAAATGTTGGCCCTTACTATTTCCACATTAGTATGCAAAACAAACAAGTCACAATGAGATTACCTGCAGTAAGTTCAACAGTTTTCCTCTATCCTAGTGCCATTTTTGTTATCTCTCCCACACTCCCTCTTCATTTGTAATAATAATTATACTATATAAAGATCACCCTTGCTCAAAAGCCAGTCGTATCCAACTCATTTCTATTTATAGTGAAAGAGCCAGCGCTGTCTGTGTTTGCAGATGTTTCCGTGGACATGTGGCAGACATGACTAGACACCAGAGTGCACGGAATGTTGTCTGCCTTCCCACTGAAGTGGTACCTATTTATCTACCTGCAATTTCTTGCTTTTGAACTGCTAGGTTGGCAGGAGCTGGGACAAAGATGGGAGCTCACTCCGTCCTGCAGTACTCGGGTCTCGAAATCCGACCTTCCAGTCTTCAAGATATGCATCTTAACCACTAAGCCACTGCAGTCCCATAATTATACTCAACCAGGATGCTATAGGTAAAGTAATAATCATGTGTCAATTTTCTGATTCTTTGTTTTTCTTCTAGTTATTCCAAAGCTTAACAGTGTCTTCAGCATAGAGCTTGATGGCTTTGTATCCTATATCTATGGAAGCAGAATCCAGTTCCGAGCCAGTGAACGCTCAGCAAAGAAATTCAAGGGAAAGGGATCAATTGATCTCTAAATATTTCATTAATTTTTTTAACGCTGATCCATACATGGAAAGTACTTACAGCAACAAAATTCAGCTGAGAATTTAAAACAAGAGCAATGTGTATCTGAGGTCTTTGCTAATATATAAATTATGTGTTGGTATTGTGTAAATTATTAGTTTTTTAAACATTTTGTTAAATAAATGTTTTCCACCCTCTTGCATTCCACTGCTGTTTTTTAAGAGCAGAGTTGACTTTTCCTCTTAAACTTTCAGTGACATTTCAGACATGTGTGATCCCATGAAAGAATATTAATTTCATGTCAGAAATTATTCTGGGTTGAAAGGATTTTTGCGAAAGAAACTCCACTCAGGGAACGCCCGAATGAGTCTCCTTTCATCTCCCCAAGAGCTGGGACAGAGATGGGCATTCAATCCATCATGCAGTACCCAGGTCTCTAAATGCCAACTTCCCGGCCTTCCAGCTAACTAGGCAAGCTTCTTAACCACTGAGCCACTGCAGCCCCATGAGGTGAAGCATTTTGAAATATTGAATACTTTGTAATCACATTTTTGTGTGTTATCTCAGGCACTTTGTAGGATAATAAAGCATAAGTTTGCAGCAGGAAAATGGAGGTATATGGCATTGGGTGATTCATTGGCATATGAAGATGAGTGAGGTTTTAGCTGCTTTGCCATCTTTTCATGAAGACAACCCTGATGGGTCAGGTCAGCTGTGCACCAGGTGCGACACAGCTACATGAAGGCAATCTTCCCCTGTTCCTCTGCTGTCTGTCTGCTCATTGCCTAAGGTGCTTCTGAAGAGAGAGGCAGATGCCCAAGTGAAGGAGCTTCCAACCGTCTTTGCTCTGAAACGTCTCAATAAAATTCTGGGTATGTGAAATCTGAGTCACGTTTATTTATTCCTGCTCAAGGCAGGAATCTGAATCAAAGTAAATCTGACAGATGGTGGTCCAATTCTCTCTTGAATGTTTCCAGTGTTGGAGCACTTACCACCTCTTGAGGCAGTTGGGTCCACTGCAGTACTGCTCTAACCATTGAGATGTTTTTCCTGGTATTCAGCCTGTATCTGACTTGATTTAGTTTGAGCCCATTATTATGTGTCCTGCATTCAGGGATGACCATGGTAGAAGGAATCCATAGCTTGCCTTCCTTGGTTTATAGCTAGGGAGTGAAGACCAATCTGGAAGGTCTTGCTAGTCAATTGTGGACTAGGGGGCGAAGGAGGTGTGTGATGACTCTGGGCAAGATGCAAACTGACTACTGAATCATGAGTCAGGAAACTGAGGGACTGAAATGACAGTGGGACTGGCCAGCCAGTCAAGAACCACAAGTAAGAAGCATAAGTGCAGCTTCTGAACATTATATAGCCAGGAGTTAGGATAGGAGAGTGGCGGCAAACCTATGGCACATGTGCTACGGGGGCACTCAGAGCCCTCTCTGTTGGCACACATGCTACCACCCCAGCACAGATTTCACTCTGTCCATTAGCTCAATGAGAGCGCTTCCTCCACCAGCACAGAGTTTGTCCTGCCCTTCTGGGCAATTGCTCTCTAAAAGGTTTGCCATCACCGGGGTGGGAAGGCTGGGATGTATTTATTATACAAGGAGGCCTGGTGGTGCAATGGTTAAGCTGTTGTACTGTGGGCAAAACTGCCATCTTTGTGAGTTTGATCCTGGTGGTGATCAAGGTGGACTCAGCCTTTCATCTTCCCAAGTTCAGTAAAATGAGTACCCAGCATGTTGAGGGCAAAAATGCTAATTACCTTGTGAACCGCCAGAGAGTGCACTAAGCACTGTGGAGCAGTATATATGTATAATTGCTATTGGTATTATTTATTACACTTTAATACTGCCCACATATATGACCTGAGTTGTATCTCCAGGACAACAGCCCCTGTGATTCTTAGCCAATGTGGCCTTGGAGACATTGTCCAAAATAGAATTCTACACAACTCTAGTCACAATCCCTCCTCTTGTCCTGCAAGACATTTCTTTAATAGACAATCTCAGCTTTAAGAATTCGAAGATAACTGGCCAGAATCTTACCCATAGCCCCAAGTCTTGAATCATTGTAAGTTGATCTTTGTGGCAAGAACAAACATTCTTGAAGGTACGCAAGAGCAAATCAAATTGGAAGATGGAGGAAGGAGCTCACTAAACAAGGAATAACATTCAAAGAGGATACGGCTGAGGAACTCAACTTCCCCTACATCACTTGGAGGACCCTGAATAGGCTGAGGGTTGGAGTCCCTAAATGTAAGACCAACATGCTCAAGTGGGGACTGCTGTTGGACAACGACACACTGAATGTGGAGAGATAATCCAGCTCATTTGCTGATCTGTTGGTTACTACCAGAAACATGTACTGATGAATATTTAAGTTTGGTGAACGACAAAGCCAAGAAGGTGGCTTCATTTTGGCAGTTAAAGCCTGGCCTGGAAACAAAAGAAGAAGAAAATTGTAAATTGATTGACCATTCAAAAGATTACCGTATTTGCTGGTGTATAAGGCCCACTTTCCCCCCTTAAAATACCCTGGGAAAATGGAGTGTGTCTTGTACTGTATATAGTGGGCTTTTTTGGTAATAACGGAGTGCGTCTTATACTCCGATGCATCTTATACACCGGCAAATACGGTAATTCTAATTGGGACCAGCACTAGGTCTTAAGCCATTGTTCAATTGATTGTACTTCTCTGTATTAAAATTAGGGGAATGGCTGGCATACAAATGGCATGAATTGTTCTGAGTTTATGGGGTTTTTGAATAACAGCCCAGAAAGCAATGCAGTATTCTCGCCAATTTCTGAAAAGGGGTCTTTTCACAGTTTCATGGCTAGGTGTTTACTGCTGAATATATCAACAACTACTAAAAAGAGAGAGATTATGTAAATGTAGCCCATCATCAGAGGCTGGATTCCCCTCCCACATGTTTCACGGGAGCCCATGTAAACTCCTGTGTCAGTCTTCAAACTGAGTGGGGAAATAACTCTTTTGATACTCTAGGTAGCAATTGGGCTGGCAGGCTTTGTAATGCAAAGTTTCTCCCATTCTTTCCCCTTTGTGGTGGGGAAAGAGAGGGAGTGGCCACCCTCCCCAGTACAATTCTCAAGAGCAAATGTGTGTTTCAAAGATTAACTGTTCCAAAATTAAAAATACGAGATGTTCATTGACACTGAAATGAAAGAGAAGAAACAGGGCATTCACTAGGATAGGATTATAAATAAAGACAAGGCAGGGCATATGCGTTTATTGGCAACAAAAACCATCCCATGCATAAAACATGACTTCACAGAGCCTCCTACCTTAAAATATGTTTCAGCCTGTGTGGCCTAAACCAAGGTTTCCAAACTTTTCAAGCCAGGGGCCGGGTCACGCTCTCTCAGTCAGCTTCGAGGGACGGACAGCCATTTTGCCCTGCCTGCACAATGGGGGTGGCCATTTTGTCCCAACAGCTTCAAAGGGGTGGCCATTTTGTTTCTTGAATTCCCTTGGAGGCGTGGGGGCCACATGAAATGGAACCATGGGCTGGATCCATCCCACAGGCCTTAGGTTGGGAATCCCTGGTCTAACGGGAGAGAGGGCTAGACTTTGATGCCGTAATTCAGGGGTTCTCAACCTTTATAAGCTGTGGGCCGGACCACATCCCACTCACACAGTTGAATGCGCCAGACTGGTGGTTCCCCCCACTGTAAACACTGGTGTAAAATGCATCAATGGCTGTCATAAATGCATTTACAACAGTCGCGGGTGCATTTACGGCTGTCGTAAATGCTTCCGCCGGTGGTGGCAGCAATGTGGGCCACATGGAATTGTTGAGAACCCTTGCTGTAATTGATCACATTTTTGATCTACAAAATACTTCACTTTCATAACTGCTTGTGCTCAACAGCCATCCAAGTGTAACGGAAGAAATAAGAAATAGACAAAGAGGCCGGATGGTTCATACCAAAAACGTATGTAGCCTTGGGTCTCAGTCAACCAGATGCCAACCACAAACAGATTACGATGCCAATAAGCCCTCCTTTGTTGTTGCTTTTGAGCAACAAATATTGGGATGCATGCCATCCATAGAGGCATTCTGTTTCTCAGCAAGAGCTACCATGTTTCTCTTCTCCAAATTTGGGGGACCTTAATTGTACTTGATGTAAATTTGCATATTTTGCAAATTAAGCATATTAAATTGCAAATTATATAGCAGTGTTTTTAATTGCCATTTTGGTCATTTCCAGGCATAATATAACCCATGGAGGTGGGTTGGGGGATGGAATTGGCCTTCTAGCTCTCAGACCTTGCCACTACTGGTTTATGGTCATAATCACTGATCTGAGAGAGCCAATAATGGTGAAATGGTTAGAGTGCTGAAGACAAAACAGGGAGACCCAAATTCAAACTGCTTACTTCATCAGAGAGCTTATTTGAGCAAACCAATACGCCTCATGAAAGACTGGTCAGGTTATCCTGCTATGAGAGGGGTTCTCAACCTATGGCCCATGGCACCATTTCATCAGTCCCACACCCTTCCTCCAGTCACTGCTGCTAATGCCTCAATCACCCCCTCCGTGTGCCTTGGCATGTTCCTAATAGCACTCCATAGCAGGGCAGATGTTGTAAGTCTTACAACATCTGCCCTGCTACAGAGCACCATTAGGGACATGCCAAGCCAAGCAGAGAGGACAAGGATTGAGGTGGCAGTGGCAGCAGAAGTGGCAGATGCATGTGGCTGCCCACCTTTCCGAGAGGCCGCTCTGGCCGAGCGCGTGTGAGAAGGACAGCCTGGACTTCTCCTTCACCCATGCCATGCAGCTCCTCCAGGCCAGTAAGCAGGGAAGCATTGTTGGGGGGAGTGGGGGGGGGGGGCTCAGGGGGTCTTAGTGGTGGCAGCAGCAGTGTGGGGAGTAGGGGACTCGGGGGTCCTGCCAGCAGCATGGAGGGGGAGTGGTGTGGGCTCAGGGGGTCCTGCCACCACAACTTCCCCCACACCACCACTGTCAGGCCAGGCCATCAATTGTCTGAGAGGGCATGAACTGGCTCATGGCTTTACATAAGAACATAAGAACAGCCTTGCTGGAACAGGCCACAGCCCATCCAGTCCAGCATTCTGTCACACACAGTGGCTCACCATTTGCTTCAGGGTATTCCCAAGCAGATGCCTTCACCGGCTTAGGATTCCCTGGAAATGGCATTGAGAGATATCCTGCCCATCTCTCCAACCCGGAGGTTGTCCTTAGGTATCCATAATTATAGCCATTGATACCCTTGTCCCCCATGAACTTGTCTAATCCTTTCTTGAAGCTGTCAAGACTGACAGCTGTCACCACTTCATCTGGCTTTAAAAGATTGAGAACCCCTGTACTATGATAATAGTGTAGACCATACTGCTAGCGACTCAATACCAATCATCATCCAGCATGTAACTATCCTGACATCTGGGAGGACTAACAGCCTTGGGTAGTAACGTCCACAGGGAAAGGTGGTGGTCCCCAAGTGGATTAAATCCCACTTGAATCCATCTTGATGGAGGGCAGCAGCTTCATCAAAACTGTCCGGGGGCTGAGGGGGGCTTTGTGTGCCAAAAGGGCTCAGGACCAGAAAGTGACTCGCGGAACTGGATCAGTGGTACAAGTGTCACACTACAATGCAGAAGGCAAATGAAATTTGCATTATATTGTCCCCAGGACAATCATCATAGCTGATCAGGTGGGGGAAAGCCTATAGATCCACAGGACCTCCAACAAATGAAACAGTATCATCTGATTGGCAGATAAGCTAAATATGTCCCACATGGCATGTCTAAAATCAAGATAAAACCCAAGCAAGTAACCAAGAGAATGCCTTCTGTGTCCTTCACCTTAGATTTTTAAAGAAAATGTTCCAAGCCTTGACAGGGAAGATATTCATGTGAATCCTGGAGAAATGCTGGTGTGCTATATGCTAGCACCATTGAGCAACTGCTGAAGTAACATCTCCCACCTCTAGATCTACCAGTTGCCATTATAATTCGCCACTTTATTTTCTTCTCTAGTCTAGATGAGTTGTGAGGGAATATACATTTTCATGGCCATAACAACCGGATCTGATATAGTCTATGAGCTCTCTACCAGGACCCCAAGTTCTCCTTCTAAGATAGCATCACCCAGTGTTTTTTATCATATGAAGTTAGGTCTTCTTTTTTTCTCCTTCTCAATGGACATCATTTTCCCTCAGACAGCACAAAGTTCCCCTTGCACAATGGCTTGATTCTAATGTACCTCATTCCGTGATGTAACATCTAATTAGGACATCTGTTAAATGCCTATCATATTAATTTAATAGGGAGAGGCTAATAGAACTTTATTGGCATAGTCCAGTTAATTAACATTATGGGCCTTTAATGGATGTCTTAAATCGACATCGTTAGTGAAGATGCTACACAAATTAAAGTGGGGTCTAGCTGTGTTTCATTGGACTGTAAAGGACACACAAGCTGTTGTATCCCTGTGCAACTTAGTTTGTTACCATCAGAGTTTGTGAGGTATCCTCAAACTACAGCTACTCAAAAACAATTATTCTATGATGCGAAGTTTTTGTGACTTATGAACTTGGTCTAAGCTGCTTATCTGTACTCTACTACTTAAAGACAACTTTTTTGCTGAAATGAGATGTGTGTTTGTAACTATTTCGAGTTTTCTCCAGAGCTCCAGAGCTTCCACCCTCTTGGGTGATTTTGATTAAGTCTAACTATGCTGGTCTTGGACAGTAATAAAGATTGATTGATTGACTAAGTCAAATAAAATCATGGTTCGCTGTTGGTTTGGTTTTCTTCTCAAGGTAACCAATATTAATGTTTTTATGTTTGCACATTTGTCAGTTCACTAACATGTCCCAGGACATTCACATTACTTCTACTGCATGTGTAACAAGTATGCTTTGCATTTAGTAAAAGAGTTTTGCAGTAATTTCTTTATGTTGTTTCAAAAAGATGGAATAATGTTGTTGATGTTGATGTAGTAGTAGTAGAACAACAACAGCAGCAACAACAACAACCTGCAGAATCTTCATCCATTTGCCATGTTACCTGTGGGTTTGAGAGTCAAAGCTGCAAACATCTGTAGGACTAGAAACTGGGGTCAACTGGTCATGACTAACAGCAGCTGTCCAATGATTCAGGCTAGTGCTATGATAGCAAACCTTGGCACCCCAGGTGTTCTTAGACTTCAATTACCAGAAGCCCAGGTCAGCACTCCTGCTAATCAGGTCTTCTGGGAATTGAAGTTCAAGAACAGCTGGAGTGCCAAGGTTTGCCATCACTAGGCTAGGGTCTTTCCATCCCTACTGAGATTCAAAATTACTGAACCATCCCTCTTAGTGAAAGGCAGAACTGGTCTCAATCAACTTTCCATGCCACTATCTTCTTTGCACCAAACAAGGACAAGGGGTCCTTTTGCTTGCACACTGGACTACTCTAGCAGCTGAATATGGAAACAGAGACTATGAAAATGCATTTAGCATTTATAACAGATTATTATTATTTAAACAATTTGTTATTCCAAATCTTTTAAAGTAACTCATCAGTATTATTTCTACTTTTGTTCTTTCAAGAGCTGGCTTGATAGCTCAGTAGGCTAGATATCTGGAAGCCAGAAGTTGAGAGTTCAATTACCTACTATACATCCAAGCTGAACTACCTGTAGGAATAGTAAATCACTTATGAGTTCTCTCTCCAAAGAAAACCATGAAAAGAGTTGGCATAAGTCAGAAGTGACTTAACAGCACACAATTATATATTATTTCAAGAGCAACATTCTACAAGAGCAACAGATCTCGGGTGTTTCTTTCAAAAAGTTACTTTTGACTTATTTAAATATATTTAAATATACCAAAGTATATTTAGTCACCCCAAGGCAATGTTTTTAATGATAATAAATGAACATTACTCATTATACGTTGTTACATCAACTTAAGTTGCCTCCAACTTATGGCAACCCATAATTCAACACATTTCTTTCCCAGTTTCTTTCCCTGGCGGGGCGGAGGGACCCCTACAGCGCCGAACGCTGAGACCACCGCCAGCGTTCCAGGGCCCCACCTCCAGCTGCCTCCGGCCAGGACTTAAAGGCTGTTGAGGCAGTGAGACTTCGCCGCTGCCTCTGGCCCTCCTGGTGAGGTGGACGGACCCCTGCAGCGCCAAACACTGAGACCATCGCTGGCGTTCCTGGGCCCCACCTCCAGCTGCCTCCAGCCAGGACTTAAAAGCCATTGAAACAGGACGACTTTGCTGCCACCACTTTTCACTTTTTGACTTGGGAACAGAGTGAGTTGTGTGTTGTATTATTGAATTGTTATTTGTTACTGTCTGCTATTGTATTTTTGACCTTGCTCTCTGCAATATTGTATTTTGTTTTTGCCATAATGTGTATTTAGTTTTTGCTTCATTGTATTTGCAATTGTATTTTGCATCTTGTTTTTGCTATATTGTATTTTGTTTGATGTGTTGTGAGCCACCCTGAGTTGGCATGTACTGAGTAGGGCAGCATACAAATCAAATACAGTAAACACAAACACATAACATAACATATTGTGATAGAATCTAAAAATCTGCTTTTATCATGTTAGACTAATGAGAATGTATATACACTAAGTTATTATATATCAGAAACCACTCCAACTGCCTTGGCTCCATACTACAGAATCATGACCTTTGCCATTTGGTGAAACACTCAGAATTCATTACCAGAAAGTTTGAATGCCCTCACCTGAACTATAACAGAAAACCTGAATACCTTACCAAACTGCAAAGCTCAGGATTCCATAGGATGAGGCCATGAAGTCTCAAGAAAATTCAAATATGTTGTACTGACACAATCCAAGTAACTGTGGCTCTCCAGATTTTGGTACCATTGTTTCCCATCGACTGCTACATGATCTCCCTTTTTATCAGAGATGCTGGAGACTGAACATTCAACCTTCTATGCTCAAGGTGTGCATGCTGCCCCACTGATCTATGGTCTTTCTCCTATAAAAGCTCTATGTTTACTTCTATATTTGTGATGCCACACCTATAAACCACTGAAGCTGCAATTCTGTATTTGTTCTCCATTTAATGAGTCCTATTGGACTGAGTGGGACTTGATTTGATATGATATGATTTATTCGATTTGTATGCCGCCCGCTCAGCATATGCTGACTCAGGGCGGCTCACAAAAATCAAACATTCTTTGAAACAACAATGTTACACTACAAAGCATCCTAATACAATATAGTCAATGCAATCAATATGACCAACACAAGGACAAAAATACAATACAGTAGGGTCCTCCAGCCCGTGGCTGCGGCGTCCTTTTCAACCCTCCGGCCAGGCAAGGCCGGGAGAGAATGAAGGTGTCCACAGCTGCTCCTCGTCTCTGGCCAGTGGTGTGGGCAGCAAAGGGAAACGGCGAGGTCCTCCAGCTTGTGGCTGTGGCATCTTTTTCAACCCTCTGGCCAGGAGAGGATGGGAGGGAACGAAGGTGTCCGCAGCTGCTCCTCATCTCTGGCCAGTGGTGTGGGTAGCAGAGGGAAGCGGTGAGGTCCTCCAGCTTGTGGCTGTGGCATCTTTTTCAACCCTCCGGCCAGGTGAGGTCGGGAGGGAATGAAGGCGTCTGCAGCTGCTCCTCGTCTCCAGCCGGTGGTGTGGGCAGCAAAGGGAAGCGGATTTCCACAGTATAATAGGATTTCCACAGTATAATAATTTCATGTCAGAAATTATTCTGGGTTGAAAGGATTTTTGCTGGAGAATCTCCACTCAAGGGATGCCGGAATGAGGCTCCTTTCAAGTCCCCAAGATTTTTCCCCACCAAAGTGGTCCCTATTTGTCTACTTGCAATTTCTTGCTTTTGAACTGCTAGGTTGACAGGAGATGGGACAGAGATGGGGCACTCAAACCATCATGTAGTACCTGGGTTTCAAACTGTTGACTTGCCAGCCTTCCAGCTAACAAGGCGAGCTTCTTAACCACTGAGCCTCCATAGCCCCAGTGAATTTCTACAGTGAATGATGACTATGCCTGTCTGATAGGATGGATTACAAATGAATTTCATTCGATTCCATTTTTGGATAATAACATTTCTTCATTTTTTTAAAAAAAAAGAGCATCTCAGAATTCACACCTATTCCTTGAGATTTTTTTAAAAAGATTATATGTGGGAGGGTGAAATTCATTATGAATCCATCCATTTAGCAAGAGGAGCTGGAATACTTACTCCTTTGAAGTCTGATTTTAATTCCCCTTGTATGAAACTATGTTTGCTCTGCTAAATAAGGGTTGTCATCATTTTTTTTCTGAATTCCTGGGAGCCTCCTCTTCTTTAACAGCTACTTTGCAGGCAGGTAGAATATCGTCTCTTTTAGAGGTGTGCAAATTTACAGTTTTGGATTACAACTAAAAGACAGATCTGCATACCTTTAGTCATCTCAATGATGGAAACAGGTACATTCCACTAAAGTTAATGAATCCCCTCGCAAGCCATGGTGATTGATTTATCCATTGCTGATTTCTGAAAACAAGCCCAAATATTTGCAGACTCAAAAATGGACACCTTAAAATAAGAAAAGAAAAAAGTGTACTGCACTCCGTGTCATTTCTGCAAACAGCCAGAGACAGCTTCTTGAAAGTTTTGTCCTCAAATACACCAGAAGAAATGTCTTGCCGGACATCCCGCGGAGTAGACCGTACAGCCAGCAACTCAACACCAAGTGTTTGGCAGTGGTAAATAACCTGACTCCCTAAAGGGGCCAATGGATATGGGCAGATTAGACCCTTTAGGTGGGGTGATGGTCCTCTCAGTGGAGAAAATACCACTGGAAACCATCATCTTGGGCCCAACGGCAAAATGAGCAGAGGAGGAACTCTGATTCCCAATGGTCATGGAGGCGGAATTGGCTATGCCAGATGGACTGGCTGTGAAGGTGCACCTTGATAATATCCTCAAGGCTACAGCAATCCATTGGAGTCCTGGTGTTGAATCCCACATGTTTCATTTCATATGTGCTGCAGGAGATGACTCCAAGATCATAGTGTGTGGGTCACTTCATGGCAAGCTGGGGTCCACTTTAAACAAATTCACGCCAATGGCATTTTTCCTGCTTCAGGAAAAAATGCATTCTCGGATACAAGTTGCAGATGACGACACATGAAGAGGGCTTATTAAATATCATGGTGGCTTCAGGGAAGGGAATTATTCAGATTTTATGTGACAGCTTCAAAATAGACTCCCTGCACGCATGTCAAGCCCCCCTTGTAAAATGGCATAAAACAAGATTTCCCCCCTTCCTATTAACTTGCAGCCTCCGCTGTGGTCTAAAGGATTATTTCAAAATTATGGACTTGGAAGGGTACAGCTGGGTGGTTGAAGCCGCTCACTGAAGAATTCCAATGATGTAGCAGCCCTTCAATACCCCATTAGGTGGCTGCCTAATTAATGTAAATGATCATTATGTCTCACTCACCAAGGATTATTTTACTCAAAGGAAAATCTACTTGCCGCCACAGTGGCCATTTCAGAGAGTTTTATAGGAGCAGTCACATTACGGCTACCCATTGAGTAAAAGGTAAGTAGTCATGCTAAATAATGGAGATGGAAAGCTTAATTGTCTCAAAAACAGGTTCTGTCGTATTTTATTCCAGGAATTAGAGTCTGATTGCAACTCTGTGATAATGAGGAGGGACGCGCCATTGGCAAATGGAAGTCTTCAGCTGTCCAAGTCCAGGAGAAGGGAAGGACCAAAATCTCATATTTCCAATACAAAGCAAGTAAGGCAAGAAGATGGGGGAAGGGGTTCAGTATAGCCCAGTGTTTCCCAGTGTGGGGCCCAGGCCCCACAGGGGCACTTTAATTCCCAGGAGCCTAAGTCAGTACATTGGCTGCTCAGTGCTTTGGGAAATTGACTTAGGCTTGTGAGAAGTGAAGTCCAAGAACCAAAGGTTGGGAAACACTGGTATACCTCCCCCCAGGGGCTGTGGTGGCTCAGTGGTTAAGAAGCTCACCTTGTTAACTGGAAGGGCAGTAAGTCAACAGTTCGAGACCCAGGTACTGCAAGATGGTTTGAGCACCCATTTCTGTCCCAGCTCTTAGGGGTATGAAAGAAGCCTCATTCGGGTGTCCCCTGAGCAGAGTTTCTCCAGCAAAAATCCTTTCAACCCAGAATAATTTCTGACATGAAATTATTACTATTATTACTATTATTACTATTACTATTACTATTAGTAGTAGTAGTAGTAGTAGTAGTAGTAGTAGTAGTAGTAGTAGTAAAGGTCACCCTAGCTCAAAAGCTAGTCGTATCCGACTCAAGGGTTCAGTGCTCATCTCTGTTTCATAGCTGAAGAGCCAGCACTGTCTGTTTCTGCAGACATTTCCGTGGTCATGTAGCAGGCATGACTAGACCCTGGAGTACATGGAATGCTGTTTACCTTCCCACTGAAGTGGTTCCTGTTTATCTACTTGTAATTTCTTGCTTTCAAACTGCTAGGTTGATAGGAACTGAGACAAAGACAGTAGCTCATTCTGTCCTGCAGTATTCGGGTATCAAACTGCTGACCTGCCGCCTTCGAGTCAGTGTCTTAGCCACTTGAGCCATTACTTCCCCCCAAATAAAGAATGGTGCCTAAAATGAGGTTTTGCGAGCAGCTGCTCATAGACATATCTGCACACAATTGGGGGAATGATATATCAGATGTGAACAAAATGATTTGCCTTTGTAATGATCCACCACTATAGGGTCATCACCTGATTACGTAACCAAGTGGTGATCCAGTAACCCAGTCTAATGAGATATGCTGGTTTTCTTTAGGGAGACAGGAAGGTGTTCCAAGGAATGGATCAGTTTATGATAGTCTCATCATCCTTCACATTAAATCCCTTTTTGTTTGTGCTGTTTTCATTTAAAATTGGAGGTATGAAAATTCAGTGCTTAATTTTATTTTGAAATATAACTTGGGGCTTCTTCTCAATTTTAAACTGCTGAATTGATTTTGCTCTTATTCCCCAAATGATCCAAATAAACTTGTAGATTCTGAGGAGAAACACTGAGACCATTCTCATGCCCAGTAAGTGACATGATTCTGAATTACTGTCTTTCGAAGAAACTGCATCACATGCTTTCCTGCCACTCACACATCTTCTGCAGAGAAATGTGTCATCAAATTGGAACCGACCTGTAGCGAATATCTGCCGCAAGGCGGCGCTAGGTCCCGGAGGAGACTGATCAATGACAATACGAGGCAAGGAAGCAGGATCAGATCAGTGTTTATTGGGAAAATGCATACACCTTTTATAGACCAGAAGGCAAGGAGAAAACAACCGTCACCAATAAGTCAATCACAATACCTGTTTACTCAGGTTAATTGGGGAAACTCTTCAGGGGGAGTTAATTAGCAGGGGCAAACATTGACAGAGGAAGCCCTATTGTTTTGGGCTTAGAGGCTAGGTAAATATGGTCGTTGTTTGCACCAGGGATTTACGCTAAACCAAGGAGATGAATGTTTGCCTAATTATGTCCAGGAGTTAGCGATCTGCTTACCTGGCAGAGTTGTGAGTCAGGTCAAGGAATTGGGTGAATCAAACCCTATAATTTATCCACCCCCCTTATAATTTGGCTGCTCGCAGAGCCCACGGGCCAGGGAGCCTTTCTCCCGAAAGTGGCCTCTGCTGGGCTGATCCATGCCCAAGGGGGCACGGGGAAACCATACCGACCTAAAGGTAAAAGTCTCCTTTGCTTGAAAGCCAGTTGTGTCTGACTATAGAGGGTGGTGATAATCTCTGTTTACAGCCAAAGAGCCAGCTCTTTCTGTGTCTGCAGACATTTCCCTGGTCATGTGTCAGGCATGACTATATCCCAGAGCGCACCTAGCAGTTTGAAAGCAAAAAATTGCAAGTAGCTAAATAGGTACCACTTTGGCAGTAAAGGTAATAACGTTCCATGCATTCCAAATATTAGGACTACAAACTCTAGCAAAACAGGGCACAGCTGTGAAGTCTAACCAGTGCTTATATGGTGTAAAACGTTCATGCCTAAGGTTGCTTTCTGTTTATTTCCATTTATTCTTAACATTTGTTCCTCTCATCTTTCTTTCAAGCAATAAGTCAGAATCTAGGGGGACTGCGGTGGCTGAAATGGTTAAGACATGAACTCACTGATTGGAAGGTCAGAGTTTGATTCCCTAGTACTGTAGGACAGAATGAGCTCCCGTCTCTGTCCTAGCTCCTGCCAACCTAACAGTTCGAAAGCAAGAAATTGCAAGTAGATAAATAGGGACCACTTCGGTAGGAAGGTAAACAGCATTCCATGCACTCTGTTGTTGAGGCATGCCTGCCACATGTCCACAGAAACGTCTGCAGATGCAGACAGCGCTTGCTCTTTGGCTAAATACAGAGATGAGCACTGAACGGATACAACAGGCTTTCAAGCAAGGGCAACCTTTACTCTTACCTAGGGAAGACTCTATTTATACAATGTAGACATTTTAAATTTAGAAACAAGTTATCAAAATTATTATTAACCTTGCTTTATGTTTCATTGGGTTTTAATATAGTTTTTGTATGATATTTTAAACTTGTTATTATTGAGCAGTTCTAATTATTGTGCGCTGTTTTAAGTCCCCTATGGGGAGAAAGGCAGCATATAAATAAATAAAATCAATTTAATTTTCAGACTAGGGAGGTTACCTGACTTTTCAGTCAGCTGACTTCCCGTCTTGTAGTCCACTTGGTGCACATTTTCATTTCTACCACAAGATGCCACACCATACCTGCAGAGGAACCAACATCAATCTTCTACTAATAACTTGATAATTCTAGTTTAATATTACAGAGCCATTTTACATATAATTTAACAACTCACCTAAATAATCCTAGGAGAACCTATGGAGTGAGAGGGGAATCAGAAATGCACATGAGACTTCTGTTATACATACAGTATTGGAATCTGTGAAAGGTACTGAATTCTTCAGAAATACTTGTAACAAAAAATATTTTTGTTATTCAGTCACACAGTCGATTCTGACCCTTTACGACCCCATGGACGATTGCCCACCAAGGCACCTCTGTCCTCCACCATCCTACTCAACCCACCCAGCTCTGTGCCCATTGTGTCCACAATCCCATCTAGCCATCTCATCTTTGGCCTCCCCTTCTTCTTTTGCCCTCAATCTTTCCCAGCATCAAGGCTTTCTCAGGTGAATCCTCTCTTCTCATTTGATTTCTAAAGTACTTTAGCTTCATCTTCACTATTTGTCCTTCCAAGGAGCAGTAAGGGTTTATTTCTTCTAAGATCAACCTATTTGTTCTCCCAGACTGCCTCTTTTGGGGTGGTCTGGGATTGCTCATTATGAGGTCACTTGAAAATGGAGCAGGAGCTAAATCACATTTAGCCCACATACCTTTCCAAACAACAAAAGCAACCTTTGTGAAGAGGCCGATGAGCCACTTCATTATATAGGCAAAATATACACTTTTCCTGCTTGTCTGGAGTGGGGAGGGAAAGTGTAATTATTTTTCCCCTATCTGATCATTGTAGCACTGCATTGAAAGGAATGGAACTGTTTAATTTCAACATCCAATATCAACATAACATATCAATTCAACAACCACCCTTCAACCTACCAGGTGTTTAGCCCAGAAGCAGTTTTTGATAGCTGCAAAGCTTCCCTATACATTGTTTCCAACAATCACAGGCAGTGAGAACAGCATAAATGAGAACATGCCCAAATAGTTGAACTCCCTGATGGGGGTTCATAAGTTACATCTTTGGGGCAAATGAGATTGCTCTGATGTTCAATGTGTGTGAAGGCCGGGTGGGGTGGGGGAGCAGATCAGCCCTCCAGAGAGTGGACTTCATGTGTCTCTGGGCAGACAGCAATTGTTTCTTATTGAATCTCCATCTTGCCTCCACATGGGATATAACCAGTGGTGGGCATCAGCAGGTTCGCACCAGTTCGCCAGAACTGTTAGCAGAAATTCTGGCCGGCCTCACCCATCTAAGTTTTGAAATAAAGAAGTCCTAATTTGTGTGCAACGCAAGGCTTTCCCCTTGGCCACACCCACCATACCACACCCACAGTGTGGTAGTAAAGGTTTTTGGAGCCCACCACTGGATATAACTGTTAAAAAATATCTTGTAACTGTCTAGAAATATTATACATCATCTTAGGGACAATAATCAACCAGAGCTTCAAAAAGTTACTTTTTGCACTACAGAAAAGAAGAAAAGCGGTATTGTCCTTGTACTTAATTAAATTACAATTCCCATGATCCCCTGTTGTGCTCAGAATCAAAGAACAAGGGTACCTCTAAACAGGGCAGGAATTTGTCCTCAGTAGCAAAACTGAGACAATGCTCTTGTTCTACAATAGGCCTGGTCTACAAAAATCTCATGGATGGCAGATAATGCTATATCGGGAAAGTAACTTTTGGCTATCAATTAGAAAAGCCACTGCTTCTACCAGTTACCATCCAAAATATAATAATTTTACAGCTGTACAATGAACTAGGGGAAGAGACAGAAGAGTCTGGTAGGCAGGCATTGGGCAGAACGAACCACGTGATTCAAGCAACACATTTTGATTGTGAAACCGGGACAGCGCACATTTAGTTATTTCATTCATTATGCAATACAGGTAACTGACATTGCCCAGAAAGAAAGAGACATTTGTGAGATCTTCTATTTCTGACGTCCAAACAATTTGACACAATAGTGTGCTGTGCCTCTTGATGTTGTACGGCAGGAGTTGTTAACCTTTTCAAGCTGCAGGCTGGACTATGCCCCCTCAGACAGCTAAGTGGGCCAGACTGGTAGTTCCCCCGCCGTAAACATTGCCATAAAATGCATCCACAGCTGCTGATGGAGACAGCGACATGGGCCACATGAACATACCTGTCAAGCGCAGCTCCGGATATTACGGGACCTGCGCAGAACGTTTCTGTGTAGGTTCATACTACGCATGCATAGAAGGCTTTTACGCATGCGTAGAATGCTTTTACGCATGCGTAGAATGGACCTGCACAGAACCATTCTGCGCAGGTCACTTCTATGCATGCGTAGAAGGCTTCTACGCATCCCCTTCTGCACAGAAACCTTCTATGCATGCGTAGAAGGGTTCTACACATGCGTAGAAAGGACCTGAGCAGAAGGGATGCGCAGTAACTCCCTTCCCCCCACTGCCAAATTACGGGGTAGTGGCAGCTCCGGGCGGGAAACGGAGAAAATCGGCGTGGAAATACGGGAAATCCCGGGCTATCCGGGATACTTGACAGGTATGCACATGAAATGATGCCATTGGCTGGGGCCTGCCCATGGGCCATAGGTTGAGAACCCCTGTTGTAAGGAAAGGATGATTTTATTTTTTTTGCTGCTCTGCCTCAGGCAACAAAATGTCTCGGCCAGGCTTCTTTGGTCCCATTAAGTTTGTTTTGCCTTAGTCAGCTTAGATCAATCAATTAAAAACTGGCTAAGGCAAAACGGTTCACACTAGCAAACCCCCCCCCCCCCCCATCTCTTTTTTTGGCTTATTTTCAAAGTTGTTCTTCACATCCACAAAGTATAACTCCCATGATTCAATGGGGAATAGCTTGACCTTTAAGCTAATATAACTGCAATAAAAAAGAGTTTATAGCATAGAAATGCCAAAGTATGTGCAGCATGCAGGCGCATGTGTTCTCCCCTGTGCCTTCTAGAAAGCAGCTCTTTTGTCTACATTGAATAAGTCCAATTTAAGAAAGAGCATATGGAGCAAAGTCTAAGCCAGGGGTCTTCAAACTAGGGCCCACGGGCTGGATCCAGCCCCCAGCTCTATTTTATGTGGTCTCCCCATCCCTCTAAAGGCATTTGAAAAACAAAATGGCCAACCATTTGAAGCTGTTTGGACAAAATGGCCACCTCCATCATGCAGGCAGGGCAAAATGGCCATCTGACCCTTGAAACTGACTGAGAAAACATGACCCAGCCCCCATCTTGAAAAGGTTGGGAACCTCTGGTCTAAGCCCACAAACAGTTAAATGAGATTGGGCATGGGATGGATGTTTCTTTTTAAAAGAAAACACTCCCCCTTTCCAATAATAATTGTGTGCCATCAAGTCAGTTCTGACTTACGGAGACCCTTTTCAAGGTTTTTCCAGGTCAAAAGTACTCAGAAGAGGTTTTCCATTTCCTTCTTCTGGGGGTGCCTTGGGATTTTACAGCTTGCCCCAAAGCCACACTGTCTTGCTCTTGTAGGATTCACAGTAGGGAATTGAACTCCTGACCTCTGGCTCATCAGCCAGATACCTAAACTACTGAGCTATCATTTACATAAATGATTATTTTACCTTATGTGCTCTAGTATTCTTGTTTTGTGGGGACACAGTTTACAATATATGGTGGTTAGAACGCAACGCAGATGTAGTTAAACATTGCTGAACTTCATCATAAACAGAGTTATTCATAAACTTCACAGGTTTTTCTTACATCTACCTTTCCACTGCTCCTAGAGATAAGCATGTAATAAAGTTAAATATATTCATTGGTTATACATTCTCCCTATATTTCTCCCTAGGAGTTCAATGTAACACATGTACTTGCCCACTGTTTTAATTTCACAACAAGCCCGCCAGGTCGGTTAAACACAAACCTTTACAGAAATTATCAGGACTACATTGGCCAAACTTCTTCAGCCACCATGGCCAGTAGCTAAGCTAATTGAGAGTTCATGGGAGATGTAATTTAAAAAAAAAAGTAACAAGCAGTGGTACTGTTGGAAATCCTGTTGCAGTTATACAAACAATATAACTTTTAGGCACATAGTGACCTAATTTCAGAAATCTTCCTAGCCATCGTCTGTTGCACACCATGTTGGATGATAAAGTATGGGATAGATAAAGTCTTAGAGATTTCTTAACCCACAGCCTGTTGCACAACTGTGGAACATGATTTTGGCTACTGAGTCGACCAAGTTCATTCCATGAGTGAAGTGACAATTTCTTCAACTGCAGTCCAACACAATAACCACCATGTCATGCTCGGTTCGGACATTCAATAATCACAAATGGAACATTTCCCAAACTCCAGTGGCCCAAAATGTATGTATTTCACACTCAAAGAAAGGGAATACAGTAGAACCCTATCCATCACTATCACTTTCCATGTTTGTTTGTTTGTTTGTTTGGTTGGTTGGTTGGTTGGTTGGTTTCTATACTGCCCATTTGGGAGAAAATTCCAATTCTGGTGGCTTACAGTGTTAAAACACAAAACAACCACAAAATACATTATAATCATAATCCTCTCCAATGGCAGCAGTGTATAAAAATGCAACAAAACTAAATCTTTCACTAAAAAGTGCCTCAAATCAAATCAAAATCAACTGCTCATAGGGAGAAGATCTTTATAAATAGGTCTGTCATGTGAAAGCGATGTGGTTGAAGAGGTGAGTTTATAATATTCTGTGGATCCCATCCATGAGGCAGAACATGGGAAATTAAGTTCTGGCTTATACAGAGAGCCTTTACAAATACAACATGCTTTCCTCATTAGAACATGAGGAAAATGATAGCAGAGTGGCAAAACCAACAAATTCCCTTTTTTCCTTGTACGGGGCGCATGCTTCACTGCCTTCACTAACATCCATTTAGTCCCAGACACCTGGAACTGTCCCCTAACCGGGTCATTTCATTTTCTAAGGATGGAACTTTCAGATATTTTTATACTCCAACTCAAATAATTCACTCAGAATTTCCCAGGGCTGAGATACAGCCAAAAAAAATCGCAGTCATCAGAGCACTGTACATTATGTACAGACAGGCGTATGTGGAGTGAATTCTAGGAGTAGCTGGGAGTGACAAGGCCTCAGGGAAGCCGCAAAGGTTCACAGGACAATTTGTAGCATCGCCCATTAGATTTTGTAGAGTGCCTCTCTCAAAGTACTACCCATTACATTAAGCTTAAGAACATAAGAACATAAGAACAGCCTTGCTGGAACAGGCCACAGCCCATCCAGTCCAGCATTCTGTCTCACACAGTGGCTCACCATTTCCTTCAGGGTATTCCCAAGGAGATGCCTTCACCTGCTTAGGATTCCCTGGAAATGGCATTGAGAGATATCCTGCCTATCTCTCCAACCCAGAGGTTGTCCTTAAGTATCCATAAATATAGCCATTGATACCCTTGTCCTCCATGAACTTGTCTAATCCTTTCTTAAAGCTGTCAAGACTGACAGCAGTCACCACTTCTTCTGGCAGGGAGTTCCATAGACCAGTAATCCTCTGGGTGAAAAAGTACTTTCTCTTATTTGTTTGAGAACGAGTACCCAAAAGTTTCATCGAGTGTCCCCTAGTTCTAGTGTTATGCGATAGGGAAAACAGTTTTTCCTTATCTACTTTGTCCACACCATGCATGATTTTTAAACTTCAATCAGGTCACCTCCTAGACACTGTCGTTCAAGAGTGAAGAGGCCCAACCGTTGCAGCCTCAGATGGTAAGGAAGGTGTTCCAGTCCCCTAATCATTCTGGTTGCCCTCCTCTGCACTTTCTCCAACTCCATAATATCCTTCTGGAGGTATGGCGACCAGAACTGTACACAGTATTCCAGATGGGGCCTCACCATAGATTTATAAAGAGGCAAAATGACACTTGCTGACTTATTTTCTATACCCTTCCTAATGATCCCTAACATTGAGTTTGCTTTTTTCACTGCTGAGGCACACTGGGTTGACACCTTCATTGAGCTGTCCACCAGGACACCAAGGTCCCTTTCCTGGTTTGTCGCAGAGAGTTCAGAACCCATCAGTTTATAAATGTAATTGGCGTTTTTTGCCCAAACATGCATCACTCTGCACTTACTAATGTTGAAGCTCATTTGCCACTGTTTTGCCCACTCCCCCAGTGTCGAGAGATCCCTCTGGAGCGCCTCACAAACTCTCACAGTTTTCACTACCCTGTATAATTTAGTGTCGTCAGCATATTTGGCTACCTTGCTTTTTACTCCTACCTCTAGATCATTTATGAAGAGGTTGAAAAGCAGGGGTCCCAGTACTGAACCTTGGGGGACCCCACTCTTTACTTCCCTCCACTTGGAGAAGTGTCCATTGAGTGCTACCCTCTGTTTCCTGTCCCTTAGCCAGTTGCTGATCCAGGACAAGACCTGTCCCTTTATTCCATGACTGGTAAGTTTATTCAAGAGCCTTTGGTGCAGGACCTTGTCAAAAGCCTTCTGAAAGTCCAGATAAACAATGTCAACTGGATCCCCCTTATCCACATGCTTGTTGACACTCTCAAAAAATTCCAACAGATTAGTGAGGCATGATTTGCCCTTGGAAAGGCCATGTTGGCTCTCCTTTAGCAGCGCCTTCTCTTCTATGTGCCTATTAATTCTATCTTTTAGGATGGTTTCCATCACTTTACCTGGGACACATGTCAAACTGACAGGTCGGTAATTTCCTGGATCACCCCTGGATCCTTTTTTGAAAATTGGTGTTACATTCACTACCTTCCAGTCATCAGGCACAAAGCCTGATTTGAGGGAAAGATTATATATTTTGGCTAGGAGATCAGCAATTTCATCTTTAAGTTCCCTGAGAACTCGTGGATGGATGCCATCTGGTCCTGGTGTGTGGCTCTCTCCTTCAAATAAAGGTGATGTAGGGCCACAAGTACAGGCCCATGGTGGCTTAGTTGTTAAGACACTAAGCTTCATGACTGTAAGGTTGGCAGGTCAGCAGTTTGAGACCCGAGTGCTGCATGATGGACAGAGCTCCCATCGTCTGTCCCAGCTCCTGCCAAATCTAGCAGTTCGAAAGCAAGAAATTGCAAATAGATAAATAAGTGCAGTGCCACTTTGGCAGGAAAGGTAACAGTGTTCCATGTGCTCCAGTGTCTAATCATTTCTGCCACATGACCATGAAAATGTCTGCAGATGCAGACAGCGCTGGCTCTTTGGCTCTAAGTGGAGATGAGCACCGTCCTCTAGAGTCAGACATGACTGGCTTTCAAGCAAGGGTGACCTTTACTAGGACCTCAAGTAAACCATGAAAAGCTGCACTGTGGGAATTCTGAGAGCTGCAGCCCAAAACTTCTGTAAGTCCTTTCCCTACCATCAACACTTACAGTGGGACTGTTCTGAGCCATCTCACAGAAGAATCTCTGGATGCATGAATCAAGCCTAACCAAGGATGAACAGACAAACTGAAGCCATCTTGCTTAATCATGGAACAATGTTGGGGAGGGGGGCTTCTTCTAGGTGGAAGGGCCAAATTTAATTTCTGAGGCATTTTCTGGGAGGTGCATTCCAGCATTGAATGGGACCAAAGAGAGATCAAAGTTTTCAACCTACTTTTAACCTAAATCTCTTGCTGGTCTTACAGCCAGTAACTAAGCCTTAAGAAACCCATTTCAACCATTTGGAAAAGGCATAAGAAACTGCCAAATGGAGAAGGCTAGATTTAGCCCCGCAAGTGGTCTCCCCAGGGCCATATTGCTCTCCAGGGTCTGAAGTTCCCCACTGTTCTGTAGTTTCACCTTCCAACTTTGCTTTCCTCAAATATAGGAAACGAGTCAGCTTCTATGCACTGAATCCTTTCAGTAATAAGCAATACGACAAGTCTAGGGAGAACCGTCTAATCTTAACTCCAGGGAGTCATCATCTAATCACAATCTGGGGGTGATTTGAAGCAGCTCATCGGAACCAAATGCCTTCCTAGTCTTTGCTAGGAGTGGTTTTATTGCATGACAGGAGTAGCCCATTGAGCCTTATTGCTTAATTAAAAACAAATTCCCCAGCAATTTCCCCTCCCTCCCTGCCTTACCATAAAATCACAGTAGCATGCAGCGCCAGCTGAAACCCATCCATTAGCGGATGGTAAATGCAAATTTCCAAGGAGGGCTAGAAACCCATTTCTTTACCACTTGGGGTTAAATGGAAAACCGTTTCCTATAATCTGCCCACTGCTGTGCACCAAGAGGAATAAACGTAGGGAAGAGAGATTCATTGTTCTGCAATTGGGTTGGGTTTGATAACAGAGAATTTAGGAGTTCACTGCTAGGAAATATGCACAGACAAACCGTACATGACCATAACTGCAGAATTGCTCTGGGTAATAGCAATAGTAATTCCACTTACGTACCACCCCGTAGCGCTAAGTGCACTCTCTGGGTAGTTCACAAGTTAATTAGCATTTTGCCCCCAACATGCTGGTACTCATTTTACTGATCGCAGAAGGATGGAAGGCTGAATCAACCTTGATCCATGTCAGGATCAAACTCATAATGTTTTGGCTGCAGTACACTGTACTGTACCACCAAGGCTCTTACAATGATCTTAGGCAATGTTGACAAAAATAGGTTAAGATAAGGTAAAGATCTCCCTTGCTTGAAATCTAGTCAAGTCCGACTCTATGGGGCAGTGCTCACCTCCATTTACAGCCAAAGAGCTAGTGCTGTTAGTATCAGCAGACATTTGCATGGTCATGTGGCAGGCATGACTAGATGCTGAAGTGCACGGAATGCTATTACCTTTCTCACCAAAGCCTATTTATGTACTTGCAACTTCTTGCTTCCAAACTGCTAGGTTGGCAGGAGCTGAGACAGATGGCCAGTGCTCACTCTGGCATGCAGCACTCGGGTCTCAAACTGCTGACCTGCCAACCATCCAGTCATCAAGCTCAGCATGTTAACCACTAAGTCACTGCAACACACTGCCACAATTGTGGAGCAAGAATTAAAACAGGAAAGAAAACCGTCCGAGGCAAGTGGAAACTTCGTAAAAACAATTAAAGTAAGTTGTAATGAGTTATGATCCTCAGGTGAGTATTTGAAACTTCAAATAAAGTACTGACAACCAGTCTCTAAATAATTGAGATTTGTATTCTTAGATAATCTTTCAAAGAAAATTCAAAATGCTTCTTCACAATATTTCAGAAAACAGTTCCAATAACTCAAATGGTGAGACAACAGGCTCTCTTATTCTTATTAGCAGCCTATAATTCTTCAAAAAAATCAATGTTATCAATAATCTATACAGTTCATGTAAACCAATGTGATCAAAGCTGTCCTGGTTGCTTTCAATTTCTCAATTCAATAGAATCTTCTTCAGGATCACTTAGTATATGTTTATATCACATCGTACAAAGCCTCTCTAGTTAATTCCATAGTGCTCACAATGTTAAAGGTTATACATTGTGAAGCAGGCATTTTGCATGCAAATAATGCCAGGCGGGCTGTATTAGCTATCTGGCTATGGAGCCAGAGGTTGTGTATTCATTTCTTCCCACTATGCCTCCTGGGAGAAGAGCCAGCTGGTGTAGCTTTGGACAAGCTGCACATGCCCAGAGCACCCCCATGGTAACCCACTTCTGTACATTCTCTGCCTCGACCAGTGATGGTGACCCTTTTAGAGACTGAGTGCCCAAGAAGGCGGGGAAGATGGGTGACAGGCATTACGCATGCCGGTGATGTCACATGGGTGCATGCACACCTATGTGGCATCACCAGTACATTTCAAGCTATGCATGCACATGAGCACCACCCCTGCACCACCAAGGTTTGTGCCACCCACCCACTCCTGGCAAGCCCCTGCCACCGCCACTGCCACAACAAGCCATGCATAGCCATGCCAGGTGCCAGAAAAACCTCCCAGGCTCTGGAAAAGCCCCATGTGGCCACCAGAAAGGCCTCCTGGGCTCCAGAAAAGCCCTGGGTGGCCTTCCAACCCCCACTGGGCCTCGCCACCCCTGCCAGGCCTTCCCACCCCTCTGTCTTCCTCCTCCCCCCATCGGGCCTCCCTACCCATCCATTGGGCCTTCCACCACCACCACCCCGGCCAGGCCTCCCCCCACGAGTGCTCCCCGCCTTATCTCTCTCAGCTGCAGCCTCCTTGCTGAGATATCAGCCTCCCCTCTCACCTCTCCTTTGGTAGAGAGAGAAGGGTGGTAGGGAAGTGGTGCTGACCAGGCTGTGTGGGAGGGCTTCCCCTTGATGGTCCGCATGCCAAGAGAAAGGCTTCTGCGTGCCACTTCTGGCACACATGCCATTGGTTCACCACCACTGGCCTAGACCTAGAAAACTCTGAAAAAAGTAATCACAAATCAAAATTGATTCAACAGCATAAGGTAAAAGCAATACCAGACTGCCTTCCTGGCATCTCCGCATAAAAAAGAACAAGTAACTGGTGGCAGAAAATATTGTGATATTCCAGAGCAGGAGGGGGCAGTTGTGGCCCTCTCTCCATTCTTGGGCTACAAGTCACATGATCCCTTATCATGAACGATGTTAGTCAAGGCTAATGGGAATTATCTAGATAGCCAAAGTTGGCGATGTTTCCCCTTGCTCCAAAGATCTTCCACTGAAATAGGAAATATCCGACTATGTGAATCAAGGGTCTGAACTGGTTGCAAGGCATGTCTTTTAATGCTGAATGATCCTGACTTGGCAGCTTCTTAATCATGGACCCAAAACTCTCTGAAGTTTTACTCAATGTAGTTCTTTTATGTACCCCTGAGAAGACTCTGTCTATCACAGTGAACACATTTACAACTTTTTAAATTAACTGATTATTATCATACACTTGTCCTCCACAATATTTTTTCAGTTCTAATATTTGAAGTAGCTAATCTACCCAAGTTTTAGTGTTTGAAATACCTAATCATTCATCATGATTTCCCTTGTATAATAAAAGAACACACACTGAATGTAAGATTACTGTTTAAATAAAAAGGAAGCGAGCGAGGAATGAGAATTTTAAACAGGAATATGCTCAGGTTTCTCTCCTCTGGATAAAGACAAAGTGAGGAAATCATAATAACCTGAATTTGTGGGCAGGGGCAACTCAGTTGATCAAAAAAGAACATTGCAGAAAACGAAACACTATTGAATTTCACTTCTGAACTTGCAAATCTGAAACCTGATTTTGTCACTTGCAGCAATGTCAAGTGCTTACATTTTAAAGATGAATAATTAAAATGATAACTAATACTAATAAAGTACATGAAATTTGTAATCTCATATTTGATTTTTTTCAATGGCATCGAAGTAGGCCAGTTTTCTAGATAAAAATATGCTTCTAGAAGATTCTACCTGCCAAATAATTCTGTATTATTCAGAACTGATGTTAGCTGCCCACAATGCTCTTGCTGCTTGTTATTGGCAATATCAATAACTGGCAATTGTTAAATATATTTGTTCATAATATGGCAGTAGTTCTGACATGGGGGCCATGGCAGCTTAGTGGTTAAGACGCTGAAACTTGACTGGAAGGTCAGTAAGTCAGCAGATCGAGACTTGAGTGCTGTGCACTGCCAAGCTAGCAGTTTGAAAGCAAGAAATTGCAAGTACTGTAGATAAATCGGTACCACTTTGGCAGGAAAGGTAACATCATTCCGTGCCTGCCATATGACCACAGAAATATCTACAGATGCAGACAGTGCTGGATCTTTGGCTGTAAACAGAGATAAGCACCACTACCTAGAGTTGGACACAGATAGCTTTTGAGCAAGGGGGACCTTTACCTAGTTCTGACATGAAGAAAAGATTCAACACTTATAACATTTCAATTTTTCATACTAATTACGCTTAACATTTATTTTGGTTTAGGTTGGTTCTGGAAGTATAATTGGATAGCTCAGTGGGTTGGAGAATCTGGCTGCTGAGCCAGAGGTCAAGATATTGATACCTCAGTGTGTTGGTTGCCCAATTCTCTCTTTAATGCTTCCAGTGTTGGAGCCTCACCACCTCTTTCTTCACAAAGAAAGGTCCCCTGATGGTTTGGTCCCTGGCAGACCTATTGTTGCTTCTACGGATTCTTTATTGCATCCGGTTTCCCAATATTTAGATCATTTTATTAATCCATTTTCCAAACAAACCACTTCTTACATCCAGAATACCACGGACTTTATTACACAGGTGGAGGGTGTTCATGTTCCTGTTGGTGGTGGGTTTTTAACCCTTGATGTGCAAGCTCTTTACACTAATATCCCTTTGGATGAGGTTAGACTGGTGGTTGGTAGATTATTGGACACTAGGCAGGATGCACACCCTCCTACACATTTTCTTTTAGATTTGTTGGATGTGGTTTTGGATAACAATTTCTTTAGATTTGGCAGTACTTTTTATTTACAAATTTCCGGTGTGGCAATGGGTTCTCCGGTAGCGCCAAGCTTAGCCAACATGTATATGATTTCTTTTGAAGAACAGTTTATTTTCGCACCTTCAAATCCGTACCTTTCTCATATTATTGTTTACAAATGCTTTATAGATGATTTATTTTTCATTCTTGATGATCTTACATTGGTGGAGGGGTTTGTTAATTGGATTAATGATCTTGAGATTCCGTTCCTAGATGTTTCCACTTACATTACCCCTTCACGTAATGTTAGGGTTAAACTCTTTAGAAAACCTACAGACAGGAACGCATACCTGAACTTTTCCTCGCATCATCCATACCACCTCAAGCAGAATCTCCCTTTTGGGTTATTCCTTAGACCTAAACGTAACTCTTCCGCTGATTCTGACTTTTTTACATCTGCTAATACGATTAGTCAATTTCTAAAGCAGAAAGGATACCCAGAACAGATTATAAAATCTAACTTCAGTAAAGCACTTGCTGTGCCCAGAAGTCAGTTATTTTCTACTAAAGATAGAGGTGGAGTTAATAAGATTCATTGCTCCTTCCAGTTTTCGCCCATAGCCAATAAAATTAGAGGGATTATCAACAAACATTGGCATATTGTACAACACCTTCCTGAATGTTCTGTTCCACCCATGATTGGATTTAGAAAGACAAAGTCTATCCAGCAATTTGTTTCAGCGTCTGACCATGAGGCACGATCTCGCCTGACCCGCCCTACGCTTGTGGGACACTATTGCTGTGGCAATTGCGTTAATTGCCCCTTATCGTGGCAAACAAAAGAAGTGTCTATAGCAAGCAGTAATTATACTTTGAAGTTACAACATTTTTCAAATTGCAAAACATCTAATTGTGTATATCTTTTAGTATGCAAATGTGTTTTGGGTTACGTCGGGATCACGACCAGACAAATGAAAACTAGGGCAGTAGAACATCGATCTAAGATTCGAACTGGAAATTTGACAGCTCCACTTGTTGGGCATTTTAGCGAGTTTAATCACAGCGATCGGGATTTCAAATTCGTTATCTTAGAACGCTTTAAACCCTTTGTACGATCCAATGTAGAACAGATTTTGAGGCAGCGAGAATGTTTCTATATATATTGCTTTAAGACTTTGCACCCATATGGTTTGAATCTCGACATGGATTACTCATGCTTTTTGTAATTTGATGATTGCGACCCAGGTGTTCGCACTTGTTTTGTATATTTAGTGAACCTGAATCTGTTCATTCTTTGACGTCCATCGACACTGCATGAAACCCCATTTAGAGGTCTGGGACACGCTTAAAAATTATTACTTAAAAATTATTATATGAAATATCTTCTACTTGTGAGAACCATTGACATTGTAAAAGGTAATTATAATTATGATGAATATTGTCTTTTTTGACGAAACCAAGTATATTAGTTGTAATTATGTATGTATATATGTATATATGTATAAACTTTGACAGTAATAAGTGTTATTATTACTTGTATATTACTTGTAGATTCCTGAGGAAAATATTCCCTTGAAAATTCCCATTATCGAATGGAATTTGAATCTGCTTTATTATCGCATATTATGCTCATTTGATTTGGATACAATAAACCATTGTTTGCTTAGACTACTTGCCTTCCAAGCGGATTTCCTGAGCAGCTGCACGCACCGTTTGGCCCCCCTTACTTTCTGCTTGTTGGGGAATATAGCCATGTTCCCAATCGTAGCTCTGGTTGGACAAATTCTACACAGTTCTTTAATGGAGGTGCAAATAATCTTAGGGGTGTAGCTAGACCAGGAATTCCCAAAATAAGCCCTGTGGGCTGGATCTGGCCCATTGCACCATTTCATGTGCCCCCCCCCCCTCCAAGGGAATTTGAGAAACAAAATGGGCCCCATTTGAAACTGTTGGGACAAAATGGCCACCCCCATCGTGCAGGCAGGGCAAAATGGCATTCTGGCCCTCAAAGCTGACTGAGAGAATGTGACCTGGCCCCTGGCTTGAAAAGTTTGGGGACCCCTGAGCTAGACTCTCACTGTTATCCCTTCTAGACATCCCTTCAAATGTCTGAGGACGACTGCATTTTTGCTCATTTAACCCAACGCTTTCAAGGGTTGTTGCACCAGCAGCTAAGGAATACTAGCCCTTGTTTCCAGACCTTTACAATTTTGGTTGCTCTCTAGATATATTGCAGCTTGTTGACATTCTTCTTAAAAAGATGCTGGACACAGAATTTCAGGTCAAGTTCTCTAGAAGCATAACAGAGTGGTACTATTATTTCCCTTGCTCTGAACCCTATTTTATCCTATTGTTGTAGTCATTGTTTTGGTCATAACCTCACACTATTGGTTATAGCTGCACAAGAGCGCGGTTACAATATTGTGCAGGATTCTACAAGGCAATTATTAAAATCAGTGTTCTATAAGCTCTATATAGGTTTTTCTCCCTGAGATTGCCTACAACAAGTTTTGGAAATGGGAAGAGAGTCCTAAAATTGGGATTTCTGATTGGCTCAGCCTTTGGTGGAAAAAATGTACTGTATAATGAATCAGGTTCAAACCCTCTCCATCACCACCTTTTTGTCTTTGCTGCTTTACATCAAGATGAATGGAGTAGCAAATATTTTCAATCATTCTCTCAGCCTTCTCCATAACATCAGAATTTATGAATCATCATTTTGTGTTTGAAATATTGGCAGCATCCAGACACAAGAACGAGAACAACAGCAAAGATCAAGTTCAGCTGGCACAAAGTTTCAGTGAAGAAGAAGAAAGGATGCTAATGCATATGAGAAGAAGCAGAAAAGACCTCCATTTTCCTATTCTGCAAAATCCAAGAACTAAAATTAGTAGTCAAAGACACTTCTCTCAATACACATCTGCAATCAATTCAAGCACAGGTTCACTCATAAATGTAAATGATCATTTAACTCAGGAGTTCTCAACCTTTTAAAGCTGGGGGCTGGGTCACACTCCCTCAGACAGCTTCAGGGGCCGTTTTGCCCTTCCTCCATCACATGGCACTTATTTATTTATTTATATTTATTTATGAATTTATATCCCGCACTCCTGATGAAAAACATCACTCAAGGCAGCTAACAACATATATAAAATACAATATAACAACAGATAAAACAACAACTGCTAAAAAATACCAGACCCAACCCCCTAAAAACAACATTAAAACACATAAAACTAATCAAAGTATGACTAAAAAACACCCTCGCCCTCCCCCCCACCCAGCATAAAATGGCAAAAAACAAACAAACAGAGATATTAACAGCGATAAGCAGGATCCCTCAAGAGGCTAAATAAACAGCGGGTGTGGTGGATGCGGTGGGGTGGGACATGAAATGATGCTGTGGGCCGCATCCAGCCCACGGGCCGCAGGTTGAGAATCCCTGATTTAACTCTATCAGCCCTTGTCAATTGCTTCCTCCAAAAAAGAGGTTTCATCATCCCTATTTTACAAACAATAGGTTAGCTAGAAAACTTGATGAAATATAGTCTTGGCAATTACTTGTGTTTTGGTGACACAAGCACCAGAGCGACAATGATTTTCACACCTATCTATCTATCTATATCTATATATCTATATCTATAAATCTATATCTATAAATCTATATCTATATCTATATCTATATCTATATCTATATCTATAGCTATAGCTATAGCTATAGCTATAGCTATATCTATATCTATATCCTCATCCTCATCCTCATCCTCATCCTCACCCCCATCATCTTGTAAAATGAATTCTGATTTATGGTGTCACTTACCAGGGTTTTCCATGTAGAAAAATGCACAGAAGTGATTTTCCATTTCCTCCTTCTGGGGACACCCTGGGACTGTACAGCTTCCCCAAGACCACACAGGCTGGCTTCTAGGAGGCACAATAGAATCAAATTCCCAACCTCTGGCTCCACAGCCAGATTCCTAAACCACTGGGTTCTCTAGCCAGCTGAACTCTGACTAGGAGCTAAAAATATAAAACTGAGATTAACATACTTTGAACATAGGTTCATAACTCAATGGGAAAGTCAATAATGCTATGAAAAGTTAAAAGCAGTAAGAAAAGGAAGAATAAACATGAGATAGATTGGTTTAATAAAGAAAGCCATAGCCTAATTTCCAAGAAATGAGGAGAGCCATTAATGATAAGACTTTGTTAGGAGGTCATTAGTTGAGAAGTTAGAAACAGCTTGATGGCATGTAACAACAGCTAGAACCTTTTTGTCATTCCCATGTCAAGCTAACTACTCCTTTACACCTTTTTCAAAACACAGGAACAATATTTGTTCTCTCCCCATCTTCAGAGATTTCACCCATTCTCCGGGAATTCCCAGAAATTATTTTAGCACATATAGCTTCTTTATTTTCTCTGTGAATAAAATTCTCAATGTAGGCCACACCAATAAAATAAACATTAAACAACAAACGCAAACGACAGTATTAAAAGCAGACTAAAATCCTAAAAATAAACATCGGCAGCTACTCATGTTTGAGCACACATTTTTTTCCTGAAAGTCATTATTTTCTCTGTTGATGGATGTGTCTCTGGTGGTGACTCAATAATAATAACAAAGTGACAAAGAGACAGACATAACAATGCCAGACAAACCCAAGTTACAAATTAACTCGTTGCACAAAGTTAAAACATCAAGAAACATTGTATCATGGATTCTTCATAGATGTGGTATAGTATTAAGTATCAAATAACACTGAAAAACACCCAAAAAACTTGCATATCTATTTAAAGTCAAACCCATCAGTCAGCATTTCTTTTTGACATAAGAGCTATACTGTATTGGTTTTTTTCAAAAAAATTAATAGGGGATTTATTGCATGTCTCTTTCTCATAGGTGAACCTGATTTTCCCTTACTATAAATTATTCACTAGCTGATCAAATACTGATTCAGTCATTTTCAAAGAGGCTTCTGTAGCTGTTTTCTCATAATTAAGAACTAAGCACAGTAACAGACAATGGGGAACATAATAGAACTATTTCTTCTCATGACTTGGACACAACAGTTCTATTAAAGCAGCCTGAAATTGCATTCGCCTTTCCTGCCAAAGCATCACATTGCTGATTCACAATCATAGATACTATTGCCAAGTCAGCTGGATGGCTTTTCTTCACAACCAACAAATGTCTCAGCGTCATTGCTGATAGTTTCTAGACTAGGAATTTGAATCCAAGTCCTCTCCATCCAAAACACAGGAACCGGAAATAGTTTCCCCACCCTGGGTTCTCAATTAGTCCAAAAAGGTAATTTTTCCAGATGGTGATAACTCATTCATTGGTTCATTCATTTTTAGTTGATTAGTCTGCTGACTATATCAAGTCGAAATGTAACAAGATGAGTTGGATAAAATACAGTTGTTGGACTGAATAGTAATTTTGTGTCAGAGATTACTCTGGGTTGAAAGGATTTTTAGGGGACACCTGAATGAAGCTCCTTTCATGTCCCCAAGGGCAACTCTCAGGTATTGAAACCCAACCTTCCAGTCTCCAGCTCAGCATCTTAGCCACTAAGCCACCAGGGGAGCTGTGTTGAATTGAATAAAATGCAATGAATTGGATTGAATAAAATACAACTGCATAAAATGGTGTAATAATAGATTAAATATGAGGTGGCATATAATATCAATAAAATGATAAGAAAAGATAGTACGATAAAACAATCATTTTAAATTTAGAAATATTCAATTACATTCATCACCTTTCCATGCAATCCCTATCTGATCGATAAAATGTCTTCTCAGTTAAGTAGCATTAACTATAAATTTGGCAGTTCTGTTAATCACATTTTGTTTGTGCAGATTTAGATAACTCTCCACTGGCTCTTTCAAACACTCACATATATATATGAGCAGTAACTATACTATATATCAGTCGGGACTGCAGTGGCTCAAGTGGCTAAGACACTGACTGGGATGCAGAAGGTCAACAGTTTGATTCCTGAGTACTGCAGGACGGAATGAGCTCCCATCTCTGTCCCAGCTCCTGCCAACCTAGCAGTTCAAAAGCAAGAAATTGCAAGTAGATAAATAGGGAGCACTTCAGTGGGAAGGTAACAGCGTTCCGGTGTCTAGTCATGCCTGCCACATGACCATGGAAACATCTGCAGAAGCAGACAGCACTGGTTCTTTGGCTTTGAAACAGAGGTGAGCACTGAAACCTAGAGTCGGATACGACTGGCTTTCGAAAAAGGGAAACCTTTACCTTTACCTAACTATATATCATGTGCTATATATATATTTCATGCAGTCATGAAATAAAAAGGTGAATGATTCTTGGGAGACAAGCTATGAGAAACCTGGGGAACATAGTGAAAAGCAGAGACATCACATTGCAAGCAAAAATTCGAATAGTCAAAGCAATGGTATTCCCAGTGGTAATGTATGAGTGCGAGAGCTGGACCATTAGGAAAGCTGAACGCAGAAGAATAGATGCCTTTGAAATGTGGTGTTGGAGGAGAGTTTTGAGAGGCCCCTGGACAGCGAGGAGAACAAATAGGTCAATCTTAGAAGAAATCAACCCTGACTGCTCATTAGAAGGTCAAATAGTAACGATGAAGCTAAAGTACTTTGGACATCAAATGAGAAGGGAGGATTCACTTGAGAAGACCTTGATGCTGGGAAATGCAGAGGGCAAAAGAAGAAGGGGGGCTGCAAAAGATGAGATGGCTAGATAGTATTGTAGACACAATGGGCACAGAACTGGGAGGGCTGAGGAGGATGGTGGAGGACAGAGGCACCTGGAGGACAATGGTCCATAGGGTCGCAAAGGGTCGAATTGACTGTGCGACTGAACAACAACAGCAACATATCATGTGCTTCTTCCTTTTCCCCCTCTGTCCTATATTTTTCTAGTCACATTTCTTCTTCTCCTCCTCCTCCTCCTCCTCCTCCTCCCAACCCCGCCCATCAAAACTTACCACACTCTCATGACGCCCCGTGATTGGCCGCTGAGTGAGTTCTCATGGGGGCGGGGCTGACATGGAATGTTGAGCCCTGGGAGTTCCAGAACTAGACTGTCTTGCTTTTGTCTCTGCACGCTGATTGGCTCGTCTTCGGACAGAAGAACAGAAGGAATGGAATGTTGGGGAGTTTGACGTTCCATTCCAGGGATACTTTGTTCCCCTTTGATCGCCCACCGTCGAGCTTTGTGCATCGACCACCACGCCATGCAAGGGAAGTAAGAGTCCTAACCGGATTTTGTGACATGTCGCCTTCGAAGTAAAGTCCCAACCGGAGTTCTACAGGACTAAATTCAAAGTCAACGTGGATAGGATTTTAAAAAAAAAACTTCAGCCACGGATTACCACCCAAATACCTTTCTTCGTTGCTTCCGAGGAGTCTTTCCGGAGAGATTCGTTCGACTTGCGCGAACTCCCAAAGATCGGGCCCCTTGAAAGCCAAAGGCGGGTCCTGCCTGGCATCGGAAGAGCCGCTGGCCCGATTGGGAAAGCAACCCAGCCAAGTCACGAGGAGGTACGTTCGTCTTTTTTCTCGGTTGGCCTCCACCGGACGGGATCTCCACCCTGCCCAAGTTTAGACACAGAGGAAAGAAAGTTGTTATAATTTTATTCGATTATTTCTGTTTAATCTCTTATTGTTATTGTGAAGATTTTTATTTTAAAACAAATTTGTTGTGAGAAGACCAGAAGACTACCCCAGATGGGCGGGATATAAATGCAATAAATACATAAAATAAAGAAAGATATTTGGAATTAGTTGCAGGGCCTCAGCGTGGCTTTATTACAGGACCTTGAGATCATAGGGCAGCGATGGTGAACTTTGGCACTCCAGATGTTCTTGAACTACAACTTCCAGAAGCCCAAGTCAGCACTCCTGCTGATCAGGGCTTCTGGGAATTGAAGTTCCAGAACACCTGGAGTGCCAAGGTTGGCCATCACTGTCATAGGGTGCACGTCTTGTTTTGCTTACTTTGCAGACCTGCTGCAGAGTTGGACGTGGGAATGAGGAAGATGTGCCTTGTTTCATACAGAGTTGTACATGTTTGTTTGGAATGAGCAAAGGAAACTATAGTTACTGTTTCCTGTTTGGCGCGTCGTTCAACTTCATCAGGATTTCTGTCTGTTTCTTGGTTCCTTAAAATTAATCTAGAACTGGTGTTATATGAAGAATTTTTAAAAGAGAGAGACAGGGAAAGAAGCAGGGTGGGCATCTGACAGTTGTCATCTTTGTGATTGGAATAAATTTGTCACTTCAGGAAGGGATGACCAAAAAGAAAAGTAGAAAAGTGCTCAATGTTTATTCCCATTAGAATGCTGCACAATTTAAAATGATGGATCTATATGAAAATGTAGGTGCTGGATTGATACCTCAGTGATTTCGGTATTTGGCTGTGGAGCCAGAGGTTAGGAATTCAATTCTTTGCTGTGCTTCCTGGGAGAAGAGTCAGCCTAGGCGACTCTGTACAAGATGCACAGTCCCAAGACAAAGGTGCGCCTTCACAGCCAGTCCATCTAGCATGGCCTCTTCCACCTCCATAACCGTTGGCAATCAGAGTTCCTCCTCCACTCATTTTGCCATTGGGCCCAATGTGATGGTTTCCAGTGGCATTTCCTCCACTGAGGGGGACCATCACCCCACCTAAAGGGGCTCATCCACCCGTAGCCATTGGCCCCCTTTAGGGTATCAGGTTAGTTAACCACCACCTGGCTGTGGCAGTCCACTGCAGTCCCGGTGTTGATTCCTGCATGTCTCATTCCGTGTGTGATGCAGGAGATGGCCCCGAGATCATAGTGTGTGGGTCGCTTCATGGCAAACTGGGATCCACCTTAAACAAATTCATGCCAATGACATTTTTCCTGCTTCAGAGAAAAAATGCATTCTCGGATAAAAGTTGCAGTTGAGGACAGTCCCAAGATGCCCCCAGAAGAAGGGAGTGGGAAACTACTCTTGTGTATTCTCTACCTAGAAAGCCCTGGAAAAGATCACCATGAAGCGAAAGAACAGTGGAAATGCCTTGAGAAATGATAGTCATAAACAATTAGATTGGAAGGCAGCACAGAATGATCTTGGGGGCTGTGTGCCCTTAAATAGAATCACAGGTCTGTGCTTTCAAAGGTTTCAGATGGTTGTCTTTATAATATGAGGAAAGATCTTCTAAGGCAGAAGTTAGTTTGTACTTAATGGACTCAATTGTTTTTTCCAGACAGTCATTAGATGAAACTCCTAAAGCATGCAAATATCAACTGAGCCTTTGAGTAAATGTTTTTTAAAAAGTAGTAGTGCCCTGTGGAAGACTGTTCCTTTGCTTTCTCCAGTGACTGTGCTTCCCTTGACATTCAAAAAAGAACCTGCAACTTTGAAGTAGAACAGGGCCCATGTCTTTTAGTCAATGATCTTCTGTGAAGAGTAATTTTGTAAGATAGACAAATGCTGCTCTAGTATGTTTATTCGTTTCAAAACCATCTTCAATATGTTACCTTAGATTTGAGCCGAAGAGTTCTTGCCACACCTAAAGCCTGTCTATTCTGGAATTAGAAGAGGTTCAATTTTAGGGCTAGATGTTTTAATACTATTCATTCAAATACTTTGTATAAGTGGCATAGTAGGGAGATTGGTCTGTAGCTATTGAAATCTGATAGTTCTTTGCCAGGCCTCAGTACTAACACTTTAGTTCTAAGTCACACAAATAAGGAAAAGAAGCCTTTCAGGTTACAGTAATATGAAATATTATTAATAATGTTGCCCACTATGATTTTCTAGAAACTTATTAATATATGTCCTCATGGCACAGGGTTAAGCTGCAGTTCAGTAGCCAAAATTTTGCTCATGATTTGAGCTCAATCTAGACAGGTTCAAGGTTGACTCAGCTTTGCATCCTTTCAAGGTTGGCAACATGAGGAGGACTCGAGGTGTTGCAAACAAAATGCTAATTACCTTGTGATTATCCGAGCTCAGGGAGTGCTCTAAGTGCTATGGTAAGGTAAAGGTAAAGGTCACCCTTACTCAAAAGCCAGTCATATCCAACTCTAGGGTTCAGTGCTCATCTTTGTTTCAAAAGTGCCTGCGCTGTCCGCTTCTGCAGACGTTTCTGTGGTCATGTGGCAGGCATGACTAGACACCAGAGCACACGGAACACTTTTTACCTTCCCACCAAAGTGGTCCTATGGGGCTTATATATAAATATAATTGTTATTTCTATATAGAAGGACATGGTTGCCTGACCATTCACAAAGATTCAAGACACAGCTAAGTCAGCATAATGACATATCACATACTTTGATGTTCAGAACAGCTGGTTGTATATTAAGAAATAGTGAAACTAAGGAATGTTCCTGTTGGTAGCCGTGATGAAATAACTTGGTGATTAAAAAGTCAGCTATGAGTCAGCTCTGTGCACTGAAAAGTAAGCAATAGGTATCAAAGGACTGAGTATCTTAATACAACTCCAAATCCGTATTAATTACTCTGGGTAATTACTCTAATGGGAATGCTTTGAAGTAATCTCTGTTTGAGTCAGAACACAAGAAGGATTCATGCAGGGCCCACCTCAGATTACTTCCTGTTCTACAAGGTTGTCAAGTTGTAACTGGGCCAGTGCACACAAAGTACATTTGCAACTGCTTCCTTTTCTGTAGGGCTGTCAGATGGTAGCCCAGATATTTCATTGTGATCTGTAGCAACACTTATGAAGCAGGTTACTGGACTTGTGGCCCCAGCTTCCTAGGTTCCCAAAGTCATGCTCTCACCTTCTTCTCTGGAGAAAGTGAGATTTGGAATCCTAATCTAGTGCCAGATGTGAGTTGGAATTGGGGGATAACCAGGGAAGAGAAAGCACTACCTTGCCAAAATAAGTGTTTTTAATGTTGTTTTAATGTGGTATTTCCACTAACAGGCACTTGTGGTGGTACACGATGAAGAATACCATCACCATTATCATGAAGTAACTGATAGAGGTCAATGTTTATAGCTAGGTTCTTAAAAGGAACAGGTAGACTCCCTGAGCTATTTGGGATAAGAGTGGACAATATGTGACCTCCTAGAACAGGGGTTTCCACCTAAGGCCTGTGGGCCAGATCTGGCCTGCAGCACCATTTCATGTGGTCCCCCACCCCTCCAAGGGCATTTGAGAAACAAAATGACCACCCCTTTGAAGCTGTTGGGACAAGATTGCCACTCCATCATGCAGGCAAGGCAAAATGGCCATTCAGCCCTTGATGCTGACTGAGTGTAACCCAGCCCCCAGCTTGAAAAGGCTGGGAACCCCTGTCCTAGAAGTTTTTTGAGCTGCAGGGCATATCATCTTTGGTTGCCCTTGGCTGCCCTGTACCAACACCCTGTACCAACACTACACAATGCCACCCAGTTTGAGGGCCTTCAGCTTTTCAAATTGTGCCTTGGGAGATGGAGGCACAGCCCAGATTGGGGTCCTGTGATCTCTGTAGCATGCTCTGGAGAAAGGTCGACCTCCCATCATTTGCCCGAGCTGAAATTGCCAAGCGTATTTGAAGGGCAGCCCTACATAAAGCTGCCTCTGTACAGGGAGCAATTTGTGCTGCCATCACGTGGGAGTGAGTCAAAAGGTGGAGCTGGCCTGACCAGCAACCCCATCTGTCTTTTGTTGAAGTCAAACTTCTGACTTTTTTTTTAAAGGAACAAAAATAAATATCTAAAAGGCCACATTCTTGGACAACAAGAGCAGCATCTGCCACAGACGCAGCTCAGAGCATAACCTGGCTCCACAGTGTCACTCAGGACCATCCAGAAAGACAAGGATCTGCAATCATACACCCTCCCCAAAGCTTCAGATTGGTGATAAATTGGGTGAAGAGGGTCACACCTTGAAACCAGATTACTCCCATCTGCTGTAAACATAAGACCTGTAAGGAGTATGTGAAGGTTTGAGGGGCTCTTCTATCCTTGTGACCAGAGATGGGGAAAAGTTCCATTGTTGGAATACAATACCCAAGATCCCTCAACTGCCATGACCATGCTGGCTGGGAATCCTAGAATTTGTAGTCCAAGAAAATAACTTCTCCACATTCTGCTTGCCACTCAAGCACAGGAAAGGGTTGAAGAGCCAAAGCAGGAAGGGGGCACAAAGATAAACTCCATTCACACATCCCCTCCCTACATGAACAACACTTAGAACTTCATGTAACAAAGGCCAGGGTCTAAAGCTAAGCCTGTAAGCATGTTTGGCTTTACACACTTTTAGAGATGAGTAACCAGGCTGTCTGGCTGGGCTCTAAGTGATGGTTTCTAGGTGGGGAGAAGATCTTCTGGCCCATTCAGAGGACTCCACAATTTCAGGCATAGCAACTAAGAAATGTCCTTAAGTTTCAGTCCATTCAATTTCCCCAAGAGGTTTCCTTTGAAACCAGTTGTTTACATAGAGAGAGATTCTGTTCTTGCCCTGAGATAGACACAGAATGAAAATGTCATTACTCATCAATCCAGGTGTCATCAGCAGGAAAATTTAGGCCACTGCTCCATGGCCTGACACATCAGAATTCTCAACTAATGCTAAGTCACTGTTTCTTTGGAATTAATCCATTTGAATCTTTAGGAAGAAGGAAATTAGAAACTCTAGGTGGGTCTTTTTCTCTTCTTTTTTGGTGGGGGAGAGCGGTTCATAATCCAAGACAGATTCCAAGATGGGCTTCCTGGTCAATCTAGAGAAGAGGTTCTTAAGTAAAGACACTATTACTTTGTTATTGCATTTCCTATCATTCTCCTAGCCTGCATGCAGGGTCATTGGCCATGTTGGTAAAGGGATTCTCGAGGGTGACTTTTGGCAAACTCGGCAGATACAGTCCAATTTATGGAAGGCACCAAGAGCAACAGAGAGATCTGTTGTTTGTTGTTGTTGAGTTGCACAGTCAAGTGTGATCTTTTGTGACCCCATCAGCCACAACACACCAGATTCATCTGTCATCCTTCTGACTCCACCCAGATCCATGCCCATCAATTCAATGATGCTGATTAACCATCTCATCTTCTGCCGCCCCCTTCTCCTTTTGCTTTCAATCTTTCCTAAAATCAAGGCCTTCTCCAGTGAGTCCTCTCTTCTCATTTGGTGGCATGTCACCTCCTATACCTGTCTACTCAAAAACAAATCTTTCATTCCTAGACACATTATATAGTAACATGGGTGGGATGAATCAAAATAGAGTTATTGTTTTCCTGATCACTTTGGATCAAATATATACCAGCTAGATTAATGGAAACGGACACATTTCATCTGATGATATTAACTAAATATTGTACAAAGAAATGGTGAGCTGCAGTCAGTTGAACAGACAGCCTTCAAATGCTTACCAGGCTAGTACAGTAAATAGGTAGGCCATGTGTTTGATAGAGGAGACTTGAGTGAGATCCTTCTCTTCCCTGCTTGGACCATGAATCATCCAGGGCTGTACGTGCTTCAAAGAAGCCGTGAAGGAAGAAGTAGTGAGCTGAGAATACAAAAAGCAGAGGAACTCTGTCGGGAATGATGAAAAGGAAAATATTATGGCAGACTTCTTTCCCTTTGACAGCTGGATACAGCTGCAGTGCTGCACTGCAAGAATTCAGCCAAAATGTCTTGGATTCCATTCTTAGGTTTACATTTCCATTCCCAAATATACTAAAGGTTCATCATAACTGCCCTCCAATAGTGTTTTTGCAGTAGCTTGGAAGAATGGAAGACTGAATCACCCTTGAGTCCAAGCCAGGATCAAACTCACAATATTTTGGCTGCAGTACAGCAGTTTAACCACTGAACCACTAGTGCTCTTCGATGCCATAATTCAGAGATGGCCAACCTTGGCACTCCAAGTGTTCTTGGACTTCAATTCCCAGAAGCCCTGATCAGCATGAATGTTGACTTGGGCTTCTGGGAATTGAAGTGAGGGAACACCTGGAGTGCCAAGGTTTGCTATCTCTGCCATAATTCATAATAATTGGTGATGCTGGCTGACACTTCTGGAAGTTGACGTTCAAAACATCTGCAGAGTCTGGTGTACTCTGCCACAGCCAGAAGTTGTCAAACTGATGCTATGGTATGACATGCTTTGAGCTACAGGGTGAGGTAGTACAAAGATCAGTCAATGAGCAGCTCTATTGATTTCATCAAAGAAGAAGATGGGAAGAAAGGTTGATGTCTGGATGACATGAAGGTTACATTCTCTGTCCGGATTCCTAGTGATGTTTCCTTCTCAGTGTGGGAACTGCTACCTTTCATTTCAGCTGTAAAGAGAGGTGGCAGATGTTTGTTCTTTGAACTGTAACTTTCAGAAAGCTGTAGTTAAAAACAAATGTTTCCAATTCTGTTTTTTTTTTGTTCACATCCGGCAGGGATGAGGAACTTTTGCCTTGCGAGATATTTGCACTACAACTCCCCACAGTATTGGGCATGCCTGGAGGGGCTGATGGGATTTGTAGCCCAAAACGCCTAGGGGCCAACACTCCCACTTCCACATAACAAATAGGATTTCTGGAGTGGAATCAAAAAACCTAGACAGCCATGCCAATTCTGGGTTGGGTGTTTCTTTAAGGCAACAGCCTGCAATGAGAAGAAGACCTCCAAGGCTATCTAGAGGTGTCACTGCATTCGTCAGAGCAGTGGTGGGCTGAGTACAACCCTCCAGATGTTTATGGGCAGGAAGGTTCTCAGTTGCAGTCGGCAGAGCCAGGGATAAGTAATGCTGAGTGTTACATTCCAGCAGTCCCCAGAGGTCTGCGTTGCTGAAAATCCATCCCAGTGTTATAAATGGACAAATTTTGGAATACATTTGTGTTGCAGTCAGCAGAGGTTTGTTCTGCCAACATCATGTGTTGTCTCTGCATTTGAGTCTTTGTGATCAGATATTGTAGCAGAAAGATCTGCTTACCTTTCAAAAGATAGTCTTTGTGGACCGATCGTATCCCTCCACTAAAACCCATCTGACTAAGGCTGCAGTCTCACATTCACTTGGCATTAAGTTTTGCCAGACTCGCAGGAACTATATCTGAGTAAACATGCGTGGGATTGTACTTTGGAACAACTTAACTTGGGTTGTTTTATGCTCATGGTTCCAAGACCACCTCCCTAGCAGTTAAGGCCAAATATTTCTTTTCTCCTTCTTTTTTTAAAAATGTTTAAGGTAAGGTTCTTGGAACTCAAAATAAGATCACCCTTTGGAAAAGTAAAAAAAGTATGCTCATAATTCTTCTGCAAGTGATTGCCAAAATCATTGTCTGAGCTTAGAGAGGTCTCTAACCTGAACTCACAGTGTATTTAAGGCTCTTTGCAATCAGATCCTGTTCTTAATCTCTTCTGCCTGGTTGTTGTTTTTTTGGTCTTTTTTTTTTGTATTCAGATTCTCCAGTTGATCCTTCTATTGTAAAAAAAAAAAATCAGTTGTAGCTTTGCTCTGAAATAATTTTTTCTTTTGCATCCCGATCAAACCCTGGACTGCCAAAATGATGTGACTTTTTTGGCTTTGTCATTGACCAAACCCAAGTCGTCATCGGTGCATGCCTCTGGCAGTAATCAGCAGACCAGTAAATGAGCTGGATTCTGTATCGCTCTACATTCACACTGTGTGTTGTTGTCCGCCAGCAGCCCCCGCTTGTGCATGTTGGTCTTGCATTTAGGGACTCCAACCTTCACCCCATTCATGGTCCTCCAAGTGACTTAGGGAAGGTTGAGTTCCTCAGCTATATCTTTCTTTAATGTTCCTTGTCCAATGTGCTCCATCTTCTGATTTGGTTTTCCTCTTGTGTACCCTCAAGAATGTTTGTTCTTGACATAAAGCTCTTCCTGAATCTGAGCTGGCAGACTTGAGGCTCATAGCCATTCAAAGGGCATTGAGGGTCGTTCTCTTGCTTAGTTCTCTCAGTGTCTGCTGCTACTTCTCTCCTGATTTTAGGTAGACCAATAGCAACAAGTTATTTCATTTTATTTTTGTTGAACCCAGCCATCTACCCAGATGGCAATGTTGTCTGTCAATTCACTGTTCATCTTTCCAGGCTATGTGATCTTGCATCTTTACATTTCACCCAGTTATTTCCTTAGCTACATGAAATTGTATTCTTTTTTTAAAAGAATCATTGCTTCCTATCTGTTGCAGTCTTAACCAGGATTGCTTCTAAAGCTATGGATTTGTGAAGATGTTGACCCCTTTGCGAAACTCCAGGGTCCCTTGCATGGAGATTAAGATAGTCAAAGACTTGAATCTAAATATGCCCACTAAGTTCAGTGGAACTTATTTCTAAATAAATATGTTTCTAAGATGTGATCTCAAGCTGTAGTGCAAATACAGACTGGGATGCTTTAGCTATATTTTGACATATATTTTCACACCCAGTGTTAAATTCTGCATGTCTCATTTCATACGTGCCACATGAGATGGGTCCGTGATCACAGTGTGTGGGTCACTTCATGGCAAGCTGAGATCCACCTTAAACAAATTAATGCTAGTGGCACTTTTCCTGTAATCCAGGGAAAATGTATACTCAGATACAAGTAGCAGCCAATGACGATGACGATTTTCACATAATTTTGAGCCAGGCATCCTGATCTGTTAAACCATTGAATGCTGGCGCCTTGTTTCTCCTTCTTAAATAAGCAAGTAAACAAAACAGACCCTGATAGTTTGGCAAGATGCCTGTCATTTAAACAAGATGCTTTGTTATCTAAACAAGTCAAGTTACAAACCAGTTTTAAATCAGGAGGTCTGGTTGGCCTATTAATCCTGGTTTGATTGGATACATTTAGCAATAGTCCTTGGCTTCGTGATGACACAAAAAGCAAACTCTGTTTTGTTTACCCATTCTAAAATTAGTCATATGTATATTGTGGTTTATTAAGACACAATTTGCTGATTTAAAGAGTTGAATAGGTGTGGCTTAGTGGTTAAGACACTGAGTTTGATGACTGGAAAGTCAGCAGGTCAGCAGTTCAAGGCCCAAGTGCTATGCGATGGAGTAAGCTCTCATCATCTGTCCCAGCTCCTGCCAACCTAGAAGTTCAAAAGCAAGAAATTGCAAGTAGATAAATAGTTACAGCTTTGGCAGGAAAGGTAATACCATTCCCTGCTCTCTGACATCTTGTCATGCCTGCCACATTACCACAGATGCACCTGCACACAGAGACAGCACTGGCTCTTTGGCTGAAACAGAGATGAGCACCGTCCCCTATAGTCGGATACAACTGGCTTTCAAGCAAGGGAGACCTTTATCTTTACCTATGGGTGTAGTCATTCTCATTAGAATAACCATGCTGGATCAGACTGGAAGCCTGTGTAATGTAGTTTCACGCTGTTAGCTACCCCATCACTCAAACCATAGATCAACAGGATAAAAGTACAGACTTCTTATTCTACAGGCGCCTCGTTCGGGCATCCACTGAGTGGAGTTTCTCCAGCAAATCCTTTCAACCCAGAATAATTTCTGACACCAAATTATTAGGTGCCTTATCCGTTCCGGATACTGGCTGTCATCATGGCGATAGTCTTCCTGTTCTTAACTCCTTGGAACAGTCATTCCATGGACATTCCACACCAGTCTCTCAGGTTCTTCAGCCATTAAGTCTGTCTATGTCCAGGGCTTCTCTTCTCATGGATCTTCCCTTGAAGTTGGAGTACTCTATAGTTCATGTCATTCCTCATGAGGTGTCCACTGTATTGGAGCTTTTTTTTTTCCTTTTTGCTTAATGGTCTTAAACAGTTCTTGTTCGTTATTCATCCGGCACACCACTTCTGCATTAGTCACATGGTCAGCCCATGACAGACTGATATATGGTGGTATACTGCCTTCGATGGTGGAGTCATCCTGACTCATTCTTTGCCTTTCTCTCTCTCTGTGAAGAACGTTGCTCTTTGCATGTACAGGTGGCCTCATATCTCTGCATAGTCTTTTGTGTTTGTCACAAGAGCAAAAAGACAATCCCTTACAAGTCTGTTTGTGAGTTCAGAGAATAAACCTGCCTTCCTTTGAAAGATGGATAATGGCTAAGGAGAGGACCTTTCGCACTGCAGACTGCTATGCTGAAATATGTTTGTTAGTCTGAAAGATGGCATATCGCTCTTCTGTCTTTGCCTTGTGTTTGTTCTTCTTGTGGTTTCAACAGATTCCATAGGGCTACCTCTTTGATCTGTGCATTGAAGTGGCAACACTGCTTTTCTGTATGTTGTTCTATCAAGCATTTCTGCGATCAAAAGGAGGTTTAATTTTTTGGAAAGAGAGAGATTGCACCGTCCTGGGAAGGCAATCGGAATGGCTTGGAAATAGTACTGTATATCTTGCTAAGGACCAAGTGCAGTTTGTCTTTCATCCTCGTCTGGTATCAAGGGAGACGATTAATCCCATCAAGGGCACTGCTCAAAACATTTACAAGACTCTCAGGGAGAAAGACCATAGGAAAAAAGGATTGTGTGACTAATCGGGCCCCGTGGATTCCAGGATGAAAGTTTGCCATGAATAGTTCATGAAGAAAAAAAACTTTTCTCTAATAACTTTGAAAGGCTGGTTCCCTAGGAACCTTTTTAATACACGCACCTACTTCAATTGGGCACTGAGATCAGAGGTGCTATAGTTTTAAGGATATTTCTCCAAATGGCTTTCATACATCTGACTCCCTTTGCTCTTCAAAGTGCAGGAGTCAATACATTCATAACAGCATGAGTAAAATGTTTTGATGGCGTTTTACATTTTTGTCTCTTTAACTACAAATTACTAAACTGACTAATGGCGGAGGAAGTCAGTAGGCCATCACTACTAACTAACCTTCAAAGCTACCTGGTGTGTTAGGCAGTGGCGTGCCTTCATTTCTTTTGTAAAAAAAGTGTTGAAAAGATACTCTGGTCTTTTATCTATGTGGTTATTCCACAGGGTTATAAATCAGCTGCTCACCTGTGGTGAGCAAAAACTTCATTATGGTGATTAGGCAAAGATGGTTTTGTAGAGTGAAATACTTCATTCTTATTCTCCCTGCCCCTCCCTCTGCCTTTCTAGCTTTTAGGAAAAAATATGGTTTAGGTATCTGTCTGCGGAGCTAGAGGTTGGAGGTTCAATTCCCCACTGTGTCTCATGGGAGAACAACCAAACTGTATGGCCTTGGGCAAGCTGCACAGTCCTAGAGTGGCTCCCAGAAGAAGGGAATGAAAAACTACTTCTGTGTATCGTCTACCTAGAAAACCCTGTGAAGATTTGTCTTTCCATGAAGGGACAGCAGTAGCTTAGTGTTTAAGATGCTGAACTTGATGACTGGAAGACCTGAATGCTGCACAAAGAAGTGAGCTCCAATCTCTGTCCCAGCTCATGCCAACCTAACAGTTTGAAAGCAAGAAATTGCAAGTAGATAAATAGGTACCTTTTCAGGGGGGAAAGTAACAGCATTCCGTGTACTCCAGTGTCTAGTCATGCCTGCTACATGACCATGGAAAAGTCTGCAGATTCAGGCAGTGCTGGCTCTTTGGCTATAAACAGAGATGAGCACTGAATCCTAGAGTCAGATACGACTGGCTTTCGAGCAAGGGCAGTCTTAATTAGAAGAGCAGTGTGGCATGATATTGCCCTTCTCCAAAGGGCAATATGAGACGCATTGTTGCTGGACTTGTTTGGTACATTTACTACATTTGGTACTTGGGAAGGGATGCTTTTCTCAGGTCAAGTCATACTTAACTGAAGCCAAACTGTCTAAAAACTCAACTCTGTGCTTTAAATCTGAGAAACCACAAGGCATCAAGAAGGTTGCAGGTGAACTGGAATGGCACCAGGCCCAAACACTGTGACATCCCCAAATACCTGGGAGTTACCCTGGATCAAACTCTCACCTTCAAAACCCACTGGCTAAATACCAAACAGAAAGTTTTTGCCAGGAACAATATTTTGAGGAAAATAACAGGCACGAGTTGGGGTGCCCAACTACACACATTACGAACTTCTGTGCTAGCTTTATGTTACTCTGCAGGATAACATGCTGGTTCAGTGCGGTGCAGATCAAAGCATGCAGGGCAGTTAGATGTGGCCCTAAATGAAACGAGATTGGTCACAGGGTGCCTAAAACTAACCCTGATACAAAAAGCGCATTACTTAGCTGGCATCCCTCCACCAAAATTCCCTCGAGAAAGTGCTGCTCAGAAAGAGTGGGTCAAAGCAAGATCCTTGGAAGCATACCTGCTATTTGATCACCAACCATCAAAACAGACACTGGCATGGTTTCCTCATAACTCCCCCCTCCCGAACAACCAACCTCCACAGACCGCCTTAGAGCGTTGGAAAGCAAGCAAGGAACAACCTGACAACTGGGCAGAACCACATGACTCTCTGCCGCCTGGCCAAGAACAACCATGGCCTGTGTGGAAAGCTTTTAACAGACTGTGTGCCAGGGTAGGAAGATCAAGGGCTAATCTGAGAAAATGGGTTTTCCCCATAGATGACAGCCTTTGTGAATGCAGAGAAGTGCAAACATTCACCCATATGATACAATGCACACAGTTCCCGTCAACGTGCACTGAGGAGGACTTTATGTTGACAAGATGACATGCTGTTGATGTGGCCCAATATTGGGCGGATGTCATCTAGCCCTTTTAATTACTTTTTGATTTAGATATGTTAATTTAACTTTGAATGCTATTATATGCTGGTGGTGCCTCTGACACAAATAAAGAATCAGTTCCATGATGCTTCTTGGCTATTAAGTTAGACATAAATGAGCAATTCTTGGATATTTATAAAACCTTCACTAAATGTATTATGAGTTGGTTCTAGTTAAAACATGAGTATATAGCTGTAATGGCAAACCTTGGCACTCCAGATTTTCTTGGACTTCAATTACCAGAAGCCCAAGTCGGCACTCCTGCTGATCAGGGCTTCTGGGAATTGAAGTTCAATAATAGCTGGAGTGCCAAGGTTAGGCATCACTGGTATATAGCAACCTAAATATGTGGAACTATGCTAGATGTGGAACCCCATGCTCTGCTTAAGATCATGTAAACTGGTAACTTTAGTATGACTTGGCCTGCTTGTTCTGCAAGCTATGTAAGACCACAACTTTGCCATTGTGAATTTAACTATTGAGACTCTTCAATTTGTTTGCAGGGCTGTTCTACAGCACTAAGGAGAGGAAGGACTTTGTCTTGTCATTTAAAATGTCTGCTTTTCTTTCTTGATTTCAGGTGACCAACCAAGATGGTAGACCACCTGGTTAATACTGAGATCAACAGCCAACGCATTGCTGCTGTGGAGAACTGCTTTGGGGCATCAGGTCAGCCATTAGCTGTGTCAGGAAGAGTCCTCTTGGGCGAAGGGATCTTGACCAAAGAGTGCCGCAAGAAAGCCAAGCCCCGGATCTTCTTCCTTTTCAATGACATTCTTGTCTATGGGACCATTGTGATCAACAAGAGGAAGTACAGCTCCCAGCATATTATCCCTCTCAATGAAGTCACATTAGAAACATTGCCGGATACTTTGCAAATGAAGAACCGGTGGATGATCAAGACGGCCAAGAAATCCTTTGTCGTTTCTGCAGCTTCTCTGACAGAGAGGAAAGAGTGGATCAGCCACCTAGAAGAGTGCATTCGCCATTTATTGTCTAAGACAGGCCAGCAGGCCCCCACTGAACACGCCGCACCCTGGATCCCCGATAAGGCAACTGATATTTGCATGCGCTGCACCCACACCAAGTTTTCCACTCTTACGCGAAGGCACCACTGCCGGAAATGTGGTTTCGTCGTATGCGGAGACTGTTCCCGCCAAAGGTTTCTCATGCCCCGGCTGTCCCCAAAGCCCTTGAGGGTTTGCAATCTTTGCTACAAACAGCTGCTGGCCGAGAAAAAGGAGACGGAAGGCCAATCCATGCCGGTGCACCCTCCACTCACTGGCTATGACCCTTCCAGTGGAGAGGAGAGCGACCGATCCGATGAGGACAGACTGGAACGGTGGCCGGCAGAGGCAGAATTTTACACTACAAATGTGCCTTGGTCTTCTTTCCATAGGTGACCTCTGTCTGCCTTCTTTCGTTTTAGGGGCCATGTTTGGTATTCTGAGGAGTGTAAAGAACATACAAGTGCCTTAACACACTTCCCAAAGGAGCAACTTTAATTGTATTATTTAGTTCCATATGTTTTCCTACTCTATTGAATTTAATTTAATATTTCAACTTGTTCACCGCCCACTCTGGCAAGCCCGATACAGTAAAACCCCATACAGTAAAAGCACTAAAAAAAACACCCACCCACATTAATAAACCCACCCACCCCAAGAAGCAGAGAGAGGGTACATCTCATGTTAAAAGCCAGCGAGCAGAACCACATTGGCCTCAGGGCCCCACGCCTGACCCACCAGCCAGGTCTTAAGTCCTTTCCTGAAGGGCAGCAGCTCCATCTGCAACTGTAGCTCTACTGGCAGGAGGTTCCAAAGGGCCAGAGCGGATACAGAAAAGGCCCTTTTTCTTGTGCCAGAGAGGTGAGCCCATCTGGCTGATGGAACAATTAGGGAACCCCTCCCGTCTGCTCTGGTTGGACGGACAGATGTTCTTAGGGCGATGTGGTCTCTTAGGTATCCTGGCCCACTACTATGTAAGGAGCTAAAGATGGGCCACCTCTTGTCTCCTCTTTGCAAATTGTTTTGCCAAGTTTTTTTGCCCAAGTTTTTGTTTGCAAAGCAGAGATACATCCGATCCAGAATATGAACGATATCAGACAATTTTGAGAGTGTTACCCCCTTTTAATTCAGTCTTCCCTCAACTAGTACCTGCCAGATGTTTTGGGATTACAGCCTCATCATTCCTGGATGTTGGTTACGCTGGCTGAGTTTGACAGGAATTGTTTTCGGAGCATTCTGCATAGCACACGTTTTGGGAAAGGCTGTGTTAACTTAATTTGTGAGCTAATGTTTGTCATGTTTTCTACTCCGGAAACATTGAGTTTCAGCCTGGGAATGACAGCTTGTGTGTATGTTATTAATTATGTGCCATCAAGTCAATTCTGACTTACGGCAGTCATTCCCAGGGTTTCCTAAGTGTGAAAGTTTTCCTTTCCTTCTCTCTGGGAGCAGCCTAGGACCCACCTAGGTTGTCTGAGACCCCCATAGGCTGGCTCTTCTACTCTGAAGTGCAGTGGGGACTTGAACCCTGAATTCCTGACTAAGTGATCCAGGTCCCTGAAGTATCCAGCCAGCTGGTTTGTAGGTGAAGACATCTCTGCCTTGTGGCACAGTGGTCAAACAAGTATGGCAACCCAAAATGCTGATGTTGTGTGAGTTTGATCCAGATGGGAATCAAGGTTGATTGAGCCCTCCATCTTTCCGAGGTTGGTAAAGACAGTGTGCTGGGGACAAAAATGCAGAGAGTGTATGGGGTGGCATATAAGTGTAATTGCTATTGCTAAAATACTCCAAATTGTTTTCACTAAAGAAATCCATCTTTCTCAGAGATCTGGAGATGAGATACTTGATCCACAAATCAAAGTTATCAAACCTAAAGTGAGAACCACTTGGAAGATATAAACTGGGAGCAGTGGTGGGCATCAGTAGGTTCGCACCAGTTCGCCAGAACCGGTAGCAGAAATTCTGGCTGGCCGCGCCCACCTAAGTTTTGAAATAAAGTAGTCTTAATTCGGGTGCAACGCAGGGCTTTCCCCTTGGCCACGCCCACTATACCACATCCACAGTGTGGTAGTAATTTTTTTGGGAGCCCACCACTGACTGGGAGCCTTAAACAAGGACTTGTAGTATTATTATTGTACAGTAAAACCCCTACTTACAGGGGGGAAAGTCTATTCCGTAGGCTTTTGCTTAAATCAGTTTTTTATGTAACTCGAAACAAACCCAGAGGAAAAATTATTTTTTATGTAATGAAGCAAACCCATAGGAAAAATGAAATTTTGATGTAAATCGAAGCAAACCCATAGGAAAAAGAATCTTTATGTAACTCGAAGCAAACCCATGAAATCATGTAAATCAGGACATGGTTGTAGAACAAAATCATTATGTAAGTTGAATTTTATGTAAGTTGGGTTTTACTGTACTTCAAACTCCCTTTGTTAGGCTTTTACAAGATAGGTGACTTCTTTTAGATCAGTTTCATGCTGCGTGAAAGGAATGCAGAAACTGACATGGCTTTGGTGCTTTAATGTTGAGATGTGTTAGGGATTCACATGAAAGAGACACTTGTAGTGCTAAATTTAATCATAGTACTAGGACAATGATGGCGAACCTTGGCACTCCAGGTGTTCTTGGACTTCAATTACCAAAAGCCCATGTCAGCACTCCTGCTGATCAGGGCTTCTGGGAATTGAAGTCCAAGAACAGCTTGAGTGCCAAGGTTGGCCATCACTGTACTAGGAGAATTCTAGAAGTGGATGGTTTAAATCAAACATTGGCAGAATAACTAGTTACAATTAGAGAAAACCACACCCATCTGTTCAACTGTGGTACAAAATTATGAACTTTGGCCTGTCTGTAAATATTTTGTTATATTTCCCAGTTTGGGAATTTTTACCTTATTTTGACTTTGATTTATTTTCAGTATTCAAAACAATAAAGTAAATAATGCTGGCACTTCTCAGTGTATTCTTTAGCCATCAAATGCCATGTTTTCCACAAGCATAAAATTAGAAAAAAAATTATTCCGAAACATTTAGAATAATTAATAGACCAGAAAATAGTTTGTAGAGACAGAAGGAGCCTATTACTTTCATTTGTTAACCTTATTTTATATTATGCATTGAGTACCTGTTAGGCTAGTAGAATGAAATCATTTGACATTGAGAGGAGATACTTTAAAATGCATATTCTAAAATCTACATTTCATAAACATTGATCTAAATGTTTATTACATATCTGTGGATTTTTTGCTTGTTTGTTTCCAAAAATCTTAGCTGTTACGAGTTCATTTATTTGGCCTAAGTGCATTTCCCCTCCATTTTGAATTGAAGACAAATAAGAAAGATGTCGCACAGGTATAGAAGAGACAGATTTTGGGAGTTAAAGGTTGCAATTCAAAACATAATGGACATATATTCCTCTGGTGCAAACTGAGACCCATTTATCTGTTACCTTGTTCAAAAGACAGTCATGTCCAACTCTAGAGAGTGGTGTACATCTCTGATTATAGGTAAAGAGCCAACACTATCTGCATCTACAGACATTTCTGTGGTCATGTGGCAGGTATGACTAGACACCAGAGTGCACAGAACATTGTTACCTTTCCCACCGAAGCAGTACGTATTTCTCTACTTGCTATTTCTTGCTTTTGAACTGCTATGTTGGCAGGAGCTGGGACAGAGGACAGGAGCTCACTCTGTCGAGCAGCAGTTAGGTCTTGGAATGCTGATCTGCTGACCTTATGGTTGTCCAGCTCTGCATCTTAACTACTAAGCCACCACAGGCCTTCAGTAATAAGGTGGCCATAGTCAAATATCTGGGGAGTTGAAATGTGGAAGATGGAACAAGCTTGTTCTTTTTCTTTGTTTCATTTCATTTTGTTTCTTCAGAAAAGAGAATCTAAACAGGGGTTTCCCAACCTAAGGCCCACATGGATTGCCATTTCATGTGCCCCCACCACCACCACCTCCAAGGGCATCTGAGAAACAAAACGGCCACCCTTTGAAGCTGTTGGGACAAAATGGCTGCCCCCATCATGCAGGCAGTGCAAAATGGCCATCAGGCCCTTGAAGGTGACTGAGATAGTGTGACCCAACCCCTGACTTGAAAAGGTTGGGAACCTCTAACCTAAACCAATTGGGCTAGTTTATAAAAATTAAATTTAAAAAAAGGGGAGGGGATTGCAGCTGACCATTAAAAAAAGTCCTGATTCTAAGAGCAGCCTATTTTAAAGGTGGTGGACCAGCCTTCTGGTCGAGATTTTTGAACTGTCCTCTGCTGGAGGTGATTGGCCATAACTTAAAGATGCTTCATTGCGGATCCCTGCATCCATAGAGGATAGATTTGCAATTCTACAAGGTCCACATTCTGATGCTCCCCCTTCCATCTCCTCCTCCAGTTTAGATACAAAGAGATTACCAGAAGCTTCCATTTTAGATTAAGTTTAGTTTGGCATTACACCTGAACAAGATCTTCAAAATTAGGGTGTTAGCCCTAATGCATTTATATTAAAACAAGAAAGAAACTCAGTTTGTTAATAGGAAATCATTAAGGGAACTCTAATAAACTTAATTTGTTGATTGATTCATTAATTAATTTGTAAACTGATTGCATTTTAAAAAATGAAATTACTAAAATTGCCAGTGACTAACTGAAGCAATAAGAAAAAATGAATAATTACTCAAAAACAATATTGTTGGTGCTTAACTATTGGAATAACAGATTTTAAAACAATTGTTGAAAAACCTTAATGAAGGGCAACAAATTAATTGTAAACTAATTATTTCCTGGCTCTGATCCTCACGATAAATTCTGATTCGTCTTAATTACAGTTATTGTAGTGTGTTTTTTTAGGAGGTAGCCACATTAGTCTGTTGCAGCAAAAACAGCAAAGGGTCCTGTAACACCTTTAAAACAAACAAGTTTTACCTGGCCGATGTGTTAACGAACTCCATCCCATTTCTTCAGCTGCAAGAAGTGTATACTCAGTAGAAAGACATTTGCAAAAGTACCTGGTGTACATCCAGCATAATAGAAGGATATAGACCACAACTCCAGCAGCCTTCCTCAGACATCTCATTTCTATTGTGACCAACTTTTGTTTATATTTTGTTGTAAGCATCCATGTTTGGCACTGGTAACATAAGGTGGAGATAAATATGCTTTGTACGAGGTGCTTCTTTGTGCTGATCAGTATTACCTTGTGCTATAAGAGCGGAGCAAACTATCTCAATATTTGGTTTGCCTTACTGGACCGTATGTTAATCTTTTCGTCTATTTTGCCATCTTCAGTAAATGTTCCTAAGTATTTGAACTCTGCCACTTGTTTTATACTTTATACTAGCAAGGGTTGCCCGGCGTTGCCAGGCTTTTTTCTCCATGTGTTTTAATAAAAAATGAACCAATTTTATTTTTGCAATAGTTTTAAATTGTTTTGGAAGGTTAAATTGTGTTAATGTTTTTTAAAAATTGCTTTGTCTGTAATTTTAACTTTTTAAATGTTTATTTCTGTAAACATTTTTTTGGCTTGGCTGTTATTAACTGGGATCTGCTTTTTTTGGTTTTTTTTGAGGATTAATAAAAGAACAAAGTATGATATAATTTTTTCAAATTGTTTTATGTAAGTGAATAATGTTTTATTTTTTGAATTTTTTTAATTAGTTGTACCGTAGGTCATAATTTTAATAATGTAAAAGTAAATGTTTTTTACATTCAAGGTTTGTGTGTTTTTGAATTGTTTTTACTATTGTGGCCAGCAGGTGGTGCTGGTAGGGGTTATTGTATTTTGACTTTTTTTTCTCTCTCCTGGCCTCTGGGTGGAGCTTCTTCTGGTAAGTAGTCTCTTTCTTTATTCATTTCTTTTTCAGTCCTGGTGGAGGTAGCACATCTTTTGGTAAGTTTGCTTGTTTTCTTTGTTTTTTGTGTGTGTGTGTGTGTGTGTGTGTGTGTGTGTGTGTGTGTGTGTGTGCGTGTGTGTGTGGGCGGGGGGGTTGGAATTTGTATTTTTTGTCTGTTTGTTTTGTTTTTGATTGTGTCTTTGTTTACTTCGTATTGTTTTTGGTGTTTTTGTTTTTGTGTATTTTTGGATGTGTTTGACTGTTTTTAGTAATTTTTTTAAAAATTATTTATTTATTTGGTGGTGGGGAAGGGACGTGGTCATTGGGGGTTAGGAAGGGTGGGCTTGGTAGTGGGGAGAGGGGCATGGTCTTTGGGGGTTAGGAAGTGGGGGCTAGGGTGTGTGTGGTCGTTGGGGTTAGGAAGGGTGGTCTCGGTGGTGGGGAGGGGGGCTTTAGTGTGTTATGGTGCTTTGATTGTGTGAATTCGTGAAAGTAGATCGGGTTTCCCCTTTAATATCAGTGGGTGGGGGTTGTGACCCCCCTCTCCGCTGGCTACCCTAGGGTTGGGATGTTTGTGGGGAGAAAAGGTGTATATTGCCCCAACACTTCTGGACACAGAGGAACAGGCAGAGAGGATCGATCCCCCACCCCCTCCTTAAAACAACTCCGTTTTTAAAGAGAAGAAAAGACGGAGTTGTTTTAAGGAGGGGGGTGGGGGATCGATCCTCTCTGCCTGTTCCTGTGGGTCCAGAAGTGTTGGGGCAATATACCCCTTTTGTCCCCACAAACCTCCCAACCCTAGGGTAGCCAGCGGAGAGGGGGATTGCAACCCCCACCCACTGATGTTAAAGGGGAAACTCCAGTCGGGACCTTCAGGCGCTGTTGGTGAGGGAAAGAAAGCCAGCTGGTGTTTGCTTGGGTGTGAAGCGGTGAGTTGTTTTTCGTTGGGGGTTAGGAAGGGTGGGCTAGGTTGTGGGGAGGGGGGCGTGGTTGTTGGGGTTAGGAAGGGTGGGCTCGGTGGTGGGGAGGGGGGCATGGTAATTGGGGGTTAGGAAGGGTGGGCTCGGTGGTGGGGAGGGGTGCTTTAGTGTGTTAAGGTGCTTTGTTTGTGTGGAGTCGTGAAAGTAGATCGGGTTTCCCCTTTAATAATATCAGTGGGTGGGGGTTGCGATCCCCCTCTCCGCTGGCTACCCTAGGGTTGGGAGGTTTGTGGGGAGAAAAGGGGTATATTACCCCCACACTTCTGGAACCAAAAGATCAGGCAGACTGGATCGAATCCCCACCCACCCCCTCCTTAAAACAACTCCGTTTTTAAACAGAGGAAAAGACGGAGTTGTTTTAAGGAGGGGGGGTGGGGGATCGATCCTCTCTGCCTGATCTTTTGTTTCCAGAAGGGTTGGGGCAATATACTCCTTTTCTCCCCACAAACCTCCCAACCCTAGGGTAGCCAGCGGAGAGGGGGATCGCAACCCCCACCCACTGATATTAAAGGGGAAACTCCAGTCGGAAGCTTCAGGCGCTGTTGGTGAGGGAAAGAAAGCCGGCTGGTGTGTGCTTTGCTGTGAGTTGTTTTTCTTTTTCATTTTTCGGGTGCCGGTTTCCTTAGCCTCTGCGCGCTCATGGCGCGCACGACGCTGGGGCTTGTAGTTATGGGTTGCTGCTTTGTGTTTGTGCTGCATTTTTTTAAAATGCTTTTCTTTCGATTGGCTGCAGCGCGTTTCCGAACGCTGCGCCGTGCGAGAGCCTCTCAGCCTGATTGGTTCTGGCGTGGCGCGGCGCAAGGAATGTTGGGAAGTGAAGTTGTTTCCCTTTCTTCGCGTTTGTGGGGCTGTTGCCCCACTGCCGGTTTTTTCAATCCTTCGTTGACCTGCGTACCCAGATCGGCCGTGTGCACGAAGGGTGAGTGCAGGCAAGTAGGGCGAGGCATAGCAACCTATAGCCAGTTCCAACGGTTAACCCTTGGATTTATAGGTTAAGATTTGTTCCCTCTATTATGATATTTAAGGTATGCTGTTTCCTTCCAATTGCCATTACTTCATTCTTCTCTGTTGTTGCTGTTGCTGGTCAGTTGCGCAGTTGAGTCTGACCCTTTGTGGTCCCATGGACCACTGTACGCCAGGCTCCTCTGTCCTCTGCCATCCTCCATAGTCCGCCCAGATCTGTACCCATTGCGCCAACGATGCCATCTAGCATCTCATCCTCTGTCACCTCCTCCTCCTTTTGCCTTCAATCTTTACTAGCATCAGGGCCTTCTCCAGTGAGTCTTCTCTTTATTGCAGGGGTTCTCAACCTTTTCAAGCCAAGGGCCGGGTCACGTTCCCTCAGACACCTTCGGGGGCTGGACAACCATTTTGCCTTGCCTGCCACACTTCCAGGTGTGGCAGAGGCAGTGGGGAGCACATGAACTGGTTTTGTGGGCTGAATCCAGACCCCAGGCCGTAGGTTGAGAACACCTACTTTACATTTCAGCTAAGAGTTAAGGAGGAGTAAAATTAGCACGTAAGATTAATAATGTTATAACTATTATAAGCCTATCATTCAGACAAATGCAGGAGTGAGATTATACCTCTTCTAGATCACCAGACCAATTCAGGAGGTCTGGGTTTGAATTGCATTGCCCTTCCCACTTTACTCCAGCCTCATGGAAAGCCACAGCTTCAGAGAAGGCCATTCTTATGGGAAGGGAATACAGTACACAAACTCCTTGCTTCCTGCCTTTAGATTGTAAAAGGATACAGTATAGCTGTTGTCTGTTTCCTCATTCAACATCTAAGACTAAAACTTGGCTGAAACTACATAGCCCATGCCATGATGTAGCCTGAAGAAGTAACTATGAGTTACAAAAGCTTGCAAAGTTTGGAATTTTTAAAGTGACCCAGAAGTAGTATCGTCTCACGCCTGCATTTGTTTGAATTTATGGATGGGTCACATGGCTGGATTTTGTCTACTAAACCTATGATGTAGCAGTAGTAGTTTATTTAGCTGAAGGACCTGCCAGGATTGTTCTTCTGATCTTACATGCAGAACCTGTTGATTATTTAACATGCATTCTTGTTTCAGGAATGTAAGCTATTGCTGTAATTTCTTACTTATAATATAATGGGGCTATAATACCCAGCATTCCTGCACCCAACATAGCTAGTGGTCAGATACCAGGAGTTGCAATTCAAAAGAGTTAACTTTGCTAAACTCTGAACTGTAGTCCTGTAGCTTCTAGAATAGGATATTTTGTCATGCTGCCCCACTATTACAGTTCCCATGTTACGAAATGCATGTTCAGTAACACAGATATGACTAAGGCAGGAAACAATCAAGTCATGGTCAAAACAAGTTCATTTAGTTCTTTAAAATATTCCAAAAGAAGTAGCTCACCGTGTGGTTTTTGATTTTAAAACGCCCTCCCAGATGCTGGGAATTGGACAAAGCTCTGCAGGCATCAGACAAACTTTTCCAAATAATTTTTTTTAAACAACAACCTGGAGAGTGAAAATTAATGAAAAACAACCCAGGCTGCCTTTTCCCTCATCCATTTCATTCTTTTCCATCTGACTACATTTTTCCAAGTGCTTTGCCATTCCTAAGAGCAGCCAGTTTTCCCCCTCACCACCACTGTAGGCAAAACGGTACTAACAAATGCCTTGACTGAAACAGATGTTTTTAATTTTAAAGACCATTTGCTTTTTTTTTAAACCCTTTTTTGTCTTGTTTTCTCTCATCAGTTTTAAAATTAGTAGCAATTACAGTGCTATTTATAGTGGTTTGGTCCCATGGTATGGCTCAAACAATGGCACTTAATTCTAACTAAAGGTAAAGGTAAATGTTTCCCTTGCTCGAAAGCCGGTCGCATCCGACTCTAGGGTTCAAAGCCAAAGAGCCAGCACTGTCTGCTGCAGACGTTTCTGTGGTCATGTGGCAGGCATGACTAGACACCAGAGCACACAGAATGCTGTTACCTTCCCATCAAAGAGGTCCCTACTTGCAATTTCTTGCTTTCGAACTGCTAGGTTGGCAGGAGCTAGGACAAAGACGGGATCTCACTCCGTCATGTAGTGCCTGAGAATTGAACTCCAACCTTCCAGTCAGCAAGTTCAGCATCTTAACCACTTGAGCCTCTGCAGTCCCCAAAATACTGTACTGCAGCCAAAACTGCATCGTAAGTTCGGTCCTGACTGGGTTCAAAGTTGACTCAATCTTCCATCCTTCCAAGGTTGATGAAATGAGTACCCAGCATGTTGGGGGCAAAATGCTAACTACCTTGTGACCCACCCAGATAGAGCACTAAGCACTTTGGGGCAGTATACATGTATAATTGCTATTGCTAATCATCTTGAGTGTAAGCAGCTACACAACCGAGTTGCTTCCAACAGGAGAAATATATTTACTGCCTGTCCTCTTTTCCTTTGTACCTCAACAAATGAAGAGGACTAGAAGCTCTGTGGGTAAGAGTACCAGGCCACAAGGATGGTCTAACAGTAGGCATATACTATCGGCCTCCGACCCAAACTCTTGAGGGAGACTGGCAGTTGGAGAATGTTGTAAAGGAGGCATCCAGGAAGGGAAGCCTGGTTATAATGGGGGACTTCAATTACCCTCACATAGACTGGGTGAACTGTTGTTCAGCACATGATAAAGAGATAAAGTTCCTAGATATGCTCAATGATTGTTCCCTGGGACAGATGGTTGAAGACCCAACTAGAGGTACAAGAATCCTTGACTTGATTCTGAGTAATACTCAGGATCTGGTGCAAGATGTTAATGTGACTGATCCAATAGGGAACAGTGACCACAACTCAATTATGTTTAACTTGATCATAGACCGCAAGTCACTGATAAAATCTAACACAGAGACCTTAAATTTTCAAAAAGGAAATTTCCCAAAGATGAGGAAACTAGTAAAAAAGAAACTGAAAGGGAAAATTGAGAGAGCCCAAACACTCCAAGAGGCATGGAGGCTGTTTACAAAAACAATAACAGAGGCTCAATTGGAATGCATACCCAAAAGGAAAAAGGGCACTGCCAGGTCCAAGACGACTCCGATGTGGCTTACAGGAGCTGTTCGGGAAGTGATCAAGAGCAAGAAACGCTCATTTAGAAGATGGAAGGCTTGTCCAAATGAGGACAGCAGGCAGAAACATAAATTCTGGCAGAACAAATGCAAGGCAACAATCAGGAAAGCAAAGCAAGACTTTGAGGAGCGTATAGCTAAAAATACTCAGAGAAATAACAAAGACTTCTTTAAGTACATTAGAAGTAAGAACCCAACTAGGAAGGCCATTGGACCATTAGATGACAATGGAAGGCAAGGGGTTATTAAAGAGGAAACAGAGATTGCAGAGAGACTCAATGAATTCTTTGCTTCAGTATTCACTGAAGAAGACAGAGACCACATGCCCAAAACAGAGCCTATCTTCGTAGGGAGGGAAACCGAAGAATTAAGCAAGATAGAAATAACCAGGGAGGAGGTCCTTGCATGTCTTGTTAAGCTAAACACTAACAAATCCCCAGGACCAGATGGCATCCATCCACGAGTTCTCAGGGAACTTAAAGATGAAATTGCTGATATCCTAGCCAAAATATATAATCTTTCCCTCAAATCAGGCTTTGTGCCTGATGACTGGAAGGTAGCGAATGTAACACCAATTTTCAAAAAAGGATCCAGGGGTGATCCAGGAAATTACCGGCCTGTCAGTTTGACATGTGTCCCAGGTAAAGTGATGGAAACCATCCTAAAAGATAGAATTAATAGTTACATAGAAGAGAAGGCGCTGCTAAAGGAGAGCCAACATGGCTTTTGCAAGGGCAAATCATGCCTCACTAATCTGTTGGAATTTTTTGAGAGTGTCAACAAGCATGTGGATAAGGGGGATCCAGTTGACATTGTTTATCTGGACTTTCAGAAGGCTTTTGACAAGGTCCCACACCAAAGGCTCTTGAATAAACTTACCAGTCATGGAATAAAGGGACAGGTCTTGTCCTGGATCAGCAACTGGCTAAGGGACAGGAAACAGAGGGTAGCACTAAATGGACACTTCTCCAAGTGGAGGGAAGTAAAGAGTGGGGTCCCCCAAGGTTCAGTACTGGGACCCCTGCTTTTCAACCTCTTCATAAATGATCTAGAGGTAGGAGTAAAAAGCAAGGTAGCCAAATTTGCTGACGACACTAAATTATACAGGGTAGTGAAAACTGTGAGAGATTGTGAAGAGCTCCAGAGGGATCTCTTGACACTGGGGGAGTGGGCAAAACAGTGGCAAATGAGCTTCAACATCAGTAAGTGCAGAGTGATGCATGTTGGGGCAAAAAACCCCAATTACATTTATAAACTGATGGGGTCTGAACTCTCTGCGACAAACCAGGAAAGGGACCTTGGTGTCCTGGTGGACAGCTCAATGAAGGTGTCAACCCAGTGTGCCTCAGCAGTGAAAAAAGCAAACTCAATGTTAGGGATCATTAGGAAGGGTATAGAAAATAAGTCAGCAAGTGTCATTTTGCCTCTTTATAAATCTATGGTGAGGCCCCATCTGGAATATTGTGTACAGTTCTGGTCGCCATACCTCCAGAAGGATATTATGGAGTTGGAGAAAGTACAGAGGAGGGCAACCAGAATGATTAGGGGACTGGAACACCTTCCTTACCATCTGAGGCTGCAACAGTTGGGCCTTTTCACTCTTGAACGACGGCGTCTAAGAGGTGACCTGATTGAAGTTTATAAAATCATGCACGGTGTGGACAAGGTAGATAAGGAAAAACTGTTTTCCCTATCGCACAACACTAGAACTAGGGGACACTCCATGAAACTTTTGGGTACTAGTTCTCAAACAAATAAGAGAAAGTACTTTTTCACCCAGAGGATTACTGGTCTATGGAACTCCCTGCCAGAAGAAGTGGTGACAGCTGTCAGTCTTGACAGCTTTAAGAAAGGATTAGACAAGTTCATGGAGGACAAGTGTATCAATGGCTATAATTATGGCTACCTAAGGACAACCTCCGGGTTGGAGAGATAGGCAGGATATCTCTCAATGCCATTTCCAGGGAATCCTAAGCAGGTGAAGGCATCTCCTTGGGAATACCCTGAAGGAAATGGTGAGCCACTGTGTGAGACAGAATGCTGGACTGGATGGGCTGTGGCCTGTTCCAGCAAGGCTGTTCTTATGTTCTTATGTAAACTTCCTTTTAAAAATAATAATCATACAAAGCATTTTTGGGGGGATACCCTTGAGTTGAAGAAGTGAGTCAGCTGTAACTCTGCAGAAAGTTAGGGTGACAGATAGATTTCTTCACTGAGCTTTCCCGTCTCATCCTCTACCTGTTTAGCTTTGCATCACATCAGTTGTGGCTGCAGACATACTCTTTCAGCATAAGAACAAAAAGAGCTTGGTAAACTGTTCCCTCATCCTGCAACTGTAGCCGTGTATGCTCAAGCACAAGGCATACCACAGGAAAACAGCAATGAGCAATTGAGGTGAGTAAATGAACCAGCAGCTGTGGTCTTTCACACTTCCGAAGGGGAAATGCTAACAATTCTTTGCCTCTGCAACGGCAGGTGAAACCCTATTTTACAGCTCTTCAGCCTTTGCTAATTTCCCCTGGTGGCTTAGTGGTTAAGCTACGGCTTGGAGACTGGAGATACAGGTTCGATACCCAAAAGCTACACAATGGGGGACGTGAAAGGAGCCTCATTTGGGCATCCCCTGCACACACACACACAAAAAAAAAACACCTTTCAACCCAGAGTAATCTCTGACACAAAAAAACGAGCCTTTGCTAAATCAAACATGCACCTCTGCAAGTAAATGTGGGCAAATTAGCGAGTTGAGGTCTGTTTATGAAATGTAAATATAGAAGATTGTGCTATACAATAATGCTGGGGAGCATGGAGCACTAGTGGACTACAAGTCCTACCATAACTGGTCATGATGTCTGTGTGGGATGGAAGTTGGAGTCCAACAGCACGAGTTAGGGGCACATGGTCCCTGTGTGTACTGTAGAAAATCTGACTTAGACAAACACAAGGTAACCAGGAGAGGGGCCAGGGTGGGTTTGATCTATCCTGAGTTAGCAGTTTGCCCACCCTGGCAAAGTGCGGTTTCCCATAGGAATGCATTGACAAGAGGCTTTGTTGCCCACTCTGAAAAAAATATTTGCGCACCCGCATCTAGAATCCTGGCTATGGCCCTTAAGATAACTGTCAATAGAACATAATATTTCTCTTTGCTTTCCTCTGTAACTCTGAGCACAGGTTTTATACAAGAGCTGGAATCCTGGCTACGTTGGTTGGGCAGGAAAGATGGGGCAAAACATTTTGCCACCTGGGGCAGAACAGCAAGCGTGGCTTCTCCACATGTCATCTAGGGTGTATAACACCTGAGACTGGATACATTATTTTGGCAACCTTGTAATAGTGGGACTGCAGTGGCTTAGTGGTTAAGATACTGAACTTGATGCCCAAAGGGTTGTTAGGTCAGCAGTTCAAGACCCAAGTGCTGCATGATGGGGTGAGCTCCCATTGTCTGTCTCAACTCCTGTCAAGCTAGCAATTCAAAACCAAGAAATTGCAAGTACTGTAGTAAAATCGGTACCACTTCGGCGGGAAAGGTAACAGCATTCCGTGCACTTCGGCATCTAGTCATGCCTGCCACATGACCACAGAAACATCTGGAGACACAAACAGTGCTGACTCTTGGGCTATAATTGGAGATGAGCACCGCCCTCTATAGCTTTTGAGTAAAGGAGACCTTGATACCTGGCAAGACAAATTCAGAAGTAACAATTTATGCAATGAATAAGAGGTAATGACATTGTTTTGGGGAAATAGCTAATAAGTAATGATGCCTACTTATTTTTAAAGGTATTTTTAAGGAAACTTTGGAGTGGAGGTTTGCAAGTTCTGTGTCATTTTCCCAATCCTAAGGTTTTTGAAACATAAAAAGTTATAAAACAGAATGCATAATGTTAATGAAGAGCATTTGGGATAAGGGGTTGCATCATGTGGGGAGGGGGTAGCCATATTAGTCAGTTGTGGTAAAAGTAACACACAGAATGGCCAGAGAAGAAAATTAGTCCACTCGTTGGGGCATTCAGGGTTGCTTCTGCCTCGGGCATCCACATGCTACACTCCAATCTTCCCCCAAGTGGTCCTTTTGGAACCTTTGGCGTGTGTGTGTGTGCGTGCGTGCATGTGTGCATGCATGCGTGCGTGCATGTACTAGCCACTAGAGCCACTGCAGTTTTCAGCAAAACTAAAGTTTAAAAAAAAGGCATCCCCGTGCCCCCTAGTAAAAGGGAAAATGAGCAGGGGTTCCCCTGAAATTGGGGAGTCTGCTAACGAGGTGCAAAAACCCTCGGTTTATATATGAAATTCTTAGAAAATTCCCCAAATGTGAAGTTTGGGGACATCTGGCCTGGACATCTGGCCCTGCAGCTGGACATGCACCTGTAAGTTACGTCAGGTGCTTATCTTAGATTCCATCTTTGTGAGATAGATCGAAATGTCAGATTCTCAGACTGAGTGTCCTTGGGATGATGCCTGTGAGTGTGTGAGCTGGTATGCTAACTAGCACACATGGGATTTACAACAACTACTTGATTGACAAGGCATCTTAATTCTAATTGGCTGCACATCCTACTATAACACATAGTAAATGAAAAGAATAAATGGCATCCTATGAATGACCATTACAGCTTCTGCTGTCAACTTCTGGCATGTTGAGGTAAAGGTAAAGGTTTCCCTTGCTCGAAAGCCAGTCATATCTGACTCTAGGGTTCAGTGCTCATCTCTGTTTCAAAGCCGAAGAGCCAGTGCTGCAAATGTTTCTGTGGTCATGTGGAAGGCATGACTAGACACCAGAGTGCACAGAACACTGGGACTAACAATTAAACACTTCCCCAGCTCCTCTATAGAAAGGCAGGAAAATTGTAATCATTGTCCTAACCAATTGTTGTAATGTTGCATTGGTCCATGCTGCAGCTGTTTCGACTGAAACTAAGAAAGGAAAAATAAAAAGAACAATTATATTTACTCTCCCAACTGATGCAGCCCTACAATGAGTACACTTTCCCTGACCCTCCACAGAGAGCAGGGAAAGTGCTTCATTTGCCTGTATGGTGAAGTGGCTCATCAGTGAACTGATCTAATCTACTTCACATGGCCATTGTGGTTATACAATTGGTGAGTGGTGAGGAAGGAATGATGCATTCTGCTTTCAGCTTCTAGGTGAAAAATCAGGTGAGGGTTGGAGTCCCTAAATGTAAGACCAACATGCTCAAGTGGCGGTGGCTGGTGGACAACAACACACGGTATGAACGTGGAGAGATACAGAATCTGGCTCATTGACTGGTCTGTCAATTACTGCCATAAACATACGAGGACTTATGTTTGGCCAATGACAAAGCAAAGAAAGTGGCTTCATTTTGGCAGTCCAGTGTTTGATCGGGACACGAAAGAAGAAGAATGATCAAGCAAGGGACACTTTTCAAATGGAAACAGGAAATCACAGCTATGCACTGCCAATTTTTCCTTGCACCTGTGCATTTCCACGTCTATTTGAGGGCAACCTGAACACTGAGAACAGCCTAAAGGAAATGTACATTTTTCAGCAGGCCAACTGGCAATGGGAAGATTCTTTCAAGTCACCAAATGGCTTTTGGAATCCCTCTGTTCTTCTTTGCAAAGTTTAGGGTGAATTTATATTTTATCTTTCCGGCATTTTAGTAGCTCACATCCATCACACTTAATGGGAGGCATTAGCCAAGAGGTAACAGCAATTAAGTGATGAGACGGCTCACAGCTTGGGGAAATGCACTGATTTTTACGATTTCCTGAAATAAAAAGAAGAAAGCTTATATCCTGGTGAGAGACAAAATAGATGGTAATTTCAAAGGCAAGCTGCTCTTTCTTTTTTTATTTCTTTCCATTTCTTTATTTCTTTCTTTTTTGGTTCCTCAAACTCTCCTCATTTTTTGAAATTCTTCTATTACAATGCTATGTTTTGGGGGTCCAGGAGCATCCCATTCCATGAAATTTTAGAGGCATAGCCTAGACCACAAGCAATGTCCCCAAATGATGGGCAGGTCCTTATAACACCATGTTGTAGATCAAACAAGGTTTTGGGGGTAAAATTATTTCTAGGCCAACTGATTGTGAAAACAGCCACAAGGGAAAATTGGGCAAAGAGCAGGGGTTCCCAACTAAGGCCTGTGGGCCAGATCTGACCCATGGAGCCATTTCATGTGGTCCCCCACCCCTCCAAGGACATTTGAGAAACAAAATGGCCATCCCTTTGAAGCTGTTGGGACAAAAAGGCCGCCCCCATCATGTAGGCAGGGCAAAATGGCCAAAATCGAAGCTGACTGAGAGAGCATGACCCGGTCCCCGGCTTGAAAAGGTTGGGAACCCTTGGCAAAGAGGGTCACAATCAGGGAGAAATCTAGGTTCAAGCAACCACCATTTATCCCTGTCAACTTCCTTTTTTCTGGCTTTTAGAACTGTGCTAACTGAGGGCATGAATTGTATTCTCCATTTGCCTGACATTGTTCTACTGAGTGGCAGAGCCATAGCCAGAATTCTAGATTGGGTGTGTGTGTGTGAATTTTTTTCCAGGAGGAGCAACAATGTCACACACACATATATAACATTGGCATCCCAGGGTGGGTTGGGGGAGGTGGGCTGCTAGCCATGGAGGGTTTTTGCTTCCCCCCCCGGTCCCCCTCTGGCTACGGCCCTGCTGAGTGGGTATGCAAGTTTTGGATCCAGACAGCACACAAATGGGCAGTGGTGAGAAGAGTGAGAAAGAGTTGAGTGTGGAAACCATTCATGGTATCACAATCTCTTCTATACTTGATGCAGTAGTTGCTGGTGTCTCTTAGAGCAACTGTGACAGAGGAACCAACATGGAACCAACAGAAGTTACCAACTACATTTGGTTCACTTCCTATACACCCCTGCATGTCTATGATGTGCAAGCTACATCTAGGCCAGTGATGGCCAAACTTGGCACTCCAGGTGTTCTTGGACTTCAATTCCCAGAAACCATAATCAGCAGGAGTGTTGACTTGGGCTTCTGGTAATTGAAGTCCTAGAACACCTGGAGTGCCAATGTTGGCCATCACTGATCTAGGCAACTCAGGGAGGAAGATTGCCTTAAGATACAAATGCTATTTGCTGTGGAGACTGCTAACACTCTCTGTGGAAGAGGAAAGTTGTGTGACTTCCTCCACCCTTATAGGATTGATTGACACATGTGGGTCACCAGAGGTTGTTGCCTATGTCCCAGACAGCATATACCACAGTGAGGAAGCATAGTGAGATACAGTTTAAAAAAAACCATACAAGGCAAAAACTATCAACCCACTTCTTACAGCAATATCTGTCCTTCAATTAGACAAGGCATTCTAGCCCCCAGATGTTCTTGACTTCAATTCCTAGTAGCCCTGATCAACAGGTGTGCTATCTTGGGTTTATGGTAATTGAGGTCCAAGAACACCTGAAGGCCCAAGGTTGGGTAACCCTGAATTAGACAGAACAGTTGTGGAAAATAGATAGCCAGTTTAGGAGATCACCTGCTTGTCTGCTCCTCTGGCTTTTGGGGGAAATTATCTGACCCTGAAACTTTGCATGGAAGGTTGGCCAACATTTGTTTGGCTTTGAAAAACATCAACTGCTTGTGGCTTGAAATTTCCAGTCTCCTTCATCTCAGTGAACAGCATTGCTAAAACACTGAGTCTTGTTGCTCAAAAGACAATACTGGTATTGCTCAAAAGACATTGCTGCTCTACCTGAAAGGATGCGCCTCTTCCGAGCTGAGAAATGTTTACTTCGCATCTGTCACTGTGAGTAGTCATGAGCACATTCAGCAGCGTTATGGTTTGCATAGCTGTAAAGTTATTTTCATACAATTCTCCAGACACTACCATACAAATGCAGATGTATCTTTGCCTGTGGTTGCTCCAACAGCATATACCTCTATGGTGGAGCAGGGACCCAAAGGAAACCATGCATGAAAAATAAGGTGGACTGCAGGTGTGTGACCCTGAATAATAACACAAGAACCTGGCCAGTGGGGAGAAAGGAGTACATTAACTCCTGGACTGGGGTGGACAGTGACAGTCACTCCAGAAGAAAATGATGATAATTATGGGCCAATGGCAACAGGAAGCTCACAAATGCTCACCATGTTTTATAGATCATGACTGCAACATGCAAGATAACAAGTAAGCTAACAATAGGCTCAATACAACACTGGGGCCATTATTAAAGCTTGCAGACACAAGTAAGACACGTGCCACACAAAACGGAACCGAGACCCTTGATCTGTATAGCTGCAAAGTAACCACAGAAAGAACCACCACCAGAAAAAAGCCTGTGAAACCATTTTATCGAAATGCAAACTCTCCTCTCCTTTGACCCCCTCCCTTCCTTTCAACTGGAGGAATTCCTAAAGATTCAGAATTGTTTTAAGGGCAGGGTAAGTTTGACTAAGGTCCCAGAACTACCCTTTGTGTGCGCATGGATTACCAAAGCAAAGAGAAGCACACAAAAATATACTGCATTGCCAGTCTTTTTATTATTATTATTATTTTGAACAAAACACTCCCAGACTCATTCATAGTTCAGAATTAGCCCTATTGTGTTCTGTTGACAGCTTGAAGCACTGTTTGCCCAACATAAAATGTGTTCACTCCCCAGGGACAGGAAATCAAGACCAATTTCCTGCCCAGCTGCTATCAAAGTGTGGTTGGAGATGGGAGTTTGGCTTCCCCCTCCAAAGACCCATTCACCTGACATAACCTCGATATATATGCATGTATGTGTTGGTGGTTAGGACATTAAGCTTGACAATTGGAAGGTCGGCAGGTTGGCGGTTCAAGACCCACGTGCTACGTGACAAAGTGAGCACCCATCATCTGTCCCAGCTCCTACCATCTCAGCATTTTGAGAACAAGAAATTGCAAGTAGATAAATAGGCAGGAAAGGTAACAGTGTTCCTTGTGCTGTGGCAAATAATCATGCCTGCCACATGACCACAGAAACGTCTGAAGCTCTTTGGCTGTAAATGGAGATGAGCATTGCCCTCTATAGACTTGGACACGACTGGCTTTCAAGAAAGGGAGACTTTTACCTTTACTTTTACTATGTGTGGAAATTTTCACAGAAGCAACTTAGTGTGGGCCAAAGCTGTGACCTTATACCTGCCTGGTACAGTTGGCCAAATCCATACAGTACATCTGTGCATAATAGTAATTTCATGCCAACAATTATTCTGAGTTGAAATAATTTTTGCTGAAGAAACTCCGCTCAGGGGATGCCTAAATGAGGCTCCTTTCATGTCAAGAGCTGGGGCAGAGACGGGTGCTCAATCCGTCATTCAGTACCCAAGTTTTGAACTGCCAGCTTGCCGGTCTTCCAGCTAACAATGTGAGCTTCTTAACCACTGAGTCACCGCATCCCCTTACATCTGTGCAGAGAATGGCAGAAGGAATTGATATAAAGGCATGCATGTGTTTGTTACTGTTATATCTTTCTTCCCACAGCACACCAGCTCAAGGAAGTTTAGATGGCTCTCCTTTAAATACTTCCATGCACCGCTTTAATAAATAAACATCATTGTGTGTACAATGGAGTGAACCCTACGGAGCAATATGATTCCAGCCAGGAGGTCTAAACTACTTTTATACCATAAATCTATAACTGTCTGACTGAAAATTTCACCATGGGGCGTCTTTCCAGGTGAGCTGGCACAGGACTGCGGCTTCGGTTGCTGTGCTCTTGGATGTTTTGCTTCCAGTTGACAAAGGGTCTTTTGTGTGGCATGACACCCAGTGCAACTGATGTGCTGAGCCAGCAACAGGGATTGCCCAGCCTGTATCAAAGGAAGAGCTGGAGCAGAGAGAAGCCATGGCCCTTCTCCCATCTCCTCCAGTTTGTATCTAATGCAGGGTTTCCCAATGTGGGGCGCACCACACCTCACAGAGGAACTTCAATTCCCAGAAGCCTAAGTCAGTACACTGGCTGATCAGTGCTTTGGAGAATTGACTTAGGCTTTTTGGCTGTCATCATGGCAATAGTCTTCCTATTCTTAACTCCTTAACTCTTTCCAAGGACATTCCACACCAGTCTCTCAGGTTCTTCAGCAATGAAGTCCATCTACATCCATGGCAACACTGGGAATATGCAACAGCTCACTATTTCAATATTTTTTAATTTTGTAAAAAAATAATTTTATTTTACAACAAAGATAAATACATAATACAAAAATGCAACAAAGAAACATCAACAACAAATAAAAAACCTACATTAAGTAAAATACACCCAAAAAATAATCCTCCACCCACTATTCGGATCTTTGTAGCAAGAGTTGGATTTCTACTATGTGGCTCAAGTGGCTAAGACGCTAACTGGGAGGCGGAAGGTCAGCAGTTCGATTCCCTAGTACTGCAGGATAGAATGAGCTCCTGTCTTTGTCCCAGCTCCTGCCAACCAAGAAATTGCAAGTAGATAAATAGGGACCACTTTGGCGGAAAGGTAACAGCATTCCATGTGCTCTGGTGTCTAGTCATGCCTGCCACATAACCACGGAAATGTCTGCAGAAGCAGACAGCACTGGCACTTTGGCTTTGAAACAGAGATGAGCACTGAACCCTAGAGTCAGATACGACTGGCTTTCGAGCAAGGGAAACCTTTACTTTTACCTAACAAAACAGTTGTGCACTGCATCCCAAATGTAAATTTTATTTGTGCAACAAATGGACAAATGACTTTTGGCTCCATCAGCAACCCCTAGTGCCAATTGGAAGTGGAAGGGGAGGAGGGTCACCGAAGACTTAAAGCAGGGGTTTCCAACCTAAGGCTCGTGGGCCAGATACAGCCTCCAGTGCCATTTCATGTGGCCCCTCCCACCCCTCTAAGGGCATTTGAGAAACAAAATGGCTGCCCCTTTGAAGCTGTAGGGACAAAATGGCCACCCCCATCATGCAGGCAGGGCAAAATGGCCATGTGGCGCTTGAAGCTGACTCAGAGAATGCGACCCGGCCCACAGCTTGAAAAGGTTGAGAACCCCCTGACTTAAAGCCATCAAACCCAATGAAAAAATATTTCCATTTTTCCCTCCAGCATGATTCATCCTAAGATTTGTCTCCCTTCATACACTTCCCAGAGACTTCAATTACTGCTCTGAGTCCTCATAAGTCTAGTTCTGTCTCACTTTGCTATAGAGGGCGTGCATTTCACATTAATGCTCTGAAGCCAGGCATTGCTGCCTATTCTATCCTAGCACTTGAAGAACGTGTGGCATCAGGTCAGCCGTGAGCCAATTGACTGGGCTGTACGACTACTGCAACTCTTGGTTTCTGTACTCTGCAGGAGGGTCCACTGAATGTGTTCTTTGCCAATTGTATAATGTACTGCTTTTGGGATAACTTCAGGGTGTGTTTTGATTTGCAAAAAGTCGTACATTTGTGTCAGTTCTGCCAGGATCAGAACCAATTCAGATACTGAGTAATACATGACACACAACTGGGACATGCCCTCATATTGTTGAAATGCAGTTTATTTTAAACTAACCACTAGAAGTACAGTAATTTGTTTTGGACTGGTTCCTAAACCACTGCATTCTTCTGTGTGCATTAGGACATATTTTGCCCCTTTCCCAGTAAAGTTTGCAGCATTCCTGAAAATGTTTTTCCCCTCCTTTAGTCCTGATTGTTACAGCACTAGGATAGTTCAGTGAACAGCTGACTGGACAAAGAACTTTGTAATGCGGTAACAGTAAAATATGCTTTTCTTTTAAAATGTCATCATGCATCAGGCATAGAGCAGCAGTAACAGAGGTTGCATCTAAACATCTCTTCAACCGAGGTGGGCAACTGCAACAACAGCAAATTCCTTCCTTCCCTTTTGGGAAAGCTGGCATTGGCAGAGATAAGGGAGGGACCCTATGGGGGCCTGTAGGTGGAGGGGCAATTTGGGAGGGCAACTAGTCAGCCCAGCTGCAGACATGAATAAAACTTGTTCAGGCAAATTTCCTTTCAAAGATGTGTTAGAAAAATAATTTATTTATTCTTTACCTCTGGTAGAACCCTTCAATCTTCCTGACAGAGTAAGAAAAACAACACTGACATAACTCACAAAGTATTCTGCAAAATGGAGACACTTCTTTTGTGTCCTGATCAAACCCTCAACTGCCAAATTTATGAAGTCACTTTCTTGGCTTTGTCATTGGCCAAATTTAAGTCATCATCGGTGCATGTTTTTGGCAGTAATTGATGGACAAGTAAATGAGCTGGATTCTGTATCTCTCCACATTCACACCGCGTATTGTTGTCCACCAGCAGCCCCCGCTTGAGCATGTTGGTCTTGCATTTAGGGACTCCAACCCTCAGCCTATTCAGGGTCCTCCAAGTGACAAAGGGGAGGTTGAGTTCCTTTGCCATATTCTCCTAATGTTCCTTGTCCAGTGAGCACCTTCGCCCATCTTCTAATTTGGTTTTGTTCTTGTGTACCCTCAAAAAGCTCTTTCTAGATCTGATCCAGTAGACTTGAGGCTCATATCTGTTCAGAGGATGTTGAGGGTCATTCTCTTGCTTAGTTCTCTTGGCATCCACTGCTGCTTCTCTCCTTATCCTAAGTGGATCGATACCAATAAGAGGGTAGATTTTCTCAACTGGTGCAGGTTTGAGGCATCCTGTCACTATACGCATGGCTTCCTTAACAGTGATGTCAACTTGTTTTGGGTGTGTGGGTGCACTCCATACTGGAGTGACTAGAAGGGACAAAATAAGGAATTAGATTATAAGGGAAAGAATTGGAATAGAACCAATTTTAAACTATAAATGGAGACAACAAGTAAAATGGTTTGCCCATTTGGAGAGAATGTCTTGGAATTCCATAACATACAAAGCATATGTGAAAAGATGTCCTGATCCAGTCCTCACCAGACTCTGAAGATGACCTGGATCAGGAGGCACTTCCTATGCCCAACCCAGTTCTGCCTGCACCGGAACCTGAGAATGTCCTGAACCAGGAATCTCAGCCTGCTTCTGGCCCAACTCTGTTTCCCCAGGCAGATGACCTGTCAGATCAGAAGTCTGATTCTGACAGTGATCAGCTCTCAGCCAGGAAAAGGTGCAGAAAGGAGCTGCACCTGAGACACAAGCAAGCTAGAACTAGTTACCAGAAAAGCATACCTGTCAACCTTCCCAGATTGGCCGGGATTTCCCATTTTTCGGTGCCAATTTGCGCCATTTCCCGTCCGGAGCTGCCAAACCCCCAGAATTTGGCAGCAGGGGTAAGGAGGTACTGCGCATCCCTTCTGCGCAAGTCACCTTCTACGCATGCGTAGAAGGCTTTTACACTTACGTAGAACCCTTTTACGTTTGCATAGAACACATCTATGCATGCGTAGAAGGCTACGCATGCATAGAAGGGTTCTACGCAAGCATAAAAGGGTTCTACGTAAGCGTAAAAGGGTTCTACGCATGCGTAGAAGGCAACTTGCGCAGAACCGTCCAGCGCAGGTCCCGTATTGTCCAGTTGACAGGTATGCAGAGAAGGCTCCCAGCTGATACCAATTAGCTGGGAGGCTCTTAAGCAAGCTTGTTGCAGCATTCCAGCATCGGTACAATTTTTCAGTGCAAAGACCGATGCCCTGCTTGACTTCAGATACCTCTCGACATTGCCTGTCTAGACCCTGTCCTGCCTGCCATGACCCTGACTTCCTATGCCAACCCTGACGATGCCCCTGAACATCCTTTGGATTAGAACCTTGCTTGAACTACCAATAACCAGACCGTGCTTGCTCTTTGGACTTTGCTATTTGGACTCTCCTTGAATAGACTCTCTGCGTAGCACCTCTGTGCCGTGATTGTGCCCGCTGGGGTAGGTCATCACAAAGGAGGAGAAGCACAAAGGACCTGAGGCAGACCCAGAGGAAGGTGGAGAGATAACACCAAACAAACATTGCAAGAACATCAAATAATGCTGGTGGAGGCCACTAGAACAAGAACCTTGTATCTCCCTCGATTAAACAAGAAGATGGCAACTTGGGAACTGTGATTTGTTTTGTATTCTTGTTGGTTCTCTCTTTAATAGGCAGAATGGCCACCTGGTGGTGGAGCTGGTCAAAAGCTGTGGAAGGTGACATCAAGGGAAGAGAAGAGATATGGAGACAGGGTGGATAATTGGGAGGACTGGAAGGGTAAGAAAAGACAGAGGTGGGGAAAGGAAGAGGAAGAAGAATCAGAAGAATCCAAATTACACCGAATGAAAACTAACAGGTGTGTAAACTGGGAGTGAGTGATTCCTGATCTATTGGGGGGAATGGATCCTGATTCTGACCCACATTAATCTATCTCAGCCACATACTTTGTGTGGATGAGCCCCTACACAATATTTTTGAAATTAGGTGGAGAACTTCGTGGACCCACATTCAACTTTAGGTAGCAGGTTGCCACCCTAATTAGGAACATAGACACATCATCAGATCATGTCTGCTTGGGAATGCCTCCTGAAACATTCGATTTCAGAAATCAACCCAGAACAGAGTATTTTACGATTGAAAATTCAGTTTGGGAGAGGAAATAAATATTAATGTGTGGGGAAATACGTGGAATATAAGAATAAAGAAGTCAATGTCTCTTAGAAAAAAGGAGAATATTTAATTTAATTTAATTTAATTTTCGCGCTTATATACCGCCCACTCAGGTACAACCCAACTCAGGGCGGTTTACATGGCGGACAATAAATGCATAATAATAATAATAATAATAATAATAATAATAATAATAATAATAATAATAATAATAATAATAATAATAATAATAATAATAATAATAATAATACAATACACACATCTCCAGAGATACAGTTACAAAATTTCAGACTACAAAATATACCATTCAGTTACAACAAAATATAAATAAAATATGCACTACAATACAATGTCAAAAGCAAAAATAACAAAACATTAAGTCCCAGAGAAGAAGAGAGAACAACAATGAATATGACCTCCCTGGCGGTGGGTGGGGTCTGAAGACGCCGGGGGAGATGGAATGCCCCCGGCGCCTGGCGCTGCGCAGGCTTCCCGACGGTGGAGCTGGGGCGGCGTTTATAAATATTATAAATTAGTCTGGAAATGGTATTTGACACTTGGTAAAGTATACAAGGGCTGTAGTTGCTTGGTGGTTAAGATGCTGAGCTTGATGATCCAAAGGTTGGTAGATCAACAGTGCGACACCTGAGTGCTGCACTGTTATGTATGCATGTACAATGTTTCTTTAAATATATGAATGTAACCAGTCCACAATCACAATGTATCTCAGCTGTTAAGGAATGCGAGCAAGCCGCCCATAGAGGGCAGCTGCGAGCGTTCAGTCTCACATGGTCCACATTCCCCAAATCACGAACAGCCGCGGGAGATTCCCCGCATGACAAAGAGCTACAGAAAACAACTACAAGAAGAGAGGCGTGACCTGGGCGAGGCCACGCCGGTAGCAGCCAATGAGCTACCGTGCAACCAGATTCAAATGCATTATGTTATTGTATATAATGAGATGTACCTCCGCCATTACCACATGTTCATACTGACCATCAATGAATAAACCTGTGTTAGTCCTTCCTGCGACTCCTTCTTTGTCTCCTGTGCAAGACACTAAATTGGCGACGAAGGTGGGATCGATGGCGAATCCCAAAGTCAAGCCGTACCAGTTCGATGTAAGCGAACACGAGCAGTGGGAGCTCTACGAGTGCCAGTTTCGGCACACGATGGAAGCCGCTGGCGTCGACGACGACGCGAAAATGCGCTCACATTTCCTGTCCCAGGTGGGACCGGCCGCGATGCGGATCTTGATGACCCTCGTGGCCCCCCGGAAGGTGGACGAAGTGCCCATCGACCGCATCTTGGAGAAGCTTCGTGAGCATTTCCAACTGCCGGTCTCAATCTTCCCAGCCCAGGTCGCGTTCCATCGGTGAGACCAGCGCCCCGGCGAATCTGTGTCCGCCTACGCGGCGGCCCTCAGGCTGGCAGCGGTGCACTGCCAATGGGACGACCTAGACCAGGCCCTCCGAGACCGCATGTTGTGCGGTTTGAAGGACGAGGAGCTGCAGAGGCGCCTGATGACCCGCGACAGCCGCCTCACGTTCAACGAGGTACTGCAGGAGGCCCAAGCAGCCGAGGAGGCCAGGAGTGGGGTCAGGCTTTTTAAGTCCCGAGGGGCCGCGGCCGAGAGGGCCAAGTCACCAGTGCAAGCGGCCCGGCGGACACCAGCAAAGACAGCCTGGCGGGCCTCCAAGCCGCCCGCCGGCTCACCAGCGATGTCCAAGGAGTCGTCCACAATGGCAGACCCCTGTTCCAGCGAGGACGATGACGTCCAGCGGATAAGGAAACGTGGGGAGAAGCGTGAAACCCGCGACAGGCAAGACCGCCGTTGCGACGGTTGTGGGGCGCCCCACGACTGCACGAGGTGCCCGTTCCGTAAGGCCGAGTGCCACAACTGCGGCCGGAAGGGGCACATCGCCAGAGTTTGCAGACGCGGACGGACCAAGGTCAAGAGCGGCCCAAGTCACCCCCGGGGACACCAGCGGAAGGCGACCGGCACCAGGAAGGTCTCAACCAGCTTCGACGAGGAAGGCGTCAACCGCGTGGGACTGGAGCACCGACGTTTTTTCGTTGAGGTACAGTTACAGGGGCTCCCAGTGAGAATGGAGATAGACTCGGGGTCGTCCTATTCTATCCTATCCCAGAGAGAGTATATGCGCATCCCCCCAGAGGCGCGGCCCAAACTGCGGGCCTTAAGGTCAAACTTGCGGGACGTGCAGGGAAATGGGATCCCAGTGTTGGGGGTGGGAAAGTTCAAAGTAAAATTCAAGAACTATTCCGAGAGACTGCCCCTAGTCGTCCTCAAGGGGGGGAGATGCTGCCTTCTGGGAACACAGTGGTTTGCTCCCCTGGGAATCGAACTGTCCGGCATTAACGCCATCGAGAGTGACCCAATGCGGGATGTGTGCAATGCGCACCCGGACGTTTTCAAAAAGGGGCTCAGGACTTACAGGGGCCCCCCAGTCTCCTTTGAACTGGACCCAGAGATCCGGCCCATCCGCCTCAAGCCAAGGAGAGTGCCATTCGCCCTAAAGGACAAGATCGAGGCGGAACTGGACAAACTGGTGGGGCAGGGGATTTTGGTTCCAGTTGACTCGGCGGAATGGGAAACGCCGATCGTTACGGCCCTTAAATCAAATGGGGAGGTCAGGATTTGTGCGGATTATAAATGTACGATTAATAAGGCCATTCGGCCAAATGCATATCCGGTGCCTGTGGTCAGCCATCTACTGGCCACGTTACATGGGGGGAGGTGTTTCGTCAAGCTAGACTTAGCGCAGGCATATCAGCAGCTCTCGGTAACCCCAGCTGCTGCCACCGCACAGACGATCGTAACCCACAAGGGGCATTCAAGGTGACGCGCCTCCAGTTTGGCGTGAATTCGGCCCCCGGGATCTTCCAAGCCCTCGTGGAACGCCTATTAAAGGGACTCCCAGGTGTCCTCCCCTACTTCGACGATGTCCTGATAACAGCGGGGAGCGAGGCAGAGCTAGCTAGGAGGTTAGATGGGGTCCTCTCAGTTTTCGAAAAAGCGGGGCTTCGCCTACGAAAAGACAAATGCGTGTTTTTCGCAAGAGAGGTCGAGTTCCTCGGGTTTAAGGTAACCCCAGAGGGAATTCGCCCCTCGGAGTCCAAGGTTGCGGCCGTAAAGAATGCCCCTCGCCCCACCGCAAAGCCAGAGTTGCAGGGCTCCTCAATTTTTATCACTCATTCCTGCCAAGGAAGGCATCGGTTGCGGAGCCACTGCATGCCCTACTAAAAAAGGACGCGGCTTGGCGGTGGGGGGACAGGCAAGAGAAAGCATTTGGAGAGCTAAAGTCACTCCTTTCCTCGAATGCTGTCCTGACTCACTTCGATCCAAGGAAGCCAGTGGTTCTAGTATGTGATGCGTCCCCGGTGGGGGTGGGGGCGGTCCTGTGCCACGTGCTAGAGAGCGGGCGGGAGGCCCCGGTGGCGTACTATTCAAGGTCCCTTTCAAAGGCTGAGCGCAATTACGCGCAAACGGATAGGGAGGCCCTGGCCATAATCGCGGGAACGAAAAAGTTCCATGACTTTTTGTATGGCCGCGAGTTTACGGTGGTGACTTATCACAAGCCGCTTCTGGGGATCTTCACTACCGGCAAACCGACCCCCCAAATTTTATCCCCCAGGATGCTGCGTTGGGCTATATTCCTCAACGCTTACCAGTACGAGCTAATTTACCGCCCAGGGAAGGAGATCTCCCATGCAGAGACACTGTCCCGATCCCCTCTCCCTAGCCTAGGAGACCCCACATGCGAGGTGGAGCAGGACCACCAAGTCCTGCTGATCGAGGCCCTCGACTCACCCCCCATTGTCCCGGCCGACCTCGCCAAGGCGACGGCGGCCGACAAGACCCTAGCCCAAGTCAGCTCCTGGGTTAGAAAAGGTTGGCCCACTACTTCCCCAGGTGAGGAATTCCAGCCGTTTTGCAGACGCAGAGTGGAGCTCTCCCTGGAAAGGGGCTGCTTACTCTGGGGACAGCGGGTAGTCATCCCCGAGAAGTTGAGGGTGAGGGTGCTAAAGCTACTGCACACCAGTCACCCAGGGATTGTGCGCTCCAAGGCCCTAGCCAGGAGTTTCGTTTGGTGGCCCAAGATAGACGCGGATATAGAATGGTTAGTGGGCACGTGCGAGAGCTGCCAGAGCTCTCGGCCCGAGGAATCCAGGCTAACCCACAGGGAATGGGACACGGCCCGCGGGCCATGGTCCAGGATTCATGTCGACTTCGCGGGGCCTTTCCGCGGGGCCACGTTCCTACTGGTAGTCGACTCCTACTCCAAGTGGTTGGAGGTAATCCCTATGAGCAGCACCTCCTCCGCGGCAACCATTAGGCAGTTGCGCAAACTTTTTGCCTGCTTCGGCCTGCCAGACGTTCTCGTGAGCGACAACGCGAGTACTTTCACGTCTGCTGAGTTCAAAACGTTCATAGAAAGAAACGCAATCAGGCACATCACAGCTGCCCCGTTCCACCCCGCCACAAACGGTCAGGTAGAGCGCCAAGTGCACACTACGAAAGACGCACTGCGGCGCATGGGTCCCGGTGAGCTGAACCTGCACCTGTGCCAGTTCCTCATCTGCTACAGGACAACCCCCTTAGCCTCAGGTTTTTCCCCAGCCGAACTCCTCATGAGGAGGCGTCCGGTAACACTTTTTGACCGGATGGATCCATCCAGGGTGGAGGATGAAGGGAGGAATATAAGCATGGGGGTGGGAGCTCCAAAAGTTTTGCGATAGGGGACCCAGTTCACTGCAGAAACTACGCGGCCTCGGGACCAGCGTGGGTACCGGGCACAATTGTGGAGCAAATGGGGCCGGTATCCTACAGGGTTGAAACCAGTTCAGGTCTACTTTGGAGAAGGCACGCCGACCAACTCAGAAGGGGTTGGTCACAGGGAAGGGGGCATCAGCGTTAGGGTCCTCCCCCACCCGCATTACCCAAGGGAGAGACACGGCGGAACCCGCGGATACAAACGCGTATCCTGGGTTCCCATCCACAGAGGAGGATACTTTGAAAGAGAGGGATCAGTTTGGTGATGATTATGATTTTCCGTACCAGGGGGAGTTAGCGGAATGGTCCCCCACCCGTCCTAGCGAGAAGAGGGGTTTCAGTTCAGCCCCTGGTACCTCCAGCCCCCCCAGTTCTTGCATCCTAGAGTACACCATAGCTCCGGCCCCGAAAAGACAGGCAGCCGGCAGGAGCTCACCCGCCCCCGCCGCAATCTCCTGAACTCCGAACAGGCAGCAGGAGGTGGCGGGACCGCGAGGGCATCCTCGTCGGTCCCGAGGTTCGTGCTGGGAGGGTCCCCGGGCTCCTCAGGCAATAGACAGGGGTTCACTTCCCAGCTGTTCATTCCATTCCCGTCCCCCAAGACAAGGGCATCGCAAGCTCCCCACAGAACCACTAACGAGTCTCCATTTTCCGTTGCAGGACGAGACTCCACAGAGCCAGGAGTCACAGGCTCCCCTGTATTAGGTCAGGCAGCCGCACACCCCAGGCGCACTTGCGGCAAGCCACAATGGTTGAGGGACTTCGTCCCATCCTAGGGGGGAGGGATGTTATGTATGCATGTACAATGTTTCTTTAAATATATGAATATAACCAGTCCACAATCACAATGTATCTCAGCTGTTAAGGAACGCGAGCAAGCCGCCCATAGAGGGCAGCTGTGAGCGTTCAGTCTCACATGGTCCACATTCCCCAAATCACGAACAGCCGCGGGAGATTCCCCGCATGACAAAGAGCTACAGAAAACAACTACAAGAAGAGAGGCGTGACCTGGGCGAGGTCACGCCGGTAGCAGCCAATGAGCTACCGTGCAACCAGATTCAAATGCATTATGTTATTGTATATAATGAGATGTACCTCCGCCATTACCACATGTTCATACTGACCATCAATGAATAAACCTGTGTTAGTCCTTCCTGCGACTCCTTCTTTGTCTCCCGTGCAAGACACTAAATGCACAATGGAATGAGCTCCCATCATCTTTCCCAGTTCCTCCAACCTTGCAGTTCGAAAGCAAGAAATTGCAAATAGATAATAGGTAACACTTCAGCAGGAAAGGTAATGGCATTCTGTGCACTCTGACGCCTAGTCATGCCTGCCACATGACCACAGAAACATTTGCAGATGCAGATAGTGCTGGCTCTTTGGTTGTAAACGGAGATGAGCATTGCTTCCTAGAGTCGGACATGACTGGCTTTCGAGCAATGGAGACCTTTACTTTTATAGTTTGAATTTAGACTACAATTACTTATTTTTACCATGAGAAATCGTAGCCTTGACTGCCTTGTTAACCCAGAGTTTAGAGCTACTTAAACTTTAGGCTAGTAGATGGTGCATTTAAATTGAAAAGTAAACATATCTCAAATTCATCCTGGAGGCAAAGGAATCCTCTCCATTTCATGTACTTTGTAGTGGTCCCTCTGTGACTTTACTTACTGCTTACTAGCTTCATCTGGTCATGCCTGAAGAGGCGATTTGCGGCCGGCCGAAGCTCACACCCAAGAAAATGTGTTTGTCCTACAAGGGCCCACTAAATTCCTTGTTGTTTCTTGCTAGCTTGTAAACTAAGCAGCCCAAAGGGAAGCATGCTGGGGAAAGGGATGTCTCCGACAACAGAAATGAGCAACAAGGAGCACGAAAACACTCGCCATCTGCCTGCTAAAAGTTCAGCTTGACTCTGTCATACCCAAAGCACTACCAGGTTAATAACCATGACTGGAACAGATGGCTGCTCAATGCAACAGCAAAAAAATGCTTCTCTCCCCACACTTGCTCCCCGTCAGCTGTTTGCTAAGATTGCTGGCCCAGTGTTTCTGGGTTTCCAAGGCAACACCTCTGCACCTCTGTAGTTGGCACATGATGCGGTGCAAAGGACTGATGGGAGCCACCATTTTAAGAGCCTGGGGGCAGCTTCCTTTGCTGGCAGGTGCTTTTTCTCTCTTCTTCTCTTTCCCCTGACACACACAAAGACCTTTTGTCTCTAATCCCAACAAATATCACTGCCGCCATAATGAGAAAGAGACCTTTCCAAAGATACAGCTTATTTAGCCATTTAACTGCCGGGGGTTAGAAGTGACAAAACAATGTAAACGGCACCATTTCTGAGGGAAACAACAAAGCAAAACAACAATGTACAGATAATGTATCTATCACAGCTCACTGCCCATTCACTTTGTGTGTACCATTCACACTGCTGATACTTTTTCTCTCCTCTTTCTCCTTGGCTATGAGTTTCACACAAGAATCATGTCTCCAACAGCATGAGAATCCTGGTACCGCTCACCGGTATGCTTCAGAAGGGAAGGAAAAATACAATTTAAGGAGTGATTATGTGCTGCCATTTCCAACTCTTGGCCGTCTTTCAAATATCAAATAATCAGAAGCAATTTACCAGTATTTCCTTCTGGTGGTGCTCTGGGACCCTGCTGCTTGCCTGAGGCTGCACAGATGGTTAAGGCACATAACTCCATCAGCCTCACATGTTGCAGGTGAGCTCGCTTTTCTGGGAAAGCACAGTGGGGAATCAAAATCCTGGCTCCTACAGCCATAGGGCCAACCCTCTCAATATAATAAAGGGGCAGTTAAAGTGCCTTGAGAGAGAGAGAGAGACACTGCAGATTGAGCAATAACTAATGTTATTGTTGTAAGCCAGGGGTTCCCAACCTTTTCAAGCCAGGGGCCAGGTCACACTCTCTCAGTCAGCTTCGAGGGCCCCATGGCCATTTTGCCTTGCCTGCACAACAAGGGTGGCCATTATGTCCCAACAGCTTCAAAGGGGTGGTCATTTTGTTCCTCGAATGCCCTTGGAGGGTTGGGGGCCACATGAAATGGCACCGCAGGCCAGATCTGGCCCACAGGCCTTAGGTTGGGAACCCCTGTTGTAAGCCTTTGACACTTCCACAGGATAGGCAGAAGAACCACACATTGGCTGAAGGATCTAATTAACTTTCTACGGCTTTCGTATCTCTGAAGCCATAAGGTCAGGTGGTGTAGGAAAGGCAAAGTGATGGGACTTGACAATATCGGGATTGAGCAAATTAAACATTCTAGACAAAACACACAAATAAATGGTTCCTTAATCTCTTAAATAACTGCTGAATGAGCAAACAGACTCCAAAAATATGGCAGAAGACAAAAGTAGTCACTCTGCAGAAACCAGCAAAAAGCTATTAGATCCCAAAAGCCAAGTGGGAAGGTCTCGAACCATTGGTGGCAAGTGTAAAAAAATGGATCAGAGAGATGGACATACGCTAAAAATTGTTCCATTCTTAGGCAGTTATGGAGAAAATTAAGAGGCTGAGCAAACTTTCCACCCAGGAAGAAGTGATCCCTAAGCCATAGCACAAAGCTCATGGGTCTTTCCACATAGAAATCTGCTCCAGGGTTCCCTCCAAGCACTTGCTCTTGTGCTTGAATCATTTTGGTGCCTTAGTCCACAAGTAGAAACAGGCTGCCATCTCTGTCCCAGCTCCTGCCAAACTAGCAGTTTGAAAGCGAGAAATTGCAAGTAGATAAATAGGGACCACTTTGGTGGGAAGGTAAACAGCATTCCATGCGCTCCAGTGTTTAGTCATGCCTGCCATATAACCATGGAAACGTCTGCAGAAGCAGATAGCGCTGGCTCTTTGGCTTTGAAACAGAGATGAGCACTGAACCCTTGAGTCGGATACGACTGGCTTTCGAGCAAGGGAAACCTCTACCTTTACTAGAAACAGGCACTGACTTCAGAAAAGATATCCAAACAAGGGCAAACTACACTCTAGGGTAAGTTTTGTGCCATCAGAGCAGATACCTGAGCACCAAAAAAGACCCCAGTGGGTGCCTTCCACAAAACCAGAGAGAAGAAATTTTCCACCCGAGACACCAAACACCACTAGTGAAGGCCACGCATCCTCATCCTCGTTGGTTGGAACTCTGATCCAAGTATAGATTTCTCCTGGTTTAGGAAAAATGCCACTGGCATGAATTTGTTTAAGTTGAATCCCAACTTGCCAAGAAATGACCCACACACTATGGTCACAGAGCCATCTCCTGTGGCCCAATATGATGGTTTCCAGTGGCATTTCCTCCACGATGGGGGGTGGGGGGCGCATCACTACTAGAATGACTAGAAGTGCAAGAACCTTGTATCTCCTGAAGAAGAATAAGCCAGTCAAGGGATGAGAGAAGAGAATGAAAACTCTCAAAAAGCTAAAAGCAGTCAATGGTTCTCTCCCCTTCTATTTTATCTTTGTAACAACAATGCAAAGTGGACCAGGATGTAAATGTGTGTCTGGCCTAATGTCACCCAGGGAGTTTTATTGACTGAACCCCAATCTCCCACTCAAACACACTATACATTATGCCACTCTTGGTATGGAAATGCATTTTGAAGAACACAACAGAATCAATAGCTCAGGAGAAACAGATTTATTTGAATTCAATAATATAAAAACAGATGTGTGCAATTCCTTGCTCTGCATGAACAAAGGCAAGAGTAGCAAGAGACCCCAAAAGTGCCAAAGAGCAATGCCAAGGAAGGTAATAAATATATATACAATGAACATACTGCAGTTGGCGGCATTCTTTAGGGTTACATGGCAACAATACGGCAATCAAAGGCTTCTTTCTTTAGGTTTGTATTGGACTTTAGCTCCCATCTCTTTCGTGAAGAAGTTTACTAGCACCTCCACCAACTTGTTTTGTATGCCTCCATCAGCCTTGACCAGGTCTTTGATCTTTGCCACATCTCTCCAGTCCAAATGCTTAATAATGTCATAGACCATACTATAAAGCAGCTCCTGCTCCTTAGCAGATAGTTCCAAAATAAACTGATGGAGAGGTTTAACATTTTCTTTGGACAGCATGACACCGAGTGTACCTCCCAAGCCAGCTCCTGTACAAGAAACACAAAGATGTTGCCAAAGCTATATCTCACTCATCCAGAAATCTCTTCCAACTCTTGTGGGTACAGATCCGGGGCCAGGAAACTGTGGTTCAAGAGTCATTCCACATTTAGCTATCCCAACTGCTAGGATACATAGTTTGGTAAAGCCACCATGGCTTAGTGTTTAAGATGCTGAGGTTGATGACTGGAAGGTCAGCAGGTCAATAGTTCAAGAACCAAGTGTTACATGATGGACCAAGCTCCCATCGTTTGTCCTAGCTCCTGCCAACCTAGCAGTCCAAAAGCAAGAAAGTGCAAGTAGATAAATAGGCACTCCTTTGACAGGAAAAGTAATGATGTTCTTTGCATTTTGGTGTCTAGTCATGCCCATCATGTGACCACAGAAATGTCAGGAGATGCAGACAGTGCTGGCGGTAAACAGGGATGACTACAGCCCCCTAGAGTCATACATCTGGCTTTGAAGCAAGGGGGACCTTTACCTTTAAAGTTCTTATAATTCTCTATCTTTGGTCAATGGAGGTCATTGAAAATTTCTCATAGAGAATTCTATGTCCCTTACTAAACTACAAATTCCATGGTCATGTGGCAGGCACGACTAGACACCAAAGTGCACAGAATGATGTTTACCTTCCCACTGAACTAGTACTTATTTATCTCCTTGCAATTTCTTGCTTTCGAACCACTAGGTTGGCAGGAGCTGGAACAGAGATGAGATCTCACTCCATCTTGCAGTACTCAGGTCTTGAACTGCTGACCTGACAACTTTCCAGGCATCAAGTTCATTGTCTTAACCACTAAGCCACCTCAGTCCATCATTAATTCAAATGGTCACCATAAATCAGACTTTAAGTTGACCTCACATACTGTAATATGTGTGTTCTGAATTATAGCATATTCAAACAAACAATCCAAATATTTTATTATTATTTGCTCCAAATATTCATTAATTATGGTGGTGGAGTACTGTACACAGAAAAAGCCTCCTCAAAGATTGTAGGAATTTTTTTTAACCACAATCAGGCATTACTTGATAATGGCAACTTTGTGTTGCCGGCTAATCTTTCTCACACTAGGTCAGGAAAAAGGAACTGCAGAATGAACTCACCAAAAGGTGTCTTCATTTTGGCAGTTTCATGTCTGGCCTAGACATGGAAGAAGAAGAATGGAGGTGGAATTTGGGTTTCCTGCAGTATCATATGCAGCTTCAGGATAAAAGGTTAGCCTTTCCTAATCATCAGAGACAAAACTGCAGTCAGAGCTGGACTGTGGATTTCTCCAGATAGACTTTAGGTCTGGGGTTACATAAGAACAGCCTTGCTGGAAGAGGCCACAGTCCATCCAGTTCAGCATTCTGTCTCACAGTGGTTCACCATGGTTCCCAACCTTTTCATGTTGAGAGCCAGACCACACCCCCATACAGCTCAGCAGCCTGGAAGTGAAAGAGGGCACATCTATGGCTGATGTAAACACACCCACTTCTGCATTTATGACAGGATGTGTTTGCACATTCACAGACATGTTTTAGGGATGGCATAAATGCATCCACTTCCACATGCAGCAGAGGTGGTGGCAGGCCACAAGAAAGGGCACCGCAGGCCAGGTCTAGCCCACAGGTTGGGAATTCCTGCTGTAGGTATTACTCATGTATAGCCTCCCATTACAGCGTCCCAACTCATCCAAAAGCTAAAAATAGAGAGGGGGGATCTTGAAAGCTGTGAGAGAGGAGTCAATGATAAAGACAGTGAAGGAAGAGAAGATGGATACTAGAAGGAAAGAACACGGGGTAGAGAATTCTGAGTTACTATCCCTTGTGAAGCCAACAAAAATTCCTGTTCACAAGGAAGTGCATATATCTGTACAGTACTTACCTAGAAACAATCCAGCTAAGCCACCCACTAAGCCTCCCAAAACAGCACCTGGACCTGCCCAAAATGCTGGGAGTGCAGATTTTTTGAGAATAGCCACCATTCCCCATGTTTCAGCTATGAAGCACAGCAGTTCCATCACATCTTTCACTAGGATGAACATCTCAGCTAGTGAACGCCTTTCAAGCTCCTAAATTATAAGGTGCAATATCCTGTTGTCTGGAAATGTAATCCTGGGAAGAGAAGAGAAGAATCTATCAGTAGATATCTGGGTGGTTTGTAGTAGATCAGGAAGGACTTCTGTCTGCCAGTATTTTAGCAATAAGAAGCAAAATACAATTAAAAGGTTCAAATTAAACTTGTATCTCTTAACCCCAGTGTTTCCTACCTGTAAAATAAGCACAGTGGAACCTTGCTTAACAAATTTAATGTGTTCTCTGGGACCTTTTGTACTACAAAAAATTTGTAAAGCAAATTTCCCATAGGAATGCATTGAATGCAATTTCCAATAGGAATGCATTGAAAACCAATTAATCCCTTCTGAATTTTTTTTGTTAACCGAGCCACTATTTTCCTTCTGTTATGTGAGTTTTGTGTTAAGCAAGCCATTTTTAAAGCAAGGTTCCACTGTATGTTAATGAATTGCTTTTTCAGATCTTTCTGCAGCAATTCTGTTTTCATGCTTTTCATCTAGAACCCTTGAACTTGGCAGCAATTGTAGAGGTACTTATCAAGTGACTAGTTTTGTATTAGCATTTTTCTCTAATATTGAGATTTAAGTGGTGTGATATTTTCATTTTATGTTTTAATTAAATAAAAAAATTAGGAAAAAAACTTTGGAGTAACCATGCCTAGGATTGCCCTGCAACAAAGGTAATTCTGAAAGTGAAATTAATACTGAATTGGTAACATCCAATATCACGTTTACCAGAGAAAGTTCAGTTCTTACTGCATCAGCTGCCACAGAATATCTCTGGTGTATGAGATTTTTTAAAAATTATTTTGTTGACCAAAAACACACTTAAAAGGGCATGAGACTTCTCAAGGGCTGTTTTATACTGCTGGAATACAGAGAAAATGCAAAAAAAAGGAAATGAAACTTGAACAGGCAAAAAAAACCTGCTTTGCTAAAACTATCACTCATGGTTTTGTTATAATCCAGCAAAACCCCTCCTTAATCTGACTTCAATTTACTGCTTGATTCATATCCACAGATAAACTCACCCTCAAGGATTGTTGCAGCCCTTCTTCTATATCTCAGTGTGTGTCTTTTGCTCCCTTAACTCCGTCACCTTGAAATAAATGACTCCCAACTGCAATGAACAACACCTCTTTCTTGCCTGTTGTTTAGATGTGGAATTCCTTCTCAGAAGACCTGAAACAAGTGGGAAAAGCACAGCTGACTGAAAACTGTGGAAGGACAACATCCATAAACCCTGCTAGCTCAGGCCCTTAAGACTCATAAGCTAAGAACACCTAAAAGGCTACACATCATTCGTTCCTCACCAATATGATGCTGTGCTTCCTTTTGCTCAATCCTTCTTCAAACCCACCAGTTCTGTGATGCCTTCTCCTTTGCTTCTTAGAACCTCATGCTCTCTTGTGTCTTCCTTTAATCCTGATTTTTTTAAGGGGGGGAAGCTGTGTAATATAAAGTCTGAGCCTGAAGACTTGATTGTGAACACCTTGGGGCTGAATCACTCAGCTGTTTCCTTGCTCATCACTTCTGGGGTGGTAACAAATGTGGAAATACTGTTACTTCTAAGGAGAACCTAAAGATAGCTGTGTTGAGCCATATTCACTCTAGTGCAGTGTCTTTCCAACCTTGGGTCCTTGGTCTTCAATTCCCAAAAGCAATGATCAGCCAATATTTGGAATGATTGTTTGAATATACTAGAATTCAGAATGTGGCTTTCAGGACACACATATTATGTGCTGTCAAGTTACGTCTGATTTATGGTGACCTTATGAACTAATGATGGACTTAGGCTTCCGGGAATTGAAGTCCAAGAACCAAAGTATGGGAAACATTGCTCTAGTGGTTTTCATTCCTATCATATCACTAATAAAATAAACCAGAAGCAGGTCTTTTATAAAGCTAATGGTTTTAATGCCAATAGAACAGATATTGTTTTAGTGGGGATCATTTACAACAATATTCAGCTGCTGTAAGTAATATTAAGAAAATATCCAGCTGCTGTAAGTAATATTAAGAAAACCAAGATAATGGCAACAGGGGAAGAAGTAGAAGCAGTGACAGATTTTACTTTCTTAGGATCTAAGATCACTGCAGATGGGGATTGCAGCCATGAAATAAAAAGGTGACTGATTTTTGGGAGACAAGCTATGAGAAACCTGGGGAACATAGTGAAAAGCAGAGACATCACATTGCAAACAAAAATTCGCATAATCAAAGCAATGATATTCCCAGTGGTAATGTATGGGTGTGAGAGCTGGACCATTAGGAAAGCTGAACGCAGAAGAATAGACGCCTATGAAATGTGGTGCTGGAGGAAAGTTTTGAGAGTCCCCTGGACAGTGAGGAGAACAAATAGGTCAATCTTAGAAGAAATCAACCCTGACTGCTCATTAGAAGGTCAAATAGTAAAGATGAAGCTAAAGTACTTTGGACATCAAATGAGAAGGGAGGATTCACTTGAGAAAGCCTTGATTCTGGGAAAGGTGGAGGGCAAAAGAAGTAGGGAGAGGCCAAAGCTGAGATGGCTAGATGTTATTGTAGACACAATAGGCACAGACCTGGGAGGGCTGAGGAGGATGGTGGAGAACAGAGGCATCTGGAGGACAATGGTCCATAGGGTCGCAAAGGGTCGGAATCATAGCTGTCAAGTATCCCGTATTGGCCGGGAAAAACCCTTATTTTACCATCTTCCCTGCCATCATCCTGTATTAATTCGACTGCAATGCCCTATTACCGCCATTGGAGGGCAGTAAAGGATAAGCATAGTCGTCAAGTATCCTGTATTTGCTGGGAAATTTCCCTTATTTCCAAATCCAAAACTTTGACAGGTATGGTCGGAATCGACTGTGCGATCGAACAGCAACAACAAGTAATCCCTCAAACTCTGCTACTGAGAATGCACATTGAATGAGGCTGAGGTGGGTCCAGACCTTGCTGGTGATGAAATCATCCTTACTAATGAAAAAAGATTTCTGCATGTTGCATCTAGGCTCCATTACATCACAGCTTACTACTCTATGACTTTCCATAACATATGGGTTGTATCATACAAATCATTAAATACAACTGCATAGACAAACAGGATCTTGGTTTTGTTAATCTATGGAATGGCAAGGACCAAAACTTGTTTGTTTTTAAGTTGCTGCCCAAATACTTTATCAGTGGTTCTGTCTGATTTTGGGATTGCTCTGAAGAAGTGAATTTTCTTCAGTTTGAAGTCATCTCCATTCTGAAAAAATATCATCAGCTGGGGAGGCTTGAAAAAGAGGCACTCTTGGTATTAAATGGCCAGTTCCCCCCCTCCCCCTAATAACATATATCTGAAATTTTAAAAAGTTTAACCAACAGAAAAATTAAGTAACACAACTTTTCTCCTCTCCTTACAAATGTAGTGCATTTCTTAGTAAATAAGAACCAATTTAAAAACTGCTCCCTGAATTTAAAAGAAATATTAATAAAAGATGGCAGCAGATAATGAGGAACTTGATCATATACTCAGACCTACAGGTAAATAAATAGTATATAAAACATGTTTGTGTATATAACCATACTCGTTACAAAGAAATACTCAAACAGCATCAAATAAACAAATACATTACTTATCTAAAAGTCAATTAAAACCAACACCTAATAAACACATTCAATCAATCAACTTTAAAAAACTTATTCTTTCTTGTTCCTATCAAATCCTGAACTGTCAAAATGAAGCCAAAGCATCGTGATTGCTACATAATGTCTTCTTTTAAACTGCTGCTCTAAAAGTAAAACAAGCTACTTTTTGACAAATATTTGAACTATCCCCAGTCTTTGTGTATAGTAATCTAAAAATCAGACTTGTCTTCCTCTAAAAAATATTTGTGCCTGCCAATAGGCAGCGGATGTTGCAACATGATGTTGACTAACTTTTCCTTTTCAGAATCAGGCTTAAACATCAGGCATTTCTCACTTTAAATAAGGTAAAAGCCTTTCTTGCAACACCTTGTGCATCACCTTGCATGCACATCAAATTAAAGCAATGGTCCTATAGTTACTGCACTCCTTGGCATCTCCTTTTGGGGGCCTGGAATGCATATTATAACTTCTAATCTTTGGGCCACTGTTTTGTTTCCAGTAATTGTTAGCATATTCTTGTTAGGATTTTAACAAAATCAGTCTCTGTGGCTTGAAATAGTTCTACCTGTATCCCATCTGCCTAGGTGATTTCCCCCACCCCACCCCCTGCTTTCACTTCCCTTTCCAGAACTGCAGATTCTCCATCATAGGATTCCTCTTCAAAAGAGTGTGTTAAATAGTGTGTTCCCCTGTTGGTCTTTCAGCATTCCTAATCTAGCATTTTGTTTTATCGACTACACCAAGGCTTTTGACTGTGTGGACCACAACAAAATGTGGCAAGTAATTAAAGAGATGGGAATACCAGAACACCTCATATGCCTCATGAGAAATCTGTACACGAACCAAGAAGCAACAGTTAGGACAGAACACGGAATGACAGAGTGGTTTGGAATTGGAAAAGGAGTAAGTCTTTATCACCCTGCTTATTCAATCTATACACAGAGCACATAACGCGCAATGCAGGGATGGAGGAATCACAATATGGGATCAAAATTGCTGGGAGAAACATCAACAGTCTGAGATATGCAGACGATACCACCCTAATAGCAGAAAGTGAGGAGGACCTAAAGAACCTCTTGATTGGATTGAGGAGGAGAGTGCAAAAGCTGGCTTGAGACTTAATATCAAGAAAACCAAGATAATGGCAACAGGTCTGATCAGTCCCTGGAAAATAGGTGGGGATGAAGTAGAAGCAGTGACAGATTTTACTTTCCTGGGATCCAAGATCACTGCAGATGGTGACTGTAGCCATGAAATAAAAAGACGACTGATTATGGAGAGACAAGCGATGAGAAACCTGGGGAACATAGTGAAAAGCAGAGACATCACCTTGAAAACAAAAATTCGCATAGTCAAAGCAATGGTATTCCCAGGGGTAATGTATGGGTGTGAGAGCTGGACCATTAGGAAGGCTGAGCGCAAAAGAATAGATGCCTTTGAGATGTGGTGTTGGAGGAGAGTCCTGAGAGTCTCTTGGACAGCAAAGAGAACAAATAGGTCAATCTTAGAGGAAATCAACCCTGACTGCTCCTTAGAAGGTCAAATAGTAAAGATGAAGCTAAAGTACTTTGGACATCAAATGAGAAGGGAGGACTCACTTGAGAAGGCCTTGATGCTGGGAAAAGTGGAGGGCAAGAGAAGAAGGGGGCGTCCAAAGATGAGATGGATAGATGGTATTGTGGACACAATGGGCACAGAGCTGGGCGGGCTGAGGAGAATGGTGGAGGATAGAGGTGCCTGGAGGAAAATGGTCCATGAGGTCGCAAAGGGTCGGAATTGACTGTACGACTGAACAACAGCAACAACAATCTAGCCTTAAACTTCCATTTGATTTCTTGGATCTTCCTGGAAGAAATCTCATAGTTCCCTTTTTGTTTCAACTCTGCATAGGCTATTGAAATAGTTTTTTGTTTTTTTGTCTCTACCTGTAAGTGATAGTTGTTGAAAAACTGCATTCAGGATTCTGACTCTGTTGCCTTTGCTTTTTGACTATCCTTAGCTATTTTAAGTGTTTCTTCCATCACCCATCTAGGTTTCCCCCCACCTTTTGACTGCAGGAATTGCCTTTTTACATTCTTCCTTAATATATCTGGTTTCAACCCACAGTTCATGGTCAATTGAGTTTAGTATTACAAATCTGTTTCTTACATTGACTTGAACTCTGCAGGAATGTTGCTTAAATTATATTTTGTCACTACAATTCTTTTAGTGTCCTTTTTCAGCTTTACTCTAATGTTATTAACAGTTCATCATCAGTAGCACAATCTGCATCTGGGTCTTGTTTTGATATCATCTCCTGGCTCATTCCAGTTATATAGTCTATTTGCTTTCTATATTGACCTTAAAGAAGGTTGATCCATCACTATGTTTATATAGGACTAAAGGCCAACGTGGGTTCTTATTAGTTATATAAAATTATAAACTGAATTATTGATAGATATAGAGATAGGCCTGGGTGTACATGTGTAGAAAGATGTACAACTCCCCTATTATGGAAATATCTTTTTGGAGATTTGCCAGGGCCTTTCACTTCATTCATCTAGAAAACTACTGAAATCACTTCTATTTAGAGAAGTCTTTTTGGATATTCTTCCCCAGTATATGTGTGTGTGTGTGTGTGTGTGTGTGTGTGTGTGTGTGTATATATATATATATATATATATATATATATATATATATATATATATATATATATATATATATATATATATATATATATATATATATATATAATTTGCATGGTTTTTGTTGCTGCGATTTAGATTTGGGGTTTATAGGTTTGATTGTGGTTAATTTTTGTCAGGTGGTGTATATAAATAATAATGGGTTTGAAGCTACAAAAAGTTGAGAAATGTCAAAGCCGTGAGACAGATTGTGTCAATCAAACGGTTTATTATGTACTGCTGTCAAACAAGATTTTCTTTTTAAAAAACACATTTCGGTTTAAAATTATTTTTTGCTTCCTTTCCTCATTGTAAAAAACAATTACAGTGATACCTCATACAACGTCCAAACTTGGTTCCACAAGTTTGGACTTTATACGGATTTGGACTTTGTATGAGGCATGTAAAATCCTAGCCGCAATGCCTCATACAACGTCCAAATCCTTGCCGCGATGCCTCGTACAATGTCGTTTCCATAGAGATACATTGTACTGTAACAGCACAGACTTCAGGGCAAAGTCAAGGAAACAGGCAGGAAACTCACAGAACTTTAAGAAATCATTGTCTAAAGGCTAAAAACATTAGAAAAACATGTCAAACAACCCCGATTTTAGGGGACAAACTATACAACAAGTTTTTAACTTTTGAAAACTTTATGAAGTGCAAGTTTAAAAGTTAACATGTCCCATCGTGCAGCACAGTGTTAATCTGCAGCCATGTGGCCGATCATCCATTTTGTACAAACTCATGCAAAACCCACAAGAGCAATGCACGCATGCATCCTGCCTTTTGTACTGCCCTAATGCCTCACACAAAGTCGCAATGACTTGGTGTGAGGCAACTTTTTTCAAGGAATTAGGCGCTGTTGTATGAATTCGATGTTGTATGAAGCGGACTTTGTATGAGGTATTACTGTACTGAAACATTACTGACATAAATAATACCACATAAGACTAATCATGAGTTGCAGCAATTTTTCTGAAATCAAAAATTTCAAAAAAAAAAACCACAACACCAACCCCCCCCCCAAAAAAAACCAAAAACAAAAAAAAACCACACACCAGTCTACAGGATGGTATCAGCAATTTGTGGACATTAAAAACATCCCTGGCTCGTCCTGTGACCCACAATGGCTTCCCCATGAAAAAAGGGATCCCAAGATAACCTTGATACTTTTAATGAGAAATTGGCAGTTTTTAATTTCTAAAAAAACTTGCTGTGGCTGATGTCATCAAACCTTCCACAGTGTAAACTGAGCAACAGGATTTCAGAATATTCACTGTATCTAGACTTACCCTGCTTAAATAGTCTAATCTGAGAGACAGACATGTAAACACAGTTTCAATGAAAGCACTTTTTTGCAGCACTGTTTCCATGTTTAATTGGCAACTGGATTTCAGTCCACTGAATAAGTTTTTTTCCAAGTCCATTGTGCTTTTCAGTTAAAAGTAAACACCCCACTGAATGCAATGGCAACCACATAGCACCGGTGTTACTAGCTGCTGGATATTTTTTGCTGCCGGTGTTTTAAAACAGAGTCGTAGCTTCTTTTGAGTAAAAATAATGGAAAACATACTGAGGCAGAGAGAAAAAAGACAGGCACCATCTCCCATCTGCAGACACAACTATGAATGCTTCTTGTGGGTGTGATCATAGATCTGCTCTTTTGGCATCTTAAAAAGTAAGGATGAGTTGATTGAATGAAAAAAGTAATCTTGTGTTGCTTCACCAAATGCAGTTGCTCAAACAGGCTGTTGCCCAAAGAGCTGAAGTTATAAACAAGTTCAGTGTACTTTGAATCCCAGAGTTCACAATGAACACATCTTGAACTCAGCTGCTGAAATATCTGGACCTTGGAAACACTTGTTTTCAGCCAAACCAGGATTGCAGTCTTCAAGATACCACAGACCTCTTTTGTGTTCTTCAGAAGAAGCATCACAAGAGCAACCCATCCAAGTGAGCTCATGAGTCTCACTGTCTACCTGGCTTTTTATGCTCTGCAAATTAATTCGTCTGAAGCTGCTTCGTACCAGATCAGACAATGGATGCTTCAACCTCAACACTTTACTCGGGCCACTAGTCACCTTGGAGAACTGAACATTACCGACTCTCTAGTCCCTGCATCACAAGGAACCTTTAAAAGAGCTTGGGGAATTATTATTATTCGAGAGCATAAACTATAAGTTAAAGGTAAAGGTTTCCCTTGCTCAAAAGCCAGTCATATCTGACTCTAGGGTTCAGTGCTCATTTGTTTCAAAGTCAAAGAGCCAGCCAGCAATGTCTGCTTCTGCAGACATTTCCGTGGTCATGTGGCAGGCACGGAACACTGTTTACCTTCCCACCAAAGTGGTCCCTATTTACAAGGGTACCTCGCATAACGAATGCTTCGTATAATGAAAAATCCATACAATGAAGCATTCGTGTGCTCTGTGCGATACCTTACATAACAAAATAAAATGATTATATGGGTTTTTGTTAACCGGGGTATACCCCACTTAACGTAAACCCCATATGAACTTTTTCGTTATGCAGGGTATCGCCCATTTGATCCACATAACAAAAAAAACTGCATAACAAAGAGCTCCGTGGAATGGAACTTTTTTGTTATGCGGGGTACCACTGTATCTACTTGCAATTTCCAAACTCTGATAAGTGTACAGAGGGTGCCAAATATGTATACACATTTTAGGAAAGGGAAGAAATATATTAAAATTGTAACATTCAAACACACTGACAACAAAACATGAATTCAATTCATGTTTGACTTCTGCAATTACACAGTGATTACCATCATTGTCCAGAAAATTCTGATTACGGCAAACTACTGCTTGAGCAACATTGACCAATGTTGGTCAATGGCACATGCCATTTCAATTCCTTCCCAAAGTACCACCAGTGTAGCCAGCTTTCTATGGTATACCACATCCTTTAAGGTCCTGTTGATCCGAGCAGAGGTTTCCAATCATAGGGAATAAAGAGAGCTGTAGTCCAGAAACATCTGTAGGAAATGTATTTCCTAGCCCTGCTCTAACCACTGTGCCCCACCCAACAATTCCTCTGCCCCCATGCTTATCATAGAGATGTTTCAAAAGTAATATGCTGTAGAAACTGCCAGAGCTGAACAGCAGCACATAAATACAAGTACACAAAATGAATCAATAAAATCCAAAGGTAAGCCACAGCCAAACCATCTATGTCAGGGGTGGGTAACCTACAACCCATGGGCTGGACCCAGCCCACAGGGCCAAATCATACAGCCTCCATCCCTGTCAGAAGCGGACATGCTTACGACAGCCATAAATGTGCCCGCGGCTGTCGTAAATAAATTTATGACAGCTGTGGACATGTTTTACGCCAGTGTTTATGGCAGGGGGGGGGACTCTGAGGGAATGTGACCCGGCCCCCAACTTTAAAGGGTTGGCAACCCCTGAACTATGTAGCTAACTTAACCCGTGTGGTCAGGCTAAGTGAAACGACTACTTTAATCTTTACTGCTCACAACACACCATGTAGTTTCCACAATACAGTACTAGAGGTAGGTACGTGTAGGTAGTCTGTAAAGTACAGTTCCATGTAGTTTAACTCAGATAGTGCTGCAAAATATTGAAAACACAGTGCAGTTATCGATGTCCAGTGTATTCCTCTTATCAAACCAGTGGAGCAGCATTAGTTTCTGCAGTGCGAAGAAATATCCAGATTGATCAGGTCCAAGGAAACCTTCTTTGTGGCTTATACTTGCTGGTTCCAACAATTCTGAGTACTGTATTAAGGTCCAACACAATATATTTCTTTATATAAGTACATCTTACTGCTGCAGTGCTTACTGTGTTGCTTTGCAACTGCCAGAGCAACCAAAGAAGTTAGGACAAGGAATACAGAATACAGAACCAGTTCATTATTTCATCATGATAAAAGCCTCTTATCAAGGAATTTTGGGCTTCACATTTCGTCCACACACTTTGCCACAATCTTATTAATACTAATTAACAGTAATCTAGCAATAGCATTAATAATATTGCAACTAGAGTCTGAAATACTGATATCAATTACACTGGAACCTCGGATAACAAAGGGTCCGGATACCGAAAAGCACGTATAACGAAAAGAAATTACACGCGAATGGTGCCCTTGGATAGCGAAATTTTTCGTAGTGTTTCGCCCCAGTTTCAATGCATCCCTATGGGAATTTGTGGTTCATGTAATGAATTTTCGATAAAACTGCATTGTACATCAATGTGTTCCTATGGGAAACTCACATAACAAAAAAATTCACTATATGAAAAAAATTTGTGGAACAAAGTAATTTTGTTATCTGAGGTTACTACTAGCAATCGATTAAAAACAATCTAATTATTAGTAGCAAATTCATCAAGATCCTATTAATGTTTGACTATCCTTCATTACAACATGTCTGTTGACAATACAGTACGATCTTCTGGAGGTCATAAGGGTTGAGGTAATCTAGAAATGACTTGATGGCACACAACCACAATTAACATGTCTACCTCCCTGCCCCACCCCAACTCATATACCCCATTTCACAGCAGAATCTACTGCCCATACTGGATTTCAGCTTTAAGCTCATTGGCAATGTAGCCTGTTAGCATGGCTAGCAACCTCCCCTGGATGGCTCTGTTTCCCATGACGAGGGCTATCAGCTGCGCTGCATCTGTCCAGTCTAAAGTTTTAATGATTGCAAAGGCTCGGTCATAAAGCTGCCGCTGCTGCACAGGAGGCAATTCCAGTATAATCTGTGGGACAGGCTTAAATTGTCCACTGGTCATCCAGGCACCAGCTAGGCCACCAACAGCACCACCTATAGAAACACAACAGAGATAAACTTTAAGAGATGGTGCTCATGGAAGTCACAGAAACAAAGACTGCAAATTTTGGTTTTACAGGGTGTGTGTGTGTGATTATCCTTTCCAACATGGATAAAACTCAGAGTGTATGCATCAGTGTGGGGAATCATTCTCTCTGACACACACACACACACACACACACACACACACACACACACACACACACACACACACACTCTGAACTGTACAAATGGAACCTCTTTGGTTTTCCTAGTTTATGTGGAGCAGGCAAAAAAAATTTTTTTAAAAAAAATCCCAGAAGAAACCATCAACATAAGTAAAAAAAGTAAGAAAATTATTTATGTTTCTTCTCCACAGTATCCAATACACACAGAGCAGCCATTCCCATAAAAAGAATTAAAAAGGGGGGGGAGTGTGTAGAAGGTACTAAAATCCAATGAATATGCATGAAATTTAACCAGATTCATTTTCTGAGCTATACTGGGCATAGTTTTTAGAAATGGTTTGGAGGATATATGACTGCCTTGTCTTAAATACTCTATTCATCATGCTAAAATAAAACATTCTTTGTCAAATTTCTTCCTTTTATTCAATTTTTAAGGAAAACAAAAGGTTCTAAAAACAAATGGAGGGAAATACAATTATTTTTAAAAATTCTGGTTTTTGTTTTCTGGGCCCTTGTTGCACTAGTTTGTTTGCATCTTTGGTAAAGTTTGATGCCCAGAATTGGTCACAGTACTCTAGTAAAGGTAAAGGTTTCCCTTGCTCAAAAGCTTGTCGAATCTGACTCTAGGGTTCAGTGCTCATCTGTTTCAAAGCCGAAGAGTCAGCACTGTCTGCTTTTGCAAACGTTTCCATGGTCATGTGGCAGGCATGACTAGACACCGGAGCGCACAGAACGCTGTTTACCTTCCCACCAAAGTGGTCCCTATGTATCTACTTGCAATTTCTTGCTTTCGAACTGCTAGGTTGGCAGGAGCTGGGACAAAGACGGGAGCTCATTCCGTCCTGCAGTACTCGGGTATCGAACTTCCAGTCAGCATCTTAGCCACTTGAGCCATTGTAGCCCTCTAGATGTTAATGCAACCTAAAACAGTGTTGGCCTTTTTTGCAGCCACATCGCACTATTGACTTTCTTATCAGCTTGTTTCTAGCAAGGAAGCCAGAGGCAGCTCACTCAAAAATTTAGGTTCAAGGTGAAAGTCAAAGGTAGACACACCTTCTATCAATTCTAAAGGGACTACTCAGTTGAGACTTACTTTAGTGTAATAATGATTCCAGCAATTGTAGTCAAAAAATGGGCCTACGATGGCACTGATGTCCTATATCAGTGGTGGCGAACTTATGGCATGTGTGCCAGAGAGGACACTCCCAGCTCTCTCTGATGGCACGCACGCCATCACTTCCTCCCTCACTTCCATCACTTCCTCCCTCCCCCCAGCTCAGAGTTCACCCTACAGCCCAATGGGAGCGCTTCCTACTTTCCCCCAGCACAGCGTTTGCCCCACCCATCTGAAGCAAAGTCTTATGTTGTGTACATTGTTTATGTTTATTTGATTTATATGCCGCCCTTCTCAGCACATGCCAACTCAGGGCGGCTCACAACACATCAAACAAAATACAATATAGCAAAAATACAATAGCAAATACAATGTAGCAAAAAACAAAATACTTAGACTCTTGGAGTCTAAGAAACCTTATGTCAAATAACTGACTTTAATGTGCCACATGCCTTATCAGCATGGCCATATGTTCAACCCCCCTTTTTTTCGAGGAAACAAGTACTCACCTATAGCAATACCTGGTGGTCCTGCCACCAAACCTCCAAGAAAGGCAGTGGCCCCAGCCACAAGTGCTCCCCGTCCTGAATGCTTGACGGCAGCTTTCATTTTTCGCTCGGCAGATATATGACACAGCAACTCCATCACATCATTCAAATTGATGGGCATCTTGCCAGAAACACACCTGAATGACGTTTCGGCAATACAACACATTAATAGTTCATACACACAGTTCTGCACTATCTATTATACCAGTGGTTCTCAACCTTTTTAAGCCGTGGACTGGGTCATGCGCCCTCAGACAGTTGAGTGGGCCAGACTGGTGGATCCCGCCATAAACGCTGCTGTAAAACACACCTGCGGCTGTTTCTGCCATTTTTGGCGGTGGCAGTGGGAGTGAGAGCAGGCCACATGGTGCTGCGGGCCGTAGGTTGAGAACCCCTGTGTTACACTATCTTGCGTGTGCACACAAGCATACATTCTTGGTCACGCATATATTAGCATGGAATAATTACATTTTTAAATGACCACTCAAAATGTCTCATGCTTGGTTGGAAGACTCCAACAACATTGCTCTATGTAGCTCCACCAAGCCCTGAGTATATACATACACAGCTTCCCTGCCAGCAATCCCTGCCCAGACAATTTCAACAGCACTGTGTTATGTCCTGTTAAGTTTGAATCCTCTAAACTAGGGGTGCCCAAACCATAGTGACCAGCCCCCTGAAACACATGACCGGGCCATGGCCCAAAAAGTTTATGCACCCCTGCACTAAACTGAACATCCTAACAGGCCTCAAGAGTTATTTAACAAGTGATTTTACAAGTCCCACCAACCCGACCCCATTGCAGTTTCCACGGCCAAGTGGTGATTCGAACATACATCTCCTGGGAGCTACCTACTGGGTGTCCCAAAACAGGACTACAGCTTTGCATTTAAAATATGTACACCCCTCTCCAGCTGCTTCTCTTAGGGTGCACACCATTCTCTCAACAACAAAACAAGCTGGAAGAAAAAACAATTTTTTTTAATAAAAAAAATAGCTTTTTGAAACCTGGTGCTGGAGAACTCTGTATACCCCCTTCTTTTTGTGCCATATCCGATTCCGAATATTGGTGATCATCATGCTAATCAGCCATGAAAACTCTCCTGAGAATATAATGCAGTGGCCTTTCATCTGCCTTCCGCTTCGCAGCATGACACCCATAGTCACTTTCTAGTCCTGAGCCCTTTTGGCAGACAAAGTCCTCCTCAGCCCCAAGCCAGTATCGATGGAGCTGCTGCCCTCTATCAAGATGGATTCAAGTGGGATTAAATCCACTTGGGGACCATCACCCTTCCCTGTGGACTTAGGCACCCAAGGCCGTTAGTCCTCAGAGTTGTCAGGTTAGTTAGCTGGTGCCTGTCATTCGCCCTATTACCATAGCAGGGTTATCTGGCCAGACCTATCCCCTGGATTACCAGAAGGACAATAGAATTAGCAGTGGACACCAAGAGAACTAAACCAGAAAATGACTTTTGACATCCTCTGAATGGATATTGTTAGGGATGTCATGGGGAACACCCTGGTATTGTAAATAATACATGATATGTGGTGCTACAGCTTTAAGAGTTACTTACTGAACTGTGGAGAGGTGATGGTAATGATGGAATGAATCAGCATTTGTCACTGCATAAAATAGAGTCGAATAGTTTGCTTCTTTGCTCTTGATTTAATCTTGTAGCCACGCTGCCTGAATGCTCTGGAATTAACCTAGATGCCATGTTGCTACACATGGACTAATGCTCTTGGACTTTATACCTTGAAGCTATAATGATGTTCTACAAGAAGCTTTGATGCCTTCTGCTGGATGTTTACTCGCAGAGGAACACAGAGGTTTGGTCTCTTATGCTTATGAGCATGGACTGTTGTTCTTTCTAGGGTAATGAACTGCATTCCTGAAGGGAAGAACTGCTGGCTGTGAGTTTACTTTCCAGGGAGAGAGGTTGCCAGCTTAAGACTGTACATACTTGAGGAAACCTGGACTGCATTTGTTTGCCATACTCTGCAAGCCGAGCCAGGGAAGAGCTAGGCTGCAGCAGGAGATTTTGCTGTGTGCAAGTACTTACTGTGAAACTGAAAGACTAAGTTTGTTTGCATAGTTGTTCACAGATAAGATACTACTGTTTATGTTCTTTTCATCACCACATCTGCTGAGTAAAAGCACTTTATGTTTTGCACCGTTCAACTGAGTCTCTGCTGTTATTGACTGGGTGTGAAGGAGAAAATTAAACGGGCATCTCCGCTGTCGCTCATAGCTAACTACTACACTCTGCTAGATTTGAACTCAGCACCCAGTACACCACTATTTCCCTATCAGATATGAGCCTCAAGTCCACCGGCTTAGATCCAGGAACATCTGTATGGCAAGAACAAACATTCTTGAGGGTATACAAAAGCAAAACTATATTAGAAGATGGAGAAAGGAGCTCACTGAACAAGGAACAACATTAGGAGGATATGGCTAAGGAACTCAACCTCCCCTATGTCACTTGGAGGATCCTGAATAGGCTGAGGGTTGGAGTCCCTAAATGTAATACCACCATGCTCAAGTAGGGGCTGCTAGTGGACAACGACATGCTTTGTGACTGTGGAGTGATACAGAATCCAGCTCATTTGCTAGTCTGCCAGTGACTACTGCAAACTTGTACTGATGAGGATTTAATTTTGAACAATGATAAATCCAAGAAGGTCTCTTCATTTTGGCAGTCCAGGGTTTGATCAGGACACAAAAGAAGAAGCACAACATCAAGGCTCACCCTACCTACCATTAGGCCAACTTATTAGGCAATTAATTAATTAGGCCAGCTAGCCAAGTTATCCTGCTATGATAATAGAGTAGACTCTACTGCCAGCAACTTAACGGCATTCGTCAGGCAGTGGTTAACTAACCTGACAACCCTGAGGACTAATGGTGTTGGGTAGCAAAGTCCACAGGGAAGGGTGATGGTCCCCAAGTGGACTTTGCGTGCCAAAAGGGCTCAGGACCAGAAAGTGACTTGTGGAACTGGATCAGGGGTACAGGGGTCATGCTGCAATGCAGGAGGCAAATGGAAGATCACTGAATTATATTGTTCCCAGGATGATCTTCATTGCTCATCCAACCAGGGCGGACCGGAAGGGCTCTCTTATTGTACCATCTGCTAGAGGGGTTCGCCTCTCTAACACAATGAGGAGGGCCTTCTCCATGCCTGCACCGGCACTCTGGAACCTCCTGCCAACAGAGTTGCGTCTCCAGATGGAATTGCTGCCCTTCAGAAAAGAACTTAAAACCTGGATGGCAGGCCAAGTATGGGGTGCAGGTGGAAGGGTGTCCACCGTTGGGTGGCTGGTATAGTGGGACTCCGGCCCCCTCGGTCCCTGCACCCTTTTTAGTGGGTGGGTAGTTTTAATCAGTTTTAACTATGTTTTTATTTATGATTGTAAACCGCCCTGAGTTGGCCTTGGCCAAGTGGGTGGTATAGGAATCGAAATAATAAATAAAATAGCCAATATTCAGAATCAGATATGGCACTTGACGAAGCCCAATGGCTATCCCCATCTCTTTAAGAACCAAGGTGTACAGATTAGGATTTATGTTTGGCTTCATCACCATGGATGTCCAGGCTCTGTGCACGAACGTGCCCCTGGAGGAGATCAAAGCCCTTGTACACAAACATCTAGATACACGCACAGAGCTCCACCCACCCACGCATTTTTTTGATGGAATTATTAGATCTAGTTTTAGATTATAATTTTTTCAGGTTTGGCAAAACTTTTTATTTACAAATAAAAGGCGTGGCCATGGGTAGCTCCGTAGCGCCAAGTTTGGCAAATTTATACATGCTTTCATTTGAAGAAGAGTTTATTTTTAATTCTGATAATAATCCTTATTTTTCTCATATCATTTTTTACAGATGGTATATAGATGATCTTTATTTTATTGTAATGATTTATCAGTAGCACCTTTGTTTGTGTCCTGGGTTAACAGGTTAAATGACAACTTGAAATTTACTAATAACATCACAAAATTCTCCATTCCATTTTTGGATGTAGAAACTTATGTTTCAACTCAGCGAGAAGTCCTGGTTAGACTTTACAGAAAAACAACAGATAGGAATGCATACTTGAACTTTGAATCTTTTCATCCACATCATTTAAAACATAACCTTCCATATGGACTTTTCCTCAGAGTGAAACGTAATTCTTCCATTGAAAGCTGCCTCCACCATCAGTTCTTGTGGGACAAAGGATACCCTGATCAAGTAATTACTCATAATTTGAATAAGGCGAGATTGGTACCCAGGGAGCAGTTATTTCAACAGAATGTGCAAAGACCAATTGATAAAATATTTTGCTCTTTTCAGTACTCACCGTTGGTGGGTAGAGTACAATCTATTATCAAGAAACATTGGCATATCGTTAGCCATTTACCTGGTTGCGCCGCCTACCCCTTGATAGGGCTCAGGAAACCCAGGTCCATCAAACAGATTGTGAGCAAATCCGATCATGAATCCTGCATTAAACCTAGACGCCCGACTATCACAGGACACTTCAGATGTGGTGATTGCACCCATTGCTCTTTAGCATGGCAAACCAAAACAGTTATGATTTCTAGCAGCGAGTTTACTCTGAGTTTAAACCAATTTTCGAACTGCAAAAGTTCGGGGTGCATCTACCTTCTCGTATGTACATGCGACTTGGGCTATGTGGGGGTCACTTCCCGCCAAATGAAAACTAGGGTGGGGGAACATAGATCGAAAATCCGCACTGGGAACACCTCTGCCCCTCTTGTAAGTCACTTTTTGGAGAAAAATCATAGTGATCATGACTTTAAGTTTGTGGTGTTGGAGAGCCATAAACAAGATCCGTTTTTCCGCAAAGACATTGATACCTTTTTAAGACAAAGAGAGTGTTTTTTATACATCGTTTCAGTACCCTGTACCCCTTGGGCCTCAATATGGAAATTGATTTCACATATTTCTTATAAGCTCTGTTCGCAGCACAGCTGTGTGGTTCAGTATTCGTTTAAATGCAAGTATAATTCACCATTATTCTAACGTCTATCGACACTAAATGAACTCACGATAGAAGTCTGGGACACGCTACAAACATTACTATTGCTTAAAAATTATACCATTTACTGGGATACACAGGTAATTAATTAATTAATTAATTGTTCAAGTACTTTGTATTATGTCACAGCGGCAGAGTTGCATCCAAGATATGTATATAATGTATATATTGTATAATGTATATAGGTTTTGACAGAGATATTATTTTGTTTTGACTTAGATCCCTGAAGAAGAGTTGAAAATTCCTATATCGAAAGGAATTAGGATCTATTACCGTAGTTGATTTATTGGGAGAAAAATATTATTTACCAGCCAAGGCAAATGGTTTCCTTCTGGCCAACAACAAAGTCAAGAATGTGACTTCACTTTGGTGGTTCAAAGTTTAACCTGGACATGAAAAAAGAGAATCAGAAGGACACCTTTTACAAATTGTACCTTGAACCGGAGACAAAAAAGTATATGATGAAACTAAGTGAAACTGTCCTATTTGGGCATGCCTTGAAGTGGGTAGCCATGTTAGCCTGTGCCAGCCTATCAGAGAATAAAGAAAACGAAACTGATCCATGAAAGCTAACGTTAAAATACAGCAGCTACGTCTTGAAGGTGCCACAACGTTTCGGTCTTTTCTGTTTTGTTTACTCTCTCATGTCCTACTCCTCGGGACATATTATAAGAAAGCAAAGACCATATAATGCTGGGAAATGGTGGAGGAAATCCATGCGTCAAGAGGAGGAGAGGGCACTGGCTAGGATGCTTATTTATTGGGATGCAGGTGGAGGGTGGCTTCAGTTGGGGGGTTGGTATAAAAGATTATTCCTTCCTCCACGGTTCCTTTGGTACCTGCACCCTTTTTAGGGGGTGGGTTCTTAATTCTGTTTTATCTGTTTTATCTATGATTGTGAGTCGGCCTTGGTCGAGTGGGCGGTATAGAAATCCAACAATTAAATTAAATTAAATTAAATGTATAGGGTGGCCCTAAACCGACACGTAAGCACCCCCACCACAACATGATCACCGCCTTGCTTGGGTGTTTGGAACAGCTGAACTGCATGCATACACAACATCGTGGTCCACTCCTTTCGGACTCGGGTTTCCTCTTCAGCCGACCTTGCTGTCAGCAGCCGCAGGGATCGGGTTCCCGGGGTTGGCAACATGTACTGCCCAGCCCTGCCACCAGGCGTCCCCAAAGAGCTGGGCAACGGTGGCGCACAGCCGTGCGCCCCAAGGCGGCTGTTGCGCCCTCGCTCCCCGGCTTTAGGCTCCGGTCCCCCCCCCCCCGGCCTTTCCACCGCCGCCCCCCCCCCCTTTCCAGACCCTCCTGCTTTTGGGAAGCTGCATCAGAGGCCGCCAAGACCGGGGGTTTCCTTCCCACTTTGCCCACCCCCCCTCCGGTCGCCTCCTGCTCCCTACCTTTGGCGCGCCCGCCCGCGCCGCCTCCTCTCCAAGCCCGACGCCCCGACAGTCCCCAGCAAGGCCCGGGGAAGGGAAGCCACGCCTGGGGGGGAGGGGGGGCGTGGATTAATGGGCTTCTCTGGGCAGGCAAGAGCCGCCCTAGAGGCAGGCAGGCAAGCCTCCTCGCCACCCCCCACCCCGGCTCTCCCCTCCCTCCCTCCGGCTTGTCCCGTCCCGGCTGGTGGAGGCTGAACCCCGGGGTGGACTGAACGGTCGAAACGGAGCGGAGCGGAGCCGGCGCGCCTTGCCCGGACTGGTGCGGAGCTTGGAGAGACGCTGCTGCTGCGCCTTTGCCAAGGCCCGCGGGGTGGGGTGAGGGGGCAGAAAGGCTGATGCATGCAGCATGCAGCCGTCGCCCTGGAAAAACCTTGCCTGCAAGACTAGTGTAGTGGCTCGTGTGGCTAAGAAGCTGACTGGGAGGCGGAAGGTCAGCAGTTCGATTCCGGAGTACTGCAGGACGGAACGAGCTCCCGTCTCCGTCCCAGCTCCTGCCAACCTTGCAGTTCGAAAAGCAAGACATTGCAAGGAGATCAATAGGGACCACTTCGGTGGGAAAGGTAGACAGCGTTCCGTGCGCTCCGGTGTCTAGTCATGCCTGCCACATGACCACGGAAAGGTCTGCAGAAGCAGACAACGCTGGCTCTTCGGCTTAGAAACAGATGAGCACTGCACCCTAGAGTCGGATACGACTGGCTTTCGAGCAAGGGAAACCTTTACCTTTGCCTTATAGCTGCTTGCTCTGATATTTACTGCGGTATTTTGTTTTATTGTTTACTTTATTGTTGTGAACCGCCTTGAGTTGCCCATAGGGGAAGAAAGGCGGTATAGAAATAAACTTAATAAACATAATAATAATAAACATAATAAACATAATAATAATAATAATAATAATAATAATAATAATAATAATAATAATAATAATAATAATAATAATAATAATGAGATTGGAAACCCCTTCACTAAGATATCAGTGAAAAGAACAGCTTGGAAGGGCACCAAGGAAACAACAAGAAAGGTCCAGGTTAAAAAGATGGGGTATAATCGTACCTATTTATGGAGGCTAAGTTTCAACTAAGTTGGCACTAAACCATCCTATGCTGTATTTGCCCAAACCTGGGAGGAGGGAGATTTCTTAGGTTTACTCTCAGCTTGGCCTCACTTTGTGCTGAGGAGGTTTAGATCTGATGCAGTTTAGACTTTTAAGACGTTGAGCTTGATGACTGGAAAGCCAGCAAGTCAGAAGTTTGAGACCTGAGTGTTGCATGATGGAGTGAGCTCCCGTCATCTCTCCCAGCTACTGCCAACCTAGCAGTCCAAAAGCAAGAAATTGCAAGTAGAGAAAAAGGCACCGCTTCAGCAGGAAAGGTAGCCGTGTTCCGTGTGTTCCTGCACCTAGTCATGCCTGCCACATGACTACAGAAATATCTGCAGAAGATACTGGCAGTGCTGGCTGTTTGGCTGCAAACAGAGATAAGCACCACCCCCTAAAGTGGGACATGACTGGCTTGTGAGTAAGATAGACTATGCACTCAAAGCCAGCACATTTCTAAACCAAACTTTCAATTAGCTGTCGCAGGAAAGCATTTTATTACTAGTGTCTCCTTTCTGGGAAATGGATTCTTAACATTTATTAGTCCATTTTTAATTGGCATTCCTTTAGCTAAAAACACAAACAATCCAGAGAACAGGAATTGACTAATTAAAGAGAGCATTTCAGAATGGCAGCCTGAGAGTGAGTAGGAAGCAACTAATTAAAGGGAAAAGGACCCAGGATCACAAGCATCTTTAAAATACAAGGACCAGAAGGATATTTATAATGAAAGAAATGGCCAGATGGGACCATTGGCGAATAGGCTTGATTTCCAAGTAAATGTGTATTGTGATTTTGCAGGTGTGGATGGGCTCCATGCGCCTGTTGGGTGCCATATTAACTGTGCTAGTGAACACTATGTTAACTGAGGTTCCACCTGATTGTACAGGATCAATGTCTCAAGAATATTTGAGGGATCTACAATAGATTCTAGGGTATGAGCAACTGACAAAGGGGGAATGTTTTGTTTTTTAAATGAGATTATTGTCACTTGATGGCTACAGAAAAGAATGCAACACTAAAAGCTCCATCTGGTGGTTGCATTACATTTCAGCACTAGGATGTGTTTGACATAGCTGTGGGTTAAGAAGCCGTTTTGAGTCTGCAGTTGCCAGGAACATGTGATGGTGACAGTCACAGTTCAAATAAAGGACTGATCCAGTAACAAACTGTACAGCATTTGAGTCAAAGCACCAGATAGGTACACAAGCAAAGTACTGTACAGTATATAAATCAGGGATTCTCAACCTGTGGCTCATGGGCACGTCACCATTTCATGTGGCCCCACCACTGCCTCCACCACACCAGGAAGTGCCATGTGGTGGAGGAAGGGCAAAATGGCCATCCGGCCCCCGAAGCTTTTGGGTACTAGTTCTGAAACAAATGAGAAAGTACTTTTTCACCCAGAGGATCACTGGTCTATGGAACGTCCCTGCCAGAAGAAGTGGTGACAGCTGTCAGTCTTGACAGCTTCAAGAAAGGATTAGACAAGTTCATGGAGGACAAGGGTATCAATGGCTATAATTATGGATACCTAAGGACAACCTCCGGGTTGGAGAGATAGGCAGGATATCTCTCAATGCCATTTCCAGGGAATCCTAAACAGGTGAAGGCATCTGCTTGGGAATAATACCCTGAAGCAAACGGTGAGCCACTGTGTGTGACAGAATGCTGGACTGGATGGGCTGTGGCCTGTTCCAGCAAGGCTGTTCTTATGTTCTTATGAAGCTGTCTGAGGGAGTGTGACCCAGCCCCTGGCTTTAAAAGGTTGAGAACTCCTGATATAAATCATTTCACCCATTGGTGCTTCTTGCAAGGTGTAATGCTATTTGTTTTGATTATTACTTTTTTACTCTAACTCCCAGAACAGGGACTACATTGGCCTAGTGGTTAAGATGCTGAACCTGACAGCTGGAAGGATGGCAGATCAGCAGTTTGAGACTTGAGCACTGCACAACGGAGTGAGCTCCCATCTCTATCCTAGCTCCTGCCAACGTAGCAGTTCAAAAACAAAAAATTGCAAGTAGATAAAGAGGTACCATTTTGGTGGAAAGGTCAACAGCGTTCCATGTCTAGTCACACCTGCCACATGTCCTTGGAAACATCTGCAGATGCAGACAGCCCTGGCTTTTTGACCTCAAACGGAGGTGAGCACCAAATCCTTTAGTCGGTTATAACCGGCTTTAGAGCAAGGGTGGCCTTTTAATCCCAGAATACTTTAAGAACTCCATAGGCAGAAACCCAGGAGTTCCTGGCCACTGAGCTACACTCATCGGGAGCACAGCCTAATCTTCCAGGTTGTCTACCTCATGTAAAAAAAATGGAAACTTTCTAAAAGGGCAAAGTCTTCTTCTTCAAGTGCCCTATCCAAGTCCAAATACTGGCTATCCTCATGGCAAACAGCTATGAAAATTGTTGTGTGAACAATATAATGCAGTGGACTTCCATTTGCCTTCTGAATTGCAGCATGTCACCCGTACCACTGATCCAGTTACACAATTCACTTTCTGGTCCTGAGCCCTTTTGGCACACAAAGTCCTCCTCAACCCCAGGCCAGTATTGATGATGATGCTGCCCTCCGTCAAGATGGATTCGAGTAGGATCTAATCCACTTGGGGAGCATCACCCTGTGGACTTCTGCACCCAAGTCTATTAGCCCTCAAGGTGTCCAGGTTAGTTAAGCACTGCATAGGAGTTGAGTCGCTGGCAGTAGAGTCTACTCTCCTACCATAGCAGGATAACCTGGCCAGACTCCGTAAAGTCTTAGGGGAAAGTTTAGTTCTCTGGCCTTTGGCCTACCCTATATTGAGTTTATTGGGCAAGAAGATTAGACCAATCACAAAGACTCAGGCCTTCCAGAAGGTGCCAAGGCCACTAGTCCTCAGGGTTGTCAGGTTAGTTAACTGTTGCCCAATGCTTGGCATCTGGCCAGACTAGAAAGGCCTATTCCTTCCTGGGGAACATTTGAAAGAATTTTGGAAATTGACATTAAAATAAAGGATATTACACACTCAATACCTGGCCATCCCTCTCCATTACTGTTTTTCTAAGCTCTACTTGTTTTAGATATTGGACTCCAGGTAGGAAAAAAGCACCTGTATAAAAGACCTTATTAACACAAAGATGGCAGGTGAAGGGATGGCTGAGACCTGTACCTACACTCTTGTGTATCTCTTATTTTATGTAAGCTGAGTTTACCTAGTCACATCCGACACCCAATGTTGTCCTTCTCAATGAATCAATCTATGAGTTTGGTTTTGTCTTGCAAGTGCAGCTGTCTGGTTTTTGCCCGGTCACTTGGTACTGGCTGTCCCCTCTTCAGTTGGACAAACTTCCAATTTCAACATCCCTTGTTTGCTTATCTGTCCCAATGTTGAAAACCACACAATCCTTACCCTTTATGCATGCAGAAAGCTAGCATGTCAGGAACAAAACTTGTATCAAAGCCTCCCCTGTGGCTACCTCCTCCTACCAAAGCAAAATCAACATAAGAACATAAGAACAGCCTTGCTGGAACAGGCCACAGTCCATCCAGTCAAGCATTCTGTCTCACACAGTGGCTCACCATTTCCTTCAGGGTATTCTCAAGCAGATGCCTTCACCTGCTTAGGATTCCCTGGAAATGGCATTGAGAGATATCCTGCCTATCTCTCCAACCCCGAGGTTGTCCTTAGGTATCCATAATTATAGCCATTGATACCCTTGTCCTCCATGAACTTGTCTAATCCTTTCTTGAAGCTGTCAAGACTGACAGCTGTCACCACTTCTTCTGGCAGGGAGTTCCATAGACCAGTGATCCTCTGGGTGAAAAAGTACTTTCTCTTATTTGTTTGAGAACTAGTACCCAAAAGTTTCATGGAGTGTCCCCTAGTTCTAGTGTTGTGCGATAGGGAAAACAGTTTTTCCTTATCTACTTTGTCCACACCGTGCATGATTTTATAAACTTCAATCAGGTCACCTCTTAGACGCCGTCATTCAAGAGTGAAAAGGCCCAACCGTTGCAGCCTCAGATGGTAAGGAAGGTGTTCCAGTCCCCTAATCATTTTGGTTGCCCTCCTCTGCACTTTTTCCAGCTCCATAATATCCTTCTGGAGGTATGGCGACCAGAACTGTACACAGTATTCCAGATGGGGCCTCACCATAGATTTATAAAGAGGCAAAATGACACTTGCTGACTTATTTTCTATACCCTTCCTAATGATCCCTAGCATTGAGTTTGCTTTTTTCACTGCTGAGGCACACTGGGTTGACACCTTCATTGAGCTGTCCACCAGGACACCAAGGTCCCTTTCCTGGTTTGTTGCAGAGAGTTCAGAACGCATCAGTTTATAAATGTCATTGGGGTTTTTTGCCCCAACATGCATCACTCTGCACTTACTAATGTTGAAGATCATTTGCCACTGTTTTGCCCAACTGTCAAGAGATCCCTCTGGAGCTCTTCACAATCTCTCACAGTTTTCACTACCCTGTATAATTTAGTGTTGTCAGCAAATTTGGCTACCTTGCTATTTACTCCTACCTCTAGATCATTTATGAAGAGGTTGAAAAGCAGGGGTCCCAGTACTGAACCTTGGGGGACCCCACTCTTTACTTTCCTCCACTTGGAGAAGTGTCCATTGAGTGCTACCCTCTGTTTCCTGTCCCTTAGCTAGTTGCTGATCCAGAACAAGACCTGTCCCTTTATTCCATGACTGGTAAGTTTATTCAAGAGCCTTTGGTGTGGGACCTTGTCAAAAGCCTTCTGAAAGTCCAGATAAACAATGTCAACTGGATCCCCCTTATCCACATGCTTGTTGACACTCTCAAAAAATTCCAACAGATTAGTGAGGCATGACTTGCCCTTGTAAAAGCCATGTTGGCTCTCCTTTAGCAGCGCCTTCTCTTCTATGTGCCTATTAATTCTATCTTTTAGGATGGTTTCCATCACTTTACCTGGGACACATGTCAAACTGACAGGTCGGTAATTTCCTGGATCACCCCTGGATCCTTTTTTGAAAATTGGTGTTACATTTGCTACCTTCCAGTCATCAGGCACAAAGCCTGATTTGAGGAAAATATTATATACTAGCAGAGGTTGCCCGGCGTTGCCGGGCTGTTTTAAATTGTGTTGGAAGGTTAAATTGTGTTAATGTTTTTTAAAAATTGCTTAGTCTGTAATTTTAATTTTTTAAATGTTTATTTATGTAAATTTTTTTGGCTTGCCTGTTATTAACTGTGATCTGCTCTTTTTTGGTTTTTTTTGAGGATTAATAAAAGAACAAAGTATGATATAATTTTTTCAAATTGTTTTATGTAAGCGAATAATGTTTTAGTTTTTTGAATTTTTTTAAATTAGTTGTACCGTAGGTCATAATTTTAATAATGTAAAAGTAAATGTTTTTTACATTCAGTGTTTTTAAAATGTGTTTAGATGTTTTGGGTTTAAATTTGAGTTAAAACTCAGCACAGGATTTTTAAAGGTTTCTATTGTATTTTATTGACATATGTTTGTGATTTGTGTTAAAGTGTGTTTTAGTGTAATGTTTTTGACTTTTTATTGGTGTGACCTTTTGTGTAAAATTGTGAATTTGTGTTATGTTTTTGATTTGTTTTTACTCTTGTGGCCTTTTGTTTGGAGCTGTTGTGTGTTTTTGAATTGTTTTTACTATTGTGGCCAGCAGGTGGTGCTGGTAGGGGTTATTGTATTTTGACTGTTTTTTCTTTCCTGGCCTCTGGGTGGAGCTTCTTCTGGTAAGTAGTCTCTTTCTTTATTCATTTCTTTTCCAGTCCTGGTGGAGGTAGGACATCTTTTGGTAAGTTTGCTTGTTTTCTTTCTTTTGTGTGTGTGTGTGTGTGTGTGTGGGCGGGGTGGGTGGGTGGGTTGGAATTTGTATTTTTGTCTGTTTGTTTTGTTTTTGATTGTGTTTTTGTTTACTTCGTATTGTTTTTGGTGTTTTTGTTTTTGTGTATTTTTGGATGTTTTTGTCTGTGTTTTTAGTAATTTTAAAAAATTTATTTATTTGGTGGTGGGGAGGGGGTGTGGTCATTGGGGGTTAGGAAGGGTGGGCTAGGTGGTGGGGAGGGGCATGGTCGTTGGGGGTTAGGAAGGGTGGGCTAGGTGGTGGGGAGAGGGGCGTGGTCGTTGGGGGTTAGGAAGGGTGGGCTAGGTGGTGGGGAGGGGGGCTTTATTGTGTTATGGTGCTTTGAGTGTGTGGAGTTATGAAAGTAGATCGGGGTTTCCCCTTTAATATCAGTGGGTGAGGGGTTGCGACCGCCTTCTCCGCTGGCTCCCCTAGGGTTGGGAGGTTTGGGGGGACAAAAGTGGTATGTCCCCCCAACCCTTCTGGACCCAGGAGACCAGGGAGAGTGGATCGATTCCATCCCCCTCCTTAAAACAACTCCATTTTTAAAGAGAAGAAACCGCTTGGTTTCTTCTCTTTAAAGACGGAGTTTTTTTAGTAGGGGGGGAATCGATCCACTCTCCCTGGTGTCCTGGGTCCAGAATGGTTGGGGTGGGGGGGCATACCCCTTTTGTCCCCACAAACCTCCCAACCCTAGGGTAGCCAGCGGAGACGGGGATCGCAACCCCCCCACCCACTGATGTTAAAGGGGAAACTCCAGTCGGGTCCTTCAGGCGCTGTTGGTGAGGGAAAGAAAGCCAGCTGGTGTTTGCTTGGCTGTGAGGCGGTGAGTTGTTTTTCGTTGGGGGTTATGAAGGGTGGGCTAGGTGGTGGGGAGGGGAGCATGGTCGTTGGGGTTAGGAAGGGTGGGCTAGGTGGTGGGGAGGGGGCATGGTCGTTGGGGTTAGGAAGGGTGGGATAGGTGGTGGGGAGGGGGGCATGGTCGTTGGGGTTAGGAAGGGTGGGCTAGGTGGTGGGGAGGGGGGCTTTAGTGTGTTATGGTGCTTTGTGTGGAGTCGTGAAAGTAGATCGGGTTTCCCCTTTAATATCAGTGGGTGGGGCTTGCGACCCCCCTCTCCGCTGGCTCCCCTGGAATTGGGAGGTTTGGGGGGTCCAGAAGGGTTGGGGCAACATACCCCTTTTGTTCCCACAAACCTCCCAACCCTAGGGTAGCCAGCGGAGAGGGGGATCGCAACCCCCCCACCTACTGATATTAAAGGGGAAACTCCAGTCGGGACCTTCAGGCGCCGTGGGTGAGGGAAAGAAAGCCGGCTGGTGTTTGCTTGGCTGTGAGGCAGTGAGTTGTTTTTCTTTTTAATTTTTCGGGCGCCGGTTTCCTCAGCGTTCTGCGCGCTCATGGCGCGCAGGACGCTGGGGTTTGTAGTTATGGGTTGGTGCTTTGTGTTTGTGCTGCGTTTTTTAAAAATGCTTTTCTTTTGATTGGCTGCGGCGCGTTTCTGAACGCTGTGCCGTGCGAGAGCCTCTCAGCCTGATTGGCTCTGGCGCGGCGCGGCGCAAGGAATGTTGGGAAGTGAAGTTGTTTCCCTTTCTTCGCATTTGTGGGGCTGTTGCCCCACTGCCAGTTTTCTCAATCCTTCGTTGACCTGCGTACCCAGATCGGCCGTGTGCACGAAGGGTGAATGCAGGCAAGTAGGGCGAGGCATAGCAACCTATAGCCAGTTCCAATGGTTAACCCTTGGATTTATAGGTCAAGATTTTGGCTAGGAGATCAGCAATTTCATCTTTAAGTTCCCTGAGAACTCGTGGATGGATGCCATCTGGTCCTGGTGATTTGTTAGTGTTTAGTTTAACAAGACATGCAAGGACCTCCTCCTTGGCTTTCCCCATTGAAATCAGCACAAGAGCCATTTTTTCCTATGGACTTATAGGTTTATCTATATCAGTGTTTCCCAACCTTTGGTTTTTGAACTTCAATTCCGAGAAGCCTACGTCAATTCCTGTTGTGTTCTAATGGGTTTACCTTCCACTTGGATTACAATGTATCTGAGCCAATGTAACCTTGCCTATAGCAACAATGTAACCTACAGCTGTATCAGATAAACCCTGTAAGAGGACGCGAGCCACTGACCACCAGCTGGCAGCAGCGAGCGTCCAAGCTCTCTTGGTCCGAACTCATCAAAGGCAACAGCGCGGGAAGCTTTCCCGCCACCACCTACACCTGGACAAGAAGGGCGTGACTCGCAATGACGTCACGCAGGCAATAGCCAATGGGCTACCATGGCACCACGTTCAAATGTATTACTGCAGTATTTAAAGAGCTATCGATCCGCCATTACCTCATGTTCCCTCTGTCCACGATGCAATAAACCTGAGTTAACCCAGCCCGAGGCTGTGTCCTGTGTCTTGGTTTTCATATACCAAATTGGCGACGAAGGTGGGATTATGGAGTCCCAGGGTGCCAGGACACAGAGCGGGTTCAATATTACCAAGCCGCAAGACTGGACCATCTTTAACATGGATTTCAAGGCGGCATTGGTGGAACTCAAAGTCAAAGACGACGAGGAAAGGAAGAGGGCCATCCTCACCCGAATGCTGGGAGTAGAGACCAAGCGGACGCTGGTGGGCATGATCGAACCGAAGACGTTGGATGACTTCAAAACCGACGACATACTGAAGTTGCTGCGTGAGCGTTTCCAACCCTCGAAGGCAATGTTTCCCGCGAGGAGTGCGTTTTGGAGGCGAGTCCAAGCGCCGGATGAGTCGGTAGAGGCTTTCGTGGAGGCCCTGAGGGTAGCCGCAGTCCCCTGCAAGTGGGACAACCTGGAGATGATCATGAGGGACGTCGTGCTGTGTGGCCTGAAGGACAAGGAAGTGCAGCGCAGCCTGATGAACAGGGAGCCGCCACCCACGCTGGCCGAGGTCGTAGAGACCGCGGAATCCGCGGAGTCCACGAATGCGGGAGTGGACGAAATACACGAGTGGCGTGAGTGGCGTCCTAGGGCCAGCAAAGCGGAAAGCTCGGTGCGCGGCAAGTCAGGACAGCCGGTGCACGCGACCCGACGAACCTCGAGATCCTCTACAGATGGCAGCGACGGCGAAGAGGTACAGAAGGTCCGGAAAGGGGGGCGCCGCTGCGATGGTTGTGGGGCGGCCCACGAGCGTGCGAAGTGCCCTTTCCGGAAAGCCGAATGTTACAGCTGTGGCCGGCGCGGGCACATCGCCAGGGCATGCAGAAATCGGAAAGAGGGCCGGAGGCAGTCGAAAGACCGTTCGGCCAGACCGGACCGTCCAGCGAGACCCCAAGATGGCGCCCGAACCACGAGGAAGCAGGACGGCGTGGGTCGCGTCTCGGACGGCAGTGAGGACGACGCCCCCGTGTTCAGCGTGTCCGCGGGACAAAACCATTACTTCGTTGAGGTAATAGTACAAGGGGCCCCTGTTAGGATGGAGATTGACTCGGGGTCCTATTATTCTATAATTCCCCAGAAAGAGTTCTTGAAGATCGACCCCCAAGCGCGGCCCAAACTTAAGACTCTGAGGTCCACGCTACGAGACGTACAAGGGAACAGCATTCCAGTGCTGGGGGTCGGGAAATTTCGGGTTCGTTATAAAAGACATTCTGCAGAACTCCCTTTAGTCGTTCTCAAAGGGGGGAATTGTAGCCTCCTCGGGACGCAGTGGTTTCAGCCCTTGGGTTTGTTCATAGGGGGGGTGCATGCCGTGGGCGCGGATCCGATACAAGCGGTGTGTGACGCGCACCCCGCCGTTTTTAAAAAAGGACTTGGAAAGTTCAAGGGACCCCCCGTAGCGTTCGACCTGGACCCGGAGGTCCGCCCGATAAGACTCAAGCCACGAAGGGTGCCGTTCGCACTCAAGGACAAAATAGAGGCGGAACTGGACAAACTGGTGGGCCAGGGGATTCTGATTCCTGTTGATTCCGCGGAGTGGGAAACTCCAATCGTAACTGCACTAAAGGCTAACGGGGAGGTGCGCATTTGCGCTGATTATAAGTGTACAATTAACAAAGCCATCCGCCCTAATGCATATCCGGTGCCCGTGGTCAGCCACCTTCTGGCCAGACTAAATGGGGGCAAGTGTTTTGCTAAACTCGACTTAGCACAGGCCTATCAGCAACTTCCCGTTACCCCCGCCACGGCAGCGGCCCAAACAATAGTCACACATAAAGGGGCGTTCCAGGTGTCGCGGTTACAGTTCGGCGTGAACTCGGCACCCGGTCTTTTCCAATCGCTTGTGGAACGCCTCCTGAAGGGTTTGGAGGGGGTGTTGCCTTATTTTGATGACGTATTGATAACAGGGGGGAGTGAGGCCGAACTGGCCCAGAGATTGGATAAGGTGCTGACGGTGTTCGAGAAGGCGGGGCTGCGGCTCAGGAAAGACAAATGTGTTTTTTTCGAAACGGAGGTTGAATTTCTAGGGTTCCGTGTCACGCCCGAGGGAATTAAGCCCTCCCAATCAAAAGTAGCCGCCATCAAGAAGGCTCCCCGCCCCACATCCAAAACCGAGCTACAGTCATTCCTGGGGCTCTTAAATTTTTACCATACTTTCCTTCCTCGGAAGGCGTCCGTGGCCGAACCGCTCCATAGGCTGCTTAAAAAAGAGGAGGCATGGCTGTGGGGGGATGAGCAGGAGAAGGCTTTTAAAGAGCTGAAGCAACTCCTAACGTCCGAAGCAATCCTAACCCATTTTGATCCCAAACGGCCAGTGGTCCTAGTTTGCGATGCGTCCCCGGTGGGGGTGGGGGCGGTGCTTTGCCACGTATTGAAAGACGGGAGGGAAGCCCCGGTAGCTTTTTATTCAAGGTCCCTGTCCCAGGCGGAGCGGAATTACGCACAAACCGACAGGGAGGCATTAGCGATAGTAGCGGGCACTAAGAAATTTCACGACTTTCTGTATGGTCGCCCGTTTACGATCGTGACTGATCACAAACCCCTGCTAGGAATCTTTACTGCAAATAAGCCCACGCCACAGATCCTGTCCCCGAGGATGCTGAGGTGGGCTATTTTCCTTAACGCTTACCAACATGAGTTGGAATACCGGCCAGGAAAGGAGATCAGTCATGCAGATGCGCTCTCGAGGTCTCCTCTACCATTGACGGGCAGCCAACAGGCAGGGATAGAGAAGGACCGTCAGGTGTTGCTGATAGAGGTGTTAGAGGAACCCCCGATAGTACCGGCCGACATTGCCAGGGCGACAGGAAAAGATAAAACGCTGGAGAAAGTGAGCTCGTGGGTACAGAAGGGGTGGCCGGCGTCTTCCCCGGGTCCAGAATTCGACCCATTCTTTAGGAAGAAGATTGAGTTGTCCCTAGAAAGGGGATGCCTGTTGTGGGGTCAAAGGGTGGTGGTCCCCACATCCCTGCGATCGAGGGTGCTCAAGCTGCTGCACGTCAGCCACCCGGGCATCGTCCGCTCCAAGGCGCTGGCCCGGAGCTACTTTTGGTGGCCCCAGTTGGACACTGATATAGAGTACATGGTCGGCACCTGTGAAGCCTGCCAGGCCTCCCGACCGGAGGCGACCCGACTTCCGCACAGGGAATGGGACACGGCAAGGGGGCCATGGTCCAGAGTGCACATTGATTTTGCTGGCCCGTTTCGAGGAACCCTTTTTCTCCTAGTGGTGGATGCGTACTCCAAGTGGCTGGAGGTGATTCCGGTTAGGAGCACGTCCTCCACCACTACGATAAATCAGTTAAGGCGAATTTTTTCCACGTTCGGTTTACCCGACACTTTGATCAGCGATAACGCCAGTTGTTTCACGTCTACGGAGTTCAGGGCATTCACCGAGGCTAATGCCATTCGGCACGTTACGTCCGCGCCGTTTCACCCGGCCACGAATGGCCAAGTGGAACGGTTGGTGCGCACGACAAAGGATGCGTTGCGGCGCATGGGCCCCGGGGACCTAAATCACCAAATTTGTCAGTTCCTACTAGCGTATAGGGTGACCCCCTTAGCGTCAGGATACTCACCGGCAGAATTGTTGATGAAGAGGAAGCTGACCACACTTCTGACCAGGCTAGACCCGACGAGGGTCGAGGACAAAGGGAGGAACGTGGGGCTAGCAGTATCGAAAAGTTTTGCAGCCGGCGATCTGGTACATTGCAGGAATTATACTAGCGGAGGGCCGGCCTGGGTGCCAGGAAGGATCGTAGAACAGACGGGACCGGTGTCTTATAGGGTAGAAACGGGCGCCGGCCTGCTCTGGAGACGGCATGCCGACCAACTCCGCAGCCGCGTTCCCGAAAAGCAGTCCACGGACGGCGTGGAAAACGCCTCAGCGTTAGGGTCCTCCTCCACCCGTTTAGCCCAAGGGGGAGACAACGAGGGGCATCAGTCCCAAACAAGGGGGGGGAAGCAGTTGGACTCATATCCTTTTGATACGGCAGTTCTGTCAGGGACCGGGGAAGAGGGAGATGAGTCTGCGACAGATGAGTTTGCGACTGCTGCCCCCGATTTTGATTTTCAGTTACCGAGCCGGGGGGGGTTTTGGGAGTGTTCCCCCACCCATCCAAGCGAGAAGAGGGGATTTTCGTTAGTCCCCAGTGCCCCCGGTTCAACCACGGCCCAGCGTTCACCTCCCCAAGAAGCCGCAGAACCGCGGCAAGTAACTAACAAGTCTCCCTCTCCAATTTCAGGACAGGAAGACAGGGGACAGAGTGAAGGTAGCAAACCCGGAGCAGGGCAGCCCGCACCGAGGCCCCAGCGTGTGCGAAATAAGCCATCTTGGCTGAGAGACTTCGTCTCATCCTAGGGGGGAGGGGTGTTGTGTTCTAATGGGTTTACCTTCCACTTGGATTACAATGTATCTGAGCCAATGTAACCTTGCCTATAGCAACAATGTAACCTACAGCTGTATCAGATAAACCCTGTAAGAGGACGCGAGCCACTGACCACCAGCTGGCAGCAGCGAGCGTCCAAGCTCTCTTGGTCCGAACTCATCAAAGGCAACAGCGCGGGAAGCTTTCCCGCCACCACCTACACCTGGACAAGAAGGGCGTGACTCGCAATGACGTCACGCAGGCAATAGCCAATGGGCTACCATGGCACCACGTTCAAATGTATTACTGCAGTATTTAAAGAGCTATCGATCCGCCATTACCTCATGTTCCCTCTGTCCACGATGCAATAAACCTGAGTTAACCCAGCCCGAGGCTGTGTCCTGTGTCTTGGTTTTCATATACCAAAATTCCACAAAGCACTGATCAACCAATGTACAGACTTAGGCTTTTGGGAATTGAAGTCCCACTGTGGGGCATGGGCCCCACATTGGGAACCACTAATCTATATGGTCCTGGACAAACTGCCATGGAAGCTTGTTCAAAAGCCATAGAGCTGAAATGATGTAAATAAAGACAATAACCTTTTCAAACTATCTGTCAAACAGTAGATGTCTCCCTTTGCTTGTGGCTCACATATGCGGTAGGCAAACATTGGCAGACAGCATTAATTTTTCTTTCCCAAGCTAGCCTTCCCATCATGCTTTGTAGAAAAAATCCACAGGGGAGTGGAGATAACATGGAGTACAGGCACAGAGAACAGAGCACCATGAAAGCCACACATTATAAACTCCACTAAAGAGAGAGAGATTTTTTCCAGTAGGATCACAGGGCTGGTACTTTAGTCAAAAAGCTTGCTTCTTTGCCAGAAGGTTCAAGAGAAGCATCCGTGAGTGCTAAGTGATTCCTTTCAAGCAAAGATTCTCACGACGACGACGATGACAGCAACCCGAAAGGATTACAGGGCCCAAACAGTGGGAAAGAAAAGCTGCTTCAGAATAATGCCACCAAAATAATAGGGCTATCGTTCTGGTTGCAAAGCAGAGCGCAGGAGGTGATTGCAATGAAAGAAAATTGTGATAGTTGTGCACCTCGGAGGACTCTTGCGTGTCCTGAAATTTGGCAAAGCTCGCCCATGTTTCTCTCGCTTGTTTCCCTACCCTTCAAACAATGAGTTTAAACCCCACATGTGTAAAAACTGATAGAATAGTGGTTAAAAAAAATAAAATTAAGGAAGGAGGAAAAATTTATTACCTAATCACACTGCATGCAAAATCAAGAGAACAAAGGGATTATTTTACTGTTGGGGACATAATTAAGGATGAATGGTGTTCTGCGGATTTGAAATGTAAAAACCTTCTTAGGAACAGTTCTGCTTGTTGCATTTGTGTGCATGTTGCTTCATTTAGGCCAAAGCTCATTCTCTGCTGCAAATGTGTGCCTGCATGTGCGTGTGCATGTGCGTGTGTGTATGCGTGCCTGGACATTTTGCATGGGATTTAAATAAAGGCCCTATATGATGGAAAACATTATTTGAATAAACACAGAAAGCTGTTTCCATTTTATTGGCATTAATTAGAAAAAGAGGAAGAAGAGAGTATGGATATCTTGTGATGCAAGGCCTAGGGGGGAAATGTAATTTTTGGTCCACTACTCTACATCTAGGTCAGCGCAAAGCCAAACAATCAAGTGTCCATAGGTCTTCAATTAGCCTGACAACATGTTTCACCATGTAAACCGTCATGAACCAAGATTACATGTGTAGCAAGGCTACACATGAATATAAGGCTGAGGTGGCTCAGTGGTTAAGAAGCTCATCTTGTTAGCTGGAAGGCCAGCAAGTTGGCAGTTCAAAACCCAGGTACTGCATGACAGATTGAGCACCTGTCTCTGTCCCAGCTCTAGGGGACATGAAACGAGTCTCATTTGGGCATTCCCTGAGCGGAGTACCTCTCACAAAAAGCTTTTCAACCCAGAATAATTTGTAACACAAAATTATTATTACATGAATTCTGGAGTATTTTCTGCCCCAAATTCTTATGTGTTGACAGTTAGCAGTAGGGCTAGCAAAGTGATGAGGGTTGGGATGTGTAATCTTGCATTGGTGTAATTGGGCATGGCGTAATCTTGTGTTTCTAAAATGTGCTGAGGGTTCAAAATTCTCTGACCAATGGGTGAAAAACTGTTAACAATCAATTCATGCCACTTCTCTTTTTCAGTATGACAGTTTGCCAAAATAAAACCAGCATGGGATTTTTTGGTGTATCAATACATTGGATTGGCTGTTCGAGGCTGGAGGGAAGGGGGATGAACATGATCACCCCACCCCTCAAATGTTCAGGCACAAGTTGGACAAAGACTTCCATGCAGTTGAGCCTCTCCAAGAACAATAAATCGAAATCAAAAGTGTAATAAGAAAAACAAGACACACAGAACATTTTTTAAAATGGCTGCTTTTGCAGTTAGCCTCTCTCTGGAGTAACAGGAGATTCACAGTAAGAGCCTTTTCGAAGATTGCAGTATTCTTGAATCACAATCGGGCGTACCCTGTGCAACAGCAACTTTGTGCTGACTAATCTTTCTTACACTAGGTCAGGTGAAAGGAACTACAGAATGAATTCACCAAAAGGTGGCTTCATTTTGTCAGTTTCATATCTGGCCTAGAGACAGGAGGAGGAGGAGAAAAGGGGAAATGGTCCACCGTGTCATCAACCCCTACAATCCTATGTCAAAATTCAGTCAAAGTGCACCCACGCAATGTTGGATTGCAACTTCCATCACTTAATACTTTTGACTAGGCTGATGGGAGTTACAGCCCAACAATTTCCAGAGGTTCACCCTTAAACTTAACATATGTATGTGTAACATATACATACACACATTTTCTCCTCTGGAGTTAACAGCATATTGTGATGGGAGAACATCATTCAGGAATCAGAGCAAAGATGAAAGCTTGAAGCCTTATGGCTATTTATTTATTTATTTTGTTACATTTCTATACCACCCACTCGACCAAGGCCAACTCAGGGCGGTTCACAATCATAGATAAAAACATACATAATTAAAAACCCACCCCCTAAAAAGGGGTGCAGATACCGATGGAACCGTGGGGGAAGGCTACCAAATAAATCTGTCTGGCCGGACATCCCACTATGATAATGGAGTAAACCGTACAGCTAGCAACTCAACATAAATAACATGACTCCCTAAAGGGGCCAATGGCTACGGGCGAATGAGTCCCTTTAGGTGGGGTAATGGTGGAGGAAATGCCACTGGATATCATCATATTGGGCCCAATGGCAAAATGAGCAGAGGAGGAACTCTAATTCCCAACGATCATGGAGGCGGAAGAGGCCGTGCCAGATGGACTGGCTGTGAAGGCACACCTTGATAATATCCTCTAGGCTGTGGCAGTCCATTGCAGTCCCGGTGTTAAATCCTGCATGTCTCATTTCATATGTGCCACAGGAGATGGCTCTGAGATCATAGTGTGTGGGTCACTTCATGACAACCTGGGATCCACCTTAAACAAATTCACACCAATGGCATTTTCCCTGCTTCAGGAAAAAATACATTCTCACATACGAGTTGCAGACGATGACAATGACCAATTAAATCAAATACTTCCCCAGCTGCTGTTTTAAGGAAGGAAAGTGTCCAGGGCTTTTAAATAATAAAGTTCTGGTGTGATGTGCAATTTTCACCCTCATGAGATTTAGTTTAATTGGCTCTTATTGCTGTCAAAGTTGCAGTTCTTAACCCTGTTACACAATGCAAGGCCTTTCCTGCAAGACTAGCACTGTTCAGCATCCAAATGTGTTTTACTGAGTTAGGTGACAGACACAGATTGCTAAGAAAGTTTCAACAACACCCCTTTGCTTCCTCCTGGTGAACAAGCAGATAGTTGGCTACTACCTTGAAAAAATCCCTAAATAATCCGTACTGAAATGGATTAAAAAATTGAACGGAATCTCCCAGAATTTAACATAATTGCAGTAACCATAAACATTGTGTGATCTTTGAGGTCTGTTTTTGCAATTCTGCTTGTGAATGTAATGGAGCGATTGTTCCAGTAGACCAGGAGTTCTCAGCCTTATACAGCCAGGGGTCGGGTCTCGCTCCCTTAGACAGCTTCGGGGGCCGGATGGCCATTTTGCCTTTCCTCCACCACATGGCACTTCCTGGTCTGGTGGAGGCAGTGGAGGGCCACATGAAATGGTGCCATGGGCCGCATCTGACCCACAGGCCCCACATTGAGAATCCCTGCAGTAGACTGTCATTTTTTATTCTTCTCTCTTGGAGTGCCATATGATAAAAAATGTGGTTGTGTTGAATGAAGTCTTACAACTGTTGTTCCATCTTGCTTTTTTTAAAAAAACCATGAAATCAAATATATACCCAAAGGAATTTTGCTAGCTTATAACAACAATTTAACATGCACATTTGTGAGAGATACCTGCAATACCTGATTCAATTTTGAATTTTTTTGATATCACTAGGGTGTGCTATAGCTCATGAAATCTCAGGGCGGTTGCGTTCTGTCATCTCTGCCAGCCTACTAAGTCTTTTAAATTCAATGAAAACAGCTTCAGTTGAACAGGACCTCTACATATGAAGCAATATATATATATATATATATATGTTATCAGAATAGGTAAACAGGAAGTAACAATTTATTGGTTTACAATTCATTGCTTGGGCTTTCTCCCCTGCCCCGTTGCCTTGACTAAAATGATATATAACATGCTTAGATCTTCAAAATGTTTTACATCTATTATTTTAACATAAAATCTTGATGACCCTTACAAAATAGAATGGCAGTATTTTTAGCATTTCATGGTCCCTGTCACGACAATCTATAGAATAGCAATATAATAGTTTTATTGTTCCCACACTATAGATGAGAGGAGCCATAATTTTGAAAGACGTGACTTGCTAGAAACTATCGAGGGCACGAGTATAAGTCCCAGTGATTCAGCTTCAGATATAGGTGGGGTCTCCTTTAGGTACAGATCAATAGATTTAACTGTACAAGTACATAACAAAAGCTAGCATGTCGTGATAAGGATAAAATCTTTCTTCAGGAGTTGCTAGCTTTCCTAGGAGTTGCAAGCATGAGTCATTTCTCTGTGGAGCACCATTTTATCTCAACCTCCTCCTTTTATATACAATTATGTTTACAGTATTTATAAATAACCAAGAGATTCATTTCTGGCATACAGCAATGTGGTATATGATAAATATTTAACCATAAACTGCTTGAGAGCCAGTTCATCAGCAAACAAACAAATGCACCAGCTATCAAAGCAAGGGTAAAATAATCCTGAAATTTAACTCTAGAACCACCTCTACTAAGAACATTGGCAACAGGAAGGTTATTAAATAGTACAAGAATCACCTGCTAATTCTCAGAGTGGTTGCCATTTTATATCCAGTCATACATCCTATTTGCTCCTAGTAAAGAGGTGGCTCCAAAGTCCAATGATTGGACTAGAAGATAAACAAATTCACAAAACATTGCTAATGTTGAATAAGTGGCTCAAGTGGTTAAGACACTGACTGGAAGGTGGCAGGTCAGCAGTTCAGTTCCCATGTACTGCACGATGGAGTGGGCTCCCGTCTCTGCCCCAGCTCCTACCAACCTTTGCAGTTCAAAAGCAAGAAATTGAAAAATAGATCAGTGCCATATTTAGGATCTGTGGGCCCCTAGGCTGAACCTGTGGCATGGGCCCTACCGGGGAAAGTATTTTTTTAAAAAATTAACCTACAAAAAACGCATTTTCACGTGGTGCGGGCCCATAGGCTGCAGCCTAGGTAGCCTAATGCTTAAATCCGGCCCTGAAGTAGATAAATAAGGACCACTTAAGTGGGAAGGTAAACAGTGTTACGTGCACTCTGGTGTCTAGGCATGCATGCCACATGTCCACGGAAACATCTGCGAATGCAGACAACATTGGCTCTTCAGCTATAAACAGAGATGAGCACTGAACCCTAGAGTCAGATACGACTGGTTTTCGAGCAAGGGCGACCTTTACCTTTACCTTACTTCCCTTCTGTTTCAAGATTATTTTCACTCACTTAGGAACTACTGTTAGTTAGTTAGTTACTTATTTAGTTGAAAAGAGGATATAGCTGAGGAATTCAACTTTCCATATGTCACTTGGAGGTCCCTGAACAGGGTGAGGGGCAGAATCCCTAAATGTAAGATCAACATGGTCAAGTGGGGACTGCTAGTCTGCCAATTACTATCAATTACTATCAGAAACATGCAGCAATGAAGACTTAATTTTAGCCAACGGCAAAGCCAAAAAAGGTGGATTCATTTTGGCAATCCAAAGTTTGATCTGGCTACGAAAGAAGTTAGTTAGTTAGTTAGTTAGTTAGTTAGTTAGTGCAGCCCAAGCCATTACAGATGTTATCCCCATCTGTTCCTTTGAACAAGCACAGATCCTGGTGGTGGTGTATAAATTGACTTCCCCTAACATAATCTGTGATGTCAGTTGTAAGTGTTCTCAACACAGAATGGGGCTGCCTCACTAAGTGAGGAGGAAAGAGCCATTTCTCCCCAATACAACCTCCTCTCTGATTCATGCCTGGCAGGTTCAATATAACATGCAGTTTTACTAAGGGGCCATTCAACAATTACATGATCCATTTTTTGGGGGGAAATTGAATCCCCCCTCCCATGTAATCCGACCGTAATTTTCACTTCGAAACCCCCTCCCTTTAAAATGACATAATCCAAAACTGAATTTCTGTCGGTTAGAAGTAGACTGCACAAGCAATTCAATAATTTCAAATCGGATCAAAATTCCCAGAGATCATTTTTAAACCTAAAAAAGTGCCATGTTTCAAAACCACAACAGTTCCAAATGGATTATGTAATATTTGACCTGACCCGCCCCTCGCCCCCACATAATTTTCCGTAATTCAGATGGCAGACCCTCTCCCCCCCCTTGAAGATCACGTAATTGTTGAATGGCCCCAAATAACAAAACAAAAAGAGCAAATGGTTCTAAGGTCACCTTCCAACTCTGCACACTTTAAGAAAAAACAAACACTCCTTTCTTGACAAAATTTATTTATTACATTTATTACATACTCTGGGCAGTGTACATGCAGATCTCAAGTAACATGACAGAACACACAACAAATCAAAACAGACAACCGACAAAGTATTGGTGCCACCACCGCGAAGGCTCTATTTCTAGTTAAAGACTTTTGAGCCATCCTCGGGATCAGCACCTGGAGCATCGCAGACTGTGATGAGCAGGTGATGTGGGGAGTTGTTCTGAGGGAGAGATGCTCCAACAGATAACAAGGTCCTAAACTGTATAGGGCCTTATATGATAACACTAATGTAAATGAAACTTCCACTACCAAATCAGGCAACATCAAGAGAAGGAAGAAGACTTATGGGAGGAAACAGGACAGAGCATACGGGGAGAACATGAGTGTGAAGTCAGAGAGAAGTGAGAAGAGGAAAAGAGAAAAGACGTGTTATAGTGTGGAAAATCAACCTAGCTCAGTGGTGGTGAACCTATGGCACATGTGCCACAGGTGGCACTCAGAGCCCTCTCTGCCATACCTGTCAAGTTTTGGATTTGGAAATAAGGGAAATTTCCTGGCAAATACGGGATACTTGACAGCTATGCTTATCCTGTGCTGCCCTCCAATGGTGGAAATAGGGCATTGCAGTCTAATTAATAAGGGATGACGGCGGGAAAGAGGGTAAAATAAGGGGTTTTTCCGGCCAATAAGGGATACTTGACAGCTATGCTCTCTGCAGACACCTGTGCAGCTACCCCAGCACAGAGTTTTCCCCACTCCTCTGCCCAGCAGCCCAATGGGAGTGCTTCCTCCCTCCCCCAGCACAGAGTTTGCCCCACCCCTCTGCCCAGCAGCCCAATGGGAGTGTTTCCTTCCTCCCCTGTTGCTGTATTGCCACTTTGCAATAAATAAGTGGTTTTTGGGTTGCAGTTTGACACTCGGTCTCTAAAAGGTTCGCCATCACTGACCTAGATCATACTGAAAGGCAACTGTCTACAGGTATGGACGCTTGGCAGTCTGGATCAAGGGGGAAAGAGACCGCAGTTCCAGCCCATGCTGATCTAAACCACACAGCTTTTGGTCTGCTAAAACAAGTCTATTTTATACGAACTTTCATGGGTTGAAATCTGTGTCTGAACAAGTGGGTTGTAATCCATGAAAACTCACACTGAATCTTCATCTTACAACCTTTGGTTTTTGGTTCCATTCTAGACTGCTGTGCATTCTGTCAATTGACTCTGGAGGTGTTATGGCAATGGTTTCTGTTTTCAGGAGACTGGCTTAAACATTAACATTATTGGCACACTAAAAAGTTACGAACAAAGTAAACTTTCATGTTTTTCTGAATTCTTCAAGCTGGTGGCTGTTATCTCCCATTTGTCTGAAACTGGCATACAGTGACCCTATTAAGGGCTTCAAGGTAAGTGCAATATTTGAGAAATACAGTAAAACCTCACATAAAGCGCACCTCGCTTAGAGACTAACTCGCTTAAAGAGCAGAATTTTCTCTGAATGGTTGCTTCACTTAACAACTAAAACCAACCAAAAACTCACTTAACAAGTAAATTGAGGTTCACACACACCCCACCAGAAGTCACAATTGGTCACTTACAATGGTGTTTCACTTAAAGAGCAAACTTGCTTAAAGAGCAATCCCGTGGAACGCATTATGCTCTTAAAGTGAGGTACCACTGTAGTTTATAAGTACTGTACCACGTACCCCAGTGAGTTTCCTTGACCAAGTGGGAATTTAAATCCAGATCTGAGTCCTAGTCTACCATTCTTTCCATTACAGGCACATCGGGTACCTTCAGACATAGATGGTATAAAATCAGAGGTGAGGTGGAGGTAGTGGAATACAGGTAAAGTCCAAAAATTGAGGGTAAGTTGTTCTTTAAGGCAAGGGAGCTTAAAAGCCCTTTTAACGTTCCCAAGCACATTACATTGAGCTTGATTCTTTGTTTCTTTGCTGTTCTTCACATATTTCCAGTTTTACTAAGACACTGTTTTTCAATCTTCATTTATTGGAGAGCTAAAATATGTTTTCTAAAAATAACACTGGAGCTGCTAAAAATGTAGCCTTTTCCTTATAAGCTTCCACCAGATGGGCCTGTCTGCTTTAGAAATAACACCCTTGAGAATTGCAAAATAGCATTTAACGGGAGGGGAGGGGGATGGTTTATGGGAGAGTGACAAATATTATTTTTTAATTTCTCATTTTGTGAAAACTATTGTTTTAATTATTATTTTATTTTACATACTGAATTTATGTAATCAGAGAGAAGCATGTCACAAAATTATCACTTCAGCCCACCTATATTAGGTGTCTGTTAGTATATGTTACACTTCTCCACTGGATCTTTTCTTGCTTTGTTATACAAGGAAGTGTGCTTTCATTCAAGTTGAAACGTAAAGGTAAAGAAAGGTCTCCCATGCTCAAAAGACAGTTGTGTCCAACTTTAGGGGGGCGGTACTCATCTCCGTTTATAGCCAAAGAGCCAGTGCTGTCTGCGTGTGTTCCTGTGGCCGGCATAACTAGACACTGGCACAGATGGAATACTGTTACCTTCCCTCTGAAGAAGTACCTATTTATCTACTTGCAATTTCTTGCTTTCAAACTGCTAGGGACAGTTGCTAGGAGCTCACTCTGTTGCGCAGCCCTCAGGTCTCAAACTGCTGACCTGCTGACCTTCCAATCTTCAAGTTCAGTCCACGGCTTTTAGTTGGTCAAGGGATTATGGGAGTTGTCCAAAGGAAGTAACTTTTCCAGTCTCAGAACCAATCCTACCAACGTAAGCGGTATTACAATGATACACAGCACAGTCCCTCTATCGTGGTATTGTCTGCATCTCCAATGGAGAGTTATAGAATATGGCCCCAGAACACCATATAAACAGTAGGGCAGAGCACAGGAACCCCTGTTAATTTTATCACCAATGAAATTATCGGGGGGTGGGGGTGGACTATGATGTTTAAGTGCTAAAAACAATACTTAGAAGGTGTAATCACTCTGAGGTTGGATCACACTTGTGTCTTTATGACTTCTTAACTACAATATCAGGAAGACTTGCCCAAGTCAATGGGCCATGGTTCAGCAGGTCAGTCACATGGTTCAGCGGGCTGGTCACATCGTTCCTCCCACCGGAAGCAGAAGTAAAATGCACCTTGCAATCTGTTTTGCGACAGGTATGTTTTGCGACAGGATGAGATAGATTTTAGGCTGCTATTTTCTCTGCTTAAACCAGGGGTGCCCAAACTACAGCCCGCGGGCCTGATTCGGCCCATGGGCCTTAGTTTGGGTGCCCCTGACTTCTGCGTTCAAGTTAATCCTGTTTTGAACAGCTGCATATGACCTCTGGAATTTGAGTTGTGAGCAAATGTGGGACTTGGGACTTCTCCATTCTCTGCCACACACTAGTTTGTAGTTATCAACGTTGCCTCTTGCAGTTCAGGACTAATAGAAGAAAGCTAAGGAAGAAAGTGATATGCAGGAGAGATTGGCTGCTGGAGTCTCCTGCTTAAATCTCCATATTCCTGATTAGAGGGTAAACCTTCAATTAAGATTTGGCCATAAGTGGACACAGTCTCATGCTTACATTACCTTTAGCTTTCCATGTGTGCTTGTTAAGCTGCTTAACAAGATTTCTCAGGGATCTTCTGGAGAGACAGTGAAGGTCCCCTGAAACCAGTTAAGTATGTACTGGTAATGAGAATAAATCATATCCATATACCAATTTCCAGCAGTCTTACATGGAGTTAGACCTTCCTACATAAATATCCTCTGCAGAAATAAATCAGAGACATTAGCAAGAGCCCTGCTGCATGAAACCGAAGAAGTCTTAGCAGTTATCAGGCTAGTTAACAGAATAAACCTATTAAATAAATAAATTTGCTCTCCACCAATTTATGTCACTGCTGTACTTAAAGCGAAACCTTTTAAATGAACAGATTTACTGTGTACGGAGATCTCCACTGGGCCTAGGTAATTACACAAACGTGAGGCGCTACTTTTAAAGTGGATGAATGGATTGATACTTTTTTGATTTACTGCTAGAAACAGAAAAATGGTAATGGCACAAAATAAGCTTTTGCAAACCCCCTTTGGCAGACAGAAAATGTTTGATTTACCTAGGGCATCCATCAGGTTCTATGTGGTAGATTAAAGAAGATAGATGTCAAGGCACATGTGGAGGGTGGAGGCGGGCGGGGGGGATGTGCTATTGCTTTCCTCTTAACATTGTGAGTTAAATTAAAGGCTGGATAAAGTGTGGGGCGGGGATTCTATTGTGCCAAAGAGAGGAAGTCAAATATAATTCATTGGCTAATCTAGTAAATGGATATTTTATATTGCTGAGGCTGGGGAAAGTCATACAAATGCAGTAGATGCAATTTTTGTTGCTTCTACATTCTGACATTTTGTGTGGGTCCTAGCTCTACCACATTTCCTTTTGTGCCTACAAGAAAAGGTGAACTTTTCACATCCCTATACTGTTTAACTCTGGGGAAATCCCATTTTTAAAAACTAGAAATAAGTTTCTTGCATTTACTGTATTTTACCTTTGATTTCATTATACTTGCTTTTGACAGTCCATGTGGTCCCAGGAACCACCAGAATTATTTAGATATACTGTATGTGGGTGTGTCCATACACATCCAGTGCACATGAACATTGCATTAATCTTGTCAACAGCTCATTAGTACCGTGTTTCCCCAATTATAGGACCTCCTCCCATAATAAGACACCCCCCTTTTCCCCCTGCCTTTGAAATATAAGGCCCCACCCGAAAATAAGACCCCCTTACCTCCTGGCAATCCAATCACATGCACTCCCTGCTTCCGGTGTCCGGGATAGAAGAGAAGGACGAGTGGAGCCAGAGCCAGGTACGGTACTGTAATACCGGTATTCCATCTTCCACCGTCGGCCCCCTCCTCCCAGCGTGTAAGAAGGCCTGCCGCGTCAGAGTCTCGATTGCCTCCCCGCTCACAACCAAGGGAAGTTTCCCCTGGTGAGAGTGGGATCGAGACTCTGACGCGGCAGGCCTTCATGGGCCATGCCGTCCGCCTCACAGCTGAGGCCAGTCTCGATCATCCTTCCCCACTTGCAACCAAGGGAAGCGTCCCTTAGTTGTGAGTAGGGAAGTGCAATCTAGACTGGTCTCGACTGTAAGGCGGCTGGCGTGGCCCATAAGAAAGCCTGCCGCATCGGAGTCTCGATTGCCTCCCCGTTCACAACCAAGGGAAGTTTCCCCTGGCGAGAGCGGGATCGAGACTCCAACGCGGCAGGCCTTCTTATGGGCCATGCCGGCTGCCTCACAGCTGAGACGAGTCTCGATCGGGCTTCCCCACTTGCAACCAAGGGACGCTTCCTTTGGTTGCGAGTAGGGAAGCGCGATCAAGACTGGTCTCGGATGTAAGGCGGCCGGCGTGGCCCATAAGAAAGCCTGTCGTGTCGGAGTCTCGATTGCCTCCCCGCTCACAACCAAGGGAAGTTTCCCCTGGCGAGAGTGGGATCGAGACTCCGACACGGCAGGCTTTCTTATGGGCCACGCCAGCCACCTAACAGCCGAGACCAGTCTTGATCGCGCTTCCCTACTCACAACCAAGGGAAGCGTCCCTTGGTTGCGAGTGGGGAAGCCCGATCGAGACTGGTCTCGGCTGTAAGGCGGCCGGCTCTGACGCCTCCTCACAGCTGAGCTGAGGGCAGTCTCGATCGCGCTTCCCCACTCGCAACCAAGGGAAGCGTCCCTTGATTGCAAGTGGTGAAGCCCAATTGAGACTGGTCTCAGCTGTGAGGCGGCTGGGCATGGCCCATAAGAAGGCCTGCCGCGTCGGAGTCTCGATCCCGCTCTCGCCAGGGGAAACTTCCCTTGGTTGTGAGCGGGGAGGCAATCGAGACTCCGATGCGGCAGGCTTTCTTATGGGCCACACTGGCCGCCTCACAGCTGAGGCCAGTCTCGATCCTGCTTCCCCACTCACAACCAAGGGAAGCGTCCCTTGGTTGTGGGTGGGGAAGTGCGATCGAGACTGGTATTCTTCTTCATGGAAAAATAAGACATCCCCTGAAAATAAGACCTTTTGCTAATTTTGGAGTTTAAAAAAATATAAGACAGTGTCATATATTCGGGGAAACAGGGTACCATCTGTCTACAAGCAGTCAACAGACTTGGAAACCATATCTCAGTCCATGTACAATATATTAACTGTGGACAAATAATAAGTTTAGTTAATCTACTGCAGGGGGTCCCAACCTATGGCCCATGGGCCGGGCCGGGCTGGACCTGACCTGTGGCACCATTTCATGTGGCCTGTGCAGCCTCCGCCGCACCCAGAAATGAATGCATTTACATCAGCTGTAAAATGCATCCATGCATGCATAAATGCACCCAAGATTGTCAAGATTGTCAGTGGCTGCATTTATAAGAGCCTGCATTTATACGCCTGCTTCCCCTTCCAGGGGGCGTGGCCAGCCCACTCAGCTGTCTGGAGGTGTGGTCAGGCCTGTGGTGCAAAAAGGTTGGCTACCCCTGATCTTCAGCAATTGCTCCTTTATTGTCTCAACCATTGTTATCTGGTCTTCTTGTAATATTTCTTTGCTATTATTTCTCCATCTTCCTCTGGATCTGCCTCGCAGTCTTTATCCTTCTCCTCTTTCCACATATGCTGTGTATGGTATGGAATGGAATTCTAATACATTCTCTCTCTCTCTCTCTCTCTGATTCCTTTCACTCAGCTTATTCTACACATGTACATAAAAATGGAAACAGATAAGCATAATAGGCAGTCTCATCTCCTACAGTTTGGTTATTTTCTCAATGTTTGAGTTGGTACCTAACCTATGGATCACATGGTTATTATGAGCTAAAGCATGAAACAAAAACAATATCGATAAAATTATACAAGTCTCAAATCTTGAAGGAAGGTGGAATATGACTGAACAGCGGGGGGGGGGGGGGGGAGAAGGTAGCCCAAAGTTTACAAATATTTGCAAAACAATTTGAAAGCAAGAAATTGCAAGTAGATAAATAGGGACCACTTTGGTGGGAAGGTAAATAGCATTTCATGCACTGGCCATGTGACCACGGAAATGTCTGCAGAAACAGACAGTGCTGGCTCTTCAGCTATGAAACAGGGATGAGCACTGAACCCTAAGGGTCGGATATGACTGGCTTTCGAGTAAGGGTGACCTTTACCTTTACCCACCTTTATATAGATCATGGGTTCTCAATGCTTTCAGTCATGGGCCAGATCACTCCCACTAAGACAACTGAGCAGGCCAGTCACGTGGTTCCGTGCATATTCTCATGGGATTTCAAGTTTTCTCGTGTGTATTCTCTTGCAGTTTCATCAGTGGTGTACTGCTCCAGGTTCCCACTGGATCCTGAAAACCGGTAGCGGAAATTCCCCAGGCCATGCACACTTGGCTGGCAATGCCCACCTCCCTACCCCAGGCCATGGTGTGGCCGGCCAAGTGTGTGTTAGCCACACACACAGTTAGCCACACCCAGGGTGGGGGTAGTAAAATTGTTTGCAGTGCATCACTGAGTTTCATGTATTCTTGTGAGCAATCATGAACATTTTCTTTGGCTTAATTTTTACACTCTTTTCTAATGCAATAAAATCTTCACTAATAATTATCCGGATTAGATAGTACAGTATTTCATTTCTAAGCACCATACAATAAGACAACCCACTACAGTACTGGAGTAGACCGTACAGCCAGCGCGACTCAACACCCAGTGTTGGGGGTGGTAAATAACCTGACTCCATAAAGGGGCCAATGGCTACAGGTGGATGAGCCCCTTTAGGTTGGGGTGATGGTCCCCTCAGTGGAGGAAATGCCACTGGAAACCATCGTATTGGGCCCAACAGCAAAATGAGTGGAGGAGGAACTCTGATTCCCAATGGTAATGGAGGCGGAAGAGGCCATGCCAGATGGGCTGGCTGTGAAGGCACATATCCATATCCTTGTCCATATCCTTAAGGCTGTGGCAGTCCATTGCTAAATCCTGCATGTCTCATTTCATGTGTGCTGCAGGAGATGGCTCCATGATCGTAGTGTGTGGGTCACTTGATGGCAAGCTGGGATCCACCTTAAACAAATTCACACCAATAGAATTTTTCCTGCTTCAGGAAAAATTGCATTCTTGGATACGCGTTGCAGCTGGTGGAAGCAGTGGCAATAAGTTCATCTTGCCATGCCAAGTTAGCCAACCACAAAGAGGGTCAAGAATTCAAAATAATGGCCACACATGACTGACATATATAAACAATACATTAAACAACAATAAACGTGACAATGCAACATGTGACTTGGTTGGTGGTAGAAGACAAAAAGCTGTACAGTAGACCCTCACATAACGACAATGCTTGGTTCCCCAAGTAGCGTCGTTATGCAGAAAATGTCGCAATGCTGTTTCCTATAGGAGATCTCCTGCAGAACGTCAAAAAACCATAGTTATTCGCACAACGATGGTAAAAAAAACCATTGTTATTCAAATAACGACATTTTTTGTCGTTGTGCGGGAGATCACGTGGGGGCATCGGTAGCGTCATTAATCTAAAATGACGCTATTCGAATGTGTCATTAGTTGGGGGTTCACTGTACCGACATCTGTGCATTTTTTAATCCATATCTGTCAATGTTTTTGCGTTATCTGCTGGTCTAGAAGCACAGTCCCCCTTACAATTTGGAGGCATGAGAAATTCTGTGCAGTACCTGGCAGATTTATGAAGCTGAACATACTAATGTCCTCTGACCTGCTTAAAAATAAATATAACCTACCAAATTGTCATTTTTATGACTATTTACAGCTAAAGCACTCTGTAAACTTAAGAAGTTATTTTCCCCAAAGGAGATCAGCACTCTTACCCTGGCAAACTGTTCAAAATATATACAGCTAACAGACCTATAGTTTTTCTGTAGTCCCTTCGTTGCCATAAGCTCCCTTTCCAGAAACAAATAATATGAATACTGCATCTTAAAGTTATTTTAGTACAAACAAGGAAAACTCACTATATGTACAAAAAGGGTCATACTGAATACATTCATTGGTGGCGGCTGCAACTCATACAGTATCTGAGAATGCATCTCCCCCCCCACACCTCCTGAAGCAGGAAAAATGTCACTGGTGTGAATTTGTTTAAGGTGGATCCCAGCTTGCCATGAAGTGACCCACACATTATGATCACGGAGCCATCTCCTGCGGCACATATGAAATGAGACATGCAGGATTTAATACTGGGTCTGCAATGGACTGCTGCAGCCTTGAGGATATAGACAAGGTGCGCCGTCACAGCCAGTCCATCTGGCATGGCCACTTCCACCTCCATGACCATTGGGAATCAGAGTTCCTCCTCCGCTCATTTTGCCATTGGGCCCAATACGATGGTTTTCAGTGGCATTTCCTCCACTGAGGGGACCATCGCACCCACCTAAAGGGACTCATTTGCCTGTAGCCGTTGGCCCCTTTAGGGAGTCAGGTTATTTACCACCGCCCAACACTCGGCATTGTGTCGCTGGCTGTACAGTCTACTCCATTACCGTAGCGGGATGTCCAGCCAGACAGGGACTGAATATATTACCATTAAAAAAACTAGTGTGCTATGGATAGCATGCTACTTTCTCAGTATAAGGTAGTAGAGATGTTATAGATCCTGTTTAGTTCAACAGACAAGATATTTCAGAATCAAGACTCTCGATTCAGTCATGCTGAGTAGAGAAGAATATTCCAATTGCAATTAATGCCCAGTTACAATTAATGGGAGTTATGTTTCTTATTACTAACTTGTCCCACTGATTTATATGGGTCTAATCCAAATATCACTAAATATGGCTGCAACTCTAAAATAATAAAAAACACAATAATGAGATTATTTTAATAGCATAAAGACAATCTGACATGTGCCTTAAGAAATAGATTACATTCCAAAATAAATTAATGATATTTTTGAAGATGACAAAAACTTTATTTTGTCTCGTTTTGTTATTTATCCTATTGCTGGGTCTATTACAAAAAGGATGTTTGTAGATGTTAATGATATACTAACAATTTTGTTTGTTTGTTTCTATTTTAAATTGATGTGCAACTATGCCCAGCATCAACATCACAAGGCAAACTGCTGCAGCAGGTATCTAGATATACTTGTTAAAACAGCCTTCTGCAAACTATCTTCCAGGTAGAAGGGACATTTGAATTTTTAGCCACAGACGTCCATTCCTGTCTTGAAGAACCAATCACATTTCAATCCAAGCATGATTCAATCATGACTGCCTGATGTCCCTTTTACTTGGTGTTTCTCTAAATGCTCCACATTACTTGACAGAGTAATGTCAAGGCAGCTATATGACATTTTTGAAAGGGCAAATTAAAAGCAATCAACACAGAAAAAAATGATGTTGCATAGGCTAAGACGTTAGCTTAGGATACTATAATGAATCTGGCAAGTGCCGTAGTATTTTAATGTAAATTAACACTAGATAATCTCTTTGCATATTTAAGCAATGCACTTCAAATTAATTAATACATAGTTAAGAGATGTCTCCTTGAACAGCTGTTATTTACTTCCAGAGTTTCTCCACATTAATGCAAGTAGCTTTGTTCTCCTCCAAAGTTATTCATGCTTCTTAAGGTACTTTACAAACAAGCAAGATGTAAAATCCAGCATTCTTTGCTCCCAAAGAGATGAGCCTTTCTGATAACTTAATATTTTAACATTAAACATTCAAGCAATTTTCCAAAACAGAAAGGTCAAACCGTACTTACAGCATCTGCTTGCAACAGATAAACAGATGCTTAACGCTACTACACAAATACTTGCAGCAGTGTACATGATAAAGGGGAAGCAATCAGTCTTCCATAGTAGATTTTAGAGTCAAATTTATTTTTGATGCTAGCCCACTAAACCTCACTATTACTTCTCTGTGTTTCATAATTTAAGGACACACTACAGGTATATGTTTTTCTAAGATACCTGAAGCTGGTACTGTACATGAAATGCCTGTAATTGAACAGAGGTGCTACAAAGTACGATACATGCTCTGAACACTGCACATTCAGAAACTTTATGCTTCTTTGCAACTCATTAAATATTACTAGAGAATACAAATGCTGTTTTCCTCCTAAAGAACTGCAGTCAAACTGGTATAATAAGCCATTTTCTGCTTCTTCACCAAACTACAAGTCCTATGAGTTTTGGTGATTCTCTGATGACAATTAAACAAGCATAAAAACCAATATGAATTTCCATGTGGGTGCTTCCTAAGCACTGAATCCTATGGATGGAAAAACCTGAATTCTGTTCAAAGGTTAAATCACCTTCTATCAATCTATCCTGGACTCCACAAGGCAGATTAAAGTAGCAGCCTGGGAAAGACAAGTCTGGGCCATCATTAAAATGTGACAAATTATTAATTATTTAAGATGAAGAGGATGTAAACACAGGAGGTAGGGACACGGTCTAATTAATGTCCTGTCTCCTTCAGTGTTGACTAAATGCTAGACTTACTCGGCATATCTTGGTTTGCTGAGAAGTCTGAATTTTGGATATCAAATTAGCTCAAAATCCCCATCACAGATAAAACCATGTGTACATGTAAAGAAGAGGAACGAAGGCCACACTAAAAATGCTTCCTACCACAGGGAGGGGGCTGCAGTGGCTTAGTGGTTAAGAAGCTCACCTTGTTAGCTGGAAGGTTGGCATTTCAGCAGTTTGAGACCCGGGTACTGCATGATGGAATGAGTGCCTGTCTTGGTCCCAGCTCCTGCCAACCTAGCTGTTTGAAAGCAAGAAATTGCAAGTAGATAAATAGGGACCACTTCGGTGGGAAAAGATCTGGGGGGCATGAAAGGAGCCTCATTTGGGCATCGCCTGAGTGGAGTTTCTCCAGCAAAAATCCATTTGAACCAGAATAATTTCTGACATGAAATTATTATTATTACCACAGGGAGTCAATCAATCAATCTTTATTACAGTCCAAGACCAGCATAGTACAGCAAAAATAACAGAAGTTAAAATGAGGATACTTAATGTATATCTCCTACCACAAGGGACTTCAAAATTTAGTTACTACAGGAGAGCACAAGTTAGAACATCAGGTATTCATTAATTAGGGTTACAATGTAAGCAATGGATATTGTCACTGTAAGTTTGTTTATATAATTTTGTTGTTGTTGTTCAGTTGCACAGTCGATTCCGACTCTTTGTGAACCCTTGGACCATTGCCCTCTAGGCACCTCTATCCTCTACCATCCTCCTCAACCCGCCCTGCCCTGTGCCTACTGCGTCCACGACGCCATCTAGCCATCTCATCCTTGGCCGTCCCCTTCTTCTTTTGCCCTCCACCTTTCCCAGCATCAAGGCCTTCTCAAGTGAATCCTCCCTTCTCATTTGATGTTCAAAGTACTTCATCTTCATCTTTGTTATTTGTCCTTCAAAGGAGCAGTCAGGGTTAATCTCTTCTAATATTGAACTATTTGTCAATATTGCTAAAATATTTCAATGTGGATCTCAGAGCATGGCCCAAAGGCTTCTTGCTGAAGCTAAGTAGGTATGGACCTCATGTATTTTGGGAGAGAAATAGGATTCAAATGTAATTTTACAAAGATATACCATAAGCAAAATAAGATATTTATTTATTTATTTATTCAATTTATATCCTGCCTTTCTCCCAAGAAAGAACTCAAGAATTTAACATTATAAACAAATTAAAGCATAAAAAGATAAAGAAAACCTTGTATCTACCTACTTTTAAGCCTTTTCTAGAACAAGATAAGTCAGTTGCCAAAGTGCCATCTGAACGAAAAGACTTTTCTCAGTGAAAAGACAAATGGGGAGAGATATTGAGCCATTTACATGATAAGTAGATCCTTGTCAAATTTGCTAGACACCTTTTTAATCAGCATTGTATAGTGCATAGTTTATAGGATGAATGTGCTCACCAGCCTCTCTGTGTACTCTACCTGCACATTTCTTGCGGGCAATGTTTAATTGTACCACCAAGGAAAGGCAAGGAAAGGCACTTTCCTTTTAAAATGTGTGGACTCCTGACACACTTTGTAAGTAGCTAGGAAGCAACCTTAAATTGATTCAGACCATTGGTCCATCTAACCCATTGGTTACCAACATGGGGCTCAGGCCCCACAGGGGGATTTCAATTCTTAGAAGCCTGGGTCAATACATTGGCTGATCAGTGCTTTGGGGAATTGACTTAGGCTTCTGGGAATTGAAGTCCAAAAACTAAAGGTTGGGAAACACTGATCTAACCCAATATTGCCAATTCTGGATGGCAATAGCTATCCAAAATTTTCTGGGTCTTACCCAGAAATCATAAGTACTGTATGACATGGTAGTCTTCCATTGAAATACTTCTAAAATCTAATGATATCAGGAATGGTTCATGGCCCTATGGTGGGATCAAGAGTACTACAACCAGCATCTATGCCAGTGGTGGCAAACCTATGGCACGGGTGGCAGGGGTGGCAACTCGGAGCCATCTCTGTGGGCACCCATGCAGTCATCCCAGCACAGAGATTTCCCCACCCTTCTGCTCAGCAACCCAATGGGAGTGCTTCCTCCCTCTCCCCAGCACAGAGTTCACCCCGCCCCTCTGCCCAGCAGCCCAATGGGAACGTTTCCTTCCTCCCCCATTGCTGTGTTGACACTTTGTGATAAATAAATGGGTTTTGGGTTGCAGTTTGGGCACTCGATCTCTAAAAGGTTCACCATTACTGATCTATGCTAATTTGCATATCCATATTTATTGCTCAGTGATTGTCCTAAGAGATGATGAACTGCACATATGAAACAGCCATCACAAAGAGAACATTTACATTGGGAGACACCATCTCACAATACTACTTTCCCTGAAGACTGTTTACACATTAATCTGGGACACATCAATGGAACCTCAAAACTACTACTTGATAGCAGCCACACACACACAATGCTACACTGATTAAAATGCTGGACTTCCAATAGAACAGCTTCACTCTGTAGCAACTCCAGTGATACCAGCAACTAGTACACTTAAGGTTAAATGAGTGTGTAGGCTGGAAAAGAAAGGTTGTACTTACCAGTAACTGTCGTTCTTCAAGTATGTTGTTTGTGGACACACACCTATGGGTTTCACGCCTGCGTGGACCCCATTTTGGAGCTGTAGAGCTGACACCTATGGGTTTCACGCCTGCACGGACCCCAGTTTGGAGCTGTAGAGCTGATTGGATAAGATTTGTGGTTAGGACCACCCACCATCTCCACCCGCCCTCGGCGCCATCCTGCGCTTCTATCCTGTTCATTTGAAAGCTAAGCACTGGAGAAAATTGGAAATCTCAGCAGTGTAGCCAATAGAGGAGAGGGCGGGTGGGTGGTGTTTATCCACAAAAAATATGCTCGAAGAACGACAGTTACTGGTAAGTACAACCTGTCTTTCTCCTTCGTGTTGTTTGTGGATCCATATCTATGGAAGATTAGCAAGCTCACTTACTTGGAAGGTGGGCAGTCACTGGTGAGATGTGAAGTCCAGGTAGAAGGTGTGGTGGAGATGGAGATGCTCAGATTTGGGAGGCCCTCCGGGTAGACGGTCAGAGGCCTGCAGTCAGGATGAAACAGCCAAGTCTGGTATCAGTCAGAGACCTGGTGTCCAGTCTGTAATGGTTGACAAAAGTGGAAGGTATCGACCATGTAGCAGCCTTGCAAATGTCCTCAAGGCAAATGCCCTTTAGGAAGGCTGTAGAGGTGGCAATGGACCTTGTGGAATGGGCCCTAATGGCAGCAGGTGGAGGCTTGGATGGCAGTTGGTAAGCCAGATGGATGGTGTGACAGATACACTTTGACAGTCTCTGGGATGAGAGAGGTTGGCCCTTCCTGTGACCACCATAAGCCACAAAGAGACAGGTGGTGTCATGGAATTCGACAGTCCTCCTGGTGTAGAAAAGGAGAGCCCTGCGTACATCCAGGGAATGCCAAGTCTTTTCTTCTCTGGAGGAAGGATTAGGAAAAAAAGGCAGGCAAAGTAACCACTTGGGAGAGATGGAACTTGGATCTGAGCCAGGAATGGCGCCTGATCTGGACTGCTGCAGCAATGTTCTTAGCCTCCGAGTTACATTAGTGGCTGGAGGTCCTAATCTGCTGCTGCCCAAGGTGGATCCCTTCTTTACACAGGGTGTCCATTTCTGGACAAAGATCGGCTGGAGGTTTGTCCAGACAGGCCTCTAGCTTCACCCAGAGATTGATATTGTACCCTCCCATGGCAGCAGAGTAGTTTGCCGCACAGAGCGACAAGGAAGAATGCGCATAAATGCAGCGGCCTAGCACATCCAGCTTCTTCCCTTCCTTTGAGGCGGGGACCGGCACACTGTGGACAGCGGTGCGGTGTTGGGAAGCCCAGACCACGCTGGAGTTTGGTTGGGGATGGGTGTGGAGGAAATCTCCATCCTCTCCTAGTAATTTGTAGATACCGTCAACCCTGGTGGAGATGGTATGAGCTGAAACCGGCTTCTTCCAAACCGCCTTGGCCATGTGAGGAACAGCAGATAGGAATGGGAGATGAACCAAGAGGATCTTCTTCGGTTCAGCTAGGCCACACACTTCGTCCGTGGGCCTCCGGCGACATCTCCTTTTGAGCCCTCTCATCAGGCAGGGCTCGGAGGGTGGGGAGACGCACCTGCCTCCCATTCCAAGGCCGAGTAGCGAGGGCCCCGGGAAGAGGCAATGCGGCGGCAGTGGTGGAGCTCCGGCGGCATCTCCTTTTGAGCCCTCTCGGCAGGCAGGGCTCGGAGGGTGGGGAGAAGCACATGCCTCCCATTCCTGGGCGGAGTAGCGAGGGTCCCGGGAAGAGGCAACGCGGCAGCGGTGGTGGGGGTCTGGCAACGTCTCCTTTTGAGCACTCTCGGCAGGCAGGGCTCGGAGGGTGGGGAAACGCACCTGCCTCCCATTCCCTCTCCAAAATGGTGGGAGGTGACAGGAAGGCCTCGGGGTCCGAGTCAGCCCAGTATGGCTTGGTTGAACTCGGAGCATCCCCGGACATAGGAGAAGGCAGAGGGGAGGCAGTGACTTGCTCAACCCGACACTTCTTGGACCCTGGTGGCCGAACGGTGGACTTACGCTTCAGAGGACGCGTCAGCTGACCCATAGGAGGTGGATTGGAAGCAGGCGGATCGGCAGTAGGAAGGAGCGCCTTGACTTGGGTGGTGATCTCCTTGGCCATGGCATGGAAGGGGGGGGGGGCAATGCATCTACCGGCACCAGGCCCTGGGAAGCAGACACAACCGAGTCCTGAAACGGAGGTTGAGAAGGAGGGTCGGCTCGTCTGGGTGGTGTTGGAGGAGTGTCCTTGCATGGTGGCAGGTGGGCGGATTCCCCCGTGGACTCCATAACTGGCGATGATTGAACCAACATCGCTGTAAGGAAAATGGCCAAAGCCGGTGAAGGTGGAGGCGAAGGCCTGGTGGCTCTTGGAGTGGGAGGTAGAGAAGAGTGGTGCTTTTTTGACTTTTTCTTTTCCTCCTTCTTTTTCTTCTTCTGAAACAGCTCAGCTGTGGTGAGCTTTTGGGCCGGAGCAGCAGTCAAAGAAGAAGGAAGAGCGACAGAGTCCTGCCAGGAACTTGTTGGTTGGGGAGCCAAAGCAGTCACCATGAGGTGAGCCTGAAGCCTGTTTTTTCTGTTCTTTTGGGTGACTCTGGAGAACTTCTTACATGCCGGACAGGAGTGAACAGGGTGGCTCTCGCCTAAACAAATAAGGCACTTGTCATGGCTGTCTGTGTGAGGAATCTTGGAGCTGCAGGACAGGCACTTCTTGAAAGCGGCGATGGTGGTCATTCAATGGAACACCAAAGAAAAAGGGCACAAAGAGAAGGCCCGAAAGTGAGGCCCCTCGGGGAGAAAAATTGAGCCTAAGACTCTGTATGAAATACTTTTTTCTCTTCCTTTAAAACAGAAAGAAATGGCCGGAAAGGGGGAAACCCTTCACAACCCAGAAAAAAATGTAATAGAAATAGCCTTTGAATATTGAAAACTAAGAAAAATTGAGGGAGAGCTCTCAATTAGTTCCTGCTAGTGCAGTGGAAAAAAGAGAACTGAGAATAGAGGTGCAAGATGGAGACGAGGGCGGGTGGAGATGGTGGGCGATCCTAACCCTAAATCTTATCCAATCAGCTCTACAGCTCTGAACTGGCTTCCGCGCAGGTGCGAAACCCATAGGTGTGGATCCACAAACACCACAAAGAAGAATAAGTGATCCTTCCCCCCTTGTTAACCTGCATCTTTGTAGTAACATTATAGCTTCACCTTCATGATAATGAATATGACTTCTAGCAAGTCAGCATCTGTGAAATCATGACTATCATCAATCCTCAACAGTCATTATCAATGTCTCTAATGCAGCTTCTAAATGCCTTTTTAGAATTGTGTTTGTAACACTTGAAAATCATTAGCCTGTTTATTAGCAGATTCTTGAGTTCTAACGGCAGGGATTTCTCAAAATGCAGTTTCAAAGCTGGTGGTAATTTCATCAAGAAAAAAATATAGCAGCCGAAGGAAACTTGAGGTAGAGGGGGAAACTTGAGATACAGGCTTCTTCCTGATCTTAGTGTGACTAAGTCACCTCTTATGTGACTTAAACATGGATAAATAACAATGAAGATTATGTTACTCAACTGGACAGCAGGTTTATACCTTGTAATATGACTGGTGCCACTACAGTTAGCAGAAATTCACCACAGTGAGTTATGAAAAGTAACTTGCACTTATAAAAATCACCAACAAGATTCTGATCATGTTGTTTAAAGGCAGAGGTGTACAGGCTTAAAACTCTACTTTGATCCAGTATTTGGACAATCCTGAGACAGGGCATTTGGTAAAACTATGTTACATGATAAAACCCAAGTAGTGTAAAAATTATGTATGTTTGCAATAAATGCTAGCAATTTTGTTCTCTCAGGTTACCAATGTGATCCATAAATCTCTTCACATGATCTGAATCAATTCTATTTGCCCAATAGCCTTCTTTCTTGAAATATGAACCAACAATGAAAGCATTTGCACTCAAGTAGTCCTCCACATTGTTTAGAGTCACTCCAGATCCAACCAGCACTGGAATCTTCACAGCTTGTCCAACTGCTAGAGAAAGTCAAAAAGGAAAGCTGTTAATCTCTCTTGGAATGAAAGATAGCATGGCAAGCTGTTTCACAAACTGTAGCACTGTACACTACACTAGTATTATGTACACAATTTTATGCAGTGTTACAGCATATAGCTTCACCTATAGCTTGAAGGTTTAACTAACACAGGTCCTGCTCTAAGACATGTATCATGGCTTAGTACACCACCTTATATATGAAAGAGTTGTCCTGAATGAGAGAGGGAGAGAGAAACTAGAGATTCAAACAAGTATACTTCTATTTGGGGGTCTAAACTGACCTGTATCCAAGTTCTGTATTCAAGTTTTTACTTCTCTGCCTTACCACCTTGTCTTGTTGGGAAATGGTTGTTTCCTAACAAGCCATAGCAGTCATTTTGAAAGTGGGCAACTAGCCACAACAACCATTACATTATATGAAAGTCCTCGTGACACTTTCTCAAAAGTCCAAAAAGCAGTCATTGGCCAAAAAAGTCAATACACTACTGCTCTAGGCTTGGTAACAGTAACAAAAATTAGGCTTTTTGCCTTTTGTTGGTCAGTATGGATAAGCTTCTTAATGCTGATTTCAAGGACCCCCAAGTCTCTGGCAGTGAGACTATGCCTTAATTCTGTGGAATGGATTCCTGCATTTTCCTGCTCCTGAGCTATATTCTGAAGCATTGATGTTCCTCTTTATAATGCTACATATTGAATGACCATTGCACTACACACAATGCTTCCTTTAATTGCAGATTTTTTAAAAATTACTTTTTAAACCGGTAACATTAATTGGAAAGAGAACCGGCAAAGACAGCCAATAAAATGGTGTAGAGCTTCTCAATGCTTGCATCTTCTGACCAATGACAAAAAGTATAACAATTCTAGAAAATGATATAATACACTTTCACATCAGTTCAGCTTTCAAAGAGATAAGTCATTAGATTAAAACACAAATCGGCATAAGCTGTTCAATCGGTTTATTTTGTAGTATGATGAAAAGAATATGAATGTGTCTACACTTAAACATCAGCAGGGGGCTCAATGGCACAGGCAAGCTTAATTTGCTGTCGTAGATCTCCATTAGAAACAAGCCCCCACCCATCCTATCATTCTATTTTCTCCATTCAGAACTGCGACACATGCATTAAGGGACGCTGGAAGGGACGCTGCCAGCTTCAGCGTTGGTGGAGCCACCACACCCCCGGGGTTGTGTCTCCACACCACCTGGACTGAGAATGCAGGGAGGAGCTGTGTGGCAAAGGAGAGCTTGGCCGGCTCCAGCAGCAGCTGTGTGTGAGCGGCCACACCCCCGAGCCCCCGCCCCCACACCATTGGGGCTACAAAGGCTGGGGATTGTGGCACGGCTGGAAGGGACACTGCCAGCTTCAGTGTTGGTGGAGCCACCACACCCCCGGGCTTTTGCTCCCCACCACTGGGACCGAGACTGTAGGGAGGTGCGGTTTGGTGGCAGAAGGGTTGGGTGTGAGGGGGGGGGGGTTTCCCTCTTTGACTTTGTGGTTTGTTATTTTGTTTTGCATTATTGAACTTGTTTGACTCTTATGAATGTTAGGGTAATTTTGATATTGTATTGAATATGTTTTTGATAATTCATACTGTAACTGTATTTTGTTGTATTATTTGTATCATAATTTATATTGTTTGGCATTCTTGTTGTAAACCACTTCGAGTTCCCTTTATGAGGAGGAAAGTGGTATAAAAGTCTAAACAATAAATAAATCAATCAATAAATAAATCTACCTGGCTATCTATGAGACAACAACTATTACTGAGGAAATACTGAAGTGTTTCTTAGGCACAATTCCATTACAGGATTCCTCTCTTCAAATAATTATGGAACAGCAATGCAGGGAAGATTATTTTCTTCATAATTCCATTATCCCAATTTCTAGTTTAAAAAACTGTCAAGGTTGATCATACTCTGTGCCCTGAACACACAAACAAAGCACGACTCCTGCTTCCCTGCTGGTTTTGCACATCACACATTGTGTGTGTGTGTGTGTGTGTGTGTGTGTGTGTGTGTGTGTGTGTGTGTGTGTGTGTGTGTGTATAGGGTGGCCAAGCATCCATTATGAGCCAAAAAGGGTAAAGGAAGCCATAGGGACACTTGGGCTGGCAACCCGAATGACACTATCACAAAATCTACTTGATAAAATAACTGAATACAAAATACTATCTGAATGATTTCTGAAATAAGACAAATGAATTAGATAAGACTATTGAGAAACGAATAAAGGAAGGGTAAACAGCATGGCAAAAAATTCTTTATTGCTTCGCATAATGCTAGAATAATGTCCTCAGATGCTCTTATAGTCAGTTATATTGATGCCATGACAAAATTGAAGGCTGATATCATTGGCATATACGAAACAAGAAGAACAAATGACGTCATAGCTGAATGGCGCACGGGTGATCAGGTTTTCCTTAGGAGAGCATTCAACAACAGATCAAGAAAAGGGGGAGTTGGCTTCATCATGAAGAAAAGGCTGGTAAACCTAATCAAAAGTTGTGACAGCTGATGGGCTGCTATTTCACACATTCCTCACCCTGGCTAAGGCCGAAGAGAACTGCAGTTTAGTCACATCTGGAGAGCTAGACTTTGGTTACCCTCACTGAGTTCCCAGGAAGGAAGAAGCATCCCTCCGGGAAGACCTTCATGACAGACCCTTTGAGAAATACAACCTGAGACATGGATCCTGCTTATTTCAAAGACTAGACCTCCCCATCCATAAGTTTGTAATAAGATATCAAATCTGGCTATTGATGACTATACCAAGGATATATCAGGGATTGTATCTTATTCTGTTGGGCATTTATTAATTCAATTGTTCTGTTCAGAAACACATACACACTTTAAAATAATGTAATGCATTTGTAACCAGGAACATTTGACTCCCAATGGTGTCCATTTCATTTACACTTTTATTTCTGTCGATGTTGTTCTTACCGGAATGTCAGTTCCCAAGCTAAATCTTCTATTTACTCTCATGTTAAGAGCTGTATTTTTAATTTACCTTCATTAGAAATAACCTTTCAAAAAAGGTTATGAAGAATGTCATCATTCATGAGCTGCAGCTATCAAAAATGAAGTATTTTCATCTCTTTTTTAATTAAAAGAAATGAAAAATAGGTTCATCCACTCTTATACATTTATCAACTTACTATGAGAGCTAGTTACATCAAGGGGGGGGGGGGGGAAGGACGGGGATCTTCAAACATTTGCCAGAGCTGACTATGAAAGGAGACGTCTATTCATACTTTACACTGGACAAAATGGGGTCAAGTTAAACCATGTAGTGTAAGAACCTAAACAACAATCAATGTCACCTATAGCATCCTATACATAGACATTGGCCAACATTTCCTTTCTCACATAATGACAAAGATCTGTTCAATGATTACTTTAACATGATGAGAGGATTAAGGTATATCAGGAGACCAAAGGGCATTATCATCTAGAGGCTAGACGCCATTTCAGATTTAGATTTCTAGGAGGCTTACCTAGATTGGTCAAAGCTGAGACACCAGACTAAGAGGTGTTCATTCTCTTCAGGAATTAATAGTCACATTAGCAGAAGAGAACTGATAGCTCCAGGAGTGATAGGTAAAGGTCACCGTTGCTCGAAAACATTTCTGTTTATAGCCAAAGAGCCAGCGCTGTATGCATCTGCAGATGTTTCCGTGGACATATGGCAGGCACAGCTAAACATGGAACGCTGTTTACCTTCCCACCGAAGTGGTACCTATTTATCTATTTGTGATTTCTTGCTTTTGAACTACTAGGTTGGGAGGAGCTGGGACAGAGACAGGCACTCACTCCATCATGCAGTACTCGGGTCTTGAACTGCTGACCTTCCAGTCCTCAAGTTCAACCACTAAGCCACCACAGTCCCTCCACTAAGCCAGTGGTGATAGGAGCATAGAAATTCCTGATGGGCCACTATTGGGAAATACAAGTAATACTGAGTGATACTGGCGAAGGTTTTTTTATATATATATAACAGCAGTGACCCTCAGGCCTACTCTTATCAGCACTGCTTAGAAAAAGGCAATTTATTTATTGATTTATTCTTCAAATTCCTATTGCCGCCCAACTCGGCAACGACTCTGGGCGGCTAACAACAATTAAAAGCAACATCAAACTAATTAAAGCCCTTAAAAACCCCATTAAAATTCTAAATAATTTACCCACTCACCCCATCCATTAAAAGAGAGCGAGAAATCTTAATTATATAAGCCAGCAGGTGGGGGGGGGGGGTTCATCCCTCTATCGGTGCCCCACACCTACCCTACCAGCCAGATTTTCAGTTCTTTCCTAAAGGGCAGCAATTCCGTCTGCAGCCGTAACTCTGTTGGTAGAAGGTTCTAGAGGGCCAGTGTGGACACAGAGAAGGCCCTCCTTCTTGTGCTAGAGAGACGAGCCCCTCTAGCTGATGGTACAATTACAGAGCCTCTCCGGTCCACTCTGGTTGGATGGACAGATGTTCTTGGGATGACGCGGTCTCTTAGATATCCTGGCCCACTACCATGTACCAATGACAAAGTACTGTACTTCTGATACCCTGAAAACTCTACAGTGAGTCATCCAAAAGGAAACAAGAGATGAGGTTGCAAAATGAGATTCCTGCATAGGAATATAATCAACTACTGCCGAAGAATAAAGGATAAGTGTCAAAGCAACAGACTTAAAGCCAAAATGACCACTACCTGAGATGTACACAGAGGCTATTTATTTGTTTGTTTGTAAAATTTATATACTGTCACTCTAGTTTAACCACTACTCAGGCTGGTCTACAATTTTTTTAAAAAAGAAAAAACACCAAAAAAACAAATATAATGTTCATATAAAAAGAAAATTAGGGCAAAAGGGAAATCCAATGCTGCATGAGACATAAAACATACCAAAGAATGTAAGACGTATGAAATCAAGTTAAATTCCAAATTGTAAAACAAGAAATGGGACATTTAAACATCATAATACTTAGGGTGAGTGAACTCAAATTGACTGGATAGGACATTTCCAATAAGATAGCTATGATAGTTCCCAATTGGCAAAATTGTCAGACAAAAATGTACTTTATCTCCTTATCTGTGCAAACTACTGGCAGAACATATAAGATGAAAAACTAAGTTAAATTCAGATGGAGCAGTAAAAAGTGGTGGAAGAGACATCAATTTACAGAGATGACACAGTATTACTAGCAGAAAACTGCAATGACTTAAAATGACTATGGGGAATGTTAAAGAAGAAAGAGCAAAAGCTGGGATACCACTGAACATTCTTCTTCTTGTGCCATATCCACTTCTGAATATTGGCTATCATCATGGTAAGCAGCAGTTCGAAACCTGAGCACTATACGACAGAATAAGCTCCTGTTGTGTCCCAGCTCCTGCCAACCTAGCAATTCGAAATTAAGAAATTTGCAAGTAGATAAATAGCTACTGCTTTGGAGGGAAAGAAACAGTGTCTGGTCACACCTGCCACATGACCGTGGAAAAATCTGCAGAGGCTTAGTGTGCTGGATCTTTGGCTGTAGATGGAGATAAACACTACCCCCTAGAGTAAAATGACTACAAGCAAGGCTTATCATACCTTGGGTGTATCATGAGGGGCTGCGGTGGCTCGGTGGTTAAGAAGCTCACCTTGTTAGCTGGAAGGCTGACAAATCAGCAATTTGAGACTCGGGTACTGCATGATGGATTGAGTGCCTGTCTTTGTCCCAGCTCTTGGGGACATGAAAGGAGCTTCATTTGGGATTTCCCTGAGCGGAGTTTCTTCCGCAAAAATCCTTTCAACCCAGAATAATTTCTGACATGAACTTATTACAGTATATGAGAAGGCAAGACCCAGTGGAGGAGAGGATGATGCTAGGAAATGCTGAAGATAGCCAGTAAAGCAGACTTAACGTGAACTTGAATGACTCATTAGAGGAAGCTACAGTACTTCCTTTAGTCTGCAAGAACTGACCTATTAATGAAAGGACTTTCCAGAGGTCAATAATTTCCAAGTTTGCCATAGCTCAGAAGTAACTTGATGGCAGATAACATGTCACCTTAAACACACTGGGGGTGGGTGGGAAGCAGCATGTAAATCTAATTATTAAACAAACAGCAACTCCACATATTACAGAAGCTATCAAGATTCTCACCTTCCAATTCCTTGGGATCTGCCTTCATTCCAGTTGCACTTCCAGTCACCACGACGCCATCAGCCAGGAAGAATTCAGCAGCCTTAGCTGTCTCTGCTATGCTGATATCAGCTGTAAGAGCATGAGCACTGTCAACAGTAGAAACACAACCTGTTTATTTTATACAGTTATACCTGCATTGACTAGTGCTGTGATGGTGAACCTTGGCACTCCAGATGTTCTTGAACTTCAATTCCCAGAAGCCCCCGTGAATCTACACCAATGGGTTTACTGTGATTCATCTGGCCCACACCACCCTCGTTGCTCCTGGAAGCAGAAGTAAAATGCGCCCGTACGATTAAGGTTCTTCTTGTTTAACCCTTCCTCCGTACGGGCACGTTTTACTTCCACTTCCAAGAGCGCCAAGGGTGGCGTGGGCTGGATGAATCGCAGTAAACCCATTTGTGTGGATTCATGGGGGCTTCTGGGAATTGAAGTCCAAGAACATCTGGAGTGCCAAGGTTCGCCATCATGGCACTAGTGCAGTCGTAAAACTTTCACTCTCTTTTCAAACTCACTGATGGACTATGTTTTGTTCCCCTCAAGATTTATTAAATCAGGACTTGTGCTAGGATTGTGGGTTTAGCTAACAGCCACTGATTCATTGTGGCCTCCATCAACAATAGACTTGTTACATCTATTCAGATATTCAGTTTATCTGTTTGTAACTATGTGATGTTGACTGAGAGGACCTTTTTATTCACACAGTCCTATATTATATTCCAGAATGAACCAGGCATGCCACTGCTTTAAGATCTCTTACTTGCTCAATCTATATAAATAAAATGGAAAGATATGCCCGTGTGTCCCGAATGCATTTCTGCACCGCTGGAGAGAGCCCCCTGAAAGCTTGCACATGCCTACTTTTGGCGTCACAGATTGCATAGCCGGACTCTGGGGGCCATGGGTGGGGCATGAGCCCCACACAAAGCAAAAGAAAGAACTACAGGCCCCAGCATCCCCTGCTCCACGCCCCAGCCAATCATAAAGGCCAGAACGAGCACAGGAGGGGGAGAGCAGATGCCACACGCTTGGAGAGCAAGAGAAGGCACTTGCCGGGTGTGCGCGCGCCTGGCTGTTCCCCGCCCCTCCAGTGGCAACAAAGAAAACATGACGTGTGTGTGTGTGTTTGAGTGTGTCTCCAGGGCGAGCAGAAAGGAGACAGGGGAGGGCGAGGTGTGTGTGTGTATTAGTGTGTGGGGGGTCAAAAGCAAAGAGGGCTGGGGGTGGTGTAATGTGTGTGTAGGGAGGCTGGTCAAACACCCCCAACCTCCCCCCCCCCGGGTGAAGCCAGGCGCCAATGCTAGTATTTTAAAAAGCTTGATCATGAGTGGGGCTATTTGGGTGGATGGAAATAATAAAGCCCTTGATCAGCATGGCTGTTTCTTTACTTGTAACTAGTGTATACCCAATATTATTGGTGAGAGGAACCTTCAGTGTCTACCAGATAGTCAAACCTCGAGATAAGAACGGCTCGACTTAAGAAAAAACTCGTGATACATCCAGAAATCTCTGAAAAAATCAGGTTCCAGATACAAATTGTAATAGGATTTTTTTTGAGATACAAATTCAATGCATTCCTATGGGAAATTGCATTCAATGCATTCCTATGGGAAATTCAAGATAAGAATTTTTTGAGATACAACCAACCTCGAGGAACAAATTAAATTTATATGTAGATGTTTGACTGTACAGGTACTGTATCAAGCACATTTTCATCATGGGATCCTATTTACCTATGTTTCTTTTTAATGTCAGCAAAAATCTGAACATGTTCTGCTCCAATTTGCTTCCTGTATCTTAGTAAGTTGCCAGCACAGGCATTCAGAATTCCTTCATCTGCCACATGAGAAAAAACAAAGCCTTCTGCTCGGATGAAGTCAAGACCTGAAAAATTGCAATAAATCTTGATTAATGAATCTAAACGAGCATCAGGCAGAAACGGTCAATCATGCTTCATTACTAACCATTCCCAAACACAAATGGGACATATTAAGGCAAGCACTCTGCCTCAGACAAAAGTTGCAATACAGAAAATGCTTCTGAAATCTGTCAGAGTTTTTCCTATGTTTTACTATCCTCCCACCTGCAAATCAGTTCTAGAATCCATGAACATTCCCAGATCTACCCCTTGAGATTTCTAAATGGACATTTCATGAATTGAACTGCAGGGCTTCCATAACAGAAGCATTTGCTCAAGCACTAAGTTACAGCACCTCCTTAAGGCACAAATCTTGGTCAAAATGGCATCAAACCTGTGGGTCAGAGTTCTTATGATGGCACTCTTACAAACTGAACTGGCTAGCCAGCTGTGCAGCACAGGAGGCACAAATTACAATGGAATAGTATATAACTTTAATATTTATTTATTTATTTATTCAATTTGTATAGCCGCCCCAATCAACGTGCGACTCTAGGCGGCATAAATAAAATCCCCAACGTTTAAATTATAGAAACCCTTAAAATTCCTAAAAACACCGAAAAACTACCTCCCATCCGCACCCATTTAAAATCTAGATTAAAACTTTTAAAAGCATGAGTGATCCTCCTCTAAATGAGCCAGGATGTGTGTGTACTCCCTCTCCACCTCCCTACAACTGCCCTGCCAGCCAGGTTTTCAGCTCTTTTCTGAAGGGCAGCAGCATCTTTCTGGAGATGCAGTTCAACTTACTAATGTTTCGTTAAAGAGTCAGATATCAAAGAAACAATAAGATTTAGGGTTCTAGAACCAAAGCCAGATTTGATGGTATTGATGGAATGGGCCTGTATATTACCAGGAAGACAACAAAATCTGATCTACAGTGCAGGATGCATCTATATTTGTATCTTTTTCACCTCCATAAATGTTTCCAAGCCTCAATAATATGCATCATTCAGCTCAGCCTCAAACAGATGTAGTTAATTAAATCAGGATCTATGCACGGGAATGTATGTGCTACTGAAGAACACATGGCAAACCTGTTACTAATGAAGGAGTTGTGAATAAAGCATGGCAAACCTTTTCAGATAAAGGACAGATCTTGTTGTTCAGATTCAGATGTAAAGAAAATCAAGACAGAACATAGTTCTAGCCAAGACAATGGACATTTTGATGGAGGGGGGCATTAAAAAACAAGATATTCTGCTAAGCAAGAAACAAAAAAAAATAAATAAGGCTGAATTCTGAAACACAGATCATTCAATGTGCTCAGTGACACAAATATTAATATTTCCTAATATCTATTAACCTTCAGGTATGTAAAATATAGGTTACAATATAGAAATACCAACAGGATAATCAAAACAGCAAAACAAAAATCCTGGAACTGCATTAGCAGATAACAAGAAAACAGCCTCTCAAATGTTTTTCAAAGTACTGTAGTTAAAAGTACTGTATATAGAAAAGAATTATAACCCCACTGAAATAATTAATGACAAGAATGGAAGACCACTACTAAATCCCACAGAAGTTAAAGGAGGAAGGTGGATAGAACACTTTAAAGAACTCAACCTCCTAGGACAGGGGTTCCCAACCTAAGACCTGTGGGCCATATCTGGCCATGGCCCCATTTCATGTGCCCCCCACCCCTCCAAGGGCATTTGAGGAACAAAATGCCCCCCCACCCCAAAGCTGTTGGGGCAAAATGGCCAACCCCATCGTGCAAGCAGTGCAAAATGGCCATCTGGCCTTCGAAGCTACTGAGAGAGTGTGACCCGGTCCCCGGCCTGAAAAGGTTGGGAACTCCTGCCCTAGGAGAACGCTACAGGGAACCAACACAAGCCTACAAAACAATATTGCTGCTGGAACCAGAAATTATTTCTTGAACTGCATGTCCCAGAATCCCCTACCCAATATAAGGACTACTTTTTGTAGCTCTTTAAATTTATTATTATTATTATTATTATTATTATTATTATTATTATTATTATTATTATTATTATTATTATACCACCTTGTTGTTATTTTTGTTTTGTTTCCTCTCTAAAAATGAGCAATATCAAGACGATGCATTGCAACTGTCTGAGTATTTCAAGTAGGCCCACACTGAACTTAAATCTCTCCAAGAAAGCCATATTTTTTCAATGTGGACTTTTACTGCAATAGCAGTTTTATATCTGGCCTTTAATATAGCAATGAAAATAGGCTTTGCTTGCCAGTGAACCAGACAGCACAAAAAGCTTTTAAACTGGCAGTTTCACAATTTGGAAGTCTCAAAAATGTATCACAGTTGAGTAAGGTTTCATAAAAAATTGTCCTCATTAAAAATAAAAAACCCTCACTCCAGACTTTAAGCTCCGATTTGAGCTGGCTGTGGGAAGTGAGAGTAATTTTCAACAAGTCACGTTTATGTAATTATTATCTTTTTCAAATCTATATTTTTAGAGATGGTTTTCAGAGCTATGAACAAAAGAAAACTGTTGGAAAGAATATGTCCAACTACACATTCATATAGTAATGTCTTGGCCATCAACTGGTCTTTCTCTCTCACACATATTTCATTGTTATCATTATCATCATCTTTTATTTTTGCTTTTTTACTGTGCTTTTAAAGGAAAAATCAGAAAAGAGAGAGAAGGAAAGGAACAAATAATGTACAAGACAGAGACTGAGGAGAAAAACTGTGATGTCTGGTAAACCTGTTGCAGGATATCACCAGATCTGGGCCATGGACTTTGTAAGGTTCAAAACTACTAGCACAAGATATTGTTGTTGTTTAGTCGCAAAACTGAGTCCGACCCTTTGCGACCCCATTGATCACTGCATGCCAGGCACCCCTATCCTCCACCATCCTTCGCAGCTCTATGCCCATTGCGTCAATGATGCCATCTAGCCATCTCATCCTCTGTCATCCCTTTCTCCTTTTGCCTTCAATCTTTCCCTGCATCAAAGCCTTCTCGAGTGAGTCCTCTCTTCTTGTTTGATGTCCAAAATACTTCAGCTATTATTTCTGCAGATCCTTCATATGGAAGTTTTTGTGAAACTGGAAGGTTTCTGTCACTCCAAACTAAGAAAGGCCATGATTTATGAATAGTTGTAATATACAGAGATACCTCATACAACGTCCAAACTTGGTTCCACAAGTTTAGACTTTATACGGATTTGGACTTTGTATGAGGCATGCAAAATCCTAGCCGCGATGCCTCATACAACGTCCAAATCCTTGCCGCAATGCCTTGTACAACGTCGTTTCCATAGAGATACATTGTACTCTAACAGCACAAACTTCAGGGCAAAGCCAAGGAAACTAACAGAACTTTAAGAAAACATTGTCTAAAGGCTAAATACATTTAAAAAACATGTCAAACAACCCTGATTGTCCAAGAACCTGAAGAATGCTGCAAAAATCCCAGGAATGCTTCTAAAAATTCTGATTAAAAATTCAAAAAAATCCAAAATTGCGAACAAAACCACTCCCAAACACACTTTGCCTCGTGCAAAACCCACAAGAGCAATGTACGCATGTGTCCTGCCTTTTATACTGCCCAGGCACAATGCAACCTGGGGAAAACCCCAATGCCTCATACAAAGTCACACAACTTTGTATGAGGCAACTTTTTTCAAGGAATTAGGCGATGTTGTATGAATTCGATGTTGTACGAAGCGGACTTTGTATGAGGTATTATTGTAACTTCTTTTTCGATGTTGCAGAAATATTCAACAGAGTTACTGTTTTATGACAGCATTTCTAATTGCATCTTCCCCAAAGAGGCCCCACCCTTCCCCTGGCCGGGAAGGGGTAAAAGACCTGTAGGGCCTCGGTTGGCAGAAAACCACCGCCGCTGCTGTAGCTGCCCGAGGCCCCACCCTTCCCCTCACTGGGAAGGGATAAAATACTTGTTGGGCCTCGGTTAGCCGAAGACCACCACCGGTGCTGCAGCCAAGGACATTGAGCCCCGTGGTCCATTGAGGACGTTGAGTGGCAAGGACTTTTTGTTATTTATTTGCTACTTGATATTTTAGTGTTAAATTGTGTTTTATTGTGTAAATTGTATCTTATGGTATTTTATCATGTTGATGTATATTGTTGAAGTTAGGATATGTTTGTGAGCCACCCAGAGTCGCACTTTGCGAGTGTGGCGGCATATAATAATAATAATAATAATAATAATAATAATAATAATAATAATAATAATAATAATAATAATAATAATAATAATAATAATAATAATAATAATAATAATAAAGAGGATTAGAAGAAACACAGGGAAGAGAAGACTTGGTCTGAAGGAAAAATTGAAGTTCTGTTTTAATAACATAGTTATTATAGCTTAGTGAACTGCACAATTGGGATCTGGGAGTTCAAATCCTTCATTGTAACCCATGGGAATGGGACCAAGATTTCTGTATGGATGATGGGTTTACATGCCCCTCCCAACTGGACAAGCTCCATAGTCCAAGGAGCCACCTAGAAAACTTTGATCAATCAACTTGACAACACAGTATAAGTATTATAAACTATAAAAAGCTACGGCAAAAATAACCATTTTCATTTTTATACATCTGATAACACTGCATCAAAAAAATATTGTCTGCTACTTGGTCTAATCCATGTGTCCTATACTAAATCAAGTGCGCTGAATCCAAATCTGAAGGCTGATTCTGCCTAGGACATCAGGATCATAAGTTAGCAAATCTCATCCTCTTGGTTGGGTTCTTGCATTGATAACGCAGGGTATATTTGCCACAAATGTAGCAAAAATTGTCCAGCTTATTAACACAGCTTCACCTACTCATCTTTAGCTCAAAACAGACTCACTATGCCCTCGCTGTACTATCCAATAAGATGGTTTCGCACTAGAGATAAGACCTTGGTCCATCTCGCCTTATATATCTGTGTCTGATGTCAGCTCACTGACTTGCCCAGACATGCTCAGCCACTGCTGGAACATGCATACCACCAGGAAACGTGATTCAGCTGAGGCAGCAGCAGGCATAGTGGTAGCTGCAATTGTTATAATGTTCCCATGTAAAAATACATTACCCAGTTACCGACCATCTGAACAGCTATAGCACGCCTTAAAATCTGTATGTGATAGGCAAATTCTGAGTTTAGATTTGGAATCAGCACACTCAATATCATGTAAATCACATGTGTTATTCCCAGTAGCAAAATCGTTGTTGCGCAGTGATAGAAAAAGTATTGCCACTTGGCTTGAGCTACAGAACTGGCTCTATATAAATCAGATTATCTGTCAGGTATTGTTTTCAGGCATGCAGATGTAACACCGAGTCACAATTAAAGAGAGAAGGAACAGAAAAATATGTGGCCTCAAAACTAATATACAAAGTGTGGTTTTCAGAAATCTAGGATTACATTTACATACATGCATGGGTAGCAGCTAGAAATCAGATAATTATGTTTATTAATTTTTAGACGTTTTGCACTTGTTTATACCTAAGCATATTCACTCAAAAGATGTGTGTGTGTGTGTGTGTGTGTGTGTGTGTGTGTGTGTGTGTGTGTGTGTGTGTGTGTGTGTGTGTGATTCTAAGGCAGAAAAGGGACAATCATATTTAAGATTGCCCCCCCCTCCCCAACAGAGAAGCATTCAAAGAAGAATGGAGGAGGTGTATTTGAAATCAGAAAGTGCACTTTAATGTGAAGATGTATCTGCTGTTTAATCAATTCTATTTATTGACTCAAGATCCTAGTTGTTTAAGTAAACCAAAGCATCCATCTATAATAATGTAGGTGGGGAAATGTCATTATATTTTTTGAAAATATAATATAATATGAAAAAAGTAATGTCAATCGAGGAAACATATGTTAGGTATAATGGGCAATTCATCTGTCACGGTTTGCATCCAGATACATTAAAGGGATTGTATAAAAGTAATGTGTGCTTTCAGTATTAATCACCTAGCATTCTTGCACAAGACAAAGAAATGAACAGCTGAAACTTTTAAAATAGCATTTCAGCAGACAAAGACAAGGCTGTGTTGGCATAATTTGTATTATTAATGTTCAAGCTATAAAGAAGTTGACTTCTTGTGCAAGTACAATTTCTTTGCTTTTTGTGTGAAATTCACTAAGCAAAGTTTAAACTATATTTATTTTAAGCTCCATAAAGGGTTCTTGTATGGCACAGTTAAACCAACCACTCAATGTTTTGCAGAAGACTTTACAACATACACATCCTGGTAATAGTCCTGTGAATAAAGTGAAAGAAAGAAAGCTGTCCATTTCCTTGTACAGTACAAAATAAAAAACAAACCACTTTTTATTGAGCCTGTAAAACAGGGGTCCTCAATCTAAGGCACATGGGCCAAATCCAGCCCATGATGCCATTTCATGTGGGACCCCACCCCTCCAAGGGCATTTAAGAAACAAAATGGCCACTCCTTTAAAGGTTCTGGGACAAAATGGCCACCCCACCCCCCATTGTGCAGGCAGGGCAAAATAGCTGTCCGGCCCTCAAAGCTGACTGGGAGAGTATGACCTGGCACCCAATTTGAAAAGGTTGGGCACCCCTTCTCTAAAATATTAAAATCCGGACAGCTTTTGAGTTCCAGGAGGCATCTTTTTCACACTCCATAATGCAGAGCTTGAAGGTGCAAAGGAGGATAAAAGTCCAAAATATCTGGACCAGATGAATTGAAATTCACCCTACATTGCCCAAGGTAAAACCTCATACCTCAAGCAAGCTTGCCAATTTCATCTTTGGACATTACGTTAGTACAAATCCTGGCCCTGCAACATCTGGTCAAGATAATTTTGGAACTTTTCTATTTCTCTCCCAGCATCTAAAATGCCCACCTGAAGAAATATCCTCTTGAACTTGAAAGCTCATCTTCTTTAATATTATTACCCACCATTGTGAATGAGGCAGAACATCCTTGTGCCCATTTTAGAGAGGGAGCAAAAGATGAAAACTGTGATGATATCCAAAATCACCTAGTCATGTGAATGAAATCACCTTTGAACCCATAGCTAAAATGAGCACTACCCCTTGGCCTACGGTCAGCTGAGGTTAATTTAATGTGTGCTTAAGTGAATTTCATTAATTCCATGGAGGGGTAATAGTTCATTAGAGTAGATTACTGCAATATCCTGAGGTATAACTGGAATTAGATGAGTAATCATAATGATAGAAAATTAATCCTTTATACCATTTTATCAAACTAAGTGGAAGAAAACTATCAATGGATATTTATCATGAAGACACGTGAAGCAACGGGAAATTCAGATAGAACATGGACTTATGATGTGTTTCTTAACGTTGGGCTCCAAGATGTTGGATTATATGAGTGACATCCAATTGTGAATACAAAATATTTCTGGGTGTAAGGAAAGTAGGATACTTTAGACCCATGATGCTGAACCTTGGCACTCCAGGTGTTCTTGAACTTCAATTCCCAGAAGCCCTGATCAGGTGGAATGCTGACTTGGGCTTCTGGGAATTAAATCCAAGAATATCTGGAGGGCCAATGTTCGCCATCACTGCTTTAGACAAAACCAGTTTCTACTAAAAGCCTTTTCCTGTTCAAAACTAATGATGGCACGAATTATATCCACCCTATTGTTAATATTAAGTTAGTTGCAGAATTTTAAAGGCATGGTATAAGATGATTTGCATACCCTGAAGGGAAACATACTTGTCAGTAAACTGCTGAACCCATGGCATGAGATAATTATGAAATGTATTCAACAAGTAATGTGTTCTAGGATTTGTAAAGCCATACCTTCAGGGACACAAAAGAAAGAGCTGTGAGTATGCCTGATATACACTGCAATTACTCAGCCTACAATACTAGCAGTTGTACAGAATTCTAGATCCAGAAGAAAAATTCCCATGGCTCTAAAGGGGAGGCTCCAGAGGGAGCATAAGAAAATGGGCTGCATAAAAAATTCATTTCTCAAAAACACTTTTAAAGTCTGGGATTCAACGAAAAGGAAACCCATTACTAGTCTGGGAGCAGTACCCCAAGGAAGCAAGTGGTTGATTACCCCCTTTGGAGTTCCTGACATCAAATTCCCCAGTCAACTGGAGAGCAGATGATTCATAGGAGGCTGGAGCATTTGTGGTTGTAACTAGACATTAAATTCTTCATCTGAGAGAGGCCTGTGTAGTCAAAAAATGTTAACCATCCTTTGCAAAATAAATCACTATTTTATAACGTCAGGTTGAAGTCTATCTCTTAATTAATTCAATACCACCAACACCCCCTTCTTAAAAAGAGTGACTAAAGACCATTTCCCCATATGGATAAATGGGTTGCAATGTGTGTTTGGATGGGAAGGTTATGTCTAATTTAGCCCCTTTCCCCATAACCTAGTGCAGGGGTTCTCAACCTACAGACCGCAAGTCAGATCTGGCCCATGGCACCAAATAATCCAACCCCTGACCTCAATCCAGCTGCTGGCGGAATTGGCCACAGACATTTACAGCTATCATAAACACATTTACTACAGCCATAAATGAGTCTGCTGTGGTGGTAAACACATTTACTACAGCTGTAAATGAGTCTGCAGACATCGTAAACATGTTTACTACAGCCGTAAATGAGTCTGCACTCATTGTAAACACATTTACAACAGCCACGGAGGTGTTTTACATCAGCATTTACGGCAGGGGGAACCACCTGGGCATGGTCCAGCCCACAGCTAAAAAAAGGTGAGAACCCCTGCCCTAGTGACATAAAAATGAGTAAGTGACATAAAAATGAGTAAGTCCAGAATGCCCCATAAAGGACAGTGCAGACATGCTCTCAGTCTATGCTTTAGTCCAGTATGGTTGGTAAGTAAGTAAGTCCACCATTTCCACTTACTTGAAGCAAGGGCAACTGCCATAGCCTGTTGATTTGAGGCGCACAGAATCTGAACACCTAATGGAAGAAGAGGGCACGTTTGTTTCACATTGGCACAAATGACTGCCATGATTGCAGTAACTTCTGCACCAGCATTCACCACATATGGTCGATCATGCATGTTTTCTATAATTAAGCCATCCTATGGGGAATTAACATAGAGAAAAGTAGATTAGGACCAGAAGTGCTCCTCAAAAACAAATAGAGCTCTTTGCATACAATAAAAAGAAAAGGTAAATAATGCTCAATAATTTGTACTGAATTTATGTAGCAGGCATTACAGCACAGCATCTGTCCGTCCAGCTTTAGATAATAAACTATATACTAAGACACAAAATAAAGCAAAAGCTTCTATTTATGTTGTCAAGCTTATTAAAGGAGTTTTACAGGCTTCTAGCATTACTGTGCTGTAAAAACGAAGGTGCAAAACCTCATTCTGTTTTAAAGCAGATTGAGTTTTCCTTCCAAAGAAGAAGTTATCAGTCAGAATGATTTGATTCATACCAACATCCACTTATAAGAACACCTTAAATAACAGCATGAGCTTTCTAAATCAATAATATAAAGAATTAATTTTACATTCAGCTACACTCTTTTAGAATAAATGTAAAGTACAAAGAACATGAAATTGTAACTTTCATTTCAGGTAAGAGCTACCAAATCAAACCTTAATTGTCCTAGCAGAATAGGTGCAGGAGTGGCCAACTTTGGCGCTCCAGCGGTTCTTGGACTTCAATTCCCAGAAGCCTAAGTCAGCACACCTGCTGATCAGGGTCTTTTGGGAACTGAAGTCCAAGAAGAGCTGGAGCACCAAGGTTGGCCACCCCTGAAGGGGCATTGATTCACTTGTGATAATTGAGGAATCTGCTAATCACTCTCAATTAACATACATCAGGAGAAAAGTTGTTTTTCATTCTGCTTTTCCACCCAAATAAGACTTTATGAAGGCTGAGGAAAAAAATGTCAAGGAATTTTTGGCCAGCCACTACTGTCCCAGCCTAACTCAATTCCGAGGGTTAATGTGAGGAGTAAATTTCCTTCTTTATTAACAAATTTAATATAATTCATAGTTATGTATAAGTCTCTTTTAACATGCAAAATGTTTAAAAAGTTGTCTCTACAAGAGAATGTTGGGTCTAACAATGCATTATGAAGATTAACAAATCTGCCCACTGTGTACCTTGTTCAAAATTTCACAAAACAAAAAGGAGAGTCAACGTCTACATGTAATGCTCAGAAGTAAAGAGTCCCAATACAGGTGTGGATTTACAGAAGCCTTTAAAGATGCTATTACCTAAGCAAGGGTCTGTCCACAGAAAGTGAAGGGGTGGATGAATGATGTTTGGCCAACACAGCAAGTAAGAAAAGCCTTTCCTACATTCCTAATCTTCTAGTTCCCCCTCCCAAACCTGGTTAATCCTCCAGCTATTTTAGGGACTTCCCTCCTTAGGGTTCCTTTCCCACTAAAATACTTTTTCTCCTGCAGGACTTGGAATCATTCCTGGTCCACCTATACCTCTGTCTTGTGCATGGTTGCTGCTAGTGCATGGTTGTTGCTAGTTTGGCTACATAACAAAGGCACTCTTGATAATTCAGCAAATTAGCGTTTGAGCTTTCTTGAGTTTGTTCTCCCCAGGGTCAAAATTTCTAATAATAATTGCAGGAGTTCTTCTTTTTTGCTTCCTCTTTTATCCCATCGGGTGTTTAGGGAGATGCAAAGTTCTTGTTCTGACACTTCTAGCAGCCTCAACCGGTGTTATTTGGTGTTATTGTAATATTTCTTTGATATTATCCCTCCACCTTCCTCTGGGTCTGCCTCGTGGTCTTTGTCCTTCTCCTCTTTCCAGATAAGCCTTGTATGGTATGGCATTCCAAGGCATTCTCTCCACATGGACAAACCACTTTATTTGTTGTACATAAGAACATAAGAACATAAGAACAGCCTTGCTGGAACAGGCCACAGCCCATCCAGTCCAGCATTCTGTCTCACACAGTGGCTCACCATTTGCTTCAGGGTATTCCCAAGCAGATGCCTTCACCTGCTTAGGATTCCCTGGAAATGGCATTGAGAGATATCCTGCCTATCTCTCCAGCCCGGAGGTTGTCCTTAGGTAGCCATAATTATAGCCATTGATAGCCTTGTCCTCCATGAACTTGTCTAATCCTTTCTTAAAGCTGTCAAGACTGACAGCTGTCACCACTTCTTCTGGCAGGGAGTTCCATAGACCAGTAATCCTCTGGGTGAAAAAGTACTTTCTCTTATTTGTTTGAGAACTAGTACCCAAAAGTTTCATGGAGTGTCCCCTAGTTCTAGTGTTGTGCGATAGGGAAAACAGTTTTTCCTTATCTACTTTGTCCACACCGTGCATGATTTTATAAACTTCAATCAGGTCACCTCTTAGACGCCGTCGTTCAAGAGTGAAAAGGCCCAACCGTTGCAGCCTCAGATGGTAAGAAAGGTGTTCCAGTCCCCTAATCATTCTGGTTGCCCTCCTCTGTACTTTCTCCAACTCCATAATATCCTTCTGGAGGTATGGCGACCAGAACTGTACACAATATTCCAGATGGGGCCTCACCATAGATTTATAAAGAGGCAAAATGACACTTGCTGACTTATTTTCTATACCCTTCCTAATGATCCCTAACATTGAGTTTGCTTTTTTCACTGCTGAGGCACACTGGGTTGACATCTTCATTGAGCTGTCCACCAGGACACCAAGGTCCCTTTCCTGGTTTGTCGCAGAGAGTTCAGACCCCATCAGTTTATAAATGTAATTGGGGTTTTTTGCCCCAACATGCATCACTCTGCACTTACTGATGTTGAAGCTCATTTGCCACTGTTTTGCCCACTCCCCCAGTGTCAAGAGATCCCTCTGGAGCTCTTCACAATCTCTCACAGTTTTCACTACCCTGTATAATTTAGTGTCGTCAGCAAATTTGGCTACCTTGCTTTTTACTCCTACCTCTAGATCATTTATGAAGAGGTTGAAAAGCAAGGGTCCCAGTACTGAACCTTGGGGGACCCCACTCTTTACTTCCCTCCACTTGGAGAAGTGTCCATTTAGTGCTACCCTCTGTTTCCTGTCCCTTAGCCAGTTGCTGATCCAGGACAAGACCTGTCCCTTTATTCCATGACTGGTAAGTTTATTCAAGAGCCTTTGGTGTGGGACCTTGTCAAAAGCCTTCTGAAAGTCCAGATAAACAATGTCAACTGGATCCCCCTTATCCACATGCTTGTTGACACTCTCAAAAAATTCCAACAGATTAGTGAGGCATGATTTGCCCTTGTAAAAGCCATGTTGGCTCTCCTTTAGCAGCGCCTTCTCTTCTATGTGCCTATTAATTCTATCTTTTAGGATGGTTTCCATCACTTTACCTGGGACACATGTCAAACTGACAGGTCGGTAATTTCCTGGATCACCCCTGGATCCTTTTTTGAAAATTGGTGTTACATTCGCTACCTTCCAGTCATCAGGCACAAAGCCTGATTTGAGGGAAATATTATATATTTTGGCTAGGAGATCAGCAATTTCGTCTTTAAGTTCCCTGAGAACTCGTGGATGGATGCCATCTGGTCCTGGTGATTTGTTAGTGTTTAGCTTAACAAGACATGCAAGGACCTCCTCCCTGGTTGTTTGTATCTTGCTTAATTCTTCGGTTTCCCTCCCTACGAAGATAGGCTCTGTTTTGGGCATGTGGTCTCTGTCTTCTTCAGTGAATACTGAAGCAAAGAATTCATTGAGTCTCTCTGCAATCTCTGTTTCCTGTTTAATAACCCCTTGCCTTCCATTGTCATCTAATGGTCCAATGGCCTTCCTAGTTGGGTTCTTACTTCTAATGTACTTAAAGAAGTCTTTGTTATTTCTCTGAGTATTTTTAGCTATACGCTCCTCAAAGTCTTGCTTTGCTTTCCTGATTGTTGCCTTGCATTTGTTCTGCCAGAATTTATGTTTCTGCCTGCTGTCCTCATTCGGACAAGCCTTCCACCTTCTAAATGAGCTTTTCTTGCTCTTGATCACTTCCCGAACAGCTCCTGTAAGCCACATCGGAGTCCTCTTGGACCTGGCAGTGCCCTTTTTCCTTTTGGGTATGCATTCCAATTGGGCCTCTGTTATTGTTTTTGTAAACAACCTCCATGCCTCTTGGAGTGTTTGGACTCTCTCAATTTTCCCTTTCAGTTTCTTTTTTACTAGTTTCCTCATCTTTGGGAAATTTCCTTTTTGAAAATTTAAGGTCTCTGTTTTAGATTTTATCAGTGACTTGCAGTCTATGATCAAGTTAAACATAATTGAGCTGTGGTCACTGTTCCCTATTGGATCAGTCACATTAACATCTTGCACCAGATCCTGAGTATTACTCAGGATCAAGTCAAGGATTCTTGTACCTCTAGTTGGGTCTTCAACCATCTGTCCCAGGGAACAATCATTTAGCATATCTAGGAACTTTATCTCTTTATCATGTGCTGAACAACAGTTTACCCAATCTATGTGAGGGTAATTGAAGTCCCCCATTATAACCAGGCTTCCCTTCTTGAATGCCTCCTTTACAACATTCTCCAACTGCCAGTCTCCCTCAAGAGTTTGGGTCGGAGGCCGATAGTATATGCCTACTGTTAGACCATCCTTGTGGCCTGGTACTCTTACCCACAGAGCTTCTAATGGTGACTCTAAATCACCTAGATATTCCAATTCATACGATTTTATCACTTCTTTGACATACAAGGCTGTTTGCCCCTTCCTATCCTTCCTGTACAGTTTGTAGCCTGGGATAACTGTATCCCATTGGTTATCATCCGTCCACCAGGTTTCAGTGATACCAATAATATCAATATTCTTATCTATTGCTAAGTATTCCAGCTCCCCTATTTTGTTCCGGAGGCTTCTGGCATTTGTATACAAGCATTTATATATGCTTTCCTGATACAGTCTTTTGAATCCAGTTGCATTGTTAGACTGCCTCTTGCATCCTTCTGCTAGAGTGTTGGTGACTAGCTCCTTGCTCTGCTCAGTAATTTTTGCATCCTCCTCACTACTCAAGTACACACTTTCCCGAACCGGATGCTGCCCAGCTCCTGTCGGCTTTCCCCCAGTTATCAGTTTAAAAGCTGCTCTGCAGCCTTTTTGATGTTGAGTGCCAGCAATCTGGTCCCATCATGGTTTAAATGCAACCCATCCCTCCTGAACAGATTTGGCTTGTCCCAAAATGTTCTCCAGTTCCTGACAAATCTGAAGCCCTCCTCTCGACACCACCGCCTCATCCACGCATTGAGGCTTCTGAGCTCTGCCTGCCTGGTAGGTCCTGCGCGAGGGACAGGCAGCACTTCTGAAAATGCTACCATGGAAGTCCGGGACTTCAATCTTCTTCCTAACAACCTAAATTTGGCTTCCAGGACAGACCGCTTGGCCTTCCCAACATCATTGGTACCAACGTGTACCATGACAACTGGCTCGTTCCCAGTTCTCTCTAACAATCTATCTAGATTTCTTGTGATGTCTGCAACTTTTGCACCTGGCAGGCAATTCACCATACGGTTATCATGTGCATCACAAATCCATTTCTCTGTATTTCTAATTATTGAATCGCCTAGTACAAGGAGCCTCTCTCCTGCAATCTGTTCATCTACATGCACCTCGTCAACCATATTAAGGGAGAGAACCTCAGTTTGTTCCTGTTGTTCATCGTCCTGGATCTCATCAAGTATGATGAAGGAGAGATCATCAGGTGGAACCAGTTGTTCCTCTGTGTGTTCCTCATCAGGTGTGATAAGGGAAAGAGCCTCAAATTTATTCTGTAATTTCAGACTCTCAGAGTGATCCCATACTCTCCTCCTCCTTTGAGTCACATTCCTCCAACCATCTCCCTCCTGAGTTAGTGAAGGCACAGGGCACAGTTCTTCTCCTTCAGAACTGTGCCCTGTCTCTTCTTTGTCCAGCATAGTCTGCTCCGCTCTGTCCAAGAACAGCTCAAGCTCCTTAATTTGTTGGTGGTTAGATATGCGGGCCTCTAGCTGCTGGACCTTCTCTTCTAGTAGTGCAACCAGCTTGCACTTGCTGCAAGTGTAGTTCTCCATATGCTTTGGCAAGAACACAAACATGGCACAAGAATTGCAGGTAACTACAGCTGTTCCCTTAGAATCCATTTTAACAAGTGCAGTATTCTGGGCCTCAAAAATGTGCACGTTTACTACCTTTCTACCTAGTAAGACTATATTCTTCTTTTTGTTACTAGTTTATAATCTCGCGCGCCATTAGGCGCGCGGGCCTCTAAAGCAGCTCTACTCCAACTGCAAAACTTACCAGTGCTCACTTCCTTTGTTTGGCTCTCCTCAGCAGCAGCTCTGCTTAAGAGCACATGCAGAGTCAAAAGGGCTGACCCTGAAAGAGCTCAGAGCTTTTAAAGGCTAGTGTGGCTCCGCCCCTATGAGTCACAGTTCAGGAAAGGGCCTGGTGTGGCTCTGCCCCCCTGCTTCTGGAAGCTTCAAACTGCTTCCTCTGTTTGAACAGAGGTGGCTCTCAGCAGTTTAAATTATCAATTTAAATTAGTAGAGGCCTCTAAAGCAGCTCTACTCCAACTGCAAAACTTACCAGTGCTCACTTCCTTTGTTTGGCTCTCCTCAGCAGCAGCTCTGCTCAAGAGCACATGCAGAGTCAAAAGGGCTGACCCTGAAAGAGCTCAGAGCTTTTAAAGGCTAGTGTGGCTCCGCCCCTATGAGTCACAGTTCAGGAAAGGGCCTGGTGTGGCTCTGCCCCCCTGCTTCTGGAAGCTTCAAACTGCTTCCTCTGTTTGAACAGAGGTGGCTCTCAGCAGTTTAAATTATCAATTTAAATTAGTAGAGGCCTCTAAAGCAGCTCTACTCCAACTGCAAAACTTACCAGTGCTCACTTCCTTTGTTTGGCTCTCCTCAGCAGCAGCTCTGCTTAAGAGCACATGCAGAGTCAAAAGGGCTGACCCTGAAAGAGCTCAGAGCTTTTAAAGGCTAGTGTGGCTCCGCCCCTATGAGTCACAGTTCAGGAAAGGGCCTGGTGTGGCTCTGCCCCCCTGCTTCTGGAAGCTTCAAACTGCTTCCTCTGTTTGAACAGAGGTGGCTCTCAGCAGTTTAAATTATCAATTTAAATTAGTAGAGGCCTCTAAAGCAGCTCTACTCCAACTGCAAAACTTACCAGTGCTCACTTCTGGTATCACTTCATAATTTCCAAACAAAACTCTTAAGAAACAAAGTGGTTACTTTGCGGGGCAAGGCATCATTACAACCTGAGGGTACAGGCTCTCCAATTATACTGATAATTGGCTATAAATATAATAGACAAAATCTGGTGGCTTAGCACAGTAAATTACACTAGAGCAGATCCATTGACTAAAAGGAATCTGCAAGGGATTTGACTGTAATTTGCATGTAATCTGCATGTAATTTAAGATTGGCTCTATTCCAAGTCTTTCCCTTATAATCTCATTCCTGATTTTATTCCTTCTAGTCACTTGAGTATCCTTCCTCAGGCATCTCATTTCTGTGGTTACCAGTTTTTGTTTTGTTGTAAGTGTCCAAGTGCACTGGTAACATAAGTTGCAGGAGTTCACTAGGAGAAAATTACATTCCAATGATGCAACATGATTTTATACCTGGCCTTATCATTTCAAAAACTGGGTTTTTTTCCTCAATAGAGACCATGCCTGAATTCACAGATCTTCTAGATCATGTAGGAATGGAAAGCAAGGGAAAGGGAGAAATTAAGTGCTGTGTGTTAGAATGGGACACAGCTGGCTGCCAAGATGAACAGAATCAAACATACATTTGGTTGCATATCCTACTTGTAACAGAGAATACCTATCTCCATGTCACTTTAATAAATTAAATAGGCCAAATTACTTAATAGCCACATCTTCTGAACATTAATTTTACTAACTTAATTCTATGCTCCATGAAGAAGTATTTGCTTTCCCCAATACTGCATTACTGACAGTCATCACTATCATAGTGGTAAGGCAGAATTCCAGTATTAGAAAGTCAGAGAAAAAGAGTCTTCATAATTTCCAAACAAAACTCTTAAGAAACAAAGTGGTTACTTTGCGGGGCAAGGCATCATTACAACCTGAGGGTACAGGCCCTCCAATTATACTGATAATTGGCTATAAATATAATAGACAAAATCTGGTGGCTTAGCACAGTAAATTACACTAGAGCAGATCCATTGACTAAAAGGAATCTGCAAGGGATTTGACTTATTGAATTCCTGTTGATTCAATGGGCATGCTCTAGTGCAGGGGTTCCCAACTTTTTCAAGCCGGGGGCCGGGTCACGTGCTCTCAGTCAGCTTCGATGGTCGGATGGCCATTTTGCCCTGCCTGCATGATGGGGGTGGCCATTTTGTCCCAACAGCTTCAAAGGGGGTAGCCATTTTGTTTCTCAAATGCCCTTGGATGGGTGGGAGGCCACATGAAATGGCACTGTGGGCCAGATCCAGCATGAGGGCCTTAGATTGGGAACCCCTACTCTAGTGCATTTTACTACATGAAGCAAAAGGATATTGGCCATTATGACAAAATGTTCAGCAAGTCCAGAAAAGCAATAAAGTTGGTGTATTTGCTTTTTAAAAGATGAAAGAAGCACCTAACAAAACTGAGAATACTAAGCTCATCTGAATATGTCACTGCATAAAATCTTGTCATGGCAGTTCTGATTATGTTTGGCAAAACAAGCATATAGCAGCTACAGTTTTTCAGCACAGATGGCTTCATGTCTGAGCATTCACTTGTTTTCATTAATATGCTCCAACATTATAAATCTTCCATATTTATGTTCTTTTTAAAAAATATCGCTAATGCATCAAACAAGCCACATTCTTTAAAAAAAATAGATGGAGGATTTGCTTTCATCAGTCATGTCTGCATATCACTTTGAAACAGCAAGATGTACTTAAAATTCTTGCTATTCCACTTCACAGTTTCAGGAGGAAAAGAATTTAAAGGGCCATGGGCTGTAAGAAAGGCTTTTGATTAGGCCAATCACACTAGTGCAGATCCTTTAAATGAGTTCAGATATATCTGTGTGGAATTGCCAAAAAGGAATCCATAGTGACAATATTGGAAATGAAAACCCCAAATCTTTAATAGGGTAATAACTTTACTGCTACATTTATTTTTTAGTTCTGACAGAATGACACACAAACTGGGTGATAAAGGAATCTAGGAACGTCATTGTTCTGCATCTCGACAGTTTAAAATAGCCTTAGGATGGAAAAAGTTGGGTTTCACTTACCAATGATAACTTTCATTCTTCGAGTATATAGTTTGTGAATACACACTATTGGGTTATGCACCTGCACAGAACATCAATCGGAGGCTTTAAAGTTGATTGGTCAAAAGTTTTGGCGGTAAGACCGCCCACTGTACCGCCCACCCTGAGGCGCTAGTCCGCTATTTTACCTCAGTTCCATACTTAAGCCAAGCACAGGATAAACCAATTGATCTCATCCGTGCAGCTCAAGAGGGGAGGCAGGGTGGGTAGTGTGTATTCACAAACTATATACTCGAAGAACAAAAGTTATCACTGGTAAGTGAAACCCAACTTTCTCCTTCATATAGTTTGTGAATCCCCACTATTGGGAGATTAGCAAGCTCACACTTACTTGGTTGGTGGGCAGCCAGATGAGATGAATCCACGATGAAGAACGACAGTCAGGTAGAATGGACCCTCAAGGGCGAGGCACCTGAAGCCCTCTTGCAAGGACGACACGACCAAGTCTGGCGTCCGCAGTGGCTCTGGTGTCCATTCTGTAGTGTTGGACAAATGTGGAAGGCCTGGACCAGGTGGCAGCCTTACAGATGTCCTCAAGCGGAGTGCCCTCCAAAAAGGCAGTGGAGGTAGCAACCGCCCTGGTAGAATGCGCCCTGACATGTGGAGGCGGCGGCAAAGAGGCCAGGTAGATGGTTGATGTAATCCATTTGGAGAACCTCTGGGAAGAGATGGTTTCACCTTTAGACTTTCCCCCATAGGCAACAAACAAACGCTGTGACTTACGGAACTCATGGGTCCTGCTGATGTAAAACAATAAAGCTCGTTTCACATCAAGCATGTGCCAAGTCCTTTCTTGAGCGTTGCTGGGGTTTGGAAAGAAAGTTGGTAAAGATATAGTCTGAGCCATGTGAAATTGGGAGACTATCTTTGGTAAGAAGGTGATGTCAACGTGGAGCACCACGCGGTCATTGTAGAATTTGATAAACAGGGTATCCGCCCACAAAGCAGCCAGCTCACCAGCTCGTCCAGCAGACGTGATGGCCACAAGAACCGCAGTCTTCCAGGTGAGGAGATGAATGTCCGCAGTAGCCATCGGCTCAAAGAGAGTCTTAGTGAGGGCATTCAAGACGGTAGATAGACCATTGCACGGTAGGAGTCTTAACAGGAGGGAAAGCGTTTCACAGACCCTTGAGGAAACGCTTCACCGTTTGGTCGCGGAAGGCACCAGAAGCTGGTGATCCAGCTGGAGAGTGGGCTATTACTGCTGCCAGATGGACCCTGATGGAAGTAATGCTGAGACCTCACTCCGCTAAATGGAGGAGGTATGTCATGACATGGTGCAGATCAACGTTGAGTGGAGGCACCTGTTGAGTATCCAGGAAGGCATGAAATGGCCTGTACTTGGAGGCATAGGACTTCCTCGTAGAGGGGCGCCTTGCTAGTTCCAAGATCCTGGACAATCTGGGATTATCCTCCACGCGGTGAGGTGGAGACTGGGCAAGTTTGAGTGGTGAAGTTGTCTATGCTTCATTTGTAGAAGAGTCGGAGAGTCCGGCAGTGTGAGAGACTGCAACGACATGTGCAAGAAAAGCGGATACCAAGGTTGATGCGGCGATGCTGGAATGATGAGAATCATGTCAACTCGTTGCTGGTACATCCTGGTGAGGACCTTCTGAACCAGAGGAAATGGGGGAAAGGCATAAAGGTAGTCCTGTTCCCACTATTTCATGAAGATGTCGCCCTCGGAGTTCAGTCCAATGCCCGCCCTGGAGCAGTATCTGGGAAACTTGCGGTTGGATTCTGATGCAAAGAGGTCGATGCTCGGGGTCCCCCACGACTCGCAAAGGGAGTGAAAGACCTTGTCATCCAGTTCCCACTCGTGAGTCATTGAGGTGAGGCGAGTCAGGTGGTCAGCCAGCACATTCAGTTTGCCCTGGATGTGGACTCCGATTGGAAAGATGTGTCGTTCGAGACACCATTCCCAAAGTTGCACCGCCAGATAAAGCAATGTAGTGGACCTCGTCCCTCCTTGTTTGTTCAGATACGCAATTGCGGTGGTGTTGTCTGAAGCGATCTGGATTGCCTTGCCGCACACCAATGTCTCGAAGGACCGCATGGCCTTCCATATGGCAAGCGACTCCATTTAGTTGATGTGGTGGATGGTCTCATGTGGAGACCAGGTGTTGTTGACCGTAAGAGTCCCACAAGCTGCTCCCCAGCTGAGGTTGCTTGCGTCGGTCAAAATTTGAAGAGATGGCTACGGAGGATAAAAGTTCTTGCTCGTAGCCACATTGAGAGGTGTGGTCCACCACACCAGCTGGTTCACCAATTCTGGAGACAGAAACAACCATTTGGACTGACTCCCCGTGAGAGGATCGAACCCGTGGAGAAGCCACGATTGCAGAGACCGGAACTTCAGTTTGGCATGAGGGATCACTGCCATCAAGCCCAGGAGTCGTTGCGCCTTCATCGCTCTGACGAAGGGTTTGGTACAGAAGTCACTTGCTACCTGTGCAATGACCAGTAAACGTTTATGTGCGGCAAAAGCCCTGACTGCCAGTGAGTCCAGAACTGCTCCAATGTACTCTACTCACTGCGAAGGATCCAACTTCGATTTGGTGAAGTTGATCCTGAGGCCAAGACTCTCATGAGATGGATGGTGTACTCCGTGTCCCGAATGGTGGACGATCTGGTGGGGGAGACTATCAACCAGTCATCGATGTACAGGAAGACTCTTATCCCCTTCTGGCGGAGGAAGGCAGCAACCGGAGCCATGTACTTGATGAAGGCTCGTGGGGCTGTGGCCAAACTGAACGGTAGGCAATGGTACCCACTGGTCGTTCGTGATGTCGGACCACACCTTGAGGAAATTCCGAAGGGGAAGGTAGGGGAGATGGAGTGAGAGAGTCCTGGCCAGAGGGAAGTCAAACACGAGACTTTGACTTGCCCTCGTTGCATTTCCCTTGGCCGTAAGGCTGGAAACGGTGCCTCCCTTGTTGCCTCCGGGGCATACCTGTCAAGTTTTGGATTTGAAAATAAGGGGAAATTTGGCCACACCCCTCAGTGGGTGTGGCCAAATATAGCCATGTGACTTGCTGGGCTCTTGTCATGCGTGCCACATGGTCATGAAAATGTCTGCAAACACAGACAGCACAGGCTCTTTGGCTGTAAATGGAGATGAACATGCACCCTAGAGTTGGATACGACTGGCAGATTTTACTTTCTTAGGATCAAAGATCGCTGTAGATGGTGATTGCAGCCGTGAAATAAAAAGGTGACTGATGCTTGGGAAACAAGCTATGAGAAACCTGGGTGACATAGTTAAAAATAGAGGCATCACCATGCAAACAAAAAATTGCATAGTCAAAGCAATGGTATTCCTGGTGGTAATGTATGGGTGTGAGAGCTGGACCATTAGAAAAGCTGAGCGCAGAAAAATAGATGCCTTTGAAATGTGGTGTTAGAAATAGGTCGATCCTAGAAGAAATCAACCACGACTGCTCATTAAAGGTCAAATAGTAAAGATGATGCTGAAGTACTTTGGACATCAAATGAGAAGAGAAGATTCACTTGAGAAAACCTTGATGCTGGGAAAGGTGGAGGACAAAAGAAGGGGTGGCCAAAAATAAGATGGCTAGATGGTATTGTAGATGCAATGGGCACAAAGCTGTGTGGGCCAAATAACCCTTTTCCCATCTTCTTGGGGGACTTTTGTTTTGTTTTCTTTCTTGTTTACTCATTTTTAATTTATTTATTTTTTCCTGGGAAGCAAAGTGCAGAATAGCAAACCAGCCCACTAGGGTTACCAACTTCTTTTAAGCAGCTTGGCTTTAATGAACTAGCCCTGCACATGGATAGACACCCACCCACCCACCCATTAGGGTGGAGGAGCAAGGGATTAATTCTCCCAAATTAACCAATCTATTTGTTTCTCCCCGCAACCAATTGAAGCACCAACACCTGAGAATGTCGGATCCAGTTTAAGGAAGAGAATTAGTAAAGAAGTAAAAATCAACCTCTGTAGTTTCCAAGTCTCCCAGCAGCTGAGGAGTTAATCTCCATATATGAAATATCACTCACCTAGAGTAGACTGACTCCCGTCCCATGGTGGCTCTGACCAGCAGCAGCAGCAAAAACAAAGCCTCCATGATCATGTGGCAGGGAAGGGAAACTACAGAAGCCCCAGCATCACCACCACCTTCTCTGTCTCCTTCCACAAGCGAAAAGCCACACAGCGACCTCTGGTAGCAGGAAAAACATACTGCAGCTTCGCCTGTGAGGGCTCCGGTCAGGGTTTTTTTAAAAAAAATAAGGGATATTAAGGGGAAATTAATAAAACGGGAGGGGGAGGGGTAACAATAAGGGATTTTCCTGGGAAAACGGGATACTTGACAGATATGCTCTGGGAATGGTAGAAGCCTGGCTGTTGTTGGTGCTGCTGCGGATTACCACAGTAGCGGCTGGTAAACAGCTGATACCGTGGTTTTGAAGGCTTGGACGAGGTGGTGAGGCCGAGGAACTTTGCGGTCGAGTTGGTCTGACAAAACTCGTTGAGCACCTTGTCCGTGTCTTGGCCAAAGAGGCCCTGGCCATCAAACAGGAACTCCTCAATGAGCTTCTTCATTGAGTCATCCAAGGTAGTTCCCCGTAGCCAGGCATGCCTCTTCAGGAGGATTGCCGAAGAAATGTCTTTGGCCACGTAGTCATTGATATGGCGCGCCGTCCTCATTTCCTGCTCCACCAGGAACTCGCCCTCATTGCACAGAGTTTCGAGTTCCCTTTGGAGGTTGGACGGCAATTTCGCAGCAAGTGTCTTGGTGAACTCCCACAGATGGGACTGATAGAGGCCCATAGCTGCTGAATAGTTCATGGCCCATAGGAACAGCAACCCATTCGCATAAAACTTCCGGCCCACCGCGTCAAGTTTCTTGCCTTCAGGCTTTGATGGTACCAGGAAGCCGCTGACTGCAGTCTTGTGCTGGAAGGCCTTCACAACCAGGGAATTAGGTAGTGGATGTGCTTGAAGAAACTCAACGTCCTCATCCAGGACTCGGTACATCCCATTGAGCCTGAACGAAATGGAGTGGGCCAAAACGGGCTTCTTCCAGGTGGCCTTTGCAGCATGGAAGGGAGCATCGTGATGTGGACGGGTTGGATGGATTTCTTGTCCAACTTGGCCATCATCTGATCTTCCCCTTCCTACGGTGGCTGGTCAACCCGTATGTTTAGGGCAGTTCCTAAACGGGTGAGCATCACCGTGAGAGATTTTTGGTCCTCTCCTCTGGGCAGATCGAAAGCACCGATCACCTGGTCAGGCATCTTCTCCGCATCCACATCCCCCTCCTCCTCCTCCAAAGATGAGCTGGACTCATTGGAGGATGAGGCTGGGACTCTGGAAACCACATCAGGACCGCGCCAGTACGGCCTGGGCGGGTCGACAGGCTGGGCGCTCATCGCCTCTACGTCTGGACCATGCCAATCCATTATGACCGGGCCAGTGGAGTGACTGCTCGGCCCTCAAGACGGCAGCGGAGCGACAGCAGGGTCAGAATCCCTGGGGCATGTGGTGGTTGGTCCCGGAGCCGCAGAGGCCGCAGAAATGGTGGCCTTAAACTGTTTGGCAAAGGATTTTGCCATGACCTCAAACATTGACTTGAAGAGATCCATCTGGCCAGCAGTGATGGTAGCAGTTGGTGACAAAGCGGTGGGAGAAATTATGGGAGATGAAATGGTAGCTGAAATGGTGGCTGCCGGGGCGTCTATTGTTGGAGTACGCGGCCTGGGAGACACAGAAACTTGCCGCGTCGTGGAATGGCCCCTCTCACCAGCCGGTGGCGAAGAAGAAGAGAGAAGCAAGGGGCGAGCTGGTGCACCAGCCCTGCAGCCCTTATTCGGTGAGTCTGAGGAAGAACGGCCATTCCACGCAGAAGATCCCGGAGAGGGACATCTCGCTATGGAGAATGGTGGAGAAGGCCGAGGAGAAATCAGAGGACAAGGAGTAGGAGGCAAAGAGCGACGCACCTCAGTCCTATGTTTCTTCTTCTTCTCCCCATTCTTATCCTTCTTCTTCTTATGGATGAGAGTGGAAGAAGAGGAAGGCTTAAGAGTCCGGTCGGGTGGCGGAGCACTCATGGAGGCAGAAGTGGAGGGCGCAGTGGTGGGCGCCAGGGTGAGCTCCATTAGGTGTGCCTTGAGTCTGTTGCTCCGGTTTTGGATCGCAAGGCGGGTAAAGTTTTCACAATGTGCACAAGACTGATTCTGGTGCGATTCGCCCAAACAAAACAAACACTGGCTGTGGCCGTCTGAAGCTGGGAACTTCTTGTGGCAAAAAGTGCACTGCTTGAAAGCCGCTGAGGCCATGAAAAATTCCTCCAGAGAAGGTAAGAGAACGAAGAACGTTCAAGAACAATGCCCCAAAGGGCTGGCCTACCACCAGGGGGGAACTGGCGACCTGAGCGAAAAAGTGATTGAGTCCTACGAGAAGAAACAGCACTGGGGTGGCAATCCTGCCCTAGGGACAAGATTGCCAGAATTTTTTCCCCATAAATTAGTCTTTTCCGAGGAATTGACAAGAAAAAATTGAGGAAGCTCTCAACGATCGTCCTGCTGCTGAGGCAGAAAGAAGAGAACTGAGGTAAAATGGCGAACTGGCGCCTAAGGGTGGGTGGTACGGTGAGCGGTCTTACCACCAAAACTTTTGACCAATCAGCTTTAAAACCTCCGATCGATGTTCTGCGCAGGCACATAACCCAATAGTGGGGATTCACAAACTATACAAAGGAGAACTAGAGAAGTTTTGCAAGCCCAATTGGATAAGTCTCACAAGCCCAAGACAGGTTTTAAGGTGCATCAAAGGCTTCTGTGTAAAAAAAGAAAAAAAATCATTCCTCATTCTGAAAACTATAAAATCTAATACAGGGGTTCCCAACCTGTGGCCCATGGGCTGGCCCCGCCCCCCGACACCATTCGATCCAGCCCGTCGCCACCTCCGCTGCACCCGGAAGTGGAAGCGGGTGTATTTACGTCAGACGTAAAACATGCCCACACATCTGCAAATGCACCTGTAGCTGTTGCAAATGCAGAAGTGGGTGCATTTATGACAGCCATAAATGCACCCGATTCTGCTTCCGGGGGCGTGGTCCAGCCCACTCAGCTGTCCGGGGGCATGGTCAAGCCTGCAATGTGAAAAGGTTGCCCACCCCTGATCAGAACAGTTACTTCTGTTTTAAATCCACAGAGCCCTTGGGAGAAAGAAAACAAAACTAATGGAAACATAGTAGTCTTTATATTAACAAAGTTGGTAATTATTTTTTAAGTAAAAAGTCAAAAGAAACTAATTTGAATATAATTATTTAGTGCCTGGAAACTATTGTTTCATGTGTTTAAACTGCTAGCAAAATTTCCAGTGAACTCCAGAAACTAATATTAAATAACCACATGCATTAGTAGGAAATAAATGCATAAACATATAAATATTTCTTCAGTTGCACTTCATACAGAGATTATCCAATATTTTTTCCTGTCATCATATCCCATGATTTCCTCCCAGTAATTCATCTCTTCGCCAGCTTTCCTAATATACCTATTTAGGATCCGAAGTTTAGATGAACCTTCCTCTGTCCTTCACTCTTTTCTCCCTCATCTCATGGAAACTTAAGTTATGGCTCTGATTCTATAATGGGGGGAATTTATGAACCTATATAAAATGTCTATTGACAAAATTTGCTCCAATTAAAATGACAACCAGGAAATAACTCCAGGGGCAGAAACCAGTGGTTTGCTTAAGTTCTGCTTGAAGGCTAGTTACTAGGACACCTCAGCCATACTGGCGGTTTTTATGTTCACAGCAGGCAGACGGAGGAAATAGTGTGTGGCAACAGAGGGTGCAAGGGAACATATAAAACACCCCGCAACCTTTTAAAAGGACACATGTCCTGTTAAAAATCTCTCAACCTATTGAAATTACCAGAACACCGGAGGACCAATAGAAATTAAGTCACTACTACCCAATTGTTACTGCCTCTGGCACAAAATGACCTTTCAAGGCTTGCCTTCTAAATATAAACTGCAGAATACCGCTTGCTGTCAGACTATCTGTCATAGGAAAGCAATGGTTGGGTAAGAGCAGAGACAAGTGAAAGCCACACTTGCATCTACTGCTTTTTAATCAGATACACTATTTAATAAAGATATGCTACGTTGCACATCAAAATCTTAAAAATGCAACAAATAGCTAGTGTGCACTAGCATAATTATAGAAAAAAGATTAAAACAAGTGTTGCATGTGCTTGAACAAACATATGAAGTGATTTATAGAAAGATACAGGGCAAGGCGTAGATGGCCCAGTTTGTTACTACTATTACTACTTCTCCTACTCCTCCTGGTGAGTTCATTCTGCAGTTCCTTTTGCTTGACCTAGGTTAGCCAGCACAATAAGGTGGCCGTTGCCCAGGGTATGCCCAATTGTGGTGCAAAAATACCACAATCTTCGAGGAGGCTCTTTCTACGTACCCCAGTTTGTCACTGATAAATAGCTAACATTTGCCCAAGGTTTCGTTAAAGGTTCTTCCAACCTACTGCCTGCAGTTCTTGGGTCCCGAACTGCTGACCTGCTGACCTTCCAGTCATCATGTTCAGTGTCTTAAACACAAAGCCACCATAGTCCTTTGTCACTAGTACAAAAAAATTCCAGATCAAGCTACTACAGAAATGTGTTCCACAGGACAAGACTCCACACACACTACATTAACGCAAGCAAACGTCTTCAGTAGCATCAAGAGATAAATTAACTTCCAAGACTTCCAGGCCATGTCAAATTTTGAACATGACTTTCAGTTCAGAACATGAGGACTGGTAGTAGTTTCAATTCTCTACAAACTATGCACTTGCATTTTAATTTCCAATAAGCTACCATGCATTTTCTTTAGCTCAAGTATTTCACACAAACTTCTACCACATAAAATATTAATAACCAGAAACTTTTGGAAACATGGAAGAAGGAAGAAAGGGAAAAGAAGACATCTCTTACCAGTCCCGCATTCTTATAAATTTCAGCGTCGCGGCAAGCTTCTTCAATAATCTGAGCCAATGACAATGAATTCCGAGGTGTTCCTGCAAAGACAAAACAAATGGTGTTCTGGATTAGAAAGCAAATCTCTCCCATATATCCAGTAGCAGTGTTATGGGTTTATAGTTTAATATATACAAAGACAACAAATAAAATGGTGTGCCCATTTGGAGAGAATGTCTTAGAATGCCATAGCATACAGTGCTTATGTGAAAAGAGGAGAAGGACAAAGAGGCAGATCCAGAGAAAGGTGGAGAGATAACATCAAAGACAGGGGTTCTCAACCTTTTCAAGCTGAGGGCCGGGTCACGCTTCCTCAGACAGCTTTGGGGGCCGGATGGCTATTTTGCCCTGCCTGCCACACATGGCACTTCCAGGTGTAGTGGAGGCAGTGGGGGCCACATGAAATGGTGTCATGGGCCACATCCAGCCCCCGGGCTGTAGGTTAACAACCCCTGATCAAAGACATATTGCAAGAACACCAAATAACACCAGTGGAAGCCAATAGAAGTACCAAAGGAAGAACTTTGTATCTCCCTCAACATTTAAAGAAGAGTTATGCTACAAAGAAACAAAACAATAACCTAACCTCCCATTAGACAGTCAAACAGTAACAGAACAAACGTGATATATTGTTTATTATTCTCTCATATAGACTCCTTACATATTAGCACAACTAAAGCACAGTAACATTGAAAATGAATACAAAAGTGTGTGACACTATGTTGCATGAATTAGCTGGCAAAGTGTGTCCATGAATATGCTCCCAGACTCCAATATCCAGCTTTTGGGTGCTAAGGAAGGCTACAGGTTCCTTAGTTCTCACTCAGAGAATTTATAAGGTCTTAGTTAAATATAACAATGACCAATGATGCACAGTTAGAGGGATTCTTCTTCTTTTGTGTCCAGGTCAAAGTTTAAATTGCCAAAATGAAGCCACCTTCTTGGCTTTGACATTGGCCAAACTTAGATCCTCATTGGTGCATGTTTCTGACACTAATCAGCAGACAAGTGAATGAGCCGGATTCTGTAACTCTCCACATTCACACAGCATGTTGTTGTTCACCAGCAGCCCCCACTTGAGCATGTTGGCCTTACATTTAGAGACTCCAACCCTCAGTCTATTCAGGGTTTTCCAAGTGTCATAAGAGAGGTTGAGTTCCTCAGCCATATCCTCCTTTAATGTTATTCCTTGTCCAGTGAGCTCTTTCCTCCATCTTCTAATTTTATATTGCTCTTGCGTACCTCAAGAATGTTTGTTCTTGTTAGAAAGCTCCTCCTGGATCTGAATCAGCAGACATGAGGCACATATCTGTTCAGCGGATAGTTACCGGGATGAGCTACACTAAGCCCGAGGTCTGCATGCTCCCAGTCTCTGCTCTAGTACATTCATTAAAAAGAGACTGGACACTCTTCCTTATATTAAAATGCAAGTGAGGGAAAACAAAGTCAATAAAGCTGCTACTTAATTAAACCATTTCAATATATTATTGCATTTGTTTGGTTAATCTAATCAAGGTTTTTTAAATCACAACATGGATATTACACCTTGTCTTGTCACCAACAGAGTTACCACAAATTTTAACAGCTAAGGTTTTCTGAAGATGAAAGTATTAGGCACTAAAAATGTTATACAGGTATTTCTATTTAGGTTTTTCTAATATGGTGAACTTTGTTAGCAGAATAGACATTACCTATAATGAGCCGATTTTTCCCCTTCCATTTTTAAACAAGTAAATAAGAACTTACCTGGCAGCGCTTTTACATGGACCATGCCAATAACAACTGACTTCAATCTTCCAAAAAGCTGCAAAAAATTCATGATCTACCAGGAGGATAAAGGATGTCAGTAAGGATCTTTGTGGCTTATTTTCTTTGAAGAAATTCAAAAGCTTGGGGGCTCACATTTTACAGAAAATTCCTGACTAGATTTTGTATTACTTAGACAATTTGCTGCTCCATGTTCAGCATCAACTATTATATTTAAATTAAAGTGCTCAAGATTTAACCACTGCTGCTACTGATACATTAAGGATCTCTACATACCCTTCAAAAATGCTATATCTGGTATAAGCTGTGACTAAATAAGACACAGGACAAGGAAGCATTCTGCATATACTCTGTGACATCTTACAGTTTTTCTACATGCTGTAATAAATTATATACAGCACTTATTGGTCCAGGACAAACTTTAGCCACAAATTAAGAAAACCAATGTAATATAGCAACTCAAGTGTTGGACATGATCTCTGAATTCAGATCCACCATCAGTCATGAAAAATATTGAGTGACCTTAGATCAACCATACTTAATAAGTTTAGCCTTCTTCTAAAACTATTATGAGGGGAAAGTAGATGGGAGCCCTCCACATAATTAGAAGAAAGATAGGAGCTAAAATATGCATAACAATAATGTCTTATTTACTTCTTCACTATCCATGCAATAGTCTTAATTCTATGTACCCCATCCCATGCCCTTCAACCAAAGACTACAACCGCAACCTGGACAGATTTCTACTGGCTTGAGTAGAATTATAACTAATAATAACAATAATTTCATGTCAGAAATTATTCTGGGTTGAAAGGATTTTTGTTGGAGAAACTATGCTCAGGGGATGCCCGAATGAGGCCTCTTTCATGTCCCCAAGAGCTGGGACAGAGACGGACACTCAATCCATCATGCAGTACCTGGGTCTCGAATTGGTGACTTGCTGACTTTCCAGCTAACAAGGCAAGCTTCTTAACCACTAAGCCATCGCAATCCCAGAATTATAGCTGTTGGGATGGAATGTAAACAGAGAATGTATTTTCATGCCACCCTTTCAAAGATGGAGAAGACATTTTGCATATGCTGCTTAGCGAGATATTACAAAATGTTTGTCTCATTTACAGGTATATGCTGCCTTTCTCCTGATGGGGTGGGGTTCACAATGTTAAAAAAATATAAATTTAAAAAACAATAAATTATACAGTAAAAACTATTAAACTATAATATTCGATATATGTTAAAGGTTTAGAAACATTTAAAACTTTACAAACAGTCTTACTCAGCTAAAAATGAGCCTCCAAGAACTCAGTTATGATTATGAAAAGCCTACTTGAAGAGGTAGGTCTTCAATTGTTTTAATTCTGCAACTACACCACTGAACCCTGGGCGTCTAAGACTCCAGAGGTGAAGTCCACAGAGATGGGCTGATGGTTTCCAAGTGGATTAAATCCCACTTGAATCCATCTTGCTGGAGGGCAGCAGCTTCATCAATATTGGCTAGGGGCTGAGGAGGAAAGCTGGGATCCACCTCAAACAAATTCACACCAATGATATTGTTTCCTGCTTCAGGAAAAAATGCATTCTCAGATATGAGTTGCAGGCACCGCCGACTATATATATATAGAAAGCAAAGTGGTTGTCTGATGAGGCTCTTAAAATAGTAGAGGAAAGAAGGAATGCAAAAGTCAAAGGAGAAAGGAAAAAACACAATCTTTTGAACACAGAATTTCAAAGAAAAGCAAGGAGAGATAAGGAAAACTACCTAAAAGAACAGTGCAAAGAAATGGAGGAAAACAACAAAAGAGGCAGAACCAGAGACCTTTTCAAAAAAATCCAGGAAATCAAGGGAACATTTAAAGCAAAAATGAACATGATAAGGGACAAAGACGGAAAGGAGCTAGCTGGTGCAGAAGAAATTAAGAAAAGATGGAAAGAGTACACAGAGGAACTCTACAAAAAGGAACTCAACACTTCTGATAGTCACAATGATGAAGAAATTGAACCTGAGCCAGACATCCTGGAGAGTGAAGTCAGAAAGGCCCTAAAGAGCACTGCAAACAACAAAGCTAGTGGAGATGATGGCATCCCAGTTGAATTTTTCAAAGCTCTAAAAGATGATGGCATCAAATTACTGCATTCAATATGCCAGTAGATTTGGAAAACAAAACAGTGGCCACAGGACTGGAAAAGATCAGTATATGTTCCAATCACAAAAAAGGGCAATGCCAAAGAATGCTCAAATTATCGAACAATTGCGCTCATCCCACACGCCAGCAAGGTGATGCTCAAGATAATACAGGATAGACTTCAGCAGTATGTGGAAAGAGAACTACCAGAGGTGCAGGCTGGGTTCAGAAGAGGCAGGGGGACTAGAGACCACATTGCCAACATACGCTGGATCATGGAGAAAACAAAGGAATACCAGAAACAAGTTTACTTTTGCTGTATTGACTACACTAAGGCATTTGATTGTGTGGACCACAACAAGATGTGGCAAGTGATTAAAGAGATGGGAATACCAGAGCATCTCATATGTTCAGGAAGTGATCAAGAGCAAGAGAAGCTCATTTAGAAGATGGAAGGCTTGTCCGAATGAGGACAGCAGGCAAAAACATAAATTCTGGCAGAACAAATGCAAGGCAACAATCAGGAAAGCAAAGCAAGACTTTGAGGAGCGTATAGCTAAAAATACTCAGAGAAATAACAAAGACTTCTTTAAGTACATTAGAAGTAAGAACCCAACTAGGAAGGCCATTGGACCATTAGATGACAATGGAAGGCAAGGGGTTATTAAAGAGGAAACAGAGATTGCAGAGAGACTCAATGAATTCTTTGCTTCAGTATTCACTGAAGAAGACAGAGGCCACATGCCCAAAACAGAGCCTATCTTCGTAGGAAGGGAAACCGAAGAATTAAGCCAGATAGAAATAACCAGGGAGGAGGTCCTTGCATGTCTTGTTAAACTAAACACTAACAAATCACCAGGACCAGATGGCATCCATCCACGAGTTCTCAGGGAACTTAAAGATGAAATTGCTGATCTCCTAGCCAAAATATATAATCTTTCCCTCAAATCAGGCTTTGTGCCTGATGACTGGAAGGTAGTGAATGTAACACCAATTTTCAAAAAAGGATCCAGGGGTGATCCAGGGAATTACCGACCTGTCAGTTTGACATGTGTCCCAGGTAAAGTGATGGAAACCATCCTAAAAGATAGAATTAATAGGCACATAGAAGAGAAGGCGCTGCTAAAGGAGAGCCAACATGGCTTTTGCAAGGGCAAATCATGCCTCACTAATCTGTTGGAATTTTTTGAGAGTGTCAACAAGCATGTGGATAAGGGGGATCCAGTTGACATTGTTTATCTGGACTTTCAGAAGGCTTTTGACAAGGTCCCACACCAAAGGCTCTTGAATAAACTTACCAGTCATGGAATAAAGGGACAGGTCTTGTCCTGGATCAGCAACTGGCTAAGGGACAGGAAACAGAGGGTAGCACTCAATGGACACTTCTCCAAGTGGAGGGAAGTAAAGAGTGGGGTCCCCCAAGGTTCAGTACTGGGACCCCTGCTTTTCAACCTCTTCATAAATGATCTAGAGGTAGGAGTAAAAAGCAAGGTAGCCAAATTTGCTGACGACACTAAATTATACAGGGTAGTGAAAACTGTGAGAGATTGTGAGGAGCTCCAGAGGGATCTCTCGACACTGGGGGAGTGGGCAAAACAGTGGCAAATGAGTTTCAACATTAGTAAGTGCAGAGTGATGCATGTTGGAGCAAAGAACCCCAATTACATTTATAAACTGATGGGGTCTGAACTCTCTGCGACAAACCAGGAAAGGGACCTTGGTGTCCTGGTGGACAACTCAATGAAGATGTCAACCCAGTGTGCCTCAGCAGTGAAAAAAGCAAACTCAATGCTAGGGATCATTAGGAAGGGTATAGAAAATAAGTCAGCAAGTGTCATTTTGCCTCTTTATAAATCTATGGTGAGGCCCCACCTGGAATACTGTGTACAGTTCTGGTCGCCATACCTCCAGAAGGATATTATGGAGCTGGAAAAAGTGCAGAGGAGGGCAACCAGAATGATTAGGGGACTGGAACACCTTCCTTACCATCTGAGGCTGCAACGGTTGGGCCTCTTCACTCTTGAACGACGACATCTAAGAGGTGACCTGATTGAAGTTTATAAAATCATGCACGGTGTGGACAAAGTAGATAAGGAAAAACTGTTTTCCCTATCGCATAACACTAGAACTAGGGGACACTCCATGAAACTTTTGGGTACTAGTTCTCAAACAAATAAGAGAAAGTACTTTTTCACCCAGAGGATTACTGGTCTATGGAACTCCCTGCCAGAAGAAGTGGTGACAGCTGTCAGTCTTGACAGCTTTAAGAAAGGATTAGACAAGTTCATGGAGGACAAGAGTATCAATGGCTATAATTATGGATATTTAAGGACAACCTCCGGGTTGGAGAGATAGGCAGGATATCTCTCAATATCATTTCCAGGGAATCCTAAGCAGGCATCTGCTTGGGAATACCCTGAAGGAAATGGTGAGCCACTGTGTGAGACAGAATGCTGGACTGGATGGGCTGTGGCCTGTTCCAGCAAGGCTGTTCTTATGTTCTTATGTCTCCTGAGAAATCTGTACAGGAACCAAGAAGCAACAGTTAGGACAGAACACGGAATGACAGAGTGGTTTGGAATAGGAAAAGGAGTAAGACAAGGCTGCATTTTGTCACCCTGCTTATTCAACTTATACACAGAGCACATAATGCGCAAGGCAGGGATGGAGGAATCACAATATGGGATCAAAATTGCTGGGAGAAACATCAACAATCTGAGATATGCAGACGACACCACCTTAATGGCAGAAAGTGAGGAAGACCTAAAGAATCTCCTGATCGGTCTGAAGGAAGAGAGTGCAAAAGCTGGCTTGAGACTCAATATCAAGAAAACCAAGATAATGGCAACAGGCCCGATCAGTTCCTGGAAAATAGATGGGGAAGAAGTAGAAGCAGTGACAGATTTTACATTCTTAGGATCTAAGATCACTGCAGATGGAGATTGCAGCCATGAAATAAAAAGGCGACTGATTCTTGGGAGACAAGCCATGAGAAACCTGGGGAACATAGTGAAAAGCAGAGACATCACCTTGAAAACAAAAATTAGAATAGTCAAAGCAATGGTATTCCCAGTGGTAATGTACGGATGTGAGAGCTGGACAATTAGGAAAGCTGAACGCAGAAGAATAGATGCCTTTGAAATGTGGTGCTGGAGGAGAGTTTTGAGGGTACCCTGGACAGCGAGGAGAACAAATAGGTCAATCTTAGAAGAAATCAACACTGACTGCTCATTGGAAGGTCAAATAGTAAAGATGAGGCTAAAGTACTTTGGGCATCAAATGAGAAGGGAGGATTCACTTGAGAAGGCCGTGATGTTGGGAAAGGTGGAGGGCAAAAGAAGAAGGGGGAGGCCAAGGATGAGATGGATAGATGGTAATGTAGACACAATGGGCACAGAACTGGGAGGACTGAGGGGGATGGTGGAGGACAGAGGCGCCTGGAGAACGATGGTCCATAGGGTCGCAAAGGGTCGGAATCGACTGTGCGACTGAACAACAAACAACAAAGATACAGTGGAACCTGGGTTAATGTAATTAATGCATTCTCCAGGACGTTTCTTACAGCAAAAAATAATTTAACCGAATTTCTCATAGGAATGTACTGAAAACCAAAACACATTAACCAAAATGCAGTTTGCTATAGGAATGCATTAATCCGTTCCGGGGGGGTGGGGTGGGAGGAGAGATTCTGTAAACCTAGCCATTATTTTCTATGGATTTCCTTTTGTTATGCAATTTTGATGTTAACCGAGCCACGTTTGTTAACCGAGGTTCCACTGTGAGTGTGTGCGTACAAATCAGGGATTTTCAACTTGTGGGCCAGATGCGGCCCACAGCACCATTTCATGTCCCCCACCCCCAAGAGCAAGTGCGATGTGGTGGAGGAAGGGCACAATGGGTGTCCGGCCCCCGAAACTGTCTGAGGGAGTGTGACCTGGCCTCCGGCTTTAAAAGGTTGAGAACCTCCTGGTATACACATATATGTATGAGCAGACACACTCACACTTATATGTATAAGTTTATATGTTTGTGTTTTTTACACACACACATATGTATGTTTGTTTGTTTTTTACACCACTTATGTTTATATGCTTGTTTTTACACACACACATATATGTATAAGTTTGTTTTTTACACTCACTTATATTGTTTGTTTTTTACACACACACATATATGTATGTTGGTTTGTTTTTACACCCACTTATATGTATGTTTATATGCTTGTTTTTTACACACACACATGTTTTTACACCCACTTATATGTATGTTTATGTTTTTTTTACACACACATATACTGTATGTATAAGTTTGTTTGTTTTTTACACCCACACTTATATGTACATGTTTACACACATATATTTGTTTGTGTGTGTGTGTGTGTGTGTGTGCGCGTGTGTTTGTTTTACACATATATATGTTCCTGAGTGTTTTATACACACACAGCTTTCCACCCTTCCGGGGTATCTGAGGTAAACCTCCCCGCTCCTCACCACTGACTGAGCGGGACAACGGAGCAGCCGCCGTTGCTTCCCGCTCTCAACGGCTACGAGTACGACGTACTCCGCCTGACTCCGCCCACCGCCCGGCCAAGCCACGCCCCCTGCCTCCCCCCCTCCTTCCGGGGGAGCAGGCCGCGGCCGGGTCCCCGCGCTTACCTGGATGGCGGGGCCCGGGGCCCCTCGGCTTGCCTGCGGGTGGGTGGGTGGGTGCCGTGGAGACTCCGCGGTGTGGTTCGCGAAGGACTCGCGGCGTCTCCCTCTGTCAGCCGCCCGGCCCGCGGGAGAGGCTTTTAAATGGGGCCCTGTCCTGGGCCCGCCCTGCGCGCAGGAAGGGGGGAAAAAAGACCGCGCTGGCCCGACTCGGGTTCCGCTTCGCTGTGAGGAGGCGCCCAAAGGCAGGCCAGGCAAAGCAGGCCAGGCAGGCCAACGCCACGCGCCCGCCTTCCTCGCGTCCGTCCCCCCCCTCTTCCTCCCTCCCCACTCACACGAGACGAGAGTCACACACGGGAGCGCGGGTCGCTCGCCTCGCCTGCCTCGGGTAAGGAAGGAAATACCCCCCCCCTCATACCCTCCCCAATACATAGACACGCGTGTTTTCACCCCCTTTTTGGGGGGGAGAGGGGCTTTTGCAGAGAGGGGGGTGGGAAGAAGTGACATGGTCTCTCCCCCCCCCTCACTAAAATAATGGGATGGGGGTAGATTTGGAAATAATTTGGGGGGGGGGGAGGAATCAATTAGTCCTTAATATAAAATATTTTAATGGGGCGGGGGGGAATCAATCAGCCCTAATATAAAAATATTTAATGTGACAGGAATAGATTAGCCCTTAATATACAAATATTTTAATGGGAGTGGAGGGAAAGAGAGTAATAAATCAGCCCCAATATAAAAATATTTTAATTGGGGGGCATGGGATCAATCAGCCCTTAAAATAAAGATAGTTTAATAGGAGAAAAACAAACCTTAATATAAACATATTTTCATGGGGAGGGGAAAATAAAAAAAAAGCCCTTGATGTAAAAATATTTTAATGGGGGGAGGAGAGGAATCAATCTGCTCTTAATATAAAAATCTTTTAATAGGAGGAAAACAGACCTTGATATATAAAAATATTTTCATGGGGAGGAGGAATAAGACAGCCCTTAATATAAAAAAATCTTTTAATAGAAATATAAGAGCCCTTAATATATATAAAAAAATATTTTAATGGAGAGGAAGAAAACAGGCCTTAAGGTAAAAATATCTTAATGTGGAGGAGGAGGAAGAAAACAGGCCTTAATATTTTTAAAATAAATCTTTTAATAGAAAGAAAAGAGACCTTAATATAAAAATATTTTAATGGGGGGGGGAAGAGACCTTAATATTAAATTATCTTAATAAGAACAAAACAACCCTACTGTACTTTAATTTATTATTATTATTATTATTATTATTATTATTATTATTATTATTATTATTATTATTATTTTTTTTTTTTTTTTTGGGGGGGGAGTAGATGGCCCTGCAATATGCAAATAGGATTAGTGGTCTCTTGCCCTCCCCTGTTCTAAGTATATATTCTTGCATTTGTATTTTTTTATTATATTGGGTTTGGAGGGTTAAGGACTATTATAGGTACAGTATTTGGGATTACAGGATTTCCATGCCTTCTTGGGGAGATGGTGAATGATTTGTTTGATATTCCATTGGGGGACTTGGGAAGACAAGAGGGTAAATTAAGGGTTCTCATGATTGCCTTTGCTGTACTGTGTTATATTTATCATATTATGTTGCTGTTGTTTATTTAATTAATTGTATGTATACGGCCCAGAGTGGGAAATATCCCAGATGGACCATATAAAATGGTAATAAATAAACATAAATTGCTTTTGCTGGATGGTTTGAATTGAAGGATAACAATATGAAGTATTAATGTTAATACTGTGAGCATGGGAGGTTAAAAAGTGTGTGGGCTACTGTGGCTTTTCTTAATTATCTTTGGCCACCACAGCTGCACAAGCCTCCATGTGTCTCCCTTTTCTTGCTGTGTAAGGCTTTGGGCCTGGAAGTTTTAGGGAGTTTTCCTCTTGTATTGATCATTGTAAACTGCTGAGTGGTGCTTGCACCAATTGGGATGGGGTATGAAATAAATGAAATAAATATTTAATACCTAAACAAGTATTTTTTTGTTGCTGTTGTAATGTATATTAATATTTTTCTGTCTTGTTGCTTCAGTTCCCCCCCTCCCCCCAATTTGCCTCTTTCCTGTGTAACCTATTTCACATTTGCATTTTAATCTTCAAAATGTGCTTGTTTGAGTTGGAAGCATTTAATGATTCAGTTCTTTTTTCTTTCAGGATCCAAATCTTGATCTTTGCAGGCCACCATGCCCAGTGAGAGGTGAGTCTCTCTGCACTCCACCCTTTTTACATAGGCCTAGGCAACAGTTTGAGGCCTAGAGCTCTAAAGCAAATCCCAAATAAAGCTCTGACATGTATTTTTGCTCAGACAGTATTCAGATACGAAATAAATTGAGCCACCTTAGAATATTAACAACTGGGATTGTAAAAGCCAGTGTCTCTCCTTTTATTAAAATCAGAGTAAACAAAACAAAAAGACAAATGCTGTGGCACCTTAAAGACGAACTACTGCATTTTTATAAATGTTTTCTTAAGTACAGTACACACGTTATTTCATGTGACTGACATAAGATAATAAGCTCTAGTCTTTGTCTCTTTGCAGTGATCGTAAAGATGTAAAAGCTTCCACAGAGGACCAGGGAACTGCCAACTTTGCTGTTAGAACCCGCAAAAGAAAAGCCGATGTTGTCATAGTAAGTGCAATTTTGTAGGAAAAGAAAATGGTTTCCCCTGTTGCCACCCCAATGAAGTCATAGTGGTATGAAGGTAAACCATTTTGACCCATCAAAGGGTCTCTGATGTGTCTTTTCTTCTCCAGTTCTGAAAACTTTATTCAGTGAAATTAACTACTAAGGATAGAGAGTTGACCCAGTGGTCTTATTTGCTGAGGGCATTTGGATGCAACAGTAAGCTGGAATCATGACTTGCCATCGACAAGCATTGTGGAAACAAGTAGTTAATGAAACCATGCTCAAGGGTCCATGGTTCAGTCAGCTACTTGTGGTTGCACGGAAGCACCCTCCACCCACCCTGATCCCAAAATGGGCAGCCCAGGCGGGCTCTCCCCTTTGGGATCAGGGTGGGTTGAGGGACCTTCCACCAGCACCCCCTGATCCCAAAACAGACAGCCCAGGCAGGCAGAGACCTCTAAGGTGCCCTCGCTGTTTCAAGGCTTGGCAGATCCCAGGTGGAGACCAGCCCTGCTGGCTTTGCGGCTTAGATCTCCAGTGGTGCCTGTTCCCTTGCAGAAGGGGCTGTGGGTGAGTAAACAAGTTAACCACTTTGTTAGCTTGCAATTTGTTTTCCTCTTGCCATAGGGAAGATTGCTTAGCTAGAATATCTGTTTGAGTTTGTGTTTCAAGAAATACTGTCAGTCTTTCTGGCTGCTTACTTGAGAAGGCTTCAAAATCAGATTAGTATGGCATGCTCAGAATGAGCCTCCTCAAAGATTGTGGTATTTTGAACCAGAACCAGGTCTACCCTGGTAATGGCAACTTTGTGTTGCTGGCTAAGCTTTCCCATACTGGGTCAGATGAAAGGAACTGCAGAATAAACTCACCAAAAGGTGTCTTCATTTTGGCAGTTTCACGTGTGGCCTAGACTCAGAAGAAGAAGAAGCCTTATATTGGTTAGTAACAAGTCTAAGACCTTGCAGTGAGATCTTGTTCCTATTGTCTGATTGCCCAGTGACTGAGTTTCCTTGGTTTCAGACCTAAGTCTTGCAGCCCAATCTAGAAATGCCAGGGAATCACCTGGGATCTCCTGTATGAAAAACATTATCTGGGATCACTTCTTCAAGCTGAGAAATGGGAAATTCGGGATGGAAAACATTTTTTTCACACCATCAGGTTGAACTGTGGAATTGAGTGCAATAAGATGTTATGATGGTTGCCCACTCAAGTGGCTTTAAAGCCGGAGTTCTCAACCTTTTCAAGCCGGAGGCCAGGTCATGCTCTCTCAGACAGCTTCGGGGGCTGGACTGCCATTTTGCCCTTCCTCCACCACATGGCACTTCTGGGTGTGGTGGAGGCAGTGGGGTGTGTGTGTCACATGAAATGGCACCCAGGCCGCATCCGGCCTGGGGGCTACAGGTAGAGAATCCCTGCTTTAAAGGGACCTTAAAGAAATTCATGGAGATTCTAATTGATGAGTAAAATTATAGGACTGTCAATAGCTAATAAGGGCAAGGTAAAGTTTCCCTTGATCAAAAGCCAGCCGTGTCCAACTAGGATGCGGTGCTCAACTCCGTTTATAGACATAGAGCATCTGCAGGCACTTCCATGGCCATGTGGCAGGTTGTCACCTTCCCACTGGAGTGGTATCTATTAATCTACTGGCATTTTCTTGTTTTCAAACTGCTAGGTTGGCAGGAGCTGGGACAAAGATGGGAGCTCACTCCGTCATGCAGGACTTGGGTCTTGAGTAATAAGAATAGCTTTACACAATTTCTAATACAGTACATGGGATACATGAAAGGGTGGATGAGGTTTTTCTCGTCTTTTTGGTCACTGGGCAGAATCTTGGATGGGGTAGGTTGTTAGTCTCCTCTAGAATGGCTCTTCTGAAAAATATAATCTACCACTGAGCTGTGTTTTCTTTTGTCACAGCTGCAAAAATCTTGTAGATGTAGATGTAGGTCTGTTGTAGGTCTGTCAGAATAAGGACATACTGTACTGTAATATGACAACTTACAAAATGAAACAATTCATACCGTGATGGTGAATTTTGGCAGTCCAGGTGTTCTTGGACTTCAATTCCCAGAAGCCCTGATCAGCAGGAGTGCTGACTTGGGCTTCTGGTAATTGAAGTCCAAGAACACCTGGAGTGCCAAAATTCGCCATCACTGTCTTAGCTTATGTGAAAGTTCAGTACAGTAATACCCCGCATAACGAAAAAGCTCCGTTCCACGGAGCTCTTCATTATGCAGAGTTTTTTCAATTATGCGAAGGAAATGGGTGATACTCTGCATAAGGAAAAGAAAATGTGGCAAAAGAAAACTGCTCTGGTAGGTTATATATTTCAGTAGAGCCATTTTAGAGGAAACTAACAACCTACCCCATCCAAGATTCTGCCCACAGTGACCAACAAGACAAGAGAAAATGTGGGGTTTATGTTAAGCGCGGTATACCCGGGTTAACAAACCCCTGTACAATGAATTTTTTCCCATTATGCGGAGTATCGTGATTGCCTAATGAACACTTCGTTGTACGGATTTTTTGTTACATGAAGCGTTCATTATGCAGGGTACCACTGTAATTGCATTTATGTTTGAATCAATGAGGTATATTATCTCAGATTAGTGAATTTGGTTGACTACAGAGTCTAATTTTGAATTCCTTCCTTCCTATGTAGTTTTTACAAGATCCAGATGAAGATCTCGCAAAAACAGAAGTGACCCAGAAGGAACAGAATGATAGCCAGGTAATTGTTTGGATGTTTTTTGGAATTCAGTAAAGTAAAAATAGTAAGTCTTGTGTCATTTTAAAAACTGGCCAATTAATTATGGCATGAATTTTTGCAGACTAGCATCTTTTTCATCAGAGATACAGAGTGATATCCTGGTGCATGTGTCATACATGTGATTGGAGAAGGGTAATTGGAAATACCGTAGTGATCATTTAATGATAGTGTAATTATATGTACAATTTTATTGGGTCTCAAAGTATTACATTTAAGAATCTTACACATTCTAGTTCTGGTTTTTTTCTTCAGTTGTCATGACTACATCGATCATTTGCCCTGTTGAAAATGCCTTGTTAAAATGATGGTACTCTTAAGTCTCACTTTTCAGGAAACATGTTTGCCAAATATGTAAAAAAAGTATAGTTCAACACAATGGTAGGTGGTGTACATCTCTTGGCTTTAGTTCATATGGGTATAAACGCATATATTGCTAAATATGATGTTGTACATAGCCTACCATTTTTTACACTGTTTGAACTATGGTACAATGTTATTACTTAACAGTGTTGTTTTTTAACACATCTTTAACAAAACCAAATGTAGACCCACCATCCTATGTTTTCAATTAGCGGAGAACAAGCATTTGCAGAATAAGTAAAACAAATAGAATAGAGCCTTTAGCATTGCATCACAGGCTGTACTCTTTGGCCCAAAGTAAATGGCTTACAAGGTTTTCTGTATGGTCTCCTATGAAATTTTGGACTATTGGAAATTTTGGATTAATCAGTCATGTGATCTTTGAAAATGTACCCAAACTACTGGATGGATTGGGTCTTTCCTTCATGGTTGGGGACACATGTTGCTTCTTGAACATTTGGTCGTCCCATTCCCCCATCCATACAAAATTGTCTACAGTACTTGTCTCCAGTGTTGGAGTTCTGTTATCGGAGGAGGCAAAAGTGGGCTGATCGGAAGGGCTCGGTTATGGTCCCTTCAGCAAAAGTAGCCCACCTTGCAGGAACCAGGAGGAGGGCCTTCTCCATGTCAGCCCCGGCTCTCTGGAACCTCTTGCCTCTCGAACTACGCTCCCAGACGGAGCTGCTCCCCTTGCTCCCCTTTAGAAGACAACTGAAAACATGGCTATGCCAGCGGGTATGGGGCTTGGATGCATCGACTGCCCAGGCCCGCTGGCTCATTTAGCCTATACGGGTTTTCTGTCCTGACTTTTTTTTATCTGTATGGGTGGGTGGGGACTTTTGAATGTTTTTTAATATGCAGTTTTTAAATGGGGTTTGTTAATCTGTTTTATTTCTTGTTTTTATTATGTTAGCTGCTTTGGGTCACTCTTGAGTGAGGGAAGCGGGATAGAAATATTTTAAATAAATAAAAAAAATATTTTTTAAAAAAATAAATAATAAATGTTATGGCAGAAGCCTTAGTGCCGGAGTTCTCAACCTTTTAAAGTTAGGGGCCCTGTCACGTTCCCTCAGACAGCTTGTGGGGGGCCAGACGGCCATTTTGTCCATCCTCTACCACATGGCACTTCCTAGTGTGGTAGAGGTGGTGTTGGGCCACATGAAATGGTGCCGCGGGCATCAGGTTGAGAATTCCTGCCTTAGTGTATATGATTCAACACATCTACATTCCTCAATTAGTTCCTTCTAGAGGGAAGTGACTTAAATGAGGGAGAGGCCATATTCTGTGTAAAAGAGGGAGAAGATGGTAGATTTGAGTGCAGGGGTTCATCTTCTTTCAGAACTCCCTTTTGCAGCTGGTAGGTGTGCTGTGCCTCTACAAGAATTGTTTGTGATACATAATGTAAAAATTCCCATCAAACCACCATCTCTTTGCTATAAAGCAGGATATTTAACACAGATTTTGTGAACATTCACAATTTACTTATCCACCATACCTGCTAGTATGTATTGGTAAAATGCCAGATATGTTTGTGCTTTTTGTATTTTAAAAAAAAACCACCCTTTTTTCATTTCCATTTTTTGCTATGCACAGGTATGCAGGACTAAACAGAGCACAATTTTTGATTGATAAACATCTCTATTCAGATTAAAAATTGGCTGAAGCTGAAAAAAGACACCATTTTTGTTGTAGCAGTATTTAGGTTGGTGGTTAAACTGTGAAAATAGTGACCAGGAAATCTATGTTTTTAGAGCATGGACTAAATCCAAAATGTGGTGCATCTTACCAATTACAGCAGCTGGAGGTCTGGAGGCTAATGCTTTCATAACAGATGGCCTTTGTGTGTTTTGCATTCTGTTTGCTGCAGTTGCCTATTCCAACTGTCAGCCAACCTGTTAAAAGGTTTTCTGGAGCTTTTCCTGTGTTAAAGGAGTTTTTGTCTCTTCTCATCCTTATACTCTCCCAGACAAAGGTAAAGTCTCAACAAGGAGAAGGTATATCTTGTCTTTGAACAGCTCTACTGCTCAGAGCAAGGTGGCAGCTTCCCCACGAGTGTACAGCTCACAATGACAAGCCCAAATTTGCCACCATTTTGTGTGAGCAATATGCCTCATATATGCTATATTTGTGCCAAGTAGGATGGTGGTTTTCTGTTTGCCTTTGCAGAATGTTTTGCACACTGTAGTAGTTATCTGAATGTTTTGCACCGTGGTTGTAACCTCCCTTTTCATGTAGTCTATTGGCAAAAAGTGCAGGAATCCTGATTATGGTCAGGATATCCAAAGCACAAGTTGTATGACGCATGAGTTTGTATAAAGCAGGTTTCCTCAACTTTGGCCCTCCAGCTGTTCTTCAACTTCAGTTACCAGAAGCCCTGATCAGCAGGAATGCTGACTTAGGTTTCTGGGAATTGAAGTCCAAGAACAGCTGGAGGGCCAAGGTTAAGGAAGCCTGGTACAGTATAAAGGTTCTGGCTTTGATGCGCTTGACTGAAATAAATCTGTCTCCCACCCTCTGTTGCTGCATAGAGAAAATGGCTTTAGTTTTCTATATTCTGATTATCTTGAGTGCTTATGAAACTGGCATTTTGCCAATCTAGCCGTAGCAGTTTTATAGACTGTTAGCCAGAATCCTATTACAGTGGAGCTTCATACAACAATCGCCCCGTATAGCAACGAAATCGCATAACAATTAGGTTTTGGGGGGAAATCGTGTCCCACATAACAATTTTCCTATGGAAAAAATCGTACAGCAATTTTTCACTGGGAAAAATTACTTAGCAAAAATATATATATCGTTGTACGATGCATCCCATAGGGAAAATCGCTATACGATGCATGCATTGTATAGCAATTTTTTCATACAACAACAAGCCCCGTGGAACGGATTAAAATCGTTGTATGAGGTACCACTTTCTTAGTTATGTTGGTGTAAGAGCAGTGGTGAATCACCACTAGTATAAGTTACTACTTGTATCCCTCATGGCAGACTAACTCGGTGACTGGTGTGCAATGAATGTATGCATACAAGTGGCAGCTTATCAAGTAGTAGCAATTTGCTGCTGAAGTTTGCCCCATTGCCCTTATGCCAGTACAGTATAACTCATTGATAGGATTTGGGCCATTTTCTGATGAATTACCTACAGCCACTAACAAACATAGCAGATACCGAAAAGCAAGAGCAGCACAATGGTATCGCATATTATTTATAAAATAAAGTATGCCAACCTTCTCCAAATGAATTACATTATGATGTTACATGTATTTTGAAGAGAAGTGCTATTGTGTCCACAAATCATGCTGTGATCTCAGGTTAACCAGGAGTTCTCAACCTTTTAAAGCCAGGGGCCAGGTCATGCTCCCTCAGACAGCCATTTTGCCCTTCCTCCACCACTTCAAGGTGTGCTGGAGGCGGTGGAGGGTGTCATGAGAATCCCAGGGTTAAACCAGGGGTAGAATTGCAGTGCCATTAAGACAAAAGAGCAGTTGTACCACTTGGCTGGCAGAAGCCCAGTGTTGTAGCAAGCATCCATCCAGATCTGAAGGCAATTGTGCCAAAAATAAAAACTCAAAAATGTTTCTCACACTTGTATTTGTTATCACATAAGATACTGCTTGGTAGACTGCTGCACAAACTTAAACTGCCTACTCTGTTCTGGGAGTTACGACTGACATATCTAAATGTGATTCACATGGGAGAAAGGCCTATGGTGGAAGTTTTTGTGGCTTACCTGTGACTACCTCTGCCTAGCTTCCTCTTTTCATCTGCTCAGGAAGTGATTCCCCTGGAAACAATCCATTCTCAATATTATACTGTATTGTAGAATTGATAGTGGCTTCTAGTGGCTGGCTCTGGTAATACACACACACACACACACACACACACATTTATTTATTTATTTATGCTCTCTCTCTCTCTCTCTCTCTCTCTCTCTCTCTCTCTATATATATATATATATATATATATATATATATATATATATATATATATATATAGAGAGAGAGAGAGAGAGAGAGAGAGAGAGAGAGAGAGAGAGAGTGTTCAGGGATTTTTCACTGAATATTTTTGGACCAATTGGTGACTGAAACTGCAGAAATGGGGCCTTTAGCTCTTCTTTATTTGTGTCAGATGCACCACCAGCATATAATAACATAAAAAGCTAAAATTAACACATCTAAAAACAAAATAGAATCAAAAAGGGCTAGATGACATCTGCCCAATATTGGACCACATCAACAGCATTTCCTCATGCCAACATAAGGTCCTCCTCACTATACACTGAGGGGCATCGTGTGCATTGTATCATATGGGAAATGGTTTGTACTTCTCCGCGTTCACTCAGGCTGTCATCTACAGGGTAACCCCACTTTCTCAGATTAGCCCTTGATCTTCCTAACCCCGCATGCAGTCTATTTACAGCTTTCCACACAGGCCATGGTTGTTCTTGGCCTGGCGGTAGAGAGCCTTTAGCTATGGGGAACAAACTATATATGCAGCTTTAGCTACTGGCTAAATAATTGAATAGGTTGGTTTTACCTTCTTGTAGATAAGCAACTTAGTTAACTTACTTCAGTTTCTCTTTGGCCTGTTGGTTTTACAGGAGTATAATTCGCTACAGTGCACAGTTTCAGAATGCAAGGAATATAACATTGATGTCAGTTTGTTTGTGGCAACACCACTTTTATAGTTAGACTAATTTTATTGTAATCCAGAGATAATTCCATCAATTTTAAATCTATCCTTTGTATGCTCTAAGTCACGGGTTCCCAAACTTTTTGCGCCATGGGCCGGTCACGTGGTTCCTCCTGTAAAATATGTCCATGGCTTTTGTAAATGTGTGTACGACAGCCCTGGGTACATTCATGGCAGCGGTTACACATGCGTGGGCACATTTTACTTCCGGTAGCGGCGAGGGCAGCACAGGCTGGATGATTTAGTGCCACGAGTTGGGTCCAGCCCGCAGTTTGGCCACCCCTGTTCTAAGTGGTAACAATCCTTTATAATAAGGTAGCCAACATTTTTTCTTTCTTTCTGTGTTCGTTACCAAAGGGAAGAAAGGTAACTATTTGGGACTCCCATCTGTTTCCTCCCCACCTGAAGCCCTAATCCCTTTGTTTCTTGATTTCCACTATCAAGGACATCACCATCAGGTGGAAAATAAACAGATGGGATTTTGGAACTGAAAGCCTGTCTTCCTTCATGGAAAAATAGCTTCTTGTCTGGCAGAATAAATGCAATGTTTCAAGCGTTCTTTTAAGAAGTCCATTTGCTGCTTTGGTGAGGATTTGTTCTCCTTCGTATAGTTTGTGAATCCCCACTCATGGGGGTTATGCGCCTGCGCAGAACGGAGATCGGAGGCTTGAAAAGCTATTGGTCTAAAGTTTTGGCGGTAAGACCGCCCACCGTACCGCCCACCCTGAGGCGCCCGCGCGCCATTTTACCTCAGTTCTCTTCTTTCCGCCGTAGCAGCAGGACGATCGTTGAGAGCTTCCTCAATTTTTTCGCCCTTCTGAGGGAAAGTCTTTTTGGCAAATTTAGCAATTTTTCTCGGTGATCTTGTCCTCCGGGCAGGATCACCACCCCGGCTCTGTCTCTGCTCGTGAGTGGATTCAGTAGCCAATTTTTTCGCATCGATCACCGTCTCCCCCCTCAAGGGGGTGGCGGCTGGTCGGCCCTTCGGGGTACTAGTCTCCAGAAACTTCCACTGGAAGAATTTTTTCCGCGGTTGATGGCTGCAGCGTTTAAACAGTGCACGGCTTGCCTTAAGAAGTTTCCAGCTTCCGACGGACACAGCCTGTGCCTTTTTTGTTTGGGGGAGTCGCATCAGAGCCAGTCTTGCCCGCATTGCAAGAAGTTCACGCGCCTCGCGGTGCAGAACCGAAGCAATCGCCTCAAGGCTCACCTGATGGAGCTCGCTCTGGCTCCCGCCGCTTCCGGCTCCACGGCCGCCGCTGCCGTTCAACCACCGTCGACCTCTTCCTCCGTGCCGCCGATGAGGAAGAAGAAGAAGAAGGACAAGAACGGTGAGAAGAGGCGCAAGCGTGAGTCGGAGAAGAGACGGTCGCTCCCCCCCACTCCACGCACACCCGCCTCCCCCGGGCCTTCTCCACCGTTCTCGACTGCCCGATGCCCTTCTCCGGGATCCTCCATCTGGGGAGGACGGTCGTCTTCCGGGTCACCTGAGAAAGGACGCAGGGCTGGGGCTCCAGCTCGCCCACTTCAGGTGCTCCCCTCTCCTCCTCGGGGCAGAAATCCCTCGCCGAGGCAGGCCTCTGTCTCTCCACGGCCCAGGACGCCGACGGACGACGCGGTCTCCACCGTTCCGGCGACCGTTTCGCCGACACCGACGCCGGCCACCGTTTCGGCTCCCACCGTTTCGTGGACCATCCCCCCGGCCACCGGAGCTCCACCAACAGCGGACTCGGACGCGTCCCAGATGGCCATCGTCCGAGAGATGTTTCAGGTCATGGCGTCGTTTGCGACCAGGCTCCAGACTTCCACGCCTGCGGCCTCTGCGGCTCCGGTTCCGACCACCGCAAGCCCCGGGCAGCCCGGCCCTGCCGCGGCCCCACCGACCTCCCGTGGGTCGAGTGCCCGCTCCGCCGGCCCACCCAACCCGTCATGGTGTGGTCCGGACGTTGATGCGGTGGACGCCCATCCCGCCGGCCCGCCCAGGCCGTACTGGCGCGGTCCGGACGTGGACGACAGACTGCCTCCCTCGTCCTCCGATGAGTCCAGCTCGTCGTCGGAGGAGGACGAGGGAGACGTCGACGCCGAGCGCACGCCGGAACAGGCCATCGGCTCAGTGGACCCACCGCGTGGTGAGGACCAGCGCTCACTGACCGCCATGCTCACGAGGCTCGGCACCGCCCTCAACCTGAAGGTCGACCAACCGCCGTTGGAGGGTGAGGATCAGATGACCGCGAAGCTCGACAGGCGTGCTGTGCGGCCGGTCCACATAACCATGCTCCCCTCCATGATGACCACGGCGAGGGCGACGTGGAAGAAACCCTTGGCGGCGCACTCCGTCTCGTCCAGACTCGACAGCATGTACCGGGTCCTGGACGAGAACGTCGAGTTTCTGCAGGCACATCCCCTGCCGAATTCCCTGGTGGTCAAGGCCTTCCAGCATAGGACGGCCACCAGCGGATTCCCGGTCCCGTCAACGCCGGAAGGAAAGAAACTGGACGCGGTGGGGCGTAAGTTTTATGCCACCGGCTCCCTATTCTTTCGGGCCGCCAACTATTCGGCCGCCATGGGCCTGTATCAATCTCACCTCTGGGAGCAGGTGAAGGTTGAGACGGCTAAACTGCCCGCCGATGCCCAGAAGAGGATTGACGCGCTGGCCACCGAGGGGGATTTCGTCGCCGAACAACTGATGCGCACTGCCCGGCACATCAATGATTATGCGGCAAAAGATATGGCCTCCGCTATCTACCTCCGTCGCCATGCTTGGCTCAGGGACACCTCCCTCGATGACGCTATGAAAAAGCTCATCGAGGAGTTTCCCTTCGACGGTCAGGGCCTCTTCGGTCAGGACACAGATAAAGTCCTGAATGAGATGCGCCAGACCAGTTCCACGGCGAAGTTCCTGGGGCTCACCACGCCGGCTACCTCCACCAGGCCGAGGTTCCAGCCCTTCACACGCCGGTTCCAGGGCAACCCTCAGCAGCAGGGACCGACGGAGCAGCCTAGATCCAGCTCCTACAGACAGCGGCGACAACACAAACCCCGCTACCGGCCCTACGGACAGGACAAGCGCTCGACCGCGAGGGCCAAGCCCCGCGTTTGAAGCTGCGACGGCCGAGTCTCTCCCGCTCCACATCCCGTACCTCCCCCTCCGGAACTTCCTCCAGGCATGGTCGGGCATCACGGACGACCAGTGGGTCTTAAAGATCTTGTCCTCTGGCTACGCCATCGAGTTCGTGCGGGTGCCTCGAGTAGGAAAACATCGTCTCACCACCTCGTCCCCCCATTTGGAGGAAGAAATATCAACCCTTCTCTCCAAGGGAGCCATCGAGCGGGTAGCACCGTCCGACTGGGACAACGGCTTCTACTCGAGGTACTTCGTGGTCCAGAAGAAGGACGGAGGCCTGCGCCCTATCCTGGACCTACGCCGCCTGAACAAATGCATCCACACCAGGAAGTTCCGGATGGTGACCCTACAGACCGTCCTCCCCCTCATCAACAAAGGGGACTGGTTCACAATCATAGACCTCAAGGATGCCTACTTCCACGTCTCCATCCTCGAGGAACACAGGCGTTTTCTCCGCTTCCACATCGACAATTCCGTGTACCAATACCGGTGCCTACCGTTCGGACTGGCCACGGCACCGCGGGTCTTCACCAAATGCATGGCTCCGGTGGCAGCGTTCCTCCGCCAACGGGGCATCAGGGTCTTCCCATACATCGACGATTGGTTGATCGTCTCCTCCACCAAACCGTCGTCCGTTCGGGACACACAATACACGGTTCACCTCATGGAGAGTCTCGGCCTCAGGATCAACTCCACCAAGTCGAAGTTGACTCCCTCCCAGCGCGTCGAGTACATTGGAGCGGTACTCGACTCGCTCACTACGAGAGCCTACGCCCCCCAGAAACGCTTACGGGACATTGCGCAGGGGGTGAACGAACTGCGCACGAGACCGTGCATCCGGGCGAAGAAGGCTCAGAGACTTCTAGGCCTGATGGCCTCAACGACGGCAGTGATCCCCCATGCCAAGTTGAAATTCAGGTCCCTTCAATCGTGGCTCCTTCACGAGTTCGACGCACTTCGAGAGAGCCAATCGAAACGGTTGACACCATCTCCAGAACTGAGGGACCAACTGCTGTGGTGGTCCACACCACTCAACGTGGCCACGGGGAAGAGTTTCTACCCCCCGCAACCCTCGTTGCAGATACTGACCGACGCGAGCAACCTCGGCTGGGGCGCTGCTTGCGGGACTCTCACGGTCAACGACACCTGGACACCGCACGAAACGGTGTACCACATAAATTACTTGGAACTGCTGGCCATTTGGAAGGCTCTACGTTCCTTCGAGACTCTGCTCACCGGCAAGGCGGTTCAGGTGGCCTCGGACAATACCACGGCGGTGGCGTACCTCAACAAGCAGGGAGGAACACGGTCCACCACCCTCCTGTACCTTGCAGTGCAGTTGTGGGAATGGTGCCTGGAGAGGCACATTTACCCAATTGGAGTGCACATTCAGGGCACGCTGAATGTTTTGGCAGACCACCTGAGCCGTCTCACCTCCACGACCCACGAATGGGAACTGGACAACGGAGTGTTCCAGTCCCTGTGCGAGGTTTGGGGGACGCCGAGCATCGACCTCTTTGCATCGGAGTCCAACAGGAAACTCAACAGGTACTGCTCCAGAGCAGGCATCGGACTGGACTCCGAGGGGGATGCCTTCATGAAACGGTGGGATCAGGACTATCTCTATGCCTTTCCTCCGTTTCCTCTGGTCCAGAAGGTACTCACCAGGATGCACCAACACAGAGCCAATGCAATTCTGGTGGCACCGGCGTGGCCGCGCCAACCCTGGTTTCCGCTACTGTTGCGCATGTCGTCGCAGTATCGCACACTGCCGGAATCACCGACACTCCTCCAAATGGAGCAAGGCCAGCTGCACCATTCGGACCTGCCCAGCCTCCACCTCACCGCGTGGAGGATAATCCCAGACTGTCCAGGATTCTTGAACTAGCGCGGCGCCCTTCCACAAGGAAGTCCTACGCCTCCAAATACAGGCGTTTTTGTGCTTTCCTGGCCTCCCGACAGACACTCCCCACGCAGGTGGGACTGCAGGACATTTTAACTTACCTCCTCCAGCTGGCGGAGGCTGGCCTCAGCATCACCTCCATTCGAGTGCATCTCGCAGCAGTGGTGGCACACTCCCCTGCTGGATCGCCCGCTTCTGGGGCATTCCGTGACCAAACGGTGAAGCGTTTTCTCAAGGGACTACGGAACGCTTTCCCCCCGGTCAGGACTCCTACGGCTCAATGGTCACTGTCTACCGTGCTCAACGCGCTCACCAGGACCCCTTTCGAGCCCATGGCCACCAGCGATGTTCGCCTCCTCACATGGAAAACGGCATTTCTTGTGGCTATCACGTCTGCACGACGAGCAGGAGAACTGGTCGCCCTGCGAGCAGATGCACCATTTCTCCAATTCTTCAACGACCGCGTCGTCCTACAAGCGGACATCACCTTCCTGCCCAAGGTGGTCTCCCAGTTTCACATGGCACAGACTATCTCCTTGCCAGTGTTCTTCCAGAACCCCTCTAACGCCCAAGAAAGGACTTGGCACACGCTGGATGTGAAACGAGCGTTATTGTTTTACACCAGCAGGACAAGAGAGTTCAGGAAGTCACAACGCCTCTTTGTGGCTTATGGGGGAAAGTCCAAGGGTGAACCCATTTCTGCTCAAAGGTTCTCCAAATGGATCACCTCTACCATTTACCTAGCCTACGAGTCAGCGTCACTGCCACCTCCACCTCATGTCAGGGCGCATTCCACCAGAGCGGTTGCCACATCCACTGCTTTCCTGGAGGGCACACCGCTTGAAGACATATGTAAGGCTGCCACATGGTCCAGACCTTCTACATTTGTCCAGCACTACAGGGTGGACACCAGAGCCACTGCGGACGCCAGGCTTGGCCGTGTCGCCCTCGCCAGAGGGCTCCGGACTCATCGCCCCTGACGGGTCAACCTACGACATCTTCATCTCATCGTGGGAACATCTCATCCGACTGCCCACCGACCAAGTGAGTGTGAGCTTGCTAATCTCCCATGAGTGGGGATTCACAAACTATACGAAGGAGAAAGTTCGGTTTCACTTACCAGTGATAACTTTCGTTCTTCGAGTATATAGTTTGTGAATACACACTACCCACCCTGCCTCCCCTCTTGAGCTGCACGGATGAGATCAATTGGTTTATCCTGTGCTTGGCTTAAGTATGGAACTGAGGTAAAATGGCGCGCGGGCGCCTCAGGGTGGGCGGTACGGTGGGCGGTCTTACCGCCAAAACTTTAGACCAATAGCTTTTCAAGCCTCCGATCTCCGTTCTGCGCAGGCGCATAACCCCCATGAGTGTGTATTCACAAACTATATACTCGAAGAACGAAAGTTATCACTGGTAAGTGAAACCGAACTTTTCTTAACTTGAAGCAACCATTTTTTAAAAGAGACACGTGAAAAGAAATCAGCAGATAGTTGAATGCGGTGGTAAAAACTTGCAAGAAGATTATACTTTTGACTTTTTGAATGTGTCATATGGAGGATTAGCTGTTCAATGAATATCTTTAACATTGGAAACTTTAATATCCCTACTACTTTGTTTTTTCTTCCATAGGCATCTTCAAATTATGATGTGTGCACATTTCCCCATATGCTCATCCCTACACCAGACAAAGAATATGGTCTGGGGAGTCCACACTTCTCTTGCATGCACCAAAACTTTATTTCAACTAGAGATTCACCGTTGCCTGTTTTGGGGTAACTATTTTTCCCACTTCATGCTCTGCTGCTTTGATCTTCTCTGTCTAATTTACCTGTTTCATAGCCTTTATCCTCTTTTTTCTGTAGTTGGGCAAATAGGGATGAAGTATGGAAAAACATGATTAACAAAGAACAGAAGTATAAGAGAGATAAGCTATATATGCAAAGGCATCCGCTCTTGCAACCTAAAATGCGGATAATTCTTCTCGACTGGTTAATGGAGGTAAGATTTCATTGTTTAGCTGACTTCTGAATTAAAATATACACTAATGGTAGATTGTGATCAAATTATGTTGCTAGGAATATTTGCTGCTGAGGTTCTAGATAGCTAGTTTAATAGTGCAATTAGATACCTTCTCTGTAGAATGTCCACATTAAACTCAAAGCATGGGAGTTGACCAGTTTGGCAGATTATATCTTTGACAGATAAGAAGTTTCCTATGACTTTTATAGACTGTTGATACACTTTGACACAGTATCAGATCAGTGTTTGCGTTATATTGATACACTTTGACACAGTATCAGATCAGTGCTTGCGTTATAAGAATGTGTTTCTTAAGCACAACAGATTGTTAAGGAATTTAGAGTTAGATAATTCTTGTCCTTCTACCAAGGGTTCCCAAACTATGGGACGGACCCAGCCTGCAACACCATTCCAACCGGCCCATCGCCATCTCTCCCACACCTGGAAGTAGAAGCAGGCACATTTAGGTCAGCCGTAAAATGTGCATGTACAAACGTCCCCATGGCTGACATAAATGTGGAATTGGGCGCATTTACAGCTGATGTAAATGCGCCCGCTTCTGGGGTGTGTGGTCCGGCCCTCTCAGCTGTTCCAGGGGTGTGGTCAGGCCCTGTTCTACAGCCCCTGGATCTATTGTCATCTAAGGACAGAGTGCTGTCTTGTAGAGTTTGCTTAGAGTACTAGCAGAATAAGGAGCTAATAGGTTAAGTTAGGACCCTTATTTTGGCTTCTTAGTTTTGTTCAGTTACATGTTTAGTCATTCCTTATCATTGGCTTAGCTGGTTGGGGCTGTGGAATGTTATTGGCACCATATTTATGATATTCGCCAAATTGGGTAATATGACCAAAAGACCTGTGAAGGACACGAAGGTGAAACTTGAGTTTCAACCATAAAGTGTGCTAGTTAAGAGAAAAAGCAAAAGAAGTATGTTTATATAAGAGGGTTGGGGCTGTGGTGCCTCTGTGGTTAAGAAACTTGCCTTGTGAGCTGGAAGGCTGGCAAGACAGCAGTTCGAGACTTGGGTACTGCATGATGGACTGAGTGCCTGTCTGTCCCGTTCTTGGGGACATGAAAGGAATCTCATTTGTGCATTCCCTGAGCAGAGTTTCTTCCGCAAAAAAAATCTTTCAACCGAGAATATAAGTATTTTCTGAGACAAAATTATTATTATAAGAGGGTTGAAAAGAGCAGGCATATAATCTGTTTTTAAACCACCTAAGAGATTAAGCAGAAAAGGGTTACATCCAGGAAAGAAGATCAGAAATTCCTAGAAGACCTAACACTGGCGAAACAAAAGAAAAGGGTTAAGGACCTTGGGCTGACTTTGAAACAGGAAATTGAGATAATGGGCAAGCACGCGCTAGACCAGGGGTCAACAAACTTTGCTCTCCAGGTGTTCTTGGACTTTAGTTCCCAGAAGCCCAAGTCAGTACACCTGCTGATCATGGCTTCTGGGAATTGAAGTTGAAGAATATCTTGAGAGCCAAGTTTGCTGACCTCTGCGCTAGACTTAGAGACACTCTGCTGGCATGGTGATAACTGGATTGCATTTAGGAGTGGAGAAAGATTGGATTGGCCTAACTAAGATTTCTCTTGCCCTGGGCATTTGCAAAGTGAGAGATCCTGGCAACCAGGCCCCAGTGCCAGAAGCTGTAAAATTTGCTAACACAGACAGGCAAAAGGATGATGATCTGTATGCAATCCACTTATTAACTCTTCAATGCGTTGGAAGCTGTAGACTTCTTGTGTCTATCACGGCAGCATGGGACGAGATTATTCCAGTTTTCCAAGTATTGGAATACAGTGGTTTGCCACTTACACCAGTTTTCTGTTAAAGCAGGGGTGGCCAAACTACAGCACGTGGGTCAGACCTGTCCCGCGGCACCAAATCATCCAGCCCGCACTGCCCTTGCCGCTACCAGAAGTGGAAATAAAATACGCTTGCACAAATTTTTCTGGAAGCAGAAGTAAAAAGTGCCTGATCATCCGCAAATGCTGCCGTAAATGCGTCCGTGGCTGTTGGAACCACGTGACCACCCCGTGATGCAAAAAGTTTGGCCACCCTTGTGTTAAAATATAATTAAGGGCTGTTAACGGGAAAAGGGGAATATCCAATGTGGTGTAGACAGAGTGAAGGACAGGCCCAGGAGACTTGGATTTTTGTCAGTTTTGGAGTGGGTGCTGCTTGATGCTATGCTGACACCACAACGGCTTCCTTTCTTTTCCTATGTAGCTCTGTAAATTGTACCTCAAGTGTTGTCTTGAAAGGGATTCAATTAAAAAGAAAAATCCAATGTATCCCAGATTCCAGTGATTGCCTGGTTTATCCATGAAAACTTCAGTAGGTTTAGCAGGATAACTAAAAGTTTCAGTTTGTCCTGTAACAAATATTTTTTCAAAGCAGGATTAAATTGTATTAAATTAGGGGAATATATGTCTATCAGGTTGAAACTCTGTTGCACAATTGCATAAAGTGTGTACATTTTAGCAGTGAATTGCCATATGTTGTTAAGCAACTTCCATAGACAATGTATTTTTCATAGTCATCATGCAACAAATAATGCCTTATGTAGATTTCTTAATTTAGGGCAATTTTCCATGGAAATCTGTGCCTTTTGTGTAAGTGCACAGCAGGATTTTCCCCAGGATTTTCCCATTATAGTTTGGCCACTGAATGATACTTATAAAGTGGAGTAAATGTTTTAAAATTTGTTACAGGTTTGCGAGGTCCACAAGCTTCATAGAGAAACATTTTACTTGGCACAAGATTTCTTTGACCGTTTCATGGCGACGCAGCAGAATATTGTAAAGACACTTCTCCAGCTTATTGGCATTTCATCCTTATTCATAGCTGCCAAGCTTGAGGTAAAATGTCCTGCCTGCCCCTACTCCTAGTGCTAAACCCATTGTTTAAGACAAATAATTCTGTAGTGACCAGATTTGGCTTCAGGACTTGCCTTCGAGTAAATATTCACACAATTATAGTATTAGTGTAAAAGTTTGACATGAGTACAGTAGAACCCTGCATAACGGGGAAAACGTCCGTTCTGTGAGGCACTTCGCTATAGGAATTTTTCCCTCGTATGATGAAAATCCCTATGGGAAAAATCATACAATGAAAAATTCTATGGGGAAAATTGTACAACGAAAAACTCCCATAGAGATTTCCGTTGTACGATTTTCCCCATAGAGATGCATTGCTTTGTATAACGAAAAAAAAATCGTTATATTGGGTATAGCGGTTAGTGCAAATCCTCTTCGTTATACAGTGGACCCCCGAATAACGACGCGTTTGGTTAATGTTGTTTTCGACTAATTATGCGTTTTTTGCTTAAGAGTCATCTCTCGGTTTCCAAACTGGAAAATTGCTGTGGGGTGTCCCTGTTTCTGGTTCGCTTTCTCCCCAGAAGTGTGTGGGAGGCTGTGAGGACCTATTCTGCACTATTCCCACCTGTGCTCCCTGTGCCGCACAACAGCTGATAATAGTTGTGGCCGCCATTTTGTTTTTTTCTTGGATCGCCTCCCCCAAGCCTCCTAGAGATGGCAGGGACCTGAAAATGGGCAAAGAAAATCCTGTCGTGATGGGATTTTTTCCACCCATTTTCAGGTCTCCGCCACCTCTGGGAGGCGATCCAAGCTGTTTCCGGCCCCCATGGACCTTTTCCAACACTGCTCCAAGCAGAAACCTGCAGCAGACGAAGGGGTTTACCCTGGGGTTTTTGCTTGCAGCAGTGTCGGAGAAGGTCCGGTGGGGTCGGAAACAGTTTGGATCACCTCCCCCGAGCCTCCCAGGGGTGGCGGGGACCTGAAAATGGGCGAAAAAATTCCACCCACACAACGTCGGAATCCGGGTAACGACACGACTTGGCGAACCAAGCTTTGTCGTTAATCGAGGGTCTACTGTATGAGTTTTTTGTTATATGAGGCGTTCGTTATATGGGGTTCCACTGTATATACAAATATACAAGTATTTCTGGTAGCTATAACCACCAGCTTTTGCTTGCATCTTCCACTGCAGTTGTAACAGACTAGAAATGGTTGGTTGTATAACCTCTCTCAGCCTTGAATTAACAGCAAAACTTTGTTACCTCTATATAAAATAAACCCTATTTAAAATTTAAACCATTTTAGAGCTGCAATTCAAAAAGATGAACTAGAGTTCAGGTTTGAATCCTTACTCAGCCATGGAAATTCATGAGTTGGGTGAGTAGGAGATGTCACTGGTAAAAGGACTCCTTGAATATCTCATTTACTTTGAAGACCCTGTTATAGTCGCTATAAATCAATTCCGACATGTTGGTTGTTGGCACATAGTACGTTCAGACGAGTGGTTGGGAACTTTTTTCGGCCTGTGGATCAAAATCAGCAGATGCAAAGTGTGTGTGCATGTGTGTTCCTAAGATGATCATAATTAAAGCTAAAGGAAGTCCTAAAATACCAGAATATTTTAGATTAAAGTTTTACACCAGTGAGACTTACAAGAATCATCTCAGCTGTTCAAAATTCAGGAAGACCAATACCAAAGCTGGGCATTGGTGCCATGGGAAAGGATGTGTGGCTACATATGGGTACTCTAGGTCTGTGATGTTGAACCTTGGCACTCCAGATGTTCTTGGACTTCAATTCCCAGAAGCCCAGGAACCCTGTGAATCCACACGAATGGATCTACTGTGATTCATCTGGCCCACACTGCTCTCTTGCTCTGGGAAGCTGAAGTAAAATGCGCCAGTATAGTTAAGGCTCTTCCGGGTTAACCCATCCTCTGTACGGGCATTTACTTCCGCTTCCGGGAGCAACGAGGGCAGCGTGGGCCAGATGAATTGCAGTAAATCCATTTGTGTGTATTCACAGGGTGCTCAGGCTTCTGGGAATTGAAGTCCAAGAACATCTGGAGTGCCAAGGTTCACCATCAGGGCTCTAGGTGTTGGATTGGGGCCAGATCTGGCCCCAGGACCTTAGGTCCCATCTCTCCCCCCCCCCCAGTACTTTGACAGAATAATTGAGTCCTTAATAACCGTTGATGCCACAAAGAGGGTGTTTAAAATTAACCAAACATGCTTTTGAAATAGTGCTGGAAAAGAACAGTTTTATGGATTTTCACATACGTTTTAAGTTTGTGCCCTGTTGCATGTCTGCCTTGCCAATTTTTGACAGAAGAAGCTATAATGCTTGACAGATCAATGTTACCGACAATAAACGTGATATGTGACATTGCTGTTGTATTATGTTTGCGGTTACTGCTTGCCCGGTTTGATCAGAGCTGAAGAAAGCTGTATCAAAGTAATTCTGTTAACCCAAAACATAGACACTGAAAGCTGTCAAGTGACTGAAACCATCTGGCATTGCCATTTACTATTATTCTAAATACAACAGTTGTATTTTAGCGATGTCTTACTTCTGTTTTTCAGGAAATCTACCCTCCAAAACTGCATCAGTTTGCATACGTTACAGATGGTGCTTGCACAGAAGAAGAAATCCTTAGCATGGAGCTCATCATTATGAAGGTATGCATGATTCCATAGGTGTGATGTAAGGGCTAATAAGGAAGCAACACTAAGGTAGCATTCTGCTTTCAAAAACCTTTGCAAACCTGTAAAATACCAGAGATAAAGGTAAAGGTTTCCCTTGCTCGAAAGCCAGTCACGTGGCAGGCATAACTAGATACCGGAGTGCACGGAACGCAGTTTACTTTGCCACCAAAGTGATCCCTATTTATCTACTTGCAATTTCTTGCTTTCACACGGCTAGGTTGGCAGGAGCTGGGACAAAGACAGGAGCTCATTCTGTCCTGCAGTACTCTGGAATTGAACTGCTGACCTGCCACCTCCCAGTCAGTGTCTTAGCCACTTGAGCCACTGTGATGCAAGGACTAATAAGGAAGCAACACTAAGGAAGCATTCTGCTTTTAAAAACCTTTACAGACCTGGGAAATTCCAGATATAGTTAGATTTTAATTGCTGTAATCCTGTACCAATAGCCTTGCTGGATAAAGCTGATAGAAGATGATATCCAACGTTTAAAGGACCAGAGAAGGCTTCGCTGCCTCTGCTTTGCAATAAGAGTTAGCAACATTTTTCTATTGAGGGCTGTGGTTCCTTTTGAACTACAAGTGGATGATCATTGGGGCCACCTACTCTTAGCTCCAGCACACACACATCTCTCTTGGGTTGCTCTATCAGCAGTTCCCAACCTTGTGTCCCCGGATGTTTTTGGGCTACTGCTCCCAGAAATCTTGGCAAGCAAAACCAGTGATTAAGTTTCCTGGGAATTTTAGTCCAAGAATATCTGGGGCCCTACGTTTGGGAACCAGTGCTTTATCTTAGGGTTCCTCAACCTTGCCCCCCCCCCCCTCCAGATGTTCTTGGGCTTCTGGGATCTCAAGTCCAAGAACACCTGGGGTTCCAAGGTTGAGAAATCCTGCTTTATCTCATCTCCAGCACAACATTTCTTGGCTACCAATGAGGGAACTTCTTTCTTCTTTTTCATGATGTCTGGCCAAGTAGTAGACATGGGTCAAAATTTCCTCACTTCTTTTTTTAAAACATCAGACCAGAGGTGGAAAACTTTTTTCCTCCTGTTTTTTTGGGTGCAGCTTCTAGGAGCCCCCAACCTTCATGGCCAGTAGAAAGATTACTTATTTGGTTGATCCATGTTTCACACGTCAGCTTGATGTGGTGGATCGAAGCGTCGTCTTCCGTTTCCGATCCCATGCCAGTCTCGTTCAGGGCCTCGAGAACTTTGCCCTGAACTGGTTTTCCCATCAGTTTTCCAGCCTTCCTGGTGGTCATTTTATGTCAAGTGGTATCCATTCTGCGATATCTTTCGTCCACCTGCCATATTTGAAGCTGCACACGTGCCTGGCCCACAGGTCTTGAAAACTCAATAGTAAGGTACTGTATGAATTATAGGTGAAAATAAGTGGAAGGCCTCACTTATCTTTAGCAGAAAAATATCCCAATAATAAGCATTTCTTTCCAGTAGAATGCAGCCTGAATCAAGGTACCAGATGTAGTAAGAGAAATTCCCTTTGTGTGACAAAATCCTGTTCCAAATATTAGAATGGATTTTAAGAGAAACAAAAGGTATATATGCTAAAATTAGCACGGTTTTTTAAAGCAGTTGCTTCAAAGAGTGGTTAAAGTAAAACCAAAAAGGCAAAATTTATACAAAGCACACAGAGATGAAATATTCAAAGCAAGCATGATATGAACGTAATAATCTTTAATCTTCCTACCCTGTATTTTACTCACATGTAACCCTAGTTTAGGGGAATGCAATTTGATCACCAACTATTTGATCACCAACCACCAAAGCAGAGACTGAAATCAAGGCATAGCTTCCTCACAACTTCTGCCCCTCCGAACAACCAGCCCCCACATACCGCCTTAGAACTGTGGAAGGTGAATAGGGAGTACCTAAATAACTGGGCAGACCCACATGGCTCTCTACCGCCTTGTCAAGAACAACCATAGTTGTTTATCTACAAAAAGAAAGGTAAAACCAACCAATTGAACAACCATGGCCTGTGTAGGATAGCTTTAAATAGACTGCATACAGGGGAAGGAAGATCAAGGGCTAATGTGAGAAAGTAGGGTTTCCCTGTAGACGACAGCCTGTGTGAATGCGGAGATGTACAAACTACAGTGGAATCTGGGTTAACAAACTGCTCGGTTTACAGATTTTTTTCAGAACGGGTTAATTGGTTTTCAATGCATTCCTATGGGAAACCACGTTTCAGTTAATGTATTTTGGTTTTCAATGCATTCCTATGGGAAATTCGGTTAAAGTAATTTTTAGAATAAGAAATGTCCCGGAGAACGCATTAATTACGTTAACCGAGGTCCCACTGTATTTCCCATATGATACAATGCACACAATGCCCCTCAACGTGTGCTGAGGACCTTACGTTGGCAAGAAGAAATGCTGTTGATGTGGCCCAGTATTGAGTGCATGTCATCTAGCCCTTTTTAATTCTATTTTGCTTTTAGATGTGTTAATTTTAGCTTTTATGTTGTTATATGTTGATGGGCATCTGACATGAATAAAGAAAGTGGAATGAAAATGAAAGAGAAAATTGTCTTTTCCTCAATCTTTTGGGCAGTGAAAGTGGACCCTCTTCCTGCTTTTTCTAAAGAAGGCATGAGTAAAGATAGAAGAGATTTTGTCTCTCAACACTAACCCTTTTTATCTGTAAATAGGTCTTTCACTTCAATGAGCCTTAATCCCCTTACTGTATCTTTTCCAGGAAGACATGACCTAAAGGAATTTTAAAAACTATATCTGGTTTGTCAGGTTATTTCTGTACCTTCTGTCTCCTTAGCTTTGATATTATATTGGGAACTTTTCCTGTATTTTGTACTGACCATTTGACTGCACATAGGTGTTATCAGAGGTTATCAGTATATAACCAGCTTCAGAGTCTGAAAGATTCTGTTGCAAAGGTTTGAAATATCTCTTTATGTATTCATGCTCTGGTCACCTCCAGACTAGATTATTGTAATGTGCTCTACACGGGGCTGCCCCTTGACGACCATTCGGAGGCTACAGCTGGTGCAGAATGTGGGCGTTATGCCCTTGCCTCGCCACTGCTTCAGGAGCTGCACTGGTTACCAGTTTACCTCTGGGTGCAATTCAAGGTGCTGGTTTTGGCTTACATAATAATTCAAGATTCCCCCTCTTTGTTTTTTAAGCATGGGTTGGGTGGGTTTTAATGGGGGTAGTGTTTATCTGTTTTTATCTTCTGTGTTTTTATCAGCTTATGTTTAGTTATGATTGTGTATATTGCATTATTGCATTTTTTAGACTGCTGTATGAGCCGCCCTGAGTTGGGTTTACCTGAGTAGGGCAGCACATAAATTTGAAAATTAAATTAAAATTAAATATGTTGAAAAATCATTTTTTTCTCCAGTCACTCCTTTAATTTTCAGATCGCAGGTCAATTTATCATTTAAGGCTATTTCTCGCATTTCTGTTTACCATTCTTTTATATATATGGAGGTGATCATTTTGTAGGTAGAGATTTCTAACCACTAAGATAATTAATTATATGAGACATAGCTTGCTGTTAGTAAGTCCTATTGCAGTTCTATATAAAGATCATGTAGCCAGTGACTATGTTGCTAACTATACTCCTGTCATGTTTGTAGAGGAGAGGAGGCATAGGCAGTGTGCTAACTTAGCTTGTAAAGAAGTCGGCTTTATTCCCTGTCATGCATTCTTTTTCAGGCACTCAATTGGAATTTGAGTCCTCTTACAGTTGTTTCCTGGCTAAACATATTCCTGCAAGTTGCATATTTAAATGAGGTCTACGAAATGCTGCTACCACAGTACCCTCAACAGATATTTGTTCAAATAGCTGAGGTAAAGACTGCTTCTACCCTTAAACATGTCCCTGTCACCTTAAACAATATCTTCCCTTAATCTTTTTTACTTTTCTCTCTAGCTTCTGGATCTCTGCATACTGGATGTAGGCTGTCTGGAATATACTTATGGGAGTCTAGCTGCTTCTGCTTTATATCACTTCTCCTCTTGTGAACTGATGCAAAGGGTTTCAGGTAAGCTGCATATTTAAAAAAAATCTTTGCAAAAGTCACAGTCTTCAAAGTAATGAATTAGAATCTTGAATTGCTTAATGTCCCTGTTGAATCACTAAAGGGTTAGATACAAGGGTTGCTTTGAAGTTTTCCAGAGCTCTGCTTCAGGCATAGATAGTATATTATTGAGTCAAAAGAGAAACAAAATGTTTTTTAAAAGCATCTGTCCAGATGTAATGCCCATTGTTCTTGCCGAGTGATCTAAAGTAGGGTTTCTCAACCTTGGGGTTCCAGGTGTTCTTGAACTTCAATTACCAGAAGCCCAAGTCAGTACACCTGCTGATCAGGGCTTCTGGGAATTGAAGTCCAAGAACATTTGGAGGTCCAAGGTTGAGAAACCCTGATCTAAAGGATGGCATTCGAAGATTCAGTGAAAAGCAATGTATTAAAGTCTGCTTTCTATAGATAAAAGTCTGGTACTGTACTGTAGATCAGTGCCTTGACATATCTGTTCTTTTACTTAGATATTACTGTCCTGCTACAACAGTGACAGAGAATCTTATAGCGACTGAGTGCCCAAACTGCAACCCAAAACCCAGTTATTTATTGCAAAGTGCCAACACAGCAACAGGGGAGGAAGGAAGCGCTCCCATTGGGCTGTTGGGCATAGGGGCGGGGAGAACTCTATGGGGGGGAGGGAGGAAGCACTCCCATTGGGCTGCTGGGCATAGGGGCGGGGAGAACTCTATGGGGGGGAGGGAGGAAGCACTCCCATTGGGCTGCTGGGCAGAGGGGTGGGGTGAATTGTGCTGGGGTGACTGCATGGGTGCCCACAGAAATGGTGCCAAGTGCCACCTCTGGCACATGTGGCATAGGTTCGCCACCACCAGAGGGGAGGGCAGATTAGTGGTGCAACACTGGGAATTCCTGTTGCAGACTTTCAGAAATATTGGATAATACTTCGTAGTGCAAAGCTTCTAACCTCCAAATGTTGGGAGCTGACTCATCTCAGGACATCTCACCAGGCCTAGTCCTAGAGGGAGATTGGCCATTGAAGCCTGACCTTCTGGTTGGGCAGGCAGGGCGACCCACTCACGCTTCTAGGAATCTCCCAAGCGCATTCTGGTCCTTGGAGGCCAAGAAGACATTTTTCCTTGCTAGCTAGATTGCTGTCTGGAGAAGAGTTTTTCACTTCCTGGGTCACTGCAATGTTGGGTTTCATGGTCTAGCAGTCTTGTGAAAATGTGTAAATCATTGGAATTCTTCCAAAGATTGGTTTGCTCTCTTTTTCATGATATAGTCTTGGGGGAATCGGGATGGAGAAGGAAAGCAGGGGTACAAATGTAATTCCTGGAAATTATGCCTGTTTAGCTTGAATCAGCAGCCAGATTTTCACTGGTGACCAATTGGCTTCATGGGGTTAAAGGTAAAGGTCACCCTTGCTCGAAGGCCAGTCGTATCCAACTCTAGGGTTCAGTGCTCATATCTGTTTATAGCCAAAGAACCAGCACTGTCTGCATCTGCAGACGTTTCTATGGACACTTGGCAGGCATGCCTTGACACTGGAGTGCATTGAACGCAGATTACCTTCCTACCAAAGTGTTCCCTATTTATCTGCTTGCAGTTTCGAGCTGGGACAGACAGGAGCTCACTCTGTCATACAGTACCCGGGAATCAAACTCTGACCTTCCAGTCAGCGAATTTAGCGTCTTAACCACTTGAGCCACCTTCTTAATAGCAACAGAGTGAACCCCTACCCGCTTTCCCAGTATTTTCTTTTTGCTGTCTTCTGTCCTGCAGTAAGAAATGTTGTTTAATCAATATGCGGTCTTGCCTGCCTCTGATCATACCACAATCTTCCATCTTGCAAATTTGCCTAACTGCAGTTATAAGGATTAAAGGTAGCCAAATTGTGTACCATTTACACCTGAGAAGGGTTCTGGAGAACAATACAACCTCCCAGTTTATAACCTCTTGTTGATGCAGTGAAAGCAGGCCAGACTTTTGTTTTCTGCTCATGGATTGTGTGGCTACTTTTCCCCTATAGGTTTTGAATTCTGTGACATAGAGGACTGTGTGAAGTGGATGGTTCCTTTTGCAATGGCGATCAAGGAGATGGGGAACTCAGCAGTGAAACCTCTTAGAGGAGTTCCTGCAGAAAATTTGCACAATATACAAATACACATAAACACCTTTGAATTGTTGGTAAGTTTGTGCTGAGTGATGTAGTCTTATTGGCAAAAGTAATTGCTCTCTGTAGAGCCCCAGAATGTATTTTTGGGGCATAGAGGACTGGAAATACATTGTGAAGTATTTTGCCAGCCTTGTGACTTCTACAGCTGGCTTAAGCGAAATCTTAAGGCAGTAAAAGTCTGGTTCTTCCAAGTGCATTAGGCCCCAGTTTCCACTTTCCCTAGCCAGCATAACCTAGTAAAGAAACATGGTGAGAAATGCTTACTGAACTCCTGAGGACACTACAAAGAACCGCATCAATCAATGAATTCAACAGGCACTTCGAAAACCAACGCAGCAGGACCACAGATTTGATGAACTTCCACTAGATAATATTCCTAATTGACTCTGATTTGGACTAATTTGGCATGCCTAGTGGGTGAAGTAAATTTGTTGCCCAATTCTGGAGGATGCTGGGTTTGATTTGCACCCCAGTCCCGGGCCACAAAGCTTACTAGCAAAGTTTTGAATTTTTAGTGACCTATAAAAGGTATTGCGTTCCTCCTGTTTTGTTTGATTTTATGCATGGTCATATGGCTTATTTTTGCTTATTGAACATGTAAAGAGCCATGGAGAGATTTATTTATTTTGGGGGGTGGTTTGCAATACTTTTCTGCATGATTATCTTGGGGCGGTGGGGGGAATACAGTGTTCAGACATTACAAAAACGAGTATACTTCACATCTGTTGCAGTTTGGAGTACAGTGGAACCCCAGTTAACAAACAGCTTGTTTAACATAAAAAGTGCATAACAAAAGGAAATCCATAGAAAATAGTGGCTCAGTTTACAGAATTTCCCCCTGGAACGGATTAATTGGTTTTCAGTGCACTCCTATGGGAAATTCGGTTAGAGTAATTTTCACTAAGAAAACTCCCAGAGAATGCATTAATTATGTTTACCGCGGTACCACTGTACTTCATGTCTGTTGCAGTTTTGGAATGCAGTGGTACCTCACTTAAAGAGCATAATGCATTCCATGGGATTGCTCTTTAAGTGAAGCACTTGGAAAAAGTGCTGTCACTGCCATTGTAAGTGACTTGATTGTGAATTCTGGAGGGGGGATTCCGGACCCCGATTTAGTTTTTAAGCGAGGCGACCATTCAGAGAAAATTCTATTTATTTATTTATTTATTTATTTATTTATTTAGTCGTATTTATATATGCCGCCCACTCAGGCAGAACCCGACTCAGGGCGGCATTACAACAAATTCTAAAAACATATAAAAACACTTTAAAAACCCCAAATCCCACCCACTTAAAAAACCCCTTATCCCACCCATCCATCCCACCCACCCTAAAAAAGGAAGAGAGAGTTCTTAAATCTTTACGTAAGCCAGCAGGCGGGGACCGTGATCCCATTCGGACCCCACACCTGCCCTTTAAGTGAGTTAGTATCTAAGCGAGGCACTCTTTATGCGAGGTTTTACTGTCGTTCTTTGTGGTTGGCTATATGCCGTAGGTTTGAACTTGACAACCTAAAAACAGCACAGATCATTTGTACACTTCAGCAAGCAGTTGATCATTTCCTCCTGGCATTTTCTTTTTCTAGGACAAAGTTGAAACCAAACGGGCCGTGCTGGCTGAAAGAAGCAGGAGTTCTCCTTTGCCTACTGGAGTACTTACCCCACCCCAAAGTGGGAAGAAACTATCTCAGATGTCCAAACAGCTGTAACTCTGGAAGCTGCCCAACCTCTGAAGACCTCTTGGCTTGAGTCGCCTTTCTTTATGATTTCCTCCTCTTACGATGCTGCCAGTTATTGACTGAGTCTTATGGATTCTGAAAAAGGAAAGTCCTTTCTTATATATATATATATATTTAAATGGAAGAAGTTTGCATTATGGAAATTATTTTTATGGAACACTTTCTATTAAATGAACTGTTTTGAGTACACCATCCACCCCCCAAAAAACAGGCATTTGCTTGGATTGCTGCTAAGGAGGGTGATACTCAGTACGCTTACATGGGAAGGAGAGGGAGTGGGAGAAGGGGCTGGGCCCTCAGCTGCTCTGCAACATAAAGAATGCTTGTCTGTGCTAGCTGTGGGGTGCTGGTCTTCTTCTTGGAGATTTTTATAACTTGATCTTTGTTATGAATGGTCTGTAATTTTTAAATAAAGTGCTGCCATCCGTACTTTGTGTAGCCTTTTGTTCATCTTTATTAACTTAAAAAGGCAAGACAGCATTGGTAGGGTCATATATTTTTAACTTCAAAGCATAGTTAGGAAAAGAGACATAGCAGGATCCTTGCCCATAATAGTACATTACCATGTATGTTCCCAACTAAAAGACTTTTGGGGAAGGACAGTGGCTTAGGTCAAGGTTATGAATGGTGATGATAATAATTTTGTGTCAGAAATTATTCTGGGTTTAAAGGATTTTTTGTGGACGAAATTCTGTTCCGGGAATGCCCAAATGAGGCTCCTTTTATGTCCCTAAGAGCTGGGACAGAGACGGACGTTCAATCCATCATGCAGTACCCAGGTCTCGAACTGCCAACTTACCAGCCTTCCAGCTAACAAGGCAAATTTCTTAACCACTGAGCCACATTAAGATCCCACTTCCCATGGTTTTTCTTGAGTGGGGGCCCATCCAGTCCCTCCTTGAAAATTAGAGTTAATGATTTAATTGCAGTTTTTTTTAAAAAAAATCTAGCCTCTGTCGCTTAACAAATTTGTGACAGTTTAAATTAAGCAGGCCAGCAGTTTGTGACCCAAGCGCTGTGCAACAAAGTGAGTGCCTGTTGTCTGTCCAAGCTCCTGCCAACCTAGCAGTTCAAAAGCAAGAACTTACAAGTAGATAAGTAGGTACCGCTTTGGCAGGAAAGTTAACGTTCTGTGTGCTCCAGTGTTTAGTGACTCCTAACACATGAACACAGAAACATCTGCAGACTCACCTTGGGATGTAAACGTAGATGAGCACCACCTCTCTTGAGTTGGACATGACTGGCTTTTGAGCAAAGGAGACCTTTACTTTTTAAAGTAGCAATTACAATGGGGAATGGAGGGTGTCTGTCAGAAAAGGTGTCTTTTCTGGATCTTGGTATAATTCCATAGGTTATAGAATGCATGGGGCATTGCCATTCTTATTAGAATATGCTGTTTGTGCCTAACAAGCATCTGACTTCAAAAAAGGTGATTGAAAATTGGAGGCTTCTGGAATTTGTGTAAATGTTATCTTTGACAATTTGTTTTATTGCAAAGTTAGTAGCAGCAGTGGCTATGGAAAGTTGTGGACTAAAGTTATACTCAAATGCATAAAATTCTAGCTGAACACTTCCTTTGTGGACTTTGTTGTAGAGCTGGGGGAAAGTTTACACATGATTCATAATTTAGATGACCACATCACATTAAATCAGCAATTTGTTTCTTCAGGAAGGGGTACTTCTTCCCCCTTTTAAATTACCTCGTAGATTTTATGGGATAATAAATGTGATTTGGTATATCCTGCTCAAAGGCCAGTCTTCTAGCCTTAACCAGCACCCTTGTCTAGACGAAGTTACTGGTGTGTTGCAAGAATAACAGTCCCAATGGACCAGATATGAAATAAGCATCTATTCTTTCCCCATGTAAATGTAGTGTCTTGATGTGGCAGAGTTTGGGGCAATGATGAGATGTGATAAGTTACCGTCTAAAAATCATTTTCAGTGTGCTTTTTTTGTCTCTTATTGCAACATTTGCTAAATACATCCTGGGGCAGATGCTCTGCTGTGATAATTTGGTCAATAAAAAATCCAGAAGCCCTCAACGTGGTTACCTCTTCTGAAAGTTACTGATTTTTACTTTCTCAAATTTCCTTCTGTTGAGTTAAAATCATAGATCTAGAAGGTTCTTGAGGACAATCTACTACACCCTTCTAAGCCATTTATGAAAAACCCAGTTCATCCCAATGAAAGTTGGTCAAGGCTTTCTTTCAACATCTTGGGAACAGAGCATATAACATTCTCTACATAGTCTTTCAGCTATTTGTCCTGATGACCTTGGCCAGTTCCACGTCTTGTAAAGGTAAAGGTCACTCTTACTCGAAAGCCAGTCATATCCGACTCTAGGGTTCGGTGCTCATCTATTTACAGATGTTTCTGTGGACATGTGGCAGGCATGACTAGACACTAGTGCACGGGACGCTGTTTAACTTCCCATCAAAGTGGTACCTATTGATCTACTTGCAGTTTCTTGCTTTCAAACTGCTAGGTTGGCAGGACTGGGATGGAGACAAAACCTCACTCTATCGTGCAGTACTTGTGTCTCGAACTGCTGACCTTGTAGTCATCAAGTTTTAGCATCTTAACCATTAAGCCACAACAGTCCATCTTGTACAAAGCTCTTTGTTCCACTATCTAGCATCCAATGAATTGGGCTGTTACTTTCAGGTGTGGTGGAGGGAAGGCATTTCCCCATTGCCGATCCTGAAGTAAAATTGTGCTGCCAATCCTTATGGCAGGAGTACTCAACCTTTTAAAGCTGGGGGCCGGGTCATGCTCCCTCAGACAGCATCAGGGGTTGGATGGACATTTTGCCCTTCCTTCACCACATGGCACTTCCGGGAATGCTGGAGTAGATGGGGGGGGCACATGAAATGGTGCCACGGGTCACATCCAGCCCATGGGCCGCAGGTTGAGAATCCCTGCCTTATAGTTTCTGTAAATGGAAAGAGGATACAATCCTGCCTTTGTCTCATGCAGCAAAATTGGGAGGGGGGGGGGTGTTACCTGCATCTTTTATAATGTCTGTTTTGCCTTTCCTCTGAATGGCTTTTACCTGTGTGGTTTATTAGGTGAAATGTTTTGACAATATTCCTTTTTTAAAAAATTTAACCCCTTTGTCTTTCTTCTGCCTGTTGGGAGGCATCTTATTGCAAAGGAACTATTCTGTCCCTGCTTTGCTTTGCTTTTTTTTTTTTTTGTATGGCAAACTGAAGATTTGCAGGCTTGGGCTTTTGTTACTTTCCTGAAGTGAAACAGCTGGAGCCACTGATAAGTGAAGAAGACGACTGGAATGGAACTAAGTATAGCTTTGGCTGGGGATTTAAATATCCATTTGCCATCATGAGGGTGGGGAGCCAAAGCACTTTTAATGCCTTCAAAACTTGAGCCGCAGCTGTTCTCTGCAAGGATTGCAGAATGATCCCTTCCGCATTGAACAGGTTATAATAATAATAATTTTGTGTCAGAGATTACTCTGGGTTGAAAGGATTTTTAAGGGATGCCCAAATGAGGCTCCTTTCATGCGCCCAAGTGCAGCTCTCAGGTATCGGAACCTGACCTTCCAGTCTCCAGCTCAGCGCCTTAACCACTAATCCACCAGAGGAGCTGCATTGAACAGGTTAATGATATTGGATGCTCAGGCAAAGTACAAAGCATGGGTGTTTCAATCCTCTCTAGGAGACTGCACCTAACATCCTTTGTAGCAATTTTAAGGCAGGTGGAGGACTTTTTAAAATCATCCTGTCCAACTTATTCTTACGTAAGCAGCAATTTCATATGCCCTCAGGTTGCAGTACTCTAGAGCAGAGGTCCCCAACCATCAGGCCATGGGCCGGTGCTGGGTCATGGGCTGTCCAGAACCAGGCCACATGGGGGTGGGGCAGCACCAGGTCTGCCCAGTGAATGGAGCAGAAGCACAGGGTTCAGACACAGCAGATAGGCAGGTTGCCGGGGCCCTCCTCCATGTTGCTTAACTATGGCGAGGCTCTGCCCCCTGCCTTTATACAGTGATACCTCACTGCCCGAAACAGCATGAAACTGGTCCATGGTGCAAAAATGGTTAGGGAGCCCTGCTATAGCTATACAACCATTATCAATACAGAACAGAAATTGGGATTATAGATTGGTTCTTCCCTGAAATATATGTGCACTTAATCTAGTAATGTTCTGATGAAGGATAATGAGGTGAGCTAAGATGCAACCAGATGCAAGTAATATACAGTAATACTTTGCATAACAAGCATAATGTGTTCCTTCTCCCCCACACCCAGACGTGGAGGTTTACGCATGCATGGGTGCATCCCCACGCATGTGCATGCACAAACGTACCCATGACTGTTGGACATGCGGAAGTGGGCACATTTACAACAGCTGTAAATGCACCTGCTTCCAGGTGTGTGGTACGGCCTGCTCAGCTGACCAGGAGCATGGTCAGACCCATGGCGCAAAAAGGTCTGCCCCTGTTTTAGTTGTAGCAGGTGGTTGAACTCAATCACTCCATCTCTGTGATTCAGTGGATCCAAAGTAGCTCAGCTGCTGTTGCAAGAACCCTAGAGTCAGACACAACTGACTTTCGAGCAAGGGAGACCTTTACCTAATCTTGAATAATGAGCCAAAAGATTTGCTCCTGAGCAATAGAAGCGGCTTGCTAACATGCACTAATGCAGCTGCATGCATGCTTTGAATGTTTTGCACTGTAACTTCAAGTCTGTAATAATGAACCCCTTCACTTGACTTGAAAATGTGTTACAAAGCTACTCGTGGGAAGGTAAAGAACGCCTCTTTTCCATGTACCTGGCCGAGGTCATCCCTTCTTCCAATGTGGCAACAAACCTTTGCTCCTTGCCATGCATTCAAGGAATTTTTAACCAAAATATTTCTTGTTTTCTCAAGTTTGCATCTCCCAAGCTTTCACAGTTTGCCATGAGGCAGACTGCCTGAAATATGAAAATAAATCTCTCTCATTTTATTTCCCACCCTGTTATGTGCGAAGCTCATTTCTCCTACATACAGTATATCTACATATGATTATGCAGGCTTAGTAAAATATGTGTGCTCTTCTTCTGATGTTCTTGTGTGAAGGCATACATATGCACAGTACGCTGTTCTCACAGAACCATATGCTCGGGTCTGTCAGGTTAAAATAACCCAGTCCTGTGATGGTTTAATTCAAACAGTCAGACTTCCCTTCCACCTCCACTTATCTTTCAAGGTTAATTAATCTCCCATGAAACTCCTTAACACATATTTAGCCAGGTTAGCAGAAGACATACCATATACAGTATACTCAAGCATAAACCGAGTTTTTTAGCCCCGAAAAGGGGACACGGCTTATACTTGGGTCAACGGCCACGAGGGTCCCAAGACCGCACCAGATTGAGATGCACCAACAATTTATTTAATTTTACTATATTTTCATGAATTTTTATTATTGGAACTCACTAGCAGCTGCTGGATTTCCCACCCTCAACTTATACTCGGGTCAATCTATTTTTCTGGGTTTTCAGATCAAAATTAGGTACCTCAGCTTATATTCGGGTTGGCTTATACTCAAATATATACAGTACTGTTATCTCTGTTAAAGGACAACATGATGCCTTGTCTACCAATTCACCAACAGATGTGAGCTGGCGGTGAGACACAGATCTGGCAAAAATTACTCTTGGGACTATTTCCCAGAATTGTCTAGCCGGCATGTTAGTTGTACACCAAAAAAAGTAATTTTTTCATCTGTGATAGAACCACATCATAAATTACAGCTGAAGGTACCAAACAAGCTTAGAAAGTGCAAGATAGCCTCTTCCCCCCCCCCCCCCCCAACATGCAGTTTTGTTAAACAGTAGAACAAAGCAGAGTACTATCTTCTAAGCCATGGATTCTCAACCTGCGGTCCGTGATTCGGATGTGGCATATGGCACCATTTCATGTGCCCCCTCTCACTGCCTCCAACCACACCCGGAAGTGCCATGTGGTGGAGGAAGGGCAAAATGGCCATCCAGCTCCTGAAGCTGTCTGAGGGAGCATGACCCGGCCCCTGGCTTTAAAAGGTTGAGAATTCTGTTCTAAGCAGAGCTTGGAAGCAGTGGGTTACATGCATTTTCGTTAACTACAACAAGCTACTTACAGAGAGAAGGGGTCACAAAGAAGTGATAAAATTACATTTCAAAAGTAACATAAGTGAGGAGGAGCAATGTTACCTGTGTCCAAAAAAAGAAATTTTCTAGTTATATTTTAGTTACTTTTCATGGGCATTTAAAGATATTTTTAGAACTGAGAATTTTTCAAGTTTTATGCCCATCTCTCGTCAATCCTTACCAGTTTTTACCCACCCCATAGATTGCTAAGGAGAAGTCACTTCCAAACAAGTAATTTAATCAACTTCTGAAATCAACACTGATTATGGCCAAAAGAATAAAGACTTTTGTGGTACCTGAAAAGCTAAGTACACGTAAGTGACTTCAGCTCTTTGGGGACAGGGGCCAAGTTCTTCTGATGCAGGTAGTACATGTTAGATGTACTACCTGCATAATGCATAGATGCATACGTTTGGCTGGACATCCCACTACAGTAATTGAGTAGACTGTACAGCCAGCGACTCAATGCCGAGTGTTAGGTGGCGGTAAATAACCTGACTCCCTAAAGGGGTCAATGGCTACAGGTGGATAAGCCCCTTCAGGTGGGGTGATGGTCCCCTCAGTGGAGGAAATACCACTGGAAACCATCATATTGGGCCCAACGGCAAAATGAGTGGAGGAGGAACTCTGATTCCCAATGGTCATGGAGGCGGAAGAGGCCTTGCCAGATGGACTGGCTGTGAAGGCGCACCTTGTCCATATCCTCAAGGCTGCAGCAGTCCACTGCAGTCCCGGTGTTAAATCCTGCATGTCTCATATGTGCTGCAGGAGATGGCTCCATGACCATAGTGTATGGGTCACTTCATGGCAAGCTGGGATCCACCTTAAACAAATTCACGCCAATGGCATTTTTCCTGCTTCATGGGGGGAAATGTATTCTTGGATATGAGTTGCAGCTGACAACGATATTAGATGCCTTAGATGAGCTGTGGTTGAGAAAGCTTATGTCAAATAAATATGTTGCATCTCAACAATGCTTCTTGTTTTTAGAAAGGTAGGTAGTAATGGTAGCAAGTATTTGGAGAGGGCACCTTTGTAATGGGTTATGGATCAAGTTACTTTTTTAAAAGGAACTTCCAGAGCTACAAAGAATGACACATGACCACTGGAACAAACGGGAAAAGTTATCACGTAACTTTCAAAGAGAGGACACATCAATTCATCTCGCAATCTTCTATCTCCCATCTGGATAAGAGGAGAGTCTTGGCCAAAGAAGCATTAACATTTTAGTTAATAGGCCCAGCCCTGCCGTTATAGACTCTGAAGCCCGCTTTGGTTACTTATTAATGAATCCGCAAAGTGCCTACACTTTAGACTTCACTTAGCTGAGGGGAGTCTTCGGGCACCAATCTGACTTCTATTAAATGACTAATGGCTATTGAGACATAATGTCCTCACAGCAGATATCACATCCTATTTAGTATTTAATGTTTAAATATTTAATTAATGAAACACTGCCAAATATTTAATTAAATGCCATCAAAGCCATCTCGACACTTCCACTAGGCTAGGGCATTATGCAAAAAGAAGAGACGTAAGGGAAATGGGGTCCCTCTCCCCTTTAACTTCCCCAGGTTTAACTCCAGTTTCTGTCCCCCCCCCTCAAAATTGGCATCAGTAAATTCTGTTTTAAAAAAAGACACTATCTCACACATAGCACACAAGGCTTTCTGAGCAAATTAAACGTCTCTTGAAATGTGCAAACTTCCTTTTGCTCACAAGATGTGGGTGATTTGTGGAAGGAGGCCAGGTAGCAGAAGAATAAGAGTTATGAATCAGGAGAACCGGATCAGTTTCCTACTTGGTTTTAGAATCTGGAGCAAAACACGATAGCTCAAAATCTTTTCCAGGGTCTTTCACTCAAAGTGAGCAAAAATAAATAAATAAAGACTAAACGATCAGAAAGACAAAACATCCATCCAGTGCTTCTATGCTTGATAAATATCACTGGAAGCATTCAACAGAGAATTGGGCAACCATCTGTCATATCTGCTGCGGTGGTTCAGTGGTTAAGAAGTTCACCTTGTTAGCTGGTACTACATGATGGCTTGAGTGCCTGTCTCTGTCCCAGCTCTTGGGGACATAAAAGGAGCCTCATTTGGGCATCCCCTGAGCGGAGTTTCTTCCACAAAAATCCTTTCAACCCAGAGTAATTTCTGACACAAAAGGATTCCTGCATTGAGTAGAGTATTGGACTCGATACGCTAACAAGGACCCCTTCCAACTTAGTGATTCTATGAAAACTATTGTATAAAATAGAATATCCAGGTTTAAAATGGCCTGTTCTTCTGCCAGTATTTTTTCTTCAACCACCTCATATTTAATCTATTATTACACCATTGTATGCAAATGGTTTTTATCCAACCCAACAATTGTATTTTATGCATTCCAGCATATTACATTCTCCTTCGTATAGTTTGTGAATCCCCACTCATGGGGTTATGCGCCTGCGCAGAACGGAGATCGGAGGCTTGAAAAGCTATTGGTCTAAAGTTTTGGCGGTAAGACCGCCCACCGTACCGCCCACCCTGAGGCGCCCGCGCGCCATTTTACCTCAGTTCTCTTCTTTCCGCCGTAGCAGCAGGACGATCGTTGAGAGCTTCCTCAATTTTTTTCGCCCTTCTGAGGGAAAGTCTTTTTGGCAAATTTAGCAATTTTTCTCGGTGATCTTGTCCTCCGGGCAGGATCACCACCCCGGCTCTGTCTCTGCTCGTGAGTGGATTCAGTAGCCAATTTTTTCGCATCGATCACCGTCTCCCCCCTCAAGGGGGTGGCGGCTGGTCGGCCCTTCGGGGTACTAGTCTCCAGAAACTTCCACTGGAAGAATTTTTTCCGCGGTTGATGGCTGCAGCGTTTAAACAGTGCACGGCTTGCCTTAAGAAGTTTCCAGCTTCCGACGGACACAGCCTGTGCCTTTTTTGTTTGGGAGAGTCGCATCAGAGCCAGTCTTGCCCGCATTGCAAGAAGTTCACGCGCCTCGCGGTGCAGAACCGAAGCAATCGCCTCAAGGCTCACCTGATGGAGCTCGCTCTGGCTCCCGCCGCTTCCGGCTCCACGGCCGCCGCTGCCGTTCAACCACCGTCGACCTCTTCCTCCGTGCCGCCGATGAGGAAGAAGAAGAAGAAGGACAAGAACGGTGAGAAGAGGCGCAAGCGTGAGTCGGAGAAGAGACGGTCGCTCCCCCCCACTCCACGCACACCCGCCTCCCCCGGGCCTTCTCCACCGTTCTCGACTGCCCGATGCCCTTCTCCGGGATCCTCCATCTGGGGAGGACGGTCGTCTTCCGGGTCACCTGAGAAAGGACGCAGGGCTGGGGCTCCAGCTCGCCCACTTCAGGTGCTCCCCTCTCCTCCTCGGGGCAGAAATCCCTCGCCGAGGCAGGCCTCTGTCTCTCCACGGCCCAGGACGCCGACACCGACGCCGGCCACCGTTTCGGCTCCCACCGTTTCGTGGACCATCCCTCCGGCCACCGGAGCTCCACCAACAGCGGACTCGGACGCGTCCCAGATGGCCATCGTCCGAGAGATGTTTCAGGTCATGGCGTCGTTTGCGACCAGGCTCCAGACTTCCACGCCTGCGGCCTCTGCGGCTCCGGTTCCGACCACCGCAAGCCCCGGGCAGCCCGGCCCTGCCGCGGCCCCACCGACCTCCCGTGGGTCGAGTGCCCGCTCCGCCGGCCCACCCAACCCGTCATGGTGTGGTCCGGACGTTGATGCGGTGGACGCCCATCCCGCCGGCCCGCCCAGGCCGTACTGGCGCGGTCCGGACGTGGACGACAGACTGCCTCCCTCGTCCTCCGATGAGTCCAGCTCGTCGTCGGAGGAGGACGAGGGAGACGTCGACGCCGAGCGCACGCCGGAACAGGCCATCGGCTCAGTGGACCCACCGCGTGGTGAGGACCAGCGCTCACTGACCGCCATGCTCACGAGGCTCGGCACCGCCCTCAACCTGAAGGTCGACCAACCGCCGTTGGAGGGTGAGGATCAGATGACCGCGAAGCTCGACAGGCGTGCTGTGCGGCCGGTCCACATAACCATGCTCCCCTCCATGATGACCACGGCGAGGGCGACGTGGAAGAAACCCTTGGCGGCGCACTCCGTCTCGTCCAGACTCGACAGCATGTACCGGGTCCTGGACGAGAACGTCGAGTTTCTGCAGGCACATCCCCTGCCGAATTCCCTGGTGGTCAAGGCCTTCCAGCATAGGACGGCCACCAGCGGATTCCCGGTCCCGTCAACGCCGGAAGGAAAGAAACTGGACGCGGTGGGGCGTAAGTTTTATGCCACCGGCTCCCTATTCTTTCGGGCCGCCAACTATTCGGCCGCCATGGGCCTGTATCAATCTCACCTCTGGGAGCAGGTGAAGGTTGAGACGGCTAAACTGCCCGCCGATGCCCAGAAGAGGATTGACGCGCTGGCCACCGAGGGGGATTTCGTCGCCGAGCAACTGATGCGCACTGCCCGGCACATCAATGATTATGCGGCAAAAGATATGGCCTCCGCTATCTACCTCCGTCGCCATGCTTGGCTCAGGGACACCTCCCTCGATGACGCTATGAAAAAGCTCATCGAGGAGTTTCCCTTCGACGGTCAGGGCCTCTTCGGTCAGGACACAGATAAAGTCCTGAATGAGATGCGCCAGACCAGTTCCACGGCGAAGTTCCTGGGGCTCACCACGCCGGCTACCTCCACCAGGCCGAGGTTCCAGCCCTTCACACGCCGGTTCCAGGGCAACCCTCAGCAGCAGGGACCGACGGAGCAGCCTAGATCCAGCTCCTACAGACAGCGGCGACAACACAAACCCCGCTACCGGCCCTACGGACAGGACAAGCGCTCGACCGCGAGGGCCAAGCCCCGCGTTTGAAGCTGCGACGGCCGAGTCTCTCCCGCTCCACATCCCGTACCTCCCCCTCCGGAACTTCCTCCAGGCATGGTCGGGCATCACGGACGACCAGTGGGTCTTAAAGATCTTGTCCTCTGGCTACGCCATCGAGTTCGTGCGGGTGCCTCGAGTAGGAAAACATCGTCTCACCACCTCGTCCCCCCATTTGGAGGAAGAAATATCAACCCTTCTCTCCAAGGGAGCCATCGAGCGGGTAGCACCGTCCGACTGGGACAACGGCTTCTACTCGAGGTACTTCGTGGTCCAGAAGAAGGACGGAGGCCTGCGCCCTATCCTGGACCTACGCCGCCTGAACAAATGCATCCACACCAGGAAGTTCCGGATGGTGACCCTACAGACCGTCCTCCCCCTCATCAACAAAGGGGACTGGTTCACAATCATAGACCTCAAGGATGCCTACTTCCACGTCTCCATCCTCGAGGAACACAGGCGGTTTCTCCGCTTCCACATCGACAATTCCGTGTACCAATACCGGTGCCTACCGTTCGGACTGGCCACGGCACCGCGGGTCTTCACCAAATGCATGGCTCCGGTGGCAGCGTTCCTCCGCCAACGGGGCATCAGGGTCTTCCCATACATCGACGATTGGTTGATCGTCTCCTCCACCAAACCGTCGTCCGTTCGGGACACACAATACACGGTTCACCTCATGGAGAGTCTCGGCCTCAGGATCAACTCCACCAAGTCGAAGTTGACTCCCTCCCAGCGCGTCGAGTACATTGGAGCGGTACTCGACTCGCTCACTACGAGAGCCTACGCCCCCCAGAAACGCTTACGGGACATTGCGCAGGGGGTGAACGAGCTGCGCACGAGACCGTGCATCCGGGCGAAGAAGGCTCAGAGACTTCTAGGCCTGATGGCCTCAACGACGGCAGTGATCCCCCATGCCAAGTTGAAATTCAGGTCCCTTCAATCGTGGCTCCTTCACGAGTTCGACGCACTTCGGGAGAGCCAATCGAAACGGTTAATCAACTAATATTGAATTTAATTGGTTTAATCCCCTGCTCCACCCAGAGTCTGCAATGCAGAAGGCAGCTACTGCTGCTCCATTTCTGGCACCCACCCATTTCAATCTGATTTAGACTTAGACCCTCTCATGCTACACAGCATATCGGGTAGCAAAGGATCTTCAATGGTTTCGAACTTGGGTGAGTAGTTTGGCATCCTCCCATGAAACTGGTTTGGGATATAAGGATTCAAAGACACAAAGAATGTACCATAAGATGTACCTGGTAAACAACCTATTCCTTCTGGTATAAATGCAAAATCCTCGTACAGTATATTGTTCAAGGGAAAAAGTCAACTACATTGTCCTCTTTTCCAAAAGAACAGAGATCTATTGACTGTAATGCTCAAATAAAATATTTCAAAGATTAGACTGCCATCTTGTGGACAAGCAAATGCCTATATTAATTTGGGCCATGCACTTTGAAGCCTAAGGGTTAGCCATTTTACTTGTTTGTTCTCGGACACGCCAGCTCCTTTTTCACCTAAACTGAAAACACATATGGTGCATGTCTTTTAAGAAAATGATTAATCCCCAATATGATCTGCCATTTTACCTGTCAGGGCTTGTGATAGTGGGCAGAGTGGGAACAATGCTTAATGTGGCGATCTTGCATGGTGTTTGTGCTTGTTACGTTTGGATCTCATTTAATGAATTCAGGCCAGCTTATGTGGCCGTTCTCCTACCCATTTTCCTCTCACAACAACCCTTATGTGTCGATCTGGCTGGGAGAATGAGAATAGGCCAACATTGGCCATGGCTGAAGAGGGACATCTCTCTCATCCACATCCAATGGTATGTTGTGTTGGCCCAACTAGGGTACACAGAAAGAGCCTCCTCAAAGATTGTGCTATTCTTGACCCACAATCGGGCATACTCTGGTAACAGCAACCTTGTGTTGATGGCTAATCTTTCTCACACTAGGCCAGGCGAAGGGAACTGCAGAATGAACTCACCAGGAGGTGCCCTCATTTTGGCAGTTAAATGTCTCGCCTAGACACAGAAGAAGTAGAACTAGGACATTATCCCGGGTCCATCTTTGTCACAAGAGACTCAAGTAGCCTCATGCAAGACTATATATACACACAGTTCTTTCAGTTCAGATCCAAAGAATGAGCTGGATAAAGTACACATTTTTTCAGACTACTAACTAATTTCCCCCCAAAATATTCTTTTTCCCCCCTTTCATGTCCTGATCAGACCCTGGACTGCCAAACTGAAGCCACTTTCTTTGCTTTGTCGTTGCCCAAACTCAAGTCCTCATCAGCGCATGTCTCTGGCAGCAATGAGCAGACCAGCAAATGGGCCAGATTTCTCTCCACATTCACACCGTGTGTTGTCATCCTGAAAGATAAACTGCGTGGGATTTTTTAGCCTTACTTTCCTATTTAGCATCTCTCGTGTTTCAACATTTCACATGCATCAGTGCAAAAACAAACAAACAAAAGTATTACCATGTTGGTTTTCAAATGGATTGACTTTACAAATTGGCAAAACCACTGGAAGCCAGGACACAAATCAAATTGGATGGGGGCACAAATCATTCTGGACTGAACCGGGATGCATTCCAGAGACCTGATGGTATCCTATTTCATAGATATTTGTCATCTGTTGAAATGTGACAATTAATGTCCCATAGGTGATGGAAAGTAACTGATGCACTTAAAAGGTTTATAATGGCTTCTTGACAAGGCTGTAAACACTGACCTGTAGCAATTTCTACCACTCCAAAAGAAAAAAAGAGAGGAAGAAGTCTAAAAACTGTGCTATACTTAAGAGGACAGTATATGGTTGCTTCTGTTTGAATTAGGAATGGGTAGAGCTGCGATGGCTCAGTGGTTAAGAAGCTCACCTTGTTAGCTGGAAGGCTGGTAAGTCAGCAGTTTGAGACCCGGGCACTGCATGATGGATTGAGCACCCATCTCTGTCCCAGCTCCTGGGGACACAAAAGGAGCCTTATTTGGGCGTTCCCTGAGTGGAGTTTTAAAAATGCAATGAAAATAGGTCTGAATTTTCAAGACTGCAAAAATTAATGCCTGCACAAGATTGAGACTGGCATATTTGCTTCTCTCTAATGACATCCTGGGATTGTGGTGGCTTAGTATTAAGACACTGAACTTTACAATTGGAAGGTTGGCAGTTCAGCAGTTCAAGACCCGAGTGCTGCATGCTGGAGTGAGCTCCCATCTGTGTCCCTGCTCCTGCCAACCTAGCAGTTCAAAAGCAGGGAATTGCAAGTAGAGAAATACGGACCACTTTGGTGGGAAAGGTAAAGAGCATTCCATGCACTCCGGAGTCTCCTCATGCCTGTCATGTGTCCATAGAAACATCTGCAAATGCCGAGAGTGCAGGCTCTTTTGCTATAAACTGAGATGAGCACTGAACCCTAAAATCAGATACGACTGGCTTTCTAGCAAGAGCGACCTGATGTTATGATGACACAAAAGAGTCCTGGACCATCCCAACTTCCTAGAGAAAGGGGAAATGTGGCTTAGTTACACCTTCACAACAAAAAAGTTACATATTTAAAAGCAACTCATAACAAGTAAAAGTTAATCATTCGGTGTCACTAGGTTCCTTGCAACTCATGGCTTCCTTCTTCTGTAATGACTTAGGTTTCTGGTAATTGAAGTCCAAGAAGAACCCCTGGAGAGCCATGTTCGCAGACCCCTGGCCTAGACTAAAGGTCTACAGGAATGCAAAAACTGGCCACTCAGAGCATCCATGTATTTTGCTACAGTTCATGTTACTGAGGTAGCTCCAATTTTCTGATGATATAAATGACCGTCAGTTGATCTCTCACTATTTCAGCAGTGATAACCAGCTTTTGAACTGCAATAAATGAGGCCAATCAACATTACTTTTGTCTCATTACTTCAAGAGCACACATGTAAATTTCCTCTTATCCTTTCCCCCCTTTGGTGTGAAATTAGCCACAGTTCTCTGTATGTGCTATTATACCCAGGTTTCTCCTCGGGAGATCAAACTGTTTGATCTTCACTGGCTTCAGCAAGTTGATCGGCAAACTGGTTTGGCTTGCTTTGGGTTAGGAATGGTACAAAGTTCTTCATAGGTTCTAATTGGCTCTATCTCCATTTTATTATTTGGATACAAACAACAGGAGAGGCCAGATTCCATACAGTATTACAGATATTATACCCCATATATACTCGAGTATAAGCTGACCCGAATATAAGCTGAGGTACCTAATTTTGACCTGAAAACCCAGGAAAATAGATTGACCCAAGTATAAGCCGTGGGTGAGAAATGCAGCAGCTGCTAGTAAGTTTCAATAATCAAAAATACATGAAAATATGGTACAATTAATTAAATTGTTGGTGTGTCTCAGTCCGGTGTGGTCTTGGCACCTTCGAGGTCATTGACCTGAGTATAAGCCATGTCCCCTTTTGGGGGCTCATTTTTGAGGCTGAAAACCTCAGCTTATACTCGAGTATATATGGTAGATATAAACATGGGCAATAAGAAAATCAGAGGAAGAAAAACTGGTGTTGGGGTTGTTACATTCACACACACACCACGGTAAACTATGCATTCAGGGTAACTTATTAATGGTGTCTAAATCAGAAATAGGCAATAGGCATGTCTCTCTCCAAAAGACATTTACTCATCATTCATTATCTCCACCTCACTGCTGCCATAGGCCATCCACCACTTGACTATTGCTGCTTTAAATTATGGAGAGTGTTGAGTATAAAATCAGGATTATTCAGGTATGGCCCGTTTCCATAGGGGTCAGTAGATTCAATAAATATCATCATACAACATTTTTCAATGACTCTCCTCTGTCTGTCTGTCTGTCTGTTGGCAAAGAGCCCTAGTGGCACAGTGGTTAAATGGCTGTACTCACAAAATGCTGTGAGTTCAATTCTGGCTTGGATCAGGATTGACTCAACCTTCCATACTTCCAAGGTCGGTAAAATGAGTACCCAGCATGTTGGGAGCAAAATGTTAATTAACCTGTGAACTACCCAGAGAGTGCAGTGCACTAAGGCCTATGGCAGGGGTGGCCAAACATTTCAGGCCATGGACCAGTCACATGGTTGAGCGGGCTGGTCACGTGGTTCCTCCTGCCAGAAATGGAAGTGAAACGTGCCCACAAAATGCTGCCATAATTGCACCCACAGCTGCTGTAAACACATTTATGACGGCCCTGGGTGCTTTACGGCAACGTTTTGCGCATGTGTGGGTGCATTTAACTTCTGCTTCTGGAAGCAGTGTGGGCCAGATCTGGCCTGAGGGCCATAGTCTGGGAACCCCTGCACTATGCGGTGGTACATTAGTGTAATTGCTAATTGCCATTGGTCTCTAAAATAAGTTCAGAACTTTGGATAGTTCAGCAAATGGGCCACCCACCACTAATATCAGAGTCCAACTTCTCCATACTCTCCACTCTGTCTCTATCTCCCCTTGCTTCTGGTTCCACCTGCCATGTTGCTTGTCCATGGGTAAAACACATCTCAACTTAAAATGTCCACCTATTTTGTGCTTAATGTTTGTTTTGAAAAACACTGTGCCCCACCTAAACTGCTTCTTGGTTGTGCTGATGAACACTGGTATAAAGCAATCATCCACAAATGAGTGTCATCTAGATTGATTTGGATGATAGGTTCCCCCATCCCTGGACTATGGGTTCATTGGCCAACACCAATGGGTTGAGGAAGGCACTGGGTTGGGGAAGCACAGAGAAGAACTTGTCAGATATGTGTGTGCATGTATGTGTCAGTTAAAACACTGATACGTTCATAGGTACACACACACACAAATGTTTACTCGAAGGAGCAAAGAAACAATTCCTATCCAACGTTGTTTTTTACCAGATGCCTTTAAGACAGGGGTTCCCAAACATTTTGCACCACAGGCTGGTCAAGTGGTTCAGTGGGCTGGTCATGTGTTTCCTCCATTTATGACAGCTGTGGGTGCAGTTACAGCAGTATTTTGCGCATGTGCTGGTGAGTTTTACTTCTACTTCTGGGAGCAGCAAGGGCCAGATGATTTGGTGCCGAGGCCAGATCTGGCCCACGGGCCATAGTTTGGCCACCCCTTCTTTAAGACAAGCCAAATGGACATGCCTTACAATTAGAAATAGTGCTGAGGATATTCCACATTCTTCCCTAGAACTGTGAATACTTTCCCATCTGATTCTAGTTCCTCGGAGCAAATTGCCCTGAGGTGAATGTATGGGTCAAAGTTAAATACAGCTGCTTGGGGAGTTGGTGAGTATGAAAACAGACTAATTTGGGACATAGATCATTTTTATGGCCCTAATTTCCTGTATTACATGCAGAAATAGTCCATAAATGGTACAAAAGACTTTAGTAAACTGAACCTTAAAGAACTTTCTTTTCCCCTCCCCTTTTCTTGGATTTGCAGAATTGGAGCTTTCTTTATGAATATAAGTCTTACCATCTCAGTTTTACTAGATCCCATTCTTTTCAGCCATTTGTGAGCTATTGTACTGCAAATCCCAATCTTAAGCATTCTTAGGTATTCTATTGTTAACATCAGGTTTTTATCCACTCTATTTTTCTAAGAAGCTGTCAATCATCGTTTGGTACCTTTATTTTTTCTTGTGTTCCTAACAGGGAAATTATTGGCTGCTCATTGAAACATTTCACTACACTTCTTACTGAAGCTGAAATCAAAACTTCAGCATCTTCATTTCCTTTTTCTTTTAGTTAGATTTATGTTATTCCTACATTTAATTCATATACATATTATTTGTTAGTTACTTACATACATACTGTTGTCTGGCTGGACAGCCTGCTATGGTAATAGAGTAGACCAGTGCTTTTCAACCTTTGGTTTTTGGACTCCAATTCCCAGAAGCCTAAGCCAGTACTTAGGCTGATCAGTGTTTTGGGGAATTGACTTAGGCTTCTGGGAATTGAAGTCCAAAAACCAAAGGTTGAGAAGCACTGGAGTAGACCATACAGCCAGCGACTCAATGTCAAGTGTTGGGCGGTGGTAAATAACCTGACTCTCTAAAGGAGCTATCGACTATGGACAGATGAGCCTCTTTGGGTAGGGGTGATGGCCCTCAGTGGAGTAAATGCTACTGGAAACCATCATACTAGGCCCAACGACAAAATGAGTGGAGGAGGAACTCTGATTCCTAATGGTCATGAAGGCGGAAGAGACCATGTCAGATAGACTGGATGTGAAGGCACACCTTCAAGGCTGCAGGAGATGGCTCCAAGATCATAGTGTGTGGGTCACTTCATGGCAAGCTGGGATCCACCTTAAACAAATTCATGCCAATGGCATTTTTCCTGATTGCCTCAGAGGGCGAAGGCGGCCCAGAACCAGCTGGCCTCCAAGACAAGGGGCAGGGGGGGGGGGGGGGGATGTATACTCAGATCAAGTTGCTGCCAACGAATGAACATACATACCTTGATTTCTCTCCAGTGGATTCAAGGTTATATGTTCTTTTGTCTCTTTATCCTCATGACAACAACCATTTGAGGTGGATCAGGCTGAAAGAGAAAAAATGGCTAACTCAACAGGGACTTGAACCCAGATCTTCCAAGTCCCGCTGCACTACACTAGTACTTTGTGAGAATTGCATAGGAGCCTCTTTCCCAGCCGTGATTTTTAGTCCAATCCACATAACTCAGCACAGAAAGCCCTATCATTGGCAGGAGAATGAAACGATTTCATGGGTAATTGCATTGTAATCACTGATTCAATCCTGTTGCAATAACTCAAACTTTAATCTTGTGGAGAGTGTGAGGCAAAATGGCTACTTCCCAGCTTTGGCTGCCTGTATTGGCTGTTGGAACGACATGCCACTGAAGGTAAAGAGAGCCTTCAATATTTGTAATGGCTCCTTAAGAGGCTCACCCAGAGGTTCCCAACCTTTATACACTGTGGGCCTGACCATGCCCCCCCCCCCCGGACAGCTGAGTGGGCTGGACTACGCCCCCCTGGAAGTAAATTTAAAGTAAATGCACCCACTTTCATGTTTATGACAGCTACAGGTGCATATACGGCTGATGTAACCACGTTTATGCAGACGCGTTTTATGGCTGTCGTAAACGCGCCTGCTTCCACTTCCTTGTGCGGCGATGGCAGCAGCAGGGCACATGAAATGGTGCCGTGGCCTGGGGCCGGCCCATGGGCCGTGGGTTGGGAACCCCAGGGCTAACCTATGAACTAGCCCTCAGTTGTATTTTTAATTTTTCTCTTACTGGGAAATAGCACTAAGGATGACTTTTCTGTTCAGTATAAACATAAGAAACTGATTTTATGAACACAAACCTTGACCCGATTCCTACCCTGTGGTTCCAAATTACCAATAGTCGTATCCGACTCTAGGGGGTGGTGCTCATGCTTTCTGTGTCTGCAAACATTTCTATGGTCATGTGGCAGGCATGACTAGGTGCCTGGAACAATGTTACCTTTCCCACTGAGGCATACCTGTCAACCATCACGATTTGGCCGGGAAACCCCCGTAATTTGACATCCATTGACGTCATAACCCGCCCCGCGCTGCCAAAACCCCGTAATTTGGCAGCGGGGGGAAACGCTTTCCGTGCATGCGTGGAAGCGCTACGCCACCTGCGCAGCCCCAACGCAAGTGGCGTAGTGCTTCCGCGCATGCGTGGAAGGGGTAAAACCCTTCCACCCATGCCTGGAAAGCGACTTGCGCACAAGCGATGTGTGCAGCGATGTGTGCATGCGCGGAAGCGCTACGCCGCTTGCATAGGGGCTGCGCAAGCGGCGTAGCGCTTCCGTGTATGCGTGGAAGGGGTAAAACCCTTCCACCCATGCCTGGAAAGCGACTTGCGCACAAGTGATGTGTGCAGGTCCCGTTTTTCAGGAGCCGTGGGTTGACAGGTATGCACTGAGGTGGTACCTATTTATCTACTTGCAACTCCTTACTTTCAAACTGCTACGTTGGCTGGAGCTGGGACAAATGACAGGTGCTCACTCCTGGGTCTCAACATCTTGGGCTGCCAACCTTCTGTTCTATTTACACACTGTAAATCCCTGATGTGGGATAGGTGTTCATAATTGGTTTCTTACAAAGGAAGAACAAACAAAATGTATAGATTTCATACTGTTTCATATTTTAGATTACCCTGGTTTAATGGGATTTTTTTGCCTTTTATTTTATTGACTTTTGAAATTATTTCTTTCCATTTCCTTTATTGCTGCGCCTTCCTGTCTGCATGCCTGCCTGCCCAACTGAAAAGCCATCCAGCTATTGACAGCTCTCTTCTCAATCCCTCCTATTTGGGGAGAGATTGGGGCTGAAAGTTTGATTATAGTGCCCTTAGTGAGTGTATGTGTGTTGATTGTTTTGATAGTCATTGTCAAGATCCTCTTACTCACAAGTAGCACCTCAGCCTCCTCGTACTAGGATCCCGCCTGATACTGCCTGCTCTTCTGGTTAAGTGTTTCTCAACCTTGGGTCCCCAGGTGTTTTTGGATTTCAGTTCCCAGAAGCCTAAGCCACTACACCAGCTAACCAGGGCTTCTGGGAATTGAAGTCCAAAAACACCTGGGGACCCAAGGTTGAGAACCTATGGGCTAAACAGTCCAGGCTTTTTAAGTTGCCTTCTCACTCCTGATCTGGATCTAGGTGGTGAGCAAGATAGCTCATAGGGCATCAATTAGTGTAGATAAGGTAGCGCTGAGCCAAGTAAACACTCCAGGCATCTCAGGTCTTTTAAAAGTACAGTAAATTGTAATTAGAGTAAGTTACAGAAGAAAGTTCAGAAAGCATATCAAAATAAAGAAAGCTGCTTTTTGGGGGAAAGCCCAGCGACTCCCCTTCTATCTTAAGCATCTACATGATTGTAGTTCCCCCTTAGCTGTAAACATCGGGTCTAAGAGAGCCTCTTAGACCTCACCTTCTGGGTTTTATCTCCTCCCTCAGGGTCAACCTCCTTGCCATTCCCCTAAAGGAGTCCAGGCAATGATCACACAGTATAACATGTCCATTACACATTAGGCTCCATCTCTTCCAACCCACGAGGCCAACATGTTTACATGTTCAAACCCCTTTGGTATTTTCTAAAGGGTCTCCCACACATTGAAATCTCCATCTTGGATGAGGTTGAAAACCAGTGCATAAATTCTGCTCTGACAGTCATCATTTCCCTCTGCACATCACTAACAGCACACTAGATATATGTATGTTTCGCTAGGTTTCTCTGGGTCCCAGATCTCACACTAACCATACAGTAATTGGGGGCCACAGTAGACATTAAGGGAAATTACATCCCTGGAGCTACCTCAATGTACCAGAGAGAGGAACAATTTGGAACCGGGTCACTGTGTGAATGACCTACATCAAGCAGTGGCCTCAAAGCCAATTTTTCCTTTGCAAAGCTGACAGCAGCTGGAGACAGTGAGCTGGGAAAAGATCCAGGAACCAAAGGAGAGAGTACATTTCTCCTGAGGAATGATACTCATGGTGTAAAGCACAGTTATCATGGCCTGTGGATATTGCACAAATTTCTATCTTGGACCCACATTTGCTTCAATTTTGGGATGTGTCTTTGGGAATGTGCAATGGCTGCAGTGGCTTATTTGGTGGTGGTGGTGGTGGTGACTACTACTACTACTACTACTACTACTACTACTACTACTACTATTATTATTATTATTATTATTATTATTATTATTATTATTATTATTATTATTATTATTATTATTATTATTATTATTATTGGTTGAAAGGATTTTTGCAGAACAAACTCCACTCAGGGAATGGCCAAATGAGGCTTCTGTCATGTCCCCAAGAGCTGGAATAGAGACAGGCACCCAATCCGTCATGCAGTTCCCAGGTCTTGGCCTGCCGACTTGCCAGCCTTGCAGCTTACAAGATGAGCTTCTTAACCACTGAGCCATTGATTAAGACAGAAAAGTCCTCCCCTGTCACTCCACCTAAGCATCTCTAAAATCCTGCTCCTGCTCCCCCTATTATATAATTCTTATTATACAAAGAATGTGGATGAAGCCTAAAAGGCCATTAACTGTTAATAACTCATTCTCGAATTGCCCCCCTTAACAATCAAATTGCCCCCTTGTGCGGCATGTGCCCCACATTGGGAACCACGCATCTAGAGGTAACATGCTTTGGGTTGCCATGACATTTGCTTAACCAGGTTTTCTCCAGATTCCTGACCCATTTACTTAGATCCCCATTTCCAATGGGCATTTCTGAAATCAGGTAGTCCAGAATTAATTTCTAAATCCTTGATTCCATCACCATCTGTCCCTCAGTCTCAGGATTTAGCCCTGAAATCTTGTGATGCTGACTGATAACCAAGTTAAGGATGGCTCTGGAAAGATGCCTTCTGCCAATTCTTCTTTCATTTCCAGGTCAAACTTTGGACCTCCAAAATGAAGCCACCTTCTGGGCTTTATCATTGACCAAGCTTAAATCCTCATTGGTGCAGTAATTGGCAGACCAGTAAATTAGCCGGATTCTGTATCTCTCCACATTTACACAGCATGTTGTTGTCCGCCAGCAGCCCCCACTTGAGCATGTTGGCCTTACATATAGGGAGTCCAACTCTCAGCCTATTCAGGGTCCTCTAAGTGGCACAAGGGAGTTTGAGTTCCTCAGCCATATTCTCCATTAAAGTTATTCCTTGTCCAGTGAGCTCCTTCTCCATCTTCTAAGAATGTTCATTTTTGCCATAAGGCTCTTCCTGTATCTGAGTTGGTGGACTTGAGGCTCATATCCATTCAGAGGATGTCAAGCGTCATTCTTTTGCTTAGTTCTGATGGCATCCACTGCTACTTCTCTCCTTCTCTTAGGTGGAGTGATACGAACCAGAGGGTATATTTTCTCAATGGATGTATCTGCCAATGACATATTTTCCTCATGCTGGCCACAGCTTTGCATCTAATCCATTGCTTCCATGTTGATGAAGGGCATGGAAGTTCTACCCTGGTGGATTAACCTGAGTGTTCCTGCTACAATCTGTGAGTGATGAAGGTACAGTACATGTATCAAACAGCCCTTCATGCACTACATGTACTTAGAGACACTTTATCGCAGGGGTTCCAATTCCAACCTTTTCAAGCTGGGGGATGGGTCACACTCTCTCAGTCAGCTTCGAAGGACAGATGGCCATTCTGCCCTGCCTGCACAATGGGGTGGCCATTTTGTTCCAACAGCTTCAAAGGGTGGCCATTTTGTTTCTTGAATGCCCTTGGAGGAGTGGGGGCCATATGAAATGGTGCCATGGGTTGGATCCGGCCCACGGTCCATAGGTTGGGAACCCTTGCTTTATCGTAACATCTCTTTTTCCAAGACAGAGCCCTGACATTAATTAAAATGGGTTGCTGAACCGATCCTTCATCCAACCAAGCCCAGTATGTGAATGGACAATTCTAAAATATATACAATGAATGGTTTGCTAATTAACACATTCCCCCCCCCCCCCCAGGTTGGTCAAGCTATCTGGACTTCCTGTTTCTGCCTCATTCGTGTGTCTTCTTTCTAAAGGGTAATAGATTTCAAACATGCAGGTACAGTATGTCATACGCCATCACTACTATGACAGCTTCTAATGCTCATTACAAGAATGACCAGGAGCAAAAAATAGAGTAGGCTAGTATTAATGATTATGAATATTACAATTACTATTACAGACATGATGCCTAATGGGGCATTAAAAAGATTCAGGGGAAGGAAAGTTTAGCCTTTATAGCATGCCCTGGTCTAATGGATACTGTGTAGATCTGGGAGTTGCAAGGGCCAAATTCTGGTCATCTACAACCCTTGAAAATCTCTGGGTAACTTTGTATCAGTCACTCTTTCTTTTTCTCCACCTCAGCCTACCTCACAGGGGTCTTGTGAAGATAAAAGTGGAGGAGGCATATGTATGCCAACTTGAACATGATGGAAGTGAGATACAGATGTAACTAAATAAATAAATACTGGGACATTTTGGCAGTGGATTCTGGAAAAGGTGCCTTTTTCAAGTGTTGTAAAAGTACTTCCTTTTCTTGACTGTAGGTTAGGTGCCTGGGAAGAACCAGAGCATCTTTTACTTCTTCTTCCGTGTCCCAATCAAACCTTGGACTGCCAAAATGAAGCCACTTTCTTCGCTTTGCCATTGCCCAAACCCATGTCCTCATTGGTGTATGCCTCTGGCAGCAATCGGCAGGCCTGTTAATGAGCTGGATTCTGTATCTCTCCACATTCAAACTGTGTGTTGTTGTCCACCAGCAGCCCATTCTTGAGCATGTTGGTCTAGCGTTTAGGGACCCCAAACTTCTGCCTATTCAGGGTCCTCCAAGTGACATGGGGGAGGTTGACATCCTCAGCTAATAATATTATTATTTAATATTATTCTTTGTCCAGTGCACTCCTTCCTCCATCTTCTAATTTGGTTTTGCTCTTGAATACCCTCAAGAATGTTTGTTCTTGCCATAAAGCTCTTCCTGGATCTGACCCAGTGGACCTGAGGCTCATATCAGAACCTCAGAGGGTGTTGAGGTTCATTCTCTTGCATAGCCTCTGCTGCTACTTCTCTCCTGATCTTAGGTGGAAAGATACCACCAAGAAGGTATATTTTTTCAACTGGTGTATGTTTGAGGCATCCTGTCATTATACACATGCCTTCATTAACACTGATGTCAACTTGTTTTGCATGTGTGGATGTGTTCCATACTGGAGCAGCATATTCAGGACCAAAGCTGAGCCAACATTGATGTTAAAAGCGGCAAGCAAGGATTTGAACTCACCAGAGCTCATCTTGAGACTGGATGTTGACCAAATTCAAATGCAAACTTCAGGTAGGTGAGGCAAAGGAATCTTCATGGACTGACAAAACCCCAGTCTGCAGATCTGTAGACTAAAAATAGATTTGCAAAGATGCTTTGTGGCTATAATTATTGCAGCGATCTGACATGTCTTCACATCAGACACGATCTAACCCAATTCAGTCTGCAAAAGACCTCCGTTCCATCCCAAAGATAATTTTTAGGGTTTGGTTTCTTTTTAAAGACATATATTTATAAATCATCCTTGCTCTGGAGAATTTCAGAATGGCATCTAACTCAAAAGCAGATATAACACTTTTCGCCCCCTTAGACAGCAGCATGAGCACACAACAAACCAAACTTCAGCACAGAAACAGATTTAAATGAAATGTTCACCTTAAACAAACTAGGCAAAGGGAAGAGTCCTTACCAAAATTTACCAAATACCAAAGTTAGACCTAAGCAAGGCTCCATTAGGAAAATATTCTGAATTTTGAGGACAAAGTCATAAACTGGGGCTTTACTCCATGGCACCAAAATTTAGAGATATGTCCACTGACAAGAAAATAGCTTCAGACCCTATTCACTTGCCTTTCTTCAGAAGCATAAAGTTTTGGGAGAAAGGAGGAGACCACATTACCCTCCTCCTTTTTTCTTGTTGGAGATGGTGCTGCCAGTCCCAAATGCCAAATTTGATTGTGTTAAATATAAACATCAAACCCATATTATGGAATACAGGTACCATCATGCATCTGGCTGCTAGCCCCTCCCACAAGGGTTGAAGGTGCTTACTTGAGTTCCAACAGGCACTTCCAACTGTCATTCTGTATGTAGTTATACTGAGGTAATGTTCCTGTAATTATAAAGAAATAAATAAACAGTTATTATTATTAATTACTATTGTTAATCATCATCGTTCAACCTCTAACAAAATGGTAGCAGAGGATTGGTTTTGAGAAACTAATTAAAAATTAAATTGAAGAAGATTTCCAACTCTGAATTATCAACATGTCAAAATCACCAACGAGAGTTAGGACCAGGCGTATTGCAACACAGCTAACTCCAAGCGACAAAAATATAAGCGGGAACTCGGCGGACACAATTGCCGATGATGATGGGGAGCAGACCAGAAAATTACAATTACTAAATTACCCTATGTCTACACCTATAAATGATGAGGAGGCAAGATGTGAGTCTAGAGGGGAAGATTTCCAAAAAGACGAGGTTCTATGGCCAGCAGTTCTAAAAATAATAAATTAGGCCACAAAAGGCAGCAACCCGATTGCTGATCTAAGGAAACTATTGTTTAACATGGGTAAAGTAAATAACATAGAAAATCTCACTGGGAGGAACGATGAAAGTAAAAATGAGGAAATGGCGGAGCCAAAAGGGACAGGAGAAAGATCAGCAAGATCAAACCCAAAGCATCATTTTTAAAATTTCCAGCCAAACGAAATGACAGGATGGTAACAAACGAAGCCATTAGTTTCAAACCAAGAGGCGGAAGAATGGCAAGATAAAACAGAAGTAACAGATTACGTTCATATAAATGAACCTCCAAAATTAGACTTTTATGAAAGTACCAAAAGAGGAAACTACTCAAGTGAATATATAAACAATCAGGAAATTAGGGTAATTTCCAAAGATCTAAAAAAAACCTCAATTGAATTATCCAAAAATAAGGAGACAACCATCGATGGGAGAAGGAACGGCAAGACAACGCACACTAATTTTACATCCCCAGGAGATCAGACAGGAAAAAAGCAGACAAGCACAACCTCATACTATGAACTCAGTCCCATCTGAAGTCCATGGCATGACCAGATCACACAACCTTCGAAAACAGCTCACCCGGATATACACAGTGAGTTCTTGGGGTCTCCATATTTTGTGGGAGCATCGCCAGAGCTGACTGATTTTAGGAGAGCCTTCCCCGGCGAGAGTCAAGAACAAATGAATACTGCACACATGTCAAATCTAGGACATGTGCAGTTGCTCAATAGTGACTCTGCTCACAAAGAAGTTTTTTAAAATCTAACTGGCTATGTACCTATTCCGTTCTGTCAGTTTATTAATGTCCCTGACCACCAAAGACAAATATTAACGATGAATGAAAACAAAAAAAAAACACTATGATTTGACCAACGAATTCACCAAGCTTAAAGTGACAGGTAACAATATGTTCAAATGGGCACAACAATTTCAATTATTACTTATGAGAGATAATGCATTATTTCTCATACAAAATCCACCACCAAAATCTTGGAGTCTAGAATTAGATTGCCTACACCACAAAATATTCTATTTATTACTTAGTTCTATCGAACCAGCACTGTACCCCAGTATTCCCAGTGGCCTTACTGTGTCAGAAATTTGGAACAAACTATGCAATATATTCTATAGCAAAAATAGGAGTACAACATCTAGAATTTCAAGGGAATTTCATTCCTACAAACTACGACCAGGAATAGCTATGGGGGAACACCTGTCACATTTAATTGGGATGAGATCTCGAATGATACAAAGAGGTGAACCCATAACTGATGTGAGTCTCATTAGTGTAATTATTAACTCTCTAGATCCCAATTGGGACAGTTTTGTAAGTCAATTAGATAATATTAGTTATGGGAACATATCATTAGAATCATTGTCAAGTAGACTTTTTGCAGAAGATAATTTGAGAAAGGATAGGGCAATCATACACAAAGATTCCAGATCAACAAAAAGGGTAGATTTCAATATTAATGTAAATATACATCAAACTTGTTATGTTTGTGGTTCAAGCTATCACCTAAAAAAATATTGCCCCAAGATAGCAAAAAACTATGACACCAAAGAAAAACCACCATCATACAAAACAGACTACCAAGATAGGCACATGCAAAATCACAACTACTACCGATCATATACATGAAGACCACCTAGCCCTAGAAGAGATGATAAATTCAGAAGGGGATATAATAAAACTGAATATAACTCGGTCAATGGGGTTAAATTTGAAGGAGATAATCCAGAACTATATGATAAAGACCTACATTGGTTGTTAGATTCAGGAGCCACTGCTCATACATCGCACAATAGAAAGTTGTTTCAATCTTTTGTGGCAACATTAATTAAAATTAGAATGGCAAATCAAAATTTTGCCAAGGTACTAGGCAAAGGAAAAAAAAATTCCAGGTTTGGGAATTTTGAATGATGTACTTTATGTTCCAGAAATACCTATTAATGTATTAGCAATAGTTAAATTATCAAATGAAACAAATGTAAAAGTGTTGTTCCAAAAGGGAATGATAAAGGTCACAAAAATGGCAAAAATGTTGAAAAAATTGAAACAATAGCTGGGTTACCATATTTAATATACTTGAATGAAAACAAAGAAAGGGTGTGTGCTAACTCTGTTGACATCAATAACGATGCTGGGTCCGAATCGGAAGAGAAAGGTGAAATTACAGATAGCATTAAACCTTATAAGGAAGGAGAAGCAGAAGTAATTGTGGAAAATGAGACACAAGATACATTTGAAGGTACAAAAATTGAAGTTAATGGAAAAAACTTAAATTTTGGGAAACCAGTTCATGATGAGTGTGCACACATGCTCCATAGAAGACTTGGACATGTGAGTTTTGCTGTAATTGAGAAAATGTTGTGTTGTTCTGATGAGGTGAAAATTAAAAGTTGTAAAAATTATCTCGAATGTTCCATATGCAAATGTTCAAAGAAAAAAAACTTCACCCATACCAAAAACTTTATTAAGAAATACTTCCCAACCATTTCAACTTATTCACTTACATCTGGCAGGGCCAGTAAAGGAATCATTAGGAAAAAAGAAATATTTTTTGACAATAGTTGATGACTATAGCAGGTATGGGTTTGTCTATACCCTCAAAAACAAGGCAGAAACTTTTACCAAATATAAGGAATTCCATAAAAGAGTTGAAACACAAAATGATACTAAGATTAAACAAATTATGACAGACCAGGGATCTGAGTTCTTATCAGGTGAATTCAGGGCATGGACCATCAAACAAGGTATCATACATTATACTACTTCCCCATTCTCTGCATTTCAAAATGGCATTGCTGAAAGGAGAAATGGGGTATTACAAACAATGCTAAGATGCATATTAGAGGATGCAAATTTGAATCAGTCATATTGGGGTGAAGCTATATTTTACTGCAACTATACTTTGAACAGGGTGTGGTCTAGTATAATAAATATGACCCCGTACAAGGCATTGTACAGATGCAAACCAAGGTTATCTCATCTGCATGTATTTGGTGTATCAGCCGAAGTTCTAATACCAAAGCAGATGAGGAGAAAAGGGGATAAAATATGCAAAAGATTAATATTTATGGGTTATGAACCTGGGTCCAAAGTGTACAGATTTTTAGACAAACAAGGGGAAGTAATAGTTTCTAGGTCTGCAGTATTCTATGAAAACAGCAACTGGAGTAAAATTCATTCCAATGAAATAATTATAAATGAACATGACATCAATAGTAATAGTAAAAAAGGAAAGACACATTCTAGCGTTTCACAATAAAGCCAAACAGATGAGGTTGACTTGTGTACTGAAACTACAAATAATTCAATTGATATAGCCCCCCCAAAATGATAAATTTAGTCAACAAACAGATAATTTAACTAATTCATACCCAAGAGTGTCCGCTAGAATAAACAAAGGTAAATTATCCAGAGAGTTTGAAGATTATGTGATGACAATTAAACATTCTTACATCACCCCAAATAATTATCAAGACATATTAAGACTTTCCCCAGATGAACAACAAAATTGGAAATTGGCTATGCAGAGAGAAATGAATGGCTTAAAGGAAATGCAAGTATATACACCTGTGAAAAATAACCCTGAAGAAAAAAACCCTGATAGGAACAAGGTGGATATTTAAAAATTAAACCTCTCAATAATAATCAGGTTCTCTATAAGGCTAGACTAGTGGCTCAAGGATTTTCACAAACTTTTCCTGAGGATTATACAGAAGCCTATGCTCCAACTGTAAGAGTTGAATGCGTAAAAACCGCCCTAGTAATTGCCTCCATATTAGAAGAAAAAGTGTATCAGTTTGACGTCCAGACAGCTTGTTTGCATGCTGAACTGGACAAGGAAATTTATGTAAAAGCTCCATTAGGTATTGACAAGGAAGAGGTAGATGTATTGTTATTAAACAAAAGCCTATATGGTTTAAAACAATCTGGAAAAAGATGGTATGACTGTCTATCTAAGGAATTGGAAGCAATGGATTTTATAGCTTCAGACACAGACAAATGTGTTTTCATCAGAAGGGGAACAAATAATGTGGAGAAAGTTTTAGTATATGTAAATGACATTTTATTCATAGGAAAGGACAAAATACAATGTGATAAATTCGCAAATGATTTAAAGAAACATTTTTCACTCAAGGCTTTAGGGAAGGTAGATAAATATCTTGGAGTAAAAATTACAAGAACAATTGATGGATTCACTTTTTTGCAAAGAGATAAAATATTTGAATTAATTAAAAATTGTAATATGTTAGACTCTAAACCTTGTGACTCTCCTATGCAGAATTATTTTTTAAAAAGGTAATCATAATGAGGATGAAGATTTTAATGAAAACACATTGTACAGATCTGTAATAGGGTCACTTACACATTGCAAAATGGACACGACCAGACATTAATCTGGCTGTGAATTTACTGTCCAGACATATGAATAAACCTAAAATATTTCACTGGAATGCAGTAAAAAGAATATTAAGATATATTAAATTTACAATAGACGCAAAAATGTCACTTGCCCCTAAACAGGTTGATTTCCCCAAGATTATGTGTTATGCTGATGCTGATTGGGCAGGAGATACAAAATTGAGGAAAAATACCTCAGGATATATAATAATGTTAAATGATTGCCCAGTATATTGGTACACAGGGGAAAAAAATGGTGTCAACTTCAACTACTGAAGCTGAATATGTATGCTTATCACAAGCAGATAACAATTTAATTTGGTTTAACGATTTAATAACTTTTATTTGGAAAAAACCTGTCACTCCCATAACAATTCACGAAGATAATAAAGCTGCCATTGAAATATCCAAAGCAGATGCAATTGGTCACAGTTCAAGACACATTGACATAAAATACAAACATGTACGACAACTTTCAAAATTGGGATAAATTGAAACCGTACACTTTGTTACCAAAGAACAAATAGCACACATTCTTACAAAACCTCTTCCTTCAAAACAGCATTTATATTTGTCTCGAAAACTATGTGTAAATATGTAAATACTGTTGTTGTAACACTACTGTACTTTATTTTTCAATGAGTTTGATGTTAGAAGGGGTATTTTTAAATATAAACATCCAAACCATATTATGGAATACAGGTACCATCATGCATCTGGCTGCTGGCCCCTCCCACAAGGGTTGAAGGTGCTTACCTGAGTTCCAACAGGCACTTCCAACTGTCATTCTGTATGTAGTTATGCTGAGGTAATGTTCCTGTAATTATAAAGAAATAAATAAACAGTTATTATTATTAATTACTATTGTTAATCATCTCTAACAGATTGTCATGGCCTTGCCAGGGGTCAAAAACAAGAAACAGGACAAGAGCCATTTTTCCTGTGACCAAACAGGCCCTAGATGTTTTTCCACCTGAGCAAAGAAGGTGCCCCCACTTCTCAAATTCCTGACTTGGCACTAAGGTGGAGAAACCTGGAGGTGGCCCAGTGTAGGTGACTTGGGTCACACTCAAGAATCAGTTTATCAGATATTTTGGTATTCAAACTCTTCAGGACTTTGAAGTCTAGTAGCAGCCATTTTAAGGGCTACAGATGCTTAGTGGTTAAGATGCTGAGCTTGACGACGGGAAAGGAAGGTCGGCAGTTTAGCCATTCAAGATCCAAGTACTGCGTGATGGAGTGAGCTCCCTTCATCTGACCCAGTTCCTGTCAAACTAGCAGTTCCAAAGCAAGAAATTGCAAGTAGATAAATAGGTACCATGTTGTCTGGAAAGGTAACAGCATTCTGTGAGCTCCAGCATCTATCATGCCTGCCACATGACCATGGAAATGTCTGCAGACACAAACAGTGCTGACTGTTTGGTTGTAACCGGAGATAAGCACTGCCCCGTAGAGGTGGACATGACTGGCTTTTGAGCAAAAGAGACATTTATCTTTAGGTAAAGGTTGCCCTTGCTCGAAAGCCAGTTGTATCTGACTCTAGGGTTCAGTGTTCATCTCTGTTTATAGCCAAAGAGCCAGCGCTGTCTGCATTTACAGATGTTTCCATGGACATGTGGCAGGCATGCCTCAACTCCCAAGTGCACAGAACACTGTTTACCTTCCCACCAAAATGGTCCCTATTTATCTACTTGCAATTTCTTACTTTCGAATTGCTAGGTTGGCAGGAGCTGAGACAGAGACAGGAGCTCACTCCATTGTGCAGTACTCAGGAATCAAACTCCAACCTTCCAGTCATTGAGTTCAGCGTCTTAACCACTTGAGCCACTGCAGTCCTAGCAGTCATTTAAATTATTTCCTGAAGAGTTCATTTCTGATTCTTGCCTAACCAAAGTCTGGCTGCAATTAACAAACTGCTGGCTTATTTACCCATGTTCTGACTCATGAGTCGATATCCTATGAGTGGATATCCAGATATTGTAAGACTGCTGCTCTACTCAGTTTTCATACCTGTCAAGACTATCAGTGGTGAGCTGGCCCATTGGGCAACCAGGACTCAGCCTGGGGTGCCCCCCAGGCCCCCAGTACCATGGCGCTCCCCTTGGGTGCCAATCCAAAGAGCCAAGCCGAGCTGCGATGCCCGGAATGATCAAGTAAAGAAGCCAGGCTCCGTGTTCCTCTGCCTGCCTTCCTCCTCTTGTGCTGCCAAAGATAAAATTACAAAAGCAGCCCCATTGACAGCAGAGCCACCGATGGCTTAGAGGTTGCAATTTTGTCTTGTAAGCAGGAGGTTGTTGGTTTGAATCTCCAGAAGGGAGTTGAAATTAGAAGGCGAGTAAGAACTTATATATAATATTTTGTTAGGGTTAGACACCCTCATCACTCCCTGTCCAGTGCCCTTTTAGCATAGCCAACATGCCCCTGAAGACTATCTTGGATTGATGAGTGTTACAACTCAACAATATCTAGAGAAAGACTAGTTGTCCACTACATATTATCTCCATACCGTACAGTTTACTTAAAATTTGATGGTGGGTTTCTCTACTTTCTGTTTTGCTCAATGCCAAGATATTGCCAAGTTCTTTCCTATGTAAACAGGCTGTTTGGAAACCCTGAACAATTTGCCATTTAAATATTAATTTAACTGTCAATTCCAATTCATTTGGTTTCTTAAATATCAATAAAGGGTGATAGGAAACTTGACATATTTTTTCATATCATAATTAAGATATGTGATGCATGGCTCTGTTCTGTCTCTCTCTCCACCCCTATCCCAATAACCTTTAAAGCAGGGGTACCTGAACTATGGCCTGTGGGCCACATCTGGCCCACACCGCCAATAATCTAGCCCACACCGCTCTCACCATTCCAAGAAGCAGAAGCAAAACATGAATGCGGGGCATGTTCAGTGCCCACACATGTGCTTATTACTTCTGCTTCTGGGTGGGAGGAACCACATGACCGACACACTCGACAATGTGACCGGCACACAGCCTGAAAAGTTTGGGCACTCCTGCTCTAAAGCATGGATGGGATAGTAATAAAAACAGCAACTTAATTCTCTGTAAAACTTAGGAAAACAATCAGGTGGCTGTCTCTCCATCTGCATGCTAATTCCTGTGTTTTTAGTGTCTTGCTTAAATTCCCAGTGTACACTTCTATTCCAGGCTTATGCTGTACTCTGGGTTTAATATACTATTTGCTTAATGGCCCATTGACATAATCATTTGATATAGATCCTAGTCATACCACATTACCAGGATGTGATATATTAATACAGCTACATATTAATGTTGGATGGGAAACCTATTACATCATTATCCATGAGCAATTAGTTGCTATCTGTCGCAGGTATACACAGCTAGTGATAGTCATTAGCAGGCTTGGCTTTTCAAAGTGCTGGATCCTCTCAGTTAAGATTGAAATCAACTGGAAAACTTTCCAGATCCATCATTGAGATGGGTGAGCAAAATAGCCATTCTCATAATTTTCTATAACAGAGCATTGGAGAAGCACACAATCTTTTGCAGAAAAAAAAGATAAACATAGAGGTCAGAGCCCAGCTTGGGTTTTCCTCCTGCATAACTAGTCTTGTGTATGCAGTTGTACTACCTGACGGGATGTCTGTGTAACTGATTGGCTTGCCCAGTGATGGCCAAGCTTGGCACTCCAGTCATTAGAAAAGGTATAGAAAATGAGTCAGCAAGTGTTGTTTTGCCTCTTTATAAATCTATGGTGAGGCCCCATACTGCGTACATTTCTGGTTGCCATACCCGTCGCCATACTGTACTTGCAATTTCTTGCTTTTGACCTGCTGGGTTGGCAGGAGCTGGGACAGACCACAGGAGCTCACTGTGTCACACAGTGTTTCTTGAACTGCTGATCTGCCAACCTTCATCAAGCTCAGCATCTGAACTGCTAAACCAACATGGTTTAGCACAAAGACTACATGACAATAAATTGACTTTATAAAAAAACTAAACCACCTCCTAATTTATGTTTACAATGTAGATGAGCCCTCACTCCTTTCCCAGGAGTTGCATTAGGAAGTTATGGAGGACTTCCCATCCTAGTGAATGGGAAAAGACAGAGCAGGGAGAGAAGAAGTAAGCAGTGTTCAGCCCTGCCAACATGTTTTGGCCAGACACACATTTTGCTGTTCTTGCCCACTCAGTGAAGTATATCATCTGAACTTGCTCTTTGCCTTTTCACAGTGGTCAGAGGACTTTCTAGAAGAACTCTATCTGTACAAATATTGTCATGGATCAATTTGGAGAGTCTCAACCTATGTTCCTTTCTTTGGCCAGAATGGTTCAAGGTAGAAATGTATGTCTCTGGTGTTTTACCAGTCTGGCCAGGTTATCCTGCTATGGTAATAGAGTAGACCCTACTGCCAGAGACGCAATGCCGATTGTCAGGTGGCAGGTTAAATTTCTTGACAACCCTGCAGACTAATGGCCTTGGTTGCTGAAGTCCACAGGGAAGGGTGATGGTCCCCAAGTGGATTAAATCCCACTTGAATCCATCTTGATGGAGGGTAGCAGCTTCATCCATACTGGCCTGGGACTGAGGAGGACTTTTTGTGTCAAAAGGTCTTAGGGTCAGAAAGTGGCTTACAGCACTGGATCAGTGGTAGGGGGTGGTCATGCTGCAATGTGGAAGGCAAATGAAAGGCCACTGCATTATATTCTCAGGACAATCATCATGGCAGATAGCCATGATGATCGCCAATATTCAGAATCAGAAATGGCATTGCAACAACAAGAAGGTGTTTTATCAAGAAGCTGAATGATACAATGGCAGCTGGATAGGGAAATGATTTCAGATTCCCACCCACCCATCCCACCCCCAATAGTTTGTTTGGACTACCACCCAAGTTCTGCCCCCCATGAGAAATAGCCAATTAGCTAATTTGGTCTGGGTAATTTGATTGATGTTAATCAACAGAATCCCACACACCAATGAGATCACCAATTACTTCATGCTGATTCAACAACGGTAAATAAAATACCCCCAAAGAAATGTGCTTCGGAAGTTATTTTTAAGAAGAACGAGTAGGGAAACATGCCGAAGCCATCCACCACTGCACAGTGCTAGTACAACTGAAGTATCATCTTACCACTATTTATTATTTACCACTAGTTATGGATGGCTTCAGCCTTCTTAAAAGTAACTTTCCATGGTTACACGGTGGGTGAGTGGATTGGAGAGAGCAGTACTTGGGTGGTATTTCATGGAAATAGCAACAAAACAATGGTTATAATTAGTGTTTTCTCACGACATCTTTCAAAGAAAAACTGCTTTGAATGTTGCCTGATTACTTCAGTGTGTGTTCATATAAATATATACAGTGGTACCTTGCTTAAAGAGCATAATGCATTCCACAGGATTCCTCTTTAAGCAAGTTTGCTCTTTAAGCGAAACACCATTGTAAGTGACAAATTGTGACTTCCGGCAGAGGGGATTGTGAACCCTGATTTAGTTGTTAAGCGAGTTTTTGGTTGGTTTTAGTTGTTAAGCGAGGCGACCATTCAGAGAACATTCTGCTCTTTAAGCGAGTTAGTCTCTAAGCGAGGCGCTTTTTATGTGAGGTTTTACTGTACAGTTACATACACAGACATACAGTAGATCAAATCGAGCTTGTACTCTCTCACTAGAAGCTGAAATGGCTAAGCAGGGCTTAATCTCTCTTAGTCCTTTTCATACTTTTGGCCATTTTATGAGAAGACACAGGGCTGTAACCAGGGGGGCCGGGGGGGGGGAACCCTCCTGACCTAACAGCCTCCCGAACCCACCCCGTGGCGCCAATGTTATATATGTAAGTGTGACATTGTTGCCCCTCCTGAAAAAAAAATTCCCTCCTGAAATCCCCCCCCCGCAAAAAAAATATCTATACCTATAAATCCAAGCGTTAACTGTTGTAATGTGACAAAGGATCCCGCACCCGGCCATACTATCCTGTACCGAGAATTCGTGCACTTGCCTGAACCTGGTTCGGAGCAACTGTCGGGTTGAGAAATGCGCAAGTGGGGCAGGAGACCCACGAACGCAAACAAAAACAAAAGACTTCAATTCCAAACGTTCTTTGCGCCGTGCCGCACCACAGCCAATCGGGCTGAGAGGAGCGAGCAAAAAGAACGTTGAGAAATGTGCTGCGGCCAATCAAAATCAAGCCACAGGAAAAAAAAATGCTGCACAAACGGAAACCACAAATGCAAAACTACAAGCCTCAGTGTCCTGCGTGCCATGAGCGTGCAGAACACTGAGGAAGCCAGCATGTAAAAAATAAAAATACAAAATGCAGCGCCTCACAGCCATGCAAAACAAACAAGCCACAAAAATACCCCAAAAAACAAGAGGGGTTCAAGGGGCGGGGAGGTACTGGTGGTGCCTTCGCTACCCTTCAACGCGAACCAATTCCCTAGGTAGCAAAGGCAGCGAACGGGCCTCCAATCGGTGCTTTTACTTCCCGAGTAAGTGTTTTGCTTTCAAGGGGGGAAGGTACTGGTGCCTTTGCCCCCCCCTTGAAAGCAAACCAATTTCCCAGGAAGCAAAGGCAACGAACGGACCTCCAGTCACTGCCTTTGCTTCCCGAGTAAGTGTTTCGCTTTTAAGGGGGGGAAGGTACTGGTGCCTTCACCCACCCTTGAAAGTGAACCAATTACCCAGGAAGCAAAGGCAGCGAACGGGCCTCCAGTCACTGCCTTCTCCTCCCAGAGGTACTCACCCGGGCACAGCCTCCGACCTGAACTACAGCCAAAACTACCCCTAACCACCAACAAAACAGCCAACAAAAGTAACCAACAAAAACACCAAAACTATTAAATAATAAAACAAAAATAAATCAATAATTAACAAAACAATGAATAAACAAAAATAAATAAACCACAAAATACATAAACAAAAACATCAAACCCACATATAAAACACCTAACTACAACATGAAAAAACCACAAAGTACACACCTAAAAGTAAACAAACCTAAACCACAAAGTACACACCTAAAACTAAACAAACCGAAAACTAAACCAAAACAAAACATAATAAACAGAAACACCTCCCAGCCCACCACCACAAAAGGAAAACAAAGAAAAACCCCAAAATAAAGAAAACCAGACAACTCACCAGCACGTCCTCCCTCCACGACGAGTGGAACAGAAATGAAGAAACAAAGAGACTACGTACCGGAAGAAGCTCCACCCAGAGGCCAAGAGAGAAAAAACAGTGAAAGTAAAAGAAAACCACTAGCAGCCCCACTTGCAGGGCAGAATAGTAAAAACAACTCCAAAAGAAACAACAGCCCCAAACAAAAGGCCACAAGAGTAAAAACAAGTCAAAAACATAATACATCACACTTTTACACAAATCACAAACATATGTCACAAAAATAAAATAAAAAGATTTCTAAAATCCTGTGTTGAGTTTTAACTCACATAAAAACCAAAAACATCTAAACACAGTTTTAAAACATTGAATGTAAAAAAATGTACTTTCACATTTTTGTGTTAAAATTGACATTGTTAAAATTATTACCTATGGTACAACTATTAAAAAACCAGTCACATACTAAACCATTATTTGGTTAAACAATTTTTTTTGAAAAGCATTATATCATCCCTTGATGTTATTTTAATCCACAAAACAACTGCCAAAAAAAACTAATCACAATTTATAACAGCCCGGCATCGTCACAAAAAATAACATATATGTTAAAACAAATATTCAAAAATACATTAGAAAAATTACAAAGATAAATGTTATTACTTTACAGTATCAAAACAATACAATCTATTTAACAAATGACAACAAAAAATTGTGTATAAACAAACATTTTAAAAATGACAATTACAGACAAACCTCTTCTTTACAAACATTAAGAGAAAAAAACCTTCCAACACAATTTAAAACAGCCCGGCAACGCCGGGCAAACTCTGCTAGTAAATAAACAAATCTAGAATCTTGGCTATGGCCCTGAGAAGACAAGCCCCACTGGGAAATGTAATAATGCTGAGAGAAGTAAAAAGCAGTAGGAATTGAAAAAGTCTACAAATGGGATGAATTTGACTCCATAACGTAAAATATAAGCCTTTTGTCCCTGAGCAAGACTGTTTAATGATATGACCTTTGGGGGGGAGATGACCTTTGAGGGGGCAGCAGCACAAATGTGAATTATTAAATCAAATTATTAAATTAATTCACAGCTTTGTCATATGCCAGTAATGATTTAATAGTGCATCATAACAAGAGAGGGTGGTGCTGATCTGCTTTTTCAGCCAAAGAGCCAGTGCTGCAGATGTTTCCATGGACATATGGCAGGTATGACTAGACGCCGAAGCCAGTGATGCACTGTAAAAAATTTACTACCAACCCCCCCCCCCCCAAGAAAAAAGAAAAGAAACTTACCTTGAAAGTGAGCCTGGCGGTGCTGCTGGGAGGTGAGTGGGGCAGGGTGGTGGGCTGGCGATGGCCTCCCCCTCCCAGCACCGCCAGAAACGCATCCCATTTGCCTCGCCCAGGTTCGAAGGCGCAAGGGAAGTGAGGAGATCAAAGCGCGCCTTTGGCCCTGGGCAAGGCAAATGGGACGCATTTCCGGCACCGGCAGGAGGGGGAGGCCGAGAAATGGGTGTGGTCGGCCAAGTGGGCGTGGCCTGGAATTTCCGCTAGCGGTTCGCAAGAACCATTGGGAACCGGTCACAGTACAACACTGGCTGAAGTGCGCAGAATGCTGTTACCTTTCCTGCTGAAGTGGTACCTATTTATCTACTTGCAATTTCTTACTTTCAAACTGCTGGGTTGGCAGGAGCTGGGACAGACGATGGGAGCTCACTCCGTCATGCAGTACTTGAGTCTCAAACTGCTGACCTGCTGACCTTCCAGTCATCAAGTTCTGCCTCTTAACCACTAAGCCACTGCAGTCTCCTTGGGGAAGATTTAAATTAACCCTTTAACTGGCTTTGAAAACAGGGAGGGAGGAGCCCCCAAAGTCCAAGTTACAGGGAAGAAGATGGTTGTAAGATTTTCATTTTTGGAAAGACCATAGGAACAATTTTCAAGGGCAGCTTTTGCAGTACAGTATAGATGCCAAATTCTGTAAGCTTCCATCCTAGTTCACCCTGAGATGATTATAATAAAGCCTATACAAGGGGAAAAGTAGAATAATCCTATCAGTTATTTTACTCCTCTCACAATTCCTGTTTTGAGCTGTGGAGAGAAAGGAACAATTACATGAATTTCTGAAAAACTTAATTCCAACCTCCCTACCCAAAAGCTTTCTCTTGCTTTCCTTTGCCTCTTCCATTTTAAATCTTACTACAATCCCATTCCTCTTTAATATTTACTGATTGTCACGTATAGCCCCCTTACATGTATGGTATACCTTTTGTCCAAGCAGTTTATTTTTCTGTAAACATATTAATTTTAAAAGAAAATACATATTTCTGGTAATACTTTGTGTAAAGAAAGGGAGGCTACAATTAGAAGATGCTTAAACTACATTCCTATAGTCCAGTGATGGCTAACCTTGGCACTCCAGGTGTTCTTGGGCTTCAACTCCCAGAAGCCTTGATCAGGGCTTCTATTCCTTTGCACTCAGCCTTCCTTAGGGTCCAGCTCTCACAGCAAGAAATTGCAAGTACCTGTAGATAAATAGGTAACAATTCGGCAGGAAAGGTAACAGCGTTCTGTGCACTCTGGTAACTAGTCATGCCTGCCATATGACTAGGGAAACATGCAGATGTAGACAGCCCTGGTTCTTTGGCTGTAAACCGAGATGAGCACTGCCCCTTAGAGTTGGACATGACTGGCTTTATCTAAGGGATCAGTGTAGCTGTCTGAACGCTGGTTAGTATTTTCCATAAGAAAAAACAGCAACTTTGGTGACCTACGGGTCTGAGTTATTTGCGTACCTTCACTTCAACAATGGCCACAACATCACTAGAGACATTGAGAGAGGGCGAGAGAATGGGAGACTGACTCTGAATTATGTCATTGACTAACACTGAGATGTACACTTTCTACCAAAAAAGATGAAGAGTGAGCACAGATGTTCTTGCAGTGCAACACCTTGCATTCCTCATCATCGTCTATGCTGGCTAGGACTGAAGGAAGCTGCAGTGTAATCAAATCTGGGAGGCTGCATTTGCCCACCTTGTATAGATTATAAAAGGGATTATAAATTGTGAAAATATACCTTGCTAAAGGAGTGGCCATCACACTTTGGCTAAGCAGCTACTTTAATGTCTTACTAAGTTTAGTGTATGGGACCAAAGACACCAGGACAGCCGAAGAGCTGGCTTAACACAACTTTATTACATGCTGATCAGAGGGAACATGTGGTAATGGCGGACGAACAGCTCAATATATACAGTGGCTATACATTTGAATGTGGCTCCTTGACAGTCTATTGGCTACTGTCCGCGTGACGTCATTTCAGGTCACGCCCTTCTTGTCCAGGTGAAGGTGGTGGCGGGAATCTTCCCGCGCTGTTGCTCTTAGGTGAGTCTTGGGCCAATGAGCTTGGACGCTCGCTATTGCCATCTAGTGGTCACTAGCTCGCATCCTATTAGGGTTACAGTGATACAGCTGAGGTTACAATGTTACACATGGAAAAGGTTACATTGGATACACATGGATAGATACATTGTTTAAAGGCACATGCTTTAGAACACAACATCCCTCCCCCCTAGGATGAGACGAAGTCTCTTAACCAAGATGGTTTCTTGCACTCGCGTTTGGGCCGCGATGTGGGTTGGCCCCCCCGGGGGCCGCTCCCGCTTCCTTGTTCCCTGGACCCTTGTCCTGTAATGGGAGAGGGAGACTCGTTAGTGGCTTGCTGCGGTTTTGCAGCTTTAGGGGAAAGGGTGGATTCCGTTGTGGGCGAACCGGGGGCACCAGGGGCTAACGTAAAACCCCTCTTCTCGCTTGGATGGGTGGGGGACCACTCCGAAACCCCCCCCCCCGGTTCTGTAACTCAAAATTAAACTCTGTTGGGGGATCCCGCAGGATATCTATGAGGATGAATTCTTCCTCCTCCCCCCTTGGTGGGGACTCTGGACCCCCCTTTCCTCCCCCTTGGGCTAAACGGGTGGGGGAGAACCCTAACACTGAATTCTGCTCTGCGCTTTCAGCGTCCTGCCTTCCCGGGACCCGGTTCCGTAGCTGGTCCGCGTGCTGCCTCCAGAGTAGATCTGTGTTGGTCTCCACGCGGTACGACACGGGACCGGTCTGCTCCACGACCACCCCCGGTACCCAGGCTGGCCCCGCGCTGGCGTAGTTCCTGCAATGCACCGGGGCACCCACACTAAAACTCTTTGCGGCTTCTATCCCGATGTTCCTCCCCTTGTCTTCAACTCTCGTGGGATCTAGGCTAGTGAGAATGGTGGCCAGTTTCCTGCGCATTAAGAGCTCTGCGGGGGAGTATCCTGACGCCAACGGGGTTACCCTGTACCCTAGCAGAAACTGACACACTTGCAGGTTGAGGTCCCCGGGGCCCATGCGCCGCAGCGCGTCCTTCGTGGTGCGGACGAGGCGCTCCACTTGGCCATTGGTGGCCGGGTGGAAAGGGGCGGAGGTGATATGCCGGATGGCGTTAATCTCTGTGAATGCCCTGAACTCAGCGGACGTGAAGCAACTAGCGTTATCGCTAATTAAGGTGTCGGGTATGCTGAACGTGGAAAAAATTCTCCGCAAATGCTTAATTGTCGCGGACGAGGAGGTGCTCGTGACTGGGATGACCTCCAACCACTTAGAGAAAGCGTCCACAACAAGGAGAAACAGAGTTCCTCAGAACGGGCCCGCGAAATCTATGTGTATCCGGAACCACGGCCCCTTAGCCGCGTCCCACTCCCTGTGGGGAAGACGGGCCTCCTCCGGTCTGGAGCATTGGCAACTCTCGCAAGTGCCGACCATGTGCTCGATGTCGGCGTCTAACTGGGGCCACCAAAAGTAACTACGGGCCAGCGCTTTGGAGCGCACAATTCTGGGGTGGCTGACGTGCAGCAGTTTAAGCACCCGCGGCCGAAGGGATGTGGGAATCACCACCCGCTGCCCCCACAAGAGACACCCCCTCTCTAGGGACAGCTCCAACTTTTTCCTGAAAAAGGGAGCGAATTCTTCCGCTGGGGCAGACGCTGGCAACCCTTTCTGTACCCAGGAGTTAACCGCTGCCAACGTCCTGTCTCTGCTTGTCGCTTTAGCGATGTCGGAGGGTAGTATGGGGGGACTATCCAAAACCTCAATCATGAGCACCTGGCGGTCTCACCCCTCCCCGCCCACGTGGTTGTGCTCCTGGGGGAGGGGGGACCTCGACAGAGCGTCCGCATGGCTAATCTCTTTCCCGGGCCGGTACACCAACGCGTGCTGGTAGGCGTTGAGAAAAATGGCCCACCTAAGCATCCTCGGGGACAGGATCTGTGGCGTGGGCTTATCTGCGGTGAAAATGCCTAGTAGGGGCTTGTGGTCGGTCACGATGGTGAAGGGGCGGCCATAAAGAAAATCGTGAAATTTTTTGGTCCCTGCAATTATCGCCAGCGCTTCCCTGTCTGTCTGGGCGTAATTCCTCTCCGCTTGGGACAGGGACCTGGAGTAAAACGCTATTGGGGCCTCCCTCCCGTTTTCCAACACGTGGCATAGCACTGCCCCCACCCCCACCGGGGATGCATCACAGATCAGTACCACCGGCCGTTTGGGGTCGAAATGGGTCAGAATGGCGTCAGACGCCAGGAGTTGTTTCAGTTCCGTGAATGCCCTCTCCTGGTCATCGCCCCACTTCCATGCCGCATCCTTTTTGAGCAACTTGTGAAGCGGCTCAGCCACCGCAGCCTTCCGTGGAAGGAAGGAGTGGTAGAAATTTAAGAGCCCTAGGAACGACTGCAACTCGGGCTTGGATGTGGGGCGAGGGGCTTTCTTGATGGCGGCCACCTTGGATTTGGACGGTTTGATCCCCTCGGGTGTTACTCGGAACCCTAAGAACTCAACCTTCTTCGCAAAGAAGACGCATTTGTCCTTTCGCAACCTCAACCCCGCCTGTTCGAATGCCGCCAGGACCTTGTTTAGCCTTTCAGCCAACTCAACCTCACTCCCCCCCGTTATCAAGACATCATCAAAATATGGCAAAACGCCGTCCAGCCCTTTTAGGAGGCGTTCCACGAGCGACTGGAAAATCCCAGGCGCCGAGTTCACGCCGAATTGGAGGCGCGTCACCTGGAACGCCCCCTTATGCATGACTATGGTCTGTGCAGCAGCTGAGGCAGGGGTTACCATGAGTTGCTGATAGGCCTGTGCCAGGTCGAGCTTAGCGAAACACTTTCCCCCATGTAACCTGGCTAGCAAATGGCTGACCACCGGCACCGGATATGCATTAGGGGGGATTGCCTTATTAATGGTGCACTTATAATCGGCGCAAATGCGAACCTCCCCATTGGCCTTCAATGCCGTGACAATTGGAGTTTCCCACTCCGCAGAATCAACAGGAACAAGAATCCCCTGGCCCACTAATTTGTCCAGTTCCGCCTCAATTTTGTCCTTTAGTGCAAAAGGCACTCTGCGCGGTTTGAGTCTTATTGGGCGGACCTCCGGGTCCAGGTCGAAAGTTACTGGGGGTCCATTGAATTTCCCGAGTCCCTTTTTGAAAACTTCGGGGTGCGCGTCGCACACCTCCTGTATTGGGTCAGACCCAACGGCGTGCACCCCCCCAATGAACAGACCCAGGGGCTGAAACCATTGAGTCCCAAGGAGGCTGCAATTACCCCCCTTAAGAACGACTAGGGGGAGTTCCGCGGCGTGCCGCTTATACTGGACCTGGAATTTCCCAACCCCCAACACCGGGATACTGTTCCCTTGCACGTCCCGAAGTGTGGACCTCAACGCTTTGAGCTTGGGCCGTACGCGGGGGGCAATTCTCAAGAACTCCCTCTGGGAAATGATAGAATATGAGAAGCCAGAGTCAATCTCCATCCTAACAGGGGCCCCTTGCACCAGTACCTCAACAAAGTAACGGGGGTGTCCCATGGACACGCTGAAAACTGGGGCGTCGTCGTCGCTGTCATCGGAGATGCGGCCCACGCCGTCCTGCTTCCTTGTGGGCCGGGCGCCATCCTTGAGTCTCGTCGAGCGGTCTGGCCTCGCTGCGCGGTCGGGCGAACTCCTCCGGTCCTTGCGCCGTTGTCTGCAGACTTTGGCGATGTGCCCGCGTCGTCCACAGTTGTGGCACTCAGCTTTTCTGAAGGGACACCTGGCGCGGTCGTGAGCTGCCCCGCAGCCGTTGCAACGCCGGCCCTCCTTCCGGACCCTCCGGACGTCCTCGTCGTCGCTGCTTTCAGCGGACTATTTCGAAATTCGCCGGGCTGCGTGCACCGAACTCTCTGTTTTGTCGGCCTTCGGACGCCAGTCCTGGAGCTCTTGTACCCCGGCCTTCGTGGCTTCCGCGGCCTGTGCCGCTTTCAGGACCTCCTGCAATGTGGGGGGCGGCTCCTGATTCATCAGCGTGCGCTGGATCTCGGCATCCTTCAGGCCGCATAGCACGCAGTCCCTGAGGGTGACTTCCAAGTTCTCCCATTTGCATGGGCCGGCAGCCAGATGCAGGGCCGCTACGAAGGCGGCGACCGACTCACCAGGCGCTTGGACTCGCCTCCAAAACGCGCTCCGAGCGGGAAACATCGCTACCGAGGGCCGGAAATGGTCTCGCAACACCTTCAGGAGCTCTTTCGCCTTGAATTCAGCCGCCTTTTTGGGTGCGATGAGGTCAATCAATACCCTCTTGCCGTCGTGCCCGAGCATTCTGGTGAGGATGGCTCTCTTCTTTGCCTCGTCCGTCACCTCGAACTCCACCAGCGCGCCTTGGAAGTCCATTTCGAAAAGTTCCCAGTCTTGTGGTTTCTTGATGTCGAAACCGGCATATGTCTTGGTCCCGTGGGCAGCCATTATCCCACCTTCGTCGCCAATTTAGTGTATGGGACCAAAGACACCAGGACAGCCGAAGAGCTGGCTTAACACAACTTTATTACATGCTGGTCAGAGGGAACATGTTGTAATGGCGGACGAACAGCTCAATATATACAGTGGCTATACATTTGAATGTGGCTCCTTGACAGTCTATTGGCTACTGTCCGCGTGACGTCATTTCAGGTCACGCCCTTCTTGTCCAGGTGAAGGTGGTGGCGGGAATCTTCCCGCGCTGTTGCTCTTAGGTGAGTCTTGGGCCAATGAGCTTGGACGCTCGCTATTGCCATCTAGTGGTCACTAGCTCGCGTCCTATTAGGGTTACAGTGATACAGCTGAGGTTACAATGTTACACATGGAAAAGGTTACATTGGATACACATGGATAGATACATTGTTTAAAGGCACATGCTTTAGAACACAACACTAAGAGACTTCACATCGTCAATGTGTTAGCCATTAGGGGACCAGAATGCTGGCCCAGACATCTTATCCAACATGGCTCTTCTTAGGTTCTTCAGTTGACCATCTTTTCCTGTCTCTATAACAGGATTCCTAACCTAAGGCCCGTGGGCCGGATCTAGCCCGTGGTGCCATTTCATGTGCCCCCCCACCCCTCCAAGGGAACTTGGGAAACAACATGGCCACCCCTTTGAAGCTGTTGGGACAAAATAGCCACCCTCATCGTGCAGGCATGGCAAAATGGTCGTCCAGCCCTTGAAGCTGACTGAGAGAGCGTGACCCAGCCCCCGGCTTGAAAAGGTTGGGAACCCCTGCTCTGTACTCATTACTACCATGACAGGAAGAAGGCATTGTAAAGCAAAATGGTTTCCCAGCCCTCTCCCAGCCACGAAGAAGAGTATTTGTCCATCAGACAGTCCTATGAATAGACTTGCCAGTTCCCTGAGGTACCAAGGCTGAAACCTGAGGCAAAGAAGGAAATCTTGGTGTGGAAACCCTTCTGATGTCAAAGAGATCGGTCCTTATGATGTCACACCTGTGAGATTTGCTCCACACCTAAGATCTACGGAAGGATAGAATTTCCATAAGACTTGAGCCAATGCCCTTGTCAGATAAATAATGCCTCACTGCCCTTCGTCACCAATGACCACAATGCACCACTACCCCCTGAACTCCGACCTCATCCTTCCATTCCAAAAATCCTCAACAACAATGGAATCCAAGCAATCAATGAAAATTGCTGCCGGACTCCAAAACAGCCTAGCCGGGAGGGAGGGGAAATCCCAGAGCCAAGGGCAGACCCCCTCCCCCTCGCGGCAACAGAGCACAGAAGGGGAACCCAGCAATAGCGAAGAAAATGAAGTGGAGGAAATAAGAAATGATCTCTGGGAACTGTATAAAGCCAGACAAGAGAAATATCACAGAGATCACAGAGGACCCTACCCAGAAGCAGAAGTTTCAAAAGCCATAGAAATACTTTCAGCTGTCCTCGGCCCTCCACGCATAAACTCTCCACATGAAAACAACCCCCCACAAAGAACCCCACAGCGCAGCAACCCTCAACATATGAGCCATAGATCCAGCCAGGGACAGGCACCCCCATGGCCCCCATCGGAAGACAGAGGCATTCCGAACAACCAAATACTACCTTACTGCGCACCAACTTACTCACTCCCAAAGGCCCCCGAAAATGAACCCCGGAGCGTGGGCACCCCCCCACCATACCAAGAGAGAACACTGCCACCATTTTTCAAGCCCCGAGGAGCATCCGTTAGCCACCACCTTTTACCCAGCCTCTCGGACCCTAGACCAGGAGAGCAGAGGTACTTTCCCAATGAAGAACTGAGCAAAATAAACCTCACGCACGCACGTTGGGCCGCGCATGCGCAATCAACTCCAACAGCAACCTACAGACAAAAAGGACCAATGGGAAACCCAAAGGCGGCCGCTTGCATACCTATGCCTTTCTGCCCTTTTCAGTACCAAAAGGGACACCTAGAACAACAAACCAAATCCAAGGATAACTCCAACCAGCAAACCAACCTGCCCAATGACTTCCCAAAATTAAGTGTTACTGGGGAAAATCTGCCAGAGTGGGCACAACGATTTCAAATTCTGCTGATGGGTCATGATGCACTGTACTTTATCCTAGACCCTCCTGAAGAACCGTGGTCCATTGAAACAGACCGCAAACACCATAAAGCCTTCCACCTACTCCTAAGCTCCATTGAGCCAGCCATTTTCCCAAGCATACCCCATGAACTGACAGTTTTTGAGATATGGAACAAATTGAATGCCTTGTTCCACAGCAGCAACAGAAGCACCACCAGCCGGATCTCCAGGGAACTCCACTCTGTGAGATTAAAACCCGGCACCCCTATGGGTGAGCACCTCCTAAAATTAAACTCCATGAGATCCCAGCTGTTACAGCGTGGTGAAGCAATCGCTGAGAAAAGCATGATCAGCATAATACTCAACTCCCTGGATCCCAGCTGGAATAATTTCCTGGATCAGCTTGACGCAATAGACTGTGAAAACATGCCACTGGACACATTGGCAGGAAAACTCATAGCACATGATAACATGAGGAGGGACAGATCAATCATACACAGAGACGCCAAACCAGGTAGAATGGTGAAGTTCACGGAGCCAACCAGCCAGCAACAAGGCTGTTTCTTCTGTGGTTCAAGGGACCACATCAAACGGAACTGCCCCAAAATAAAAGGAAAGGAAGACCACACGCAAAGGGAAAAATACACACCTGAAAACAACGCAAGATACAGATATGAACACAGGCGGAATAGGTCGCCCAGCCCCGGAAGGGAACACAGATACCAGAAGCATGAATTCAACTCCATAAACAACACAGAAGACAGGGTATACCCCACAAGCGCCCTGGATAACAAAAAATATTGGCTAATAGACTCAGGGGCAACCATACACACTTCATGCAACAAAGACCTATTTGACTCATTCACAAAAACATCCTTCCGAATAAAGGTTGCAAATCAAAAGGAAGCTCACGTGATGGGAAAAGGAGACATAAACATCCCAGGTTTGGGAAAAATCAATGGAGTCTTATTCATCCCTGAAATTCCATACAACATACTGGCTGCATTCAAGCTATGTGAAGACACCGCCACGGAGTTGCTTTTTAAGAAAGGTAGAGTGTTCATCACCAACAAAGAAGGAAACGTCGGGGAAGTGATCATCGTGGGCGGTCTGCCCTACTACGTGCCCACTGGAGAAGGTGATAAAAGGGATCACGCTAGTACACGCAGAACAGAAACAGAGGAAATAGAAGGGGAAAACAATAGACATAATATCTACAAAAGTCACGCCGAAACAAGTGCTGCAAAACTACAGGGGGAAGAAAATTCAGACATCGAGAATGCTAAAGCAACAACTCCCCACAGCACCACTGTCATTTCCATAGGGAAACTCATGCACGACGATTGCGCCCACCTGCTACACAGAAGATTAGGACACACCAGTTTCTCCACCGTCAAGAAAATGCAAGAACATGCAGAAGGTCTGAAGGTGAAAAACTGTGACAAATACCTGGAGTGCTCTGTGTGCCTAAGCTCAAAGTCCAAGGAAATGCCAAGACCAAAAACGTCGAAGAGAAGCACATCTCAGGCTTTTCAACTCGTACACATGGACCTAGTGGGGCCACTCCCCACCTCTATAAACAAAAAGAAATTCTTTCTGACCATCGTCGATGACTACAGCAGATATGGATTTGTTTACACGCTCAGAGACAAAGGTGAAACCTTTGCAAAGTTCAAGGAATTCTACAAGAGAGTGCAAACGCAACACAACTCACAAATAAAACAAATAATGACAGACAGGGGTTCTGAATTCCTCTCAAGGGAATTCAAGGAATGGATCACTTCCAGAGGCATGATGCACTCCACCACCGCACCTTTTTCAGCTTTTCAAAATGGAATAGCTGAACGCAGGAATGGGGTACTACAGACCATGATGAGATGTGTACTCGAAGATGCTGGACTAAAGTTCTCTTACTGGGGTGAAGCATTAATGTATTCAAATTACACACTCAACAGGATCTGGTCGAGTGTAGTAGAGAAGACCCCATACGAAATGCTGTACAAGCGCAAGCCTAGTCTCTCCCACCTCCATATTTTCGGGGTAATGGCCGATGTCCACATACCAAAACAACTAAGGAGAAAAGGGGACAAGGTATCGAAGAGGCTGAGATTTGTTGGTTATGAACCAGGATCAAAGGCATACAGATTCATAGATGAGTATCACAAGGTAACCATCTCCAGATCAGCCGCGTTCCATGAAAATGCAAACTGGATGAAGTTACACTCAAATGAGGTAGTTACTGACAGGCATACTCAAGATACACCAAGACTTCCTGGAGAATGTAGGATTGAAGAAAACAACACAAATGATGGCACAAGTGAACTTCAAGGAACAAGAGAGACCACCAAGGCATCAAACAGGAAGTCAAACAGAGCTACAAAAGGCCAAACCCCCAAGCGCCTGGAAGACTACGTGATGTCCATAGGCGATTCGACTGGCATACCCGACAACTACGCCGACGTGAAAAAGTTACCAATTGAAGAACAAATAAAATGGGAGCAAGCGATGAAAAAGGAATTGGACAGCCTCAAGGAGCTCAATGTATACACTCCGATGGAACCACCGGAAGGACAGAAAACCATAGGCACAAGATGGGTTTTCAGGGTCAAGACCCTTGAAAACAACGAAGTCCTTTACAAGGCCAGGCTCGTGGCACAGGGTTTCGCACAAAGATTCCCAGATGACTACACCGACACGTATTCGCCAACCGTGAGGGCTGAAAGTGTGAAGGCTGCACTAGCCTTAGCTTCAATCCGAAAAGAGTACGTATACCAGTTCGACGTGCAAACAGCCTATCTGCACGCGGCATTAGACAAGAAAATATACGTCAGAGCACCCCAGGGAATTGAGATGGGAGAAGGTGGGACCTGGCTGCTAAACAAGAGTCTTTATGGATTAAAACAATCTGGCAAAATGTGGTATGAGTGCTTGTCTAATGCATTGGAACAGATGGGTTTCTCACACACCCAAGCCGACAGATGCGTTTTTATCAAGAGAAATGAAGGGGATATAGAAAAAATACTGGTGTACGTTGATGACATTCTGTACATAGGGAAAAGTAAGGCCAAATGTGACTACTTCGTACAAAATCTACGAGAAAAATTCACTCTGAAGTTACTAGGGAAGGTAAACAATTACTTGGGAGTCAAAATATCCGAAGTAACTGGTGGTTTTTCCCTTTCGCAAGAAGACAAGATAACTGAACTATTGAAGAAATGCAACATGGCTGATGCCGCCCCTTCGGACACACCAATGCAAACTGATTTTTTAAGGAACACGTATAGTTGCAATGAAATTTTTGGAGATAACACATTGTACAGATCCACCATAGGGTCACTACTCTACCTGGCCAATTGGTCCAGACCGGACATAAATCTAGCGGTGAACCTTTTATCGAGACATCAGAACAACCCAAAGACATACCACTGGAATGCAGTTAAGAGACTATTAAGGTACCTGAAGAAAACCAAGGGCGCCATACTGTCAATTGTCCGCTCAATAACTGAGAGACCCACCCTATCATGCTACGCAGATGCAGATTGGGCTGGAGACAGTGAAGAGAGGAAAAGCACATCCGGTTACGTGATTTTTTTAAACGGCAGTCCCATATATTGGTGCACGGGGAAACAAAAATTAGTATCCACTTCCACAGCAGAAGCAGAATATGCTTGCCTATCCGATGCAGCGAATGACTTGATATGGTTCAATAAATTAATATCCGAAATTTGGGATGAACCCACTCTCCCCATCCCTATACATGAAGATAATAAGGCCGCAATTGAAATCTCAAAAGCATACGCGGTAGGGCGCAGATCCAGGCACGTTGATATCAAGTATTGCAACATAAGGCAGATGTGCGAAGAAGGCTTCATTAAAATGACTTACTGTGACACCAAGAGTCAAATTGCAGATATTTTAACCAAACCTCTCCCATCAAACCAACATCAATATCTTGCAAACAAGATGGGACTTATCATCGAGAGAGAAGAATTGAAAACTGTAGATGAAGATGCAATGAGGCATTAGAAGGGGATTTTGTCAGATAAATAATGCCTCACTGCCCTTCGTCACCAATGACCACAATGCACCACTACCCCCTGAACTCCGACCTCATCCTTCCCTCTGACCCTTCACCCTAACCCCTCCTCCCTAAAAGAAGGTTATAAAATAAGGTTCGCCTCACCATGAGGCACCCCAGTCTAATGGCGTCCTCCCTGAGGACACTGTGAGAGAGGAGATGTGTAATCAATAAAGCCTCTAAACTTATTCTGGCGTCTGTGGTCATTTTTCAGTAAAACCATTCCAAAAATCCTCAACAGCCCTGCAATTTAGGCAACTCTAGCTATGAAATAGGGAACATTTAGTGCTTCCTCCTACAGAAGTCTAGTGAGAAGATGCCATAGATTCTTTTGAGCAGAGAAGTTGGGTATGTATGAATGAACAAACAAACAAGAATGCCCTATTGACATCAATGGGGTTTGTTCTTGTGTAGAGGATCGCAGCATACGTGTCTCTAGCACCGCGGTTCCCAAAATGGGGCCCACATCTCACAGGAGAGCAATTTGATTTTTAAGGGGGGCTATTCGAGAATGAGTTATTAACAGTTCATGGCCTTTTAGGCTTTCTCCACATGATTAGGAGTTCACTTTTTGAATACAGTGGAACCTTGGTTAACGTAATTAATGTGTTCTCCGGGATGTTTCTTACAGCAAAAATTACTTTAACCAAATTTTCCATAGGAATGCATTGAATGCATTTTCCCATAGGGATGCATTGAAAACCAACTAATCCATTCTGGGGAAAAATTCCATAAACCAAGTGATTATTTTCTATGGATTTCCTTTTGTTATGCGATTTTTATGTTAACCGAGCCATTTGTTAACTGAGGTTTCACTGTAATAAGAATTTATATATCACAGAGGTGGGGGTCAGGATTTTAGAGATGCTTATGTTTATGTTTATTTGATTTATACCCCGCCCTACTCGGCAACAGGCCAACGTATGTGGGGCATGGCCAAAAAGATTGAGAACCACTGCTCTACCACATAGGTGGAGCTGATCTGTTTTCCAGATGTTGATTCCATGAGAAAAACCATCAAGATCAGTGTTGCCTAGGTGTCTGACTTATTTAGATTCAGCTTTCAACCATGCCTAGGTTTGTTCAGGGATAAGTGGTTCACATGTGATCAAAAATATGTTTCAAGGCCACCAAACCCAAGGTTGGTAAAGGTTGTGAAAGAACAGAGTTTTGGGGAAGAATTTTTTTGGTGGGCTCCAGACATAGATTAAAAAACCTTGTCTCTTCTTCTTGAACTTAGACAACTGGCAGCCATGTGTGTGTAAGCAAACCACGTTTTACTACTTTTCTCTTGCATAGATCATTCTCAGATCTTTCTTTCTTTGCCAGCTAGCTATGGAATGAAAAAGAACAATAGATTCAAGATAAAGTTATTTGCATTTGTGATGAACGCCAGTACTATCTACCTTGCATTATCCTAAAAAAAAAGAAAGAAAGAAAAATTAAACCACATTTTTAATTAACTGATAAACTATTAATCAAATTTTTGCAATGTTAGGTGACACATTATTCATTTAGATAGAATGACTGTGAACTTAACTAATCAAATCTGATTTGCTCACATATGCTTGATTGAAATACATTTTAACTAGCATATACAAAGCAAAAATCTTGGATTTCTCACCTAATCTTCAGAGTATACTGCTGAGTTAATAAGGGCAATATTTTTTTTAGATGAGACCACCATTTCTTAATCTGCATATCAAAATCAAGAGCAACTTAATTGCAAAACACATATTCCTGAAATCTAATCATTACACTGCTTTAGGGTATTTTATTGAAGCATGTTAAATTATGGACAGAATATTAATGATGAAGCTAATCAAACCCAATTAGTCACTTCTAACAATAGTCACATAAATATACAAGTCAGGTATTAAAGTACCATAGGTAAAGTTTCATTTTTTTAAAAAAAATTAAATCCATGTGGTATTTATGAATTACATACTTGTTATATTTAATCTAAAAAATCTAGGACAGGTCATTTCAAAGAAAATGGGCAGAACTGGAAGACAACTGAATTTCTTTTCATACTATTTATGTGGATAGCATTAGATATTCACCATCTGTTGACACGTGAGGCTCATGAGATGGATTTTAAATATATATGTAAGTAAAATCCCTTGTGTTCAGAAAATGTGCAATGCAGCTTAGTTTCAGAATTATCAGCACAGTGGCTTATGTTAAATTATTGACCTTAATAAAAATAGTTGCACTGAATCAATGGGAAAAATCTTTCTCTAATGAAATGGATCTGCTCTAATAAAGGTAAAGGCCTCGCTTACTAGAAAGCCATGTTCGACTCTATTGGGCGGTGCACATCTCCATTTGAAGCCAAAGAGGCAGCTCTGTCTGACTCTGCACATGTTTCCATGGTCATGTGGCAGGTGTTTGTGTGTGTGGCTACATGGATAAATAGGTGCCACTTTGGCATGAAAGGTAACAGCGTTCCGTGAACAAGGGAGACCTTTACCTTTACTAGTGTGTGTATAGTCATTTGTTTGGTTCTCAGAGTTACCTGGCCTGTTTATTTATTTTATAATAAAAAATATTAGTAATAATCTCCTGGTGCAGTGCTTAAACTGCTGTTCTGCAGCCCAAAGGTTGTGAGTTTGATCCTGACCAGGTATTAAAGTCGACTCAGCCTCCCATTCTTCCAAGGTCAGTAAAAGGAGTATCCAGGTCGTTGGGGCAAAATGCTAATTAACTTGTGAACCTCCCAGAGAGTACACTAAGCACTATGGGTGGTATATAAGTGTGATTGCTTTGCTTTAACTGTAATTCCCTTTTGTAGTCTTTTTTATCCAGTTCAATACCAGGTCACATAGTGTTGGCAATGGCTTTCTCCTCCTGTTGACCTACCATGCCTCATGACTACCAGTCCTGGATCAGGAGGCACTTCCTATGCCCAGCCCAGTTCTGCCTGCACCCAAATCTAAGAATGTCCTGAACCAGGAATTTTAGCCTGGCTCAACTCTCTTTCCCCAGGCAGATGACCTGTCTGATCAGGTCTGACTCTGACAGTGATCAGCTCAGCCCTCAGTCAGGGAAAGATTCAGAAAAAGCTACCTCTGTAATGCAAGCAAGCTAGAACTAGTTACCAGAGAAGGCTCCCAGCTGATAGCAATTACCTAGGAGGCTTTTAAGCAAGCTTCTTGCAGCATTCCAGCATTGGTACAATTCTTCAGTGCAAAGACCGACAGCCTGCTTGATTTTGGATACTTCTTGAGATTGCCTGCCTAGACCCTGACCTGCCTGCTGTGACCCTGACTTCTCTGTCAACCCTGCCTTGACTAGGAGTATGTTTAGTCCTAACCATTTCTGCAATCTAGGGGTCTTCCTTAAATAGGTAAGTCTACCCAGACATTAGACTCTCCTGCTTCTCCTCTGGGCACTTTTGCTCTGCTTCCTGTTCTCCCTCCTCCTTCTCCTTTTTATCCTCTGTCTCGTCCCACTTTTCCCCACCTGATTCCAGATGACCTGTTTTTAACTTTTAACTCCAACAGTTCTACTGCTGGTACCTCCTTCTCTCCACATTCTTTCTCTACTATCACCAATGTTCCATCCCCTTCAGAGTCATCTGTTGGGGAACTTGACAATGGAAACCCCTGGCCAGGGTCAGTAAGGGGTGATGGACCGCCTACTCCTTCTGGATCCTGTTCACCCCACCCTTTGGCATTCCAGATTTTTTGGACATCAGCTGCCAGAACCCCCAGCATGATAGGAAACTATGAAGGGCCAAAAATCAGAAATAAGAAATATTCACCACCCCAAACTAAACAAGGACCAAAACATGAGAACATTAGTTCAGATGGTAAAGAACCTTAGTTCCATCTGATTTTACAGTCAATGGACAGTGTTGTCAGGTTGATTCTGACTGATAGCTATTATTTTCTAGGTACAAAGTAGTCCAAATGGTTCTCCATTCCTGTCTTCTGGAAGTGTCCTGGGACTATCCAGCTTGCCCATGGCTACATAGGCTGGCTCATCTCCAAGGAGGCACAGTGGGGAATTAACTCCCAACTTTCTGGCTCTGCAGCCCAACACGCAACTCACTGAGCTATTGAGCCTCATAAACTCTATTAAAGACTGCAGAATGATCTCTCAAGAGATGTTTTATCTATGATTTTGGCATGTTTTGTGCCAAATTGCCAAGAGATTTTGAAGGTGACAGAGTTCAGCACTGATAAAAAATTTAAAGGGTTTTGCTTTTCAGTCAGATCTTAGGCAATTCATACATAAGTACAGAGATATAGATATAGATATACAAAACACACATATATCACCCACTGGATTTGGCATAAAAAAAAGAACAAAGTCTGTGGTTTCTTCCAATTTGTTTCACAACCTCACTACAGTTTCTGTTTTTAATAAAGATTAATGCAATGTCAGTAGCATTTGGAAGTTGACTGGGAAGAATTAAACAAAACTGGTAGGGAGTCCGTAAATAGGAGATGCCTTGGGCAAGAGAATACAGTTTGTTATAACAGAACAGATGGTAAAGAACAATGCAAAAGGTGAAAGAAATAAAAGGAATAGTGGGCACTAGGGGAAATAGATTGAATTTTAGCTGTTAAGAGCACTGAGTTTGTTAATGAATATATTATATCAAGTGAATAGGGAAAATATATACAAAAGGCGTGCATCATTGTCAGAAGTGAAACAAAACACACATATACACAAACCTTTTTTAAAGCAAACTCTACCCCAGGATAGGTTGGAGTTTTAAAAATAAAAAGAATAACAACGAAATGTTAACACTGAAGTGATTTCTTTTCAAGCTTTCCTCAAGGCAAGGAAATTTTGCATTTTTTCACTCTCTTGAGCTAGACATCAACATGAATTCATGAAATTCCAGGCCAGGTTGTTGTTTTACCTTATTTATGAAGAGCCCTTGTGATGCAGCGGGTAAGCTGCAGTACTGTAGCCAAAACTCTGCTCACAATCTGAGTTCAATCCTGATGGGGATCAAGGTCGATTCAGTACTCTGCCCCTCAAAGCTTGGTAAATTGAATACCCAGCATGTTGGGGGCAAAATGCTAATTACCTTGTGAATTGGCCAGTGAGTACTGTAAGTGTTATGAGGGGGTATATAAGTGTTATTGTTGCTGCTATCACTATTAAAGTGAAGTCACAACAATACAAATTTAAAAGCAACTGCCCTGTTTTACAAATAGATTGTAACAAAACACAACTGTATAGATCATACACTTACTCCTTTTGGGGGCATCACAGAAAATAATGCATCCTATAAACACATCTTATAGGAGGCTTTGGAAGACTGTGATGAACTGGGAAGGAATTTGTAAGTCTTGGTCCGAGAGTGTAACTGAATTCACAATGGATTTAACTAACACCACCAGATACTACATAATGGATAACATATATAAGAGGGAGGGCAACGCTCCAATTAATAGTTCTTCCAGGCTACTAAACCTCTGGCCCTAAGAGGTTGCAAATGTCTTATCTGTTATTGATTTTATTCAATTTATATCCTGGCTTTTATCCAGGGAAATGCATGGGCAGTATATATTGACCTCCCCCTACTGATCTCCCATTTAAGAACTGACCAGACTAGATAGATTGGATTAGCTTTGCCAAGACTACTGCTTCATGCACCTTTACAGCATAAATGATGAATGAGCATCTCTTCGGATTTGATTGAACTGCCACCTCCATCAACCCTATTCTGTAATCAGAGATTCCTGACAGCCAAGAATGATGAGGCCACATCTGTAGGGTTCCAGGGTTCCCTCCTATGTTTCAGATTGTGCTTTGAACAGAATTTGGTAAGGTAGTATAGAACCTAATCAGAACTGGACAACTTGATACATAGGTAAGGTAAAGATCACCCTTGCTTGAAAGCCAGTCGTATCTGACTCTAGGGTTCAGTGCATCTGCAGATATTTCTGTGGACATTTGGCAGGCATGCCTCGACACTGGAGTGCACGGAAGGCTGTTTACCTTCCCACCGAAGTGGTCCCTATTTATCTACTTGCAATTTCTTGCTTTCAAACTGCTAGGTTGGCAGAAGCTGGGACAGGTGACAGGAGCTCATTCCATCGTGCATTACTCGGGTCTCATACAGCTGACCTGCCAATCTTCCAGGCATCAAGTTCAGCATCTTAACCACTTGAGCCACTGCAGTCCCTGATACATAGGTAGCATACAATTTATTATGGTGTCAAATGAAGTTGCCTTTTAATGAGTTAGTCCATGGTCCACTAGCCAGGTATTGCCAGCAGGAACTCTTTAGGATTTCAGGCAGGATTCTTTCCTCATTCTTTCTGAGCCTTCAGTTATTCTCTGGTGGTCTCCAATCCATATACTAGCTAGGCCACTCACTACTTGCCTACTGAAATAAGAAGACCTCCAGGTTACACCCACCTCGGTTTAAGTTTGCTTTGGTTTACAACGGCAAATTCTATGGAAATGCCATCCCAGTTTACAAATTTTTAATGTCTTTGTTTCAGTTTACAACGATCAATTCAGGACCATTTTTTATTTTTCAATGCATCCCTACGGATGTTTTAGGTTACAACTTTTCCGGGTTATAACGGAAGCTGTTGGAACGGGCCACTGTAGTAACCTGAGGTTTTTCTGTATCTAAAGGTGGTTGGGGATGGGTTCTGGGAGGTGTAGTTTTTAAAACTATGTTTATGAACCTGTTACTTACTTGGTTGATCCGTGTCTCACACATCAGGTGGATCGAAGCATTATCTTCCACAGATTCCGTTCCCATGTCAGTCTCATCCAGGACCTCAGGAACTTTGCCCTGAACTGGTCTTCCCATCTGGTTGTTGGCCTTCCCAGTGGTCGCTTTATGTCAAGTGGTATCCATTCTGTGATAGCTTTTGATCCACCTGCCATCTTTAAAGCAGCACACATGCCTGGCCCACAGATTTATTTATTTATTACATTTATACCCCACCCATCTGGGATATTTTCCCAATCTGGGTGGTTTACAACACAATAACAACAATTATAAAAAAAATTTCCACAATAATAAAAAAGACGTAGACCAAATGAGCAAAATTAAAATTTCAAAAAAGCAAAACAACACCCACACATTACAAACATGCCAGAAATAAAAAACCTATGTACTGTTCTCTATTTTAACACAACAAGCTGCAATAAATTTAATCATAGAATTCATTACAAGAATTCAAGACTGATTTCACATTCTCAGTGGCAGATAGCACCGTAGGACATGAAATGATCTGTTGCCTTCAGAACACAGCACGGAATGCTGTAACCTTCCCACCAAAGTGGTCCCTGTTTATCTACTTGCAATTTCTTGCTTTCATGATAATAATAATAGGTAAAGGTAAAGGTTTCTCTTGCTCGAAAGCCAGTTGTATCCAACTCTAGGGTGCAGTGGTCATCTCTGTTTCAAAGCTGAAGAGCCAGCATTGTCTGCTTCTGCAGACCTTTCCGTGGTCATGTGGCAGGCGTGACTAGACACCGGAGTGCATGGAACACTGTTACCTTCCCACCGAAGTGGTCCCTATTTAGTAAAGGTAAAAGTTTCCCTTGCTCCAAAGCCAGTCGTATCTGACTCTAGGGTGCAGTGCTCATCTCTGTTTCAAAGCCAAAGAGCCAGCGCTGTCTGCTTCTGCAGACGTTTTCCATGGACATGTGGCAGGCATGAAATTTTGTGAGAGCTGATGTAAAAAGTGGCAGATAATAATAGGTAAAGGTTTCTCTTGCTCGAAAGCCAGTCGTATCCAACTCTGCTGCTGCAGACCTTTCTGTGGTCATGTGGCAGGCATGACTAGACACCAAAGCGAACGGAACGCTGTTACCTTCCCTATTTATCTACTTGCAATTTCTTGCTTTCGAACTGCTAGTTTGGCAGGAGCTGGGACAAAGACGGGAGCTCATTCGGTCCTGCAGTCCTCGGGAATCGAACTGCTGACCTTCCGCCTCCCAGTCAGCGTCTTAGCCACTTGATAATTACCGGTAGTTATTTCTAAGCTTTAGAATAAAAGCTTGACCCCAGCGGCCCACGGCCCTTTATCCCTCCTGGTAGGAGCAGGGAGGGAGAGGCAGGACCCCTTGCAGCTGTGGCGGTGCTCCTACCGGGAGGAATAAATGGCCGTGGGCCACCTTAAAGAGGCAGTGTAGGCAGGCACTGGCTGTCTGCCGGCGTTGGAAGAGGGGTAGTCTTATAGGGTGAGTATATTCCCAACTCTATATTTTAACTTGAATAGTTGGGGGTTGTCTTATACACCCAGTCGTCTTATACGCCGGAAAATACTACTTATCCCATCTTTGCTTCGCTGATGATATAGTGCTAATATCAGAATCAGTAGAAGCACAGAATATGCTCCAAAAGAGTTAGACGCAAAAAGTTGAAAAATCAGCCTGAAGATCAATATGACAAAAACAAAATATATACTGTACTGAGTGCCTCCACAAATGCCATAGATATGAACCTGTGCTAAGAAAATAATGCAATTTCTAATCCTGTTATCACATAACCACATGTAGATCTATTGTCCATTCCCAGTAGTTTTTGAAAATTCTGTTTCCCATGTAATGGGAAGGATTCTAGTAGAGAAAAAAGGACATCACAGCACAAGATTAGTTGATATAACATGTAAGTCCTATCTTTCCCATGACTTCACCTTCTCCCTAAGGTTTCTCCACTTTCTCCAACAGGAAATGTGAAGCTCCTGTCTCCCATGCTTTCTGTTTCTCTTGATCTGCTTTCTTCTTCTCTGAAGACAAAAGCAAATGCTCAAAGTCTTGTGCTTTGTCTCAGTTGCACCTGGTAAAGTTAAAAATGTTTGTCTTTCTGGCCCAGAAGAAATATTCACTTTCAGGAAGTTTGAAAAACTGCCCTTCCGCAAAGTCACAAGCCAACTCAAGATGTTTGGCTGAAGCAGCTTGTGTAGTTCTATCACGAGATGCCATAGGAAGAGTTGATAACTGTACAATTAAACAGGAAGAGAGAGAAACTTTGTGTGCATGTGTGTGAATGACTGTGCAAGTGTAGTGTGGCAAATGCACTCAAGTTAAAAGCTATCTAGTGTAGTACAGTTTAGTACAGTTTGTGACCAATAGTACATGGTCCACTAGTGATACATAGAGTTCTGATAATATGAAATAATGGAATAATAGAATTACCAAAAAAATTGCATTTGTTTTAGCTGCAGCAGTAACATTTATTTCTAATAATACATTTGTTTTTAAAATGTATTATGTTCCTATTTCAGAGTTGTAATAACAGGCAAGTTTGTACTCCAAAGTAAAAAATTTACAACTCTAGTGGAATTACTATTTTTATTTGTGCACATGCTCAATAATAATGCTGATTTTTTTAAGTTCAGAAAATATATTAAAACCTTTATTTACCATAACTGATTGCCATACTAATAGAATGCCTGTGAAATATTTAAGTGTCCTTCCTGGAAATAGGAGGATGATCAGGACAGGGTAAACACTGTTTGAATGTGTTACCACAGTCCTGAACATTGTGCCCAACAGCTAGCATCATCAAATTGCTACCTACAGTCCCATCTCTCTCCTCCTTCCATAGAGTACCTAGCACATCTGCATGGGGGAGGGGGGATCAATCTATATAACTAAAATCAAAGTGTCATGGTGTTTGTTAGTGAAACGCCACGCCACCTTGGCCCCCACCACCCCAGAAATCCATGCCCTGCCTACCTGGTGCACCTGACCATGCTGGCGCGGGGAAGCAGCAACCCATTTTGGGGTTTGTTAACCCAAAAATGGGCTGCAAAGCCTCCCCCTGCCAGAAAGCAAACAGCAATGGCAGAGCGGCCCCGGTGCATCCTGGGGATCATAGTTCCTTGGGTGGCCAGCCCCCATTGAGAGGAATGGAGAGGGGGACTACAGTTCCCAGCTGCCTTTGCGCTTAAGGACAGCGCAACCCTCCCAGCCAGGAGACATTTTGACAATGGTGTTTAAGGAGAGACCGCTGGGAGCTGTAGTCCTGCTCCCCATTCTTCCCAATGGGGGCCACCCAACCAAAGAACTACACCTCCCGGGATGCAATTGGGGTGCATTTGCTCCCACAGAAATACAAACTCCCAGGAGCGGGAGCCTTCGCAAGGCTGACCAGGACTCGGCTGCTGGGTTGGGGGTGGTGGGGAGATGAAGCAGGAAGCGCCCTTGGGGGTTCCCCTCATCGGAGGAGGAGGAAGAAGTGGAGTAGCCGCAGGAACCGGGGAAAGCCTTCTGGATGCCTTCTGGAGAGGGCAGCCCACACCCCCAGCCAGCGGGAGCAGCAGAGCAGGCCCAAGGCCAGGAGGCCTGACCAGAAGCCTGGGTGGCAGAGGAGGGAGAACCACCCTGTGGAGGCAAGGGGGCATAGGCTGGGGACCATGTTGGGGGAACCTGCATCATACCCTGCCTCCACCGCCCTCTGAGAGCTGCCATGGGCGGCGGCGGGGACCACATGGGGGGCTGTTGGAGGACTCTGCCCTACTAAGCAATTGTACAGGAGGCTCCTTGGGGGGGGGGCATGGCTGCGAGGACTGCGATGGCAGCTTCCCTCCATGCAGGTCGCCCCCAAGGCGCCCCTCAGGAGAGCCAATAAGACAGGCTGCGATGGGGGTCCACCCAACATGGACCCCAGCCCACGCCCACCTTAACTCTACAGGGAGGGTCTCCCACCTGCACCACGCGGTATCCCGCTCAGGGCTCCCGGGCCCAGCCCAGGGCCTGCTCCGCGGCCTCCTCCGACTGGGACAACCCGGGCTGGGGCAGCACTGTAGACCGTGCGGTGGCAGCAAGGCCGGGTAATCAGCAGTGTGTGTGTGTGTTGCACAAGTGTGATGTGTTTGGCTATGGTGTGTGTGTATGTGTCAGGTGCATGTGTTTTGTGACAAGTGTGTGTGTTGTGTATGGTGTGGGTATGTCATGTGTAGGTGTGTGATGTATTGTGTGATGTGTCTGGGTGTCGTGTGTGTGTGTTGTGTGTTGGGGGTGTTTAGTGTTGTGTGTTGCAGTATGTGTGTGTGTGTGTGTTGTGCGACTGTGCTGTGTCATGTGTGGCTGAGGTGAGTGTGGGTTGTGTGTTCAATACATTTGTTGTGTGTGTGTTGTGTCTCGGTTAAAATTTGGCCCCGGGCAACACCGGGTACCCCTGCTAGTACAAATATAAGATTTTAAAAAGTAGAAGCCCTCCAGTGGCACAGAAAAAAAGCTGCTTTGGATGAAAGAACCAGCAGGTGAATTCAAATCAGCCTTTGCATCAAGCAGGAAGCAAATAAATAAATAAATAAAATCCTTCAAATTTACCTTTGGTATCAGACTAAAGGGGCCACATGTATGGCCACCTCTGCTGTAGGGTAGTGTTGCTTGGCCAGTGGTTATTCAATGAACTCCATGGCTGAGTGGAGATTTCAACCTGGATCTACTCTTTTTAAAGGGCTGTGTTGGATTAGTGGTTAAGACATTGAGCTTGACAACTGGAAGGTTCAAGGCCCAAGAGGTGCACAATGGAGTGAGTGCCCGTCATCTGCCCCACCTCCTGCCAACCTATCAGTTTAAAAGCAAGAAATTGCATGTAGAAATTGCATGTGCTGCTTCGGTAGGAAAGGTAACAGTGTTCCAGATGCTCCAGTGTTAGTCATGCCTGCCACATGACCATGGAAACATCTGCAGATGCTAGATCTTTGGCTGTAAACAGAGATGAGGTGAGGACTGTTCCCTAGAGTTGGACATAATTGGCTTTCAAGCAAGAGAGACATTTACCTTTGCTATAAGAGCAAATCCCAAGATTTTTGATGGCGTAGGTGCCCGTTCTGTCTGTCTGTCTCCTTCCTTCCTTCCTTCCTAGGAGCTATGTAATTTAATTTTGACCAATTCCTGCCCTTCAATGAATCCACACTGATAGTCACCTGAGGATTCTTGACAACAAATACTGGATGCCTACATTTTTAGCTTTAAGGCACTAAAGCAAAACTCCGTCCTTCAGAGAATTAGAATTCAATCTGAACTACATTCCAGCATTTCTCACTTCATTTTCGCATGATTTGGAAATGGACAAATCCCCCCCCCCCGCCCCCTTTTGCTTTGTCTTCTGAATCTGAAACACATCCCTATAATGTAGATATTGTAAAAAAAAAAATCATGTATTATTTTATAGTGGATTGTACATTTTATTATTATACCCAGCTCTGAAATCTTCTAGTATGTAGGACTTATAAATATTCATCAATAAACAATAAATATATGTCATACCATAAATGCAATGAGCAATTGGTTACAAGCCACTTTCTTCTTTTCTGTGTGGGCTAACCACTAATTATGTTGTTCCAGCAAGGGAATGAAAATGCTTTGGCATGTTTTGTGTTACTTTTGATGCCCGGTTGATTCTGTGGCTGCCACTTCTTTGTGTGGGATTTTTTTGCAAAAGAGAAATAAGAAGCTCAAATTAAGTCTCATCCTTAATCTTCTTTATTTCACACCAAGCATATCCGATCCCTACATGCTTTCCATGTATGAATTTCATGGGTTAAAATAAGCACACATTGAATTTTGGCCTCAAGATATATCTCATATTCTTCCAAAATAGCATCTGCTTGACATGATTAAATCATTATTATTTTTTCTTGCAGCACATTAAATGTAGACAGTTTAGCTATCACCCTGGTTTGACAGTGGCAATTTTGTCTGTGTTTGACTAAGTCTGATAAATGGTGTGCCTCTGTCAAATACAGTTAAAATTGCCACTGTTGAGCAGGTGAAGTATAGGTTTTAAGGCTGCAACTACATGGTCAAATAGTGGATTCAAAATATTTTTGTTGACTATTCTAGTGCTAACCCTGCATGCAGTGAGTGTTAATAATAATTGTTTATCCCTGCCCAACCAATAGGAATTTTTTTGTCTCTCTGTGCCTAGGGTCCTGACCTATTTTGCATGTATTAAGGCCTTGTTGTTCAGGTCTCTCTCTCTGTGTGTTGTGTATTATCTATGACAGATTCCGGAAGGACTGAGTTCATGGGATTGTATAGCCAGCTTAATGTCCAGAGCGCCTTGTAAGTGTAACCTGAAAGACGGTTTATTAAACGCCAGTTGTTGTTCTGTTCATCGTTGTGTGGACTATTGCTTATAAGGGACGGAAGCAACATTGGCAACGAAGGTGTGATTGAAGAAAAATGAGATGGCTGACCAAATCCCATTATGGCTGCAACCGTACGACACGTGCAAGCCTTGACTGTGGCCTTACTACGAAGTCCAGCTGGAGAGCTACTTCACAGTAAGAAAACTCAACCCGTTGCTGTGGAAGGCAACTTTCTTGGCCCACTGCGGGTTAGAGACTCGTGACGTTGTCTCAAAACTTTTGCCACCTGATGTGCTACAGCAAATCTCTCTGCCGGCATTGCTACACACTCTGCACAAGCACTTCCAGCGCAAGTTGGCCCTCAAAGGTAAAGAACTGCTGGGTCCAGCTACAAACGTGGCCGCTCCTTCACAAACCTCCAGCCATGTCCACCAAGGCTTCGCCAGCTTCCTACGGGAAACACGGACTCCGACACCAAAGCCTGGGTTGGTTGCGCCATGCTAAGGGTGTGGGAGATGACACCTCCACACCGAATGTCCCTATAGGAGTGTGCAGTGCCACCGGTGTGGGAAGAAGGGCCACATCTCCAAAGTGTGTAAGCAGCGCATCAAAGGTTCGCCGACACTAAAGTTTTACATCGCCAAGGTCTTCATGAGCCATGGGGTTGACAATGAGAGACAAAGCCTGAAGGACGGATTTTTCATGGATGTCCGCATTGAAGGGGTCCCCTTTCATCTCGAGGTGGATTCGGGTTCCTTTCTCTCCATCATGGCAGAGGACAAGTATCACAGCATTCCGCCAAATCTGCGGCCCTAGCTAAAGGGACTACCAGGCAAGTTGGTTGACTTGCGGGGCTGTAACGTTCCAGTGCAGGGGATAGGAAATTTTGAGGTCCACTATAACTACATCTATGTGAGCCTTCCCTTCGTTGTTGCGAAAATGGGTAAGACAAACATTCTAGGGTCCCAGTGGTTCAGTCATCTAGGCATTCACTTTACAGGAATTCACTTGGGGGGTGGTGGTGGTGAGTTGGTCCTTAGTATAGAGGATGGGCCCCAAGCATTGTTACCACCCGGGGAGGGTTTGTCCCAAGGTCCCCCGGGAAGCGATTCCTCTACGGAAGAGTTAAGTGCCATGTTTTTCTGACACATGCATGTTGCACACAAAGACAGTGACTTTGCCCAACAGACTGACTGTCCAGAACTGTTCGAGTTACAAGAACCTTTGCCCATGGATGCATTGGACTCGGAAAACCCTGACTTTTGGGACGATTTGTCTATTACTTCACTCAAACTGTCTCTGAACTTTTCCACAGCATCCAAAAATGACCCCTTGTTATCTGATATCATTATGTGGGTGGAAATTGGGTGGCCGCCACCTCCATACAACGTGGAAGTGAATGTCTACTACTGTGACCGTGAAAAACTCCCGGTCTTGGGTGGGTGCTTGTACAGGCTCTGCAAAACAGTTGTTCTATGTGGGTTGAGGGACAAACTACTGCAGCACACGTTATTGGGGTCCAAGGATATCATACGCACGCAAGCGGTTATGCGTAACTATTTTTGGTGGCCAGGATTCGAACATGCCATGGAGATTTGGGGCCTACAACAAAGCGCCGCCAGCATGCACAAAGCTGGGTGGTTTTCAGGTTCCCCTGGGGTGGATAAGGGCTCACCGTCCCCTGGGGTTGGAGGGGGGCCTCAGGAGTCGTCATTGCCCCCGGGGAATAGACTGGCAAGAGAAAGAGCGCCTGGGTGCGGGCTCGCATTCCTGGGAAGAAAAGGAGGGGTTGCGGGAGCACTCACATCCTCTCGGGTTGGAGGGGAAAGGGCAGGGAATGCAAGGTCTCCGAATGCCGAGGCAAAGGGAGCTTTCCTTGGGCTACTCAGGAGAGCGTGCATCAAGCCCTTCTTTGCAGGCAGCTCAGGGAGTTGATCCAGGAGCAGTTCTCACTAAAGAAGCATCAGCTGTGGGGGATAATCAGCTCGGGTCCAAAGAAAAGGGTCCAGGGTTGCTGTTGGAGAAATGGCCCAATGAATTTGAGTGAGAGGCTTCATTGCACGCACCACACTTGGGGTCACCAACAAGCTACTTAGTCTTCAAAGGCCAGGAGTTACACACCAGGATGGATTGGTTTGCCTTGGGTCACACACACGCAAAACCCCATTAATGCAAGGTTCCTTGACTGCACCGCAGCGCGCCAGTAAAGTACATGGGTCACCGAACGCAAGCTTAGAGGGTACAGAGCGGCTTTATGACCGTAGGGTTTCTGAGTTAGTTGGTTCATCAGACGAGGATTCAATATCTTAGTTTAACTCGGGATCCATACAGGAAAACTAAGGGGGGGAGGAATGTTGTGTATTAAGGCACAATTGCAAGTTGCATGGGCAGCGCCTTGCAAATCGAAAACGGCAGTTTCCCGCCATCCAAATTAGGAGCTAAAGTTGGCACGAAATCTCCCTCTCTGAGCACGCTTATTATTATTATTATTATTATTATTATTATTATTATTATTATTATTATTATTATTATTATTATTTAGTGTGCTTATATACCGCTTTTCTTATCTACTGACAACTCAAAGCAGTTTACACAACAATTAAATAAATACAAAGAAAATCATAAGTAGGGGGGGACCATGCAGAAATACAATTCAAAATACAGCATCACCAAATAGAATACACATACCAATACAATTGCAAAATACAAATTACAATTCAAATCAGAAATTACAAGTTAAATACAAAGTGCAAGATACAAAATACAGGCCCCGGGCAGAGTCCTGTGATTAGTTACAGTTTTGGATCCTGTTTCCCATTGGTTAATACATATATATCTTGTTATGATTGGTTGGCTATGCTTGTCTGGTGGGTTGCTACTTTGTATCAAGGAGCCACCACTGGGGAGACACTATATAAGCCCCACGGGTAAACAAAGGTGGAGCCAGACCGGATCTATACTACCCATTCCGCACAGGTAGACAGTAACGTGCTAAGCCTGGGTCTCCTCCAAACACTACCATTTCTAGTGTAGCTTAGGCATTGCCTTTTCTATGGCAGATTCCGGAGGGACTGATTTCATGGGATTGTATAGCCATCATAATGTCCGGAGCGCCTTGTAAGCGTAACCTGAAAGACTGTTTAATAAACGCCACTTGTTGTTCTGTTCATCGTTGTCTGGACTATTGCTTATAAGGGCCGGACGCAACACTCTCTCTCTCTCTTGCTTTTTTTTGCATTTCAAGGAGAAACATGTATGTTTGAGCTCACCATCTTGTTGGCTACAGAGCAGGCCTAAATATTTTAAAAGGATTAAGATTCTAACCCTTAACATGATTTATTTCTAAAAATATTCTCACCAAGAATCCAGACCACATTTATCTCTCTGACTTAATTGTAAATAGCCAATGCTCCCCCCACCCCACCCCGCCCCTTTCTAAACATTTTGTAAAGTGTGTTTATTGCTGGGCTAAAACAAGGAGAAAAGCCTTGAAGAACTTGTGTTTCAAACTGAGGCTGCATGAAAACTGTCTCACTTTACTGCTGCTGCATAAAACTGAATATATATTTTTTGCTCACCACATGATGCATACCTGTCAAGCGTGGCTCCGGACAATACGGGTGCAGAACCGTTCTGTGCAGGTCCCTCTACGCATGCGCAGAAGCCTCCTGTGCAGAACCCTTCTGTGCATGCGTAGAGGGTTCTGCGCAGAAGGGGATGAGCAGTAACTACTTTTCCCCTGCTGTCAAATTACAGGATGGTGGCGGTTCCGGGCGGGAAAGTAGAAAAAGTGGTGCTGGAATACGGGAAATCCCGACCAATACGGGATACTTGACAGGTATGCATGATGCAAAGGCTGATTCGAATTAGTCCAGTCCTTTATCAAGCTGGAAAGATTTACGTTTGTGGTTAGTTGTGATTCATTTTCGCTGGTGGTATTTCAGTGACAATTTGATTTGCAGCCTGCATTATGTTTGAAACTGCAGTCAGTGCTTACACAGAAGATACAGATTGATTCAGGAGTTTACTGTTCATATTGGATGTAATGGGAATTCTGGGCAGGGATGGTCTAACCATTAGCCAGGGGAAACTAGATTTTTGGTATTACGATACAGCCGCAAATTGTTAGTTATTTAATATTGTATATTAATTTATTTCTACTTCCAAAGGAGTAAAGGTGCTTGTGGAATGTTAATCCTTGGCTGTCAAAATCATGTTTGATCCTATATATCGTTGAATAGAGTCGCGGTGGATTAGTGATTAAGATACTGAACTTGGTGACTGGAAGGTTGGCAGATCTGCAGTTTGAGACCCGAGTGATGCACAATGGAGAGTGTTCCCTTTGTCTGTCTGAGCTCCTGCCAACCTAGCAGTTCGAAAGCAAGAAATTGCAAGCATATAAACACGTACCACTTCTAAGGGAAAGGTAATAGCCTTCTGTGTCTTGCCACATGACCATGGAAATGTCTGCAGACAGTTTACAGCTGTTTCACACTGCTCCCTAGACATGACTGGCTTTCAAACAAGGGAGATCTTTACCTATCCTTGAATATCTTGGACAAGACCTGGTTTCAGGACCAGGGTGCACATGAAATAAAGATTCCTTGTTTTGGTGAAGCTTCCACGAGTTCCCTCGAACTTCCATCTATTCATGAAATGGAGAAATAAATGACATACAGACAAATGCAATATGGATTGAACATTTATGGTTTTTCATTACTATGCAAACCCCCCCCCCCCTTTAATCATATGCCTTTCTTCTTTCCATCCACATCTCCCATCTTTCTATGAAGATTTACAAGGCTAACCTACTCCATTAAGGAAATGATTTCTTACACTCTAGGGAGCATAGGAAAAGCAAAGAGCAAGCCTTGGGCGTTGCTCAGTTTGAATGATAATCAAGGTACCAATCATCTAATAGTACAGCGTTCTGCCAGGGGCAGACACTTCTTCCCCATGCCTAGTTTACAGTAACTAGGGTTACAATGCATTTGTGCCAGTGCCTTTTTCTACACATATTTCTAGTTTTGTTCATGCATAATTAACAATTATTTTAAGGATAGCCCAGGTTTGGAAACTACAATCTAAAGCTCGTTAATTTATAGCTTGATAGCAGACCTGATTTTTGAAAATAGCAACCATAAAATCATAGGCTTGTTTGTGACCCCCTCCGTGGGTAGGATTTCAAAGTTTGAGAAAGTGTTGGGGGCAATACAGCTTAAAAAAGGTAAAACAACATCTTGAATTCTTTATTTGAGAGTAGGTTTTACTAAGCCAGGAATTCTCAACCTTTTAAAGCCAGTGAAATGGTGCCACGGGGGCTGCATGAGGCTCACAGGCTGAGAATCCCTGTACTAAACACTGGGCAGAATCCTATTTTGGACTGCCATGTGTAAGGGAAATTACTTAAATCTTAATGAGATTTTGCCACTTGTTAATAAGATCCTGATTGTGTTCTCAAGGATACATTCAACTGCAATTTGCTGCCAAGACTTATTCAGAGGTGACCAAACTATGGCCCGTGGGCCGGATTCGACCCCTGATGCCAGCTCATCCGGCCCACACCACCCGCTGAACCATGTGACCTGCCCGTGGCCCAAAAAGTTTAGGCACCCTGACTGAAATAATCTCTCTTACATAAATGATCACTAATTCTCTTGGTATTTTGTGCAAATGTGCATCTCCTGAGCCTTTGGTTTTCTGTGCAAAATGTGACACATGCCATTATGAGGCAATGGAAGGACTCTTTGCATTCCTCAAAGTGCCTGGAAGTTGCAGATTTGCGACATTTACAAAATTCTATTTATTGATTGATTGATCCCACTCTTGGTGGTGTACAAAAGACAGAGAACCATCCCCATCTTCTCTTCCTCATCTCCCACAGGAGGCTGGAGACCATCATGGCTTTTGTGACAACAGACGTTGCAATTCTAAACAATAATATGGCATTCATGCTGACACTATCTTGCCATGAATGTGCAGGTGTAATAAACTGTACTTTGCATTTCTTATGCAATTGAAACAATCCAGCTGCCTACTTTTTAAATGTTATAATTTCTTGGTCTTTGTTCATTTATTTCAATACTTCTTCACTTGTCACGCTCTTGACATATAGATTTCAATGCATTTTAGTTTATTAAACACAAGAGTGCTAAATCAGTTTTTTACACAACAAATCCATTGAAATGAATTGTTCTTATGAGGGGAAAACGAACTCAGGTCCCCTTGATTTCATCTGATGTACTCTTAAATGTAACTAAAATTGGGATATAATTTACAATAACTTCTTTTACCAGATAAATTTAATCCCAAGTCTTGGCTGTTAGAATTTCATGATACTACAAGAAAGAACCAATCTAACCCCACTCCAATAACTCAGTTATCGCTTAATCATGCTTTTTATTGTGTGTTATCTTCTTCTTCTTCAAGTCAACAAGGGTCCTGCTTTTCCAAAAATTCACCTGTTTCAACTGATTGCACTTCTCTCGATTTTCTTCCAAGAGAAACCGGAGCAAGGTGTTTTTTGCCTAAGACCAAAGGATCAGGTTAGCCTAAATAAATTGGTTTTCTGCTTATAAACTAACATCTGGAACATAAAATAAGAAGGGGGTGGCAATGGTAGCTACAATGCAAAACAAACGCTCCGGACTGAAATTTTTGAATTAGTAGCAGAGTTACTCTGTGCAAGCATATCAGAGAGTAAATAAATAAATAAACCACCATTGTGACATCTGTTGTAGGATCAGCACCCACGTGGGTGCTTGTAATTTTTGTGTGCATGTGTGCTCTCAGGGAAAGGGGGGGGGGGGGGTTAGGGTGGAAGTGGATCCCACTTCCATGTGGGGAATGGGTGGGCACACCTCCAATTGGTCCGTGTTGTGGGCGGGAATGTGATCCAGAAGAGGGATCCTCCTGGGAAGCAATCCAGTGGATCTCACTTCCTCATGGCCCCCTCGACCTCCAATTGGTCCCTGTTGTGGGTGGGAATGTGATCCAGAAGAGGGATCCTCCTGTGAAGCAATCCAGTGGATCTCACTTCATCATTTGGGGGGGAGGGGGGGCTGGCCCGAGCAAATGCCAGTCATTCCCTGTTGGGGGTGGGAATGTGATCCAGAAGAGGGATCCTCCTGGGAAACGATCCAGTGGATCCTACTTTCACCGGAGGGGGGGGGGGGCGTTTGGCCCGTGATACTTCCAATCGGTTCCTGGTGTGTGTGTGTGTGAGAGAGAGATCTTCTTGCTTTCTCCCCAAGGCCAAGGGCGTAGGGGAAAAGGGAAGAAGCGGCTGCTGGCGGCGGCGGAGGAAGAGGAGGAACCGTCCCGCCCCACCGCCGCTGCCTTCGCCGCCCCTTCTTCCCTCGTCGTCGGCGCCTAGGAAGGAAGGAAGGAAGGCGGGGCGGGCGGGCAAGCCGGGAGGGAGGCGCTGAGGGCCGGGCCTTCTTCCACCGCCGCCACCACCACCCCGGGGCGTTGGAGGGCTGGTGGCGGGGAGGCCCAGCAAGGCCACGCGCTCTGCTCTGCTCTGCCCGGCGGAGGAAGCGGCGTCGGCGTGGGCCCAGTATGCGAGTGTGAGATGCTTCCCCCGGAGGCGGCGGCTCCGGCTTCTCCTCCTCTTCCTTGCCGGGGACCCCCGTGGGTGGCTTCGTGGGGCCCCGCGCTGTGGATGCGGTTCCGTGGCCGGCGCTTCGCCCTCCACAAACACTTCTATAGGACTCATTCGCCTTCTTGAAGGAAGGGGGGGGGAAAACTTCCCCCTTTTGGGGAACTCCAGATATATACCCCCTGAGGGACGACGACGTCGACGACAACCACCGCCACTACCACAGGCCCCGGGCCGGGCCTGGCCTCGCGTTGCCTCCCCCACCCCCTCGGCAGGGCCGTTACTTTACCTCAGCTTTCGCTCCCCTTCCCTCCCCTCCCCCGGGTCTGTAACTCTCTCGGCCCGGCTTAATGGAGGCCTCTGAGGAGGAGGAGGAGGAGGAGGAGGCCGAGCCCCGGCGAGCCCCGCCGCCGCTCAGCGCCGCCCAGTTGGGTCGCCTGCGGGACGAGCATGGAAAGGTAAAAGCCGAGGAATGGGGAGGAGGAGGAAGGCCAGCCGGAGCCGCCTCTCCCTGCCTCAGGCCTCTTGCCTTGTGGGGCAACGGCCGGGGGTGGGGTGCGGGGTGGGAGGCGGCTGGGCGAGGGTGTTTATCTAGCTTATCCTCTCTCTCTAGTCTCTATCACTCTCTCTCTTGTATCTACCTAGTACAGTATCTATCTATCCTATATCTGTCTACCTGGTATCTATCGTCAATAATCTATCTATATCTACTGTATATCCTATCTCTATCTAGTCTCTATATCTATCAAACAACTTGGAGTCAGAAAATCATATGCCTGTCTGTCTGTCTATCTGTGTCTACCTACCTACCTACCTAGCTACCTGGCCTCTCTCATAACTATTGATCTACCTATCTCAGGGATTCTCAACTTGTGGCCTGTGGTGCCATTTCATGTGGCCCACCTCCACACCAGGATGTTCCATGTGGTGGAGGAAGGGCAAAATGGCCGTCTGGCCCCCAAAACTGTCTGAGGGAGCGTGAACTGACCCCCAGCTTTAAAAGGTTGAGAACTCCTTATCTATCTATCTATCTACTGTTTCTATCTGTCTATCTATCTATCTATGCTAGTGTATATAGAGCACCACACTTCTGACCACCTCTGTTATAAAGTAGTGTTGCTTGGCTAGTGGTTATTCTTTTTAAAGGACTGCGGTGGCTTAGTGGCTAAGACACTGAGCTTGACAACTGGAAAGACAGCAGTTTGAGGCCCGAGTGCTGCACAATGGAGTGAGTGCCTGTTGTCTGCCCCAGCTCCTGCCAACCTAGCACTTTGAAAGCAACTACAGTGGTACCTCATACAACAATTTTAATCTGTTCCATGGGGCTCGTTGTTGTACGAAACAATTGCTATACGATGCATGCATCATATTGCGATTTTCTCTGTGCGATGCATCGTACAACATTTTTTTTGCTAAGTGGTTTTCCCCATTGAAAAATTGTATGATTTTTTCCATGGGGAAAATTGTTATGCGGGTCACCATTTCCCCCCACAACCTAATTGTTATGCGATTTCGTTGCTATATGGGGCGATGGTTGAATGAGGTTCCACTCTAATTGCAAGTAAATAAATAGGTGCTTCTTCAGCAGGAAGGTAACAGCATTCCGTGTGTTCTGGCATCTAGTTATGCCTGCCACATGACCAAGGAAACATCTATAGATGCAGATAGTGCTGGCTCTTTGGCTGTAAACAGAGATGAGCACCACCCTCTAGAGTTGGATATGTCTGGCTTTTGAGCAGGGGAAACCTCTTTATGTAGGATACTCTAACCACTGCACCACACAGTGTGGGATTGTACAAGCTATGGATAGGGAGCATTCTCACCACATCAAACCATTGGTTCATCATGTTCAGTTTTGTTGCTAGCAAAGGTTCTATACCTTTGGCTCTCCAGATTTTTTTTTTAAACTTCCAGTCCCAAAAGGCTCCTTCGAAAATGATCAATTGTTACTGAGAACAATTGGTCTGTATTGACTTATAGAAGTTTCCTGTAGTTTCAACCAGGAGCATTTCCATCCCTGTTTGGAGGCTTTTCACATGCTTTGTGCTTTGCCATTGAGGTATAGTTCCCGACTTTGCTCTAAATGTGTTCAGAAGGCCTATGATGTTTGTAATGGCATGCATCAAAAGGAAGTAACATGTAGTTATTATTTCAACTTTTAGAGCCTTTTCATACTTCAGTGAGTGAATACATTCTTGCTAAAGTTAGTTAACAAGTGCTGTAGTACTGTCAAATCAGGTTAGAACAGGAGTCCTCAACCTTTTTAAGGCCTGGCCAGATCATGCCCCCTCACACTGTTGGTGGGCCATATAGGTGCTGTTGCTACCAGCAGCAAGACCACCCATGAGCCACACACCACTCCACCCACACCACCGCTGCTGCTGGTGACTACCTTAAGCCGTCCACCACTCCCCCTGCCAACAGTGGGACCACCACGAGTCCAAAACATTCCCCCGTATACTGCCGGTGGTGGGACCACCCGAGCCCCATGTATTCCCCCCACACAACTTCCCTGTTTACCAGTTGGCGTGGGTGAAGGAGGGGGTCCTGGTTGCCCTTGCTCATGCTTGGCCAGAGCAACCCCAGGGAAAGATGGGTGGCTGTGTGCATCTGCCAGAAAAAGCCGCTCTTGGCCAGAGCAGTCCCCAGGAAAGACATGGGCGGCCGCGGGCATCTACTGCTTTTGTTGCCTCCGCCTCAATCCTTGTCTCCTCTGCTTGGCATGTCCCTAATGCTGCTTCGTAGAAGGGTAGATGTTGCAAGCCCTTTTACAACATCTGCCCTGCTGTGGAACACCATTAGGGACATGCCAAGCCAAGCGGAGGGGACAAAGATTGAGGCGGCGGCAGTGATGGTGCAGGCTGTAGGTTGAGAGCCCCTGGGTTAGAACATCATTTCACCTCCTGCCCTACTTAGACTATATTATTCACAGTCTAAAAAGTGGATCCTGTTATTCTCATTACATGTTTATGGGTGAAGTGCAGGTTCAGCTTTGCATTACTGGTTTATACATTATACATTTAGTGTTGCTGCATTAAATATAACTGCTAAAAAAAGTGATGTGAACTTGCGGGTCAGAAAATAGGATGTCATTTTAGGGTCCAAGGGCAGACAGTAATATAGGCTGGAACACAAGAGCATTATGGCACGTTTACCAGATGACGCGTTTTCAACGTTTTCCTGCCAGTGGCCATACCCGCACCTGACACTTCTGCCAGGGGGCAGAGGCGTGTCTGGTCCCTGGACTTACATGTCTGTTGTCATCAGCAGCATGCGGTGGCGGTGGTGGTTAAGCTTTCTCCCTGCTGTTCTGGGACTGGCATTACAGGTCCCCAGGGCAGCAGAGACCCTTACGAAGGTGGATCGCAGCATTTTTAAATTTTTTTGCTGCTCCACTACTTTGAAATCCGCGGCATTTGTAGAGGTCCCTTACCGTGTGGCTGACATCAGCCTTGGCGCATGGCAAGGGGACAGTGGCTTTTGTAGGTTATTTCACCATTGGGCCTAGACACAGAAAACTCATTATCACAGAACATATTGTAATGGCATTTGACTGAGAATATTTGTCCTTTGGAAGATCATGGAACTTGTTTGAGCTGCTTAAGTGCTTGGAACATTAAATTTGCTTGCATACGTTAAGGCATAACATGCTTCTAAGGCCTGGCAGACCAATCCATGAATAGTCATGTTTCCTAAATTAATCGTAGTTTATACATAGCTGGCAGCTGGATAGCTCAATGAGTTGGGTATCTGGCTGCAGAGCCAGAGGTAGAAGAAGTAGAAGAATCAATCTGAGAGTACCCCTGAAAGGAGGGAATATGAAACCATTTTTGCATGTGAGTTTGACATTTTCAGTATTTTCTTGCATACTATAAGAAAAGTGGAGAGAAAGAGCAAAGTCTATAGCTTGCATCCTAAAACTACACCATGACTTAGCCTTTTGTCTACTGTACTTGGCCATTAAGTTGAGACTTCTTTTCAGTAAGTGTATGGATTGTAGTGTTAGAAAAACTGCCCTCAATTTTATCGAAATAGCTAAGAGTATTTTGGAACCAACTTAAAGGATGATGAAATGCTGGAAGCATTTATACATGTGAATGCTATGTATAGTACCGGTAGTTCTGTATTGATAATATATGAAGTGGTTTATGCCTCCCAATTAATGAAAGTTTACTCAGAAGAAAATCTCACTGAGGTCAGCAAAATGTGTTTTCACATAAATATCCATAAACTAACTTTAGACCAGGCTAGAAACATGCAAAGATAGACGAGTAGAAGTGTCACCTACAACACACATACCTCTCTTTTTATAAATTAGTATAACTGTGTCCTGTTTGTTTAATGCCTTTCAATAAAACATTTGTTTGGGTGGAAGGCTTTGTTGTTGTTTTTATTTTGGTCATGTGAAAGTGTGAGATATAAAAGAAGTGTGAGATATAAAATAACACACATGCCAGGTCTGGAAATACATAGATAAGCACCTTTGTAAGTTATTCAAAAGAATGATTAGCATGAAGCTGTGTATCTCAGTGCACCACCAGCTAAAAAGAGGCATCGTTCTTGATACACATGTGATAGGAGATTATATTTTTGTACCCCAGTAGGCAAGGGTTTCAATCATTTGAATCATTTCAGTTCCATTGTACTCATGCTTAGACAGGAAAGATGCTCCAAATTTAAGGTGAAGAATTAGCTTCTACTGCATGGTTATTGGAATAGTTATCATAGTCAGAGGCTGTTGTGAGAACATGGGTTAGAACCCATAAACATGGTTGCAGTTGTCTTTTCAATGTTGGGTATTTGCAGTGGTGGGCTCCAAAAAAATTTACTACTACACTGTGGGTGTGCTATGGTGGGCGTGCACAGGGAGAAAGCCCTGCGATGCACCTGAATTAGGACTTTTGTTGTTGTTGTTGTTCAGTCGCACAGTCGACTCCGACCCTTTGCGACCCCATGGACCATTTTCCTCCAGGCGCCTCTGTCCTCCACCATCCCCTTCAGCCCTCCCAGCTCTGTGCCCATTGTGTCTACAATGCCATCTAGCCATCTCATCCTTGGCCTCCCCCTTCTTCTTTTGCCCTCCACCTTTCCCAACATCAATGCCTTCTCAAGTGAATCCTCCCTTCTCATTTGATGTCCAAAGTACTTTAGCTTCATCTTTACTATTTGACCTTCCAATGAGCAGTCAGGGTTAATTTCTTCTAAGATTGACCTATTTGTTCTCCTCGCTGTCCAGGGGACTCTCAAAACCCTCCTCCAACACCACATTTCAAAGGCATCTATTCTTCTACGTTCAGCCTTCCTAATTGTCCAGCTCTCACATCCATACATTACTACTGGGAAAACCATTGCTTTGACTATTCTAATTTTTGTTTGCAATGTGATGTCTCTGCTTTTCACTATGTTCCCCAGGTTTCTCATCGCTTGTCTCCCAAGAATCAGTCGCCTTTTTATTTCATGGCTACATCCCCATCTGCAGTGATCTTTGATCCTAAGAAAGTAAAATCTGTCACTGCTTCTACTTCTTCCCCGTCTATTTTCCAGGAACTGATTGGGCCTGTTGCCATTATCTTGGTTTTCTTGATATTGAGTCTCAAGCCAGCTTTTGCACTTTCCTCCTTCAGCCCAATCAAGAGATTCTTTAGGTCTTCCTCACTTTCTGCCATTAGGGTGGTATCGTCTGCATATCTCAGATTGTTGATGTTTCTCCCAGCGATTTTAATCCCATATTGTGATTCCTCCATCCCTGCACTGCGCATTATGTGCTCTGTGTATAGGTTGAATAAGCATGGTGACAAAATGCAGCCTTGTCTTACTCCTTTTCCTATTCCAAACCACTCTGTTATTCCATGTTCTGTCCTAACTGTTGCTTCTTGGTTCATGTACAGATTTCTCAGGAGGCATATGAGGTGCTCTGGAATTCCCATCTCTTTAATTACTTGCCACATCTTGTTGTGGTCCACACAGTCAAATGCCTTAGTGTAGTCAATAAAACAAAAGTAAACTTGTTTCTGGTATTCCTTTGTTTTCTCCATGATCCAGCGTATGTTGGCAATGTGGTCTCTAGTCCCCCTGCCTCTTCTGAAACCAGCCTGCACCTCTGGTAATTCTCTCTCCACATGTTGCTGAAGTCTATCCTGTATTATCTTGAGCATCACCTTGCTGGCATGTGGGATGAGCGCGATTGTTCGATAATTTGAACATTCTTTGGCATTGCCCTTTTTTGGGATTGGGACGTATACTGATCTTTTCCAATCCTGTGGCCACTGTTTTGTTTTCCAAATCTGCTGGCATATTGAATGCAGTAATTTGACGCCATCATCTTTTAGCGCTTTGAAGAATTCAACTGGGATACCATCATCTCCACTAGCTTTGTTGTTTGCAGTGCTCTTTAGGGCCTTTATGACTTCGCTCTCCAGGATGTCTGGCTCAAGTTCAATTTCTTCATCATTGTGATTGTCAGGAGTGTTGAGGTCCTTTTTGTAAAGTTCCTCTGTGTACTCTTTCCATCTTTTCTTAATTTCTTCTGCATCAGCTAGCTCCTTTCCGTCTTTGTCCCTTATCATGGTCATTTTTGCTTTAAATGTTCCCTTGATTTCGCCGATTTTTTTGAAGAGATCTCTGGTTCTGCCTATTTTGTTGTTTTCCTCCATTTCTCTGCACTGTTCTTTTAGGTAGTTTTCCTTATCTCTCCTTGCTTTTCTTTGAAATTCTGTGTTCAAATGGTTGTAGTTTTTCCTTTCTCCTTTGACTTTGGCGTTCCTTCTTTCCTCTGCTATTTTAAGAGCCTCATCAGACAACCACTTTGCTTTCTTACTCTTCTTTTCTTTTGGTATGATTTTCTTTGCTGCTTCCTGCATGATGTCCCTCATCTCCGTCCATAATTCTTCTGGTACTCTGTCTACCGAGTCTAGGCCATTAAATCTGTTCATCACCTCTACCGCGTATTCTTTAGGGATGCTGTCTAGGTGATATCTTTCTGGTCTCCGTGTTTTCCCTATTTTCTTTAGTCTAAGCCTGAATTTTGCAATCAGTAGGTTGTGATCTGAGCCGCAGTCTGCTCCAGGTCTTGTTTTTGCTGACTGTATGGAGGTTCTCCATCTTTGGCTGCAGAGTATGTAGTCAATCTGGTTTCGGTGTTGGCCATCTGGTGATGTCCATGTGTAAAGTCGCCTCTTGTGTTGCTGGAAGAGAGTGTTTGCTATGACCAGTGCGTTCTCTTGGCAGAACTCTATCAATCTTTGCCCTGCTTCATTCTGTGTTCCAAGACCAAATTTGCCTGTTATTCCCTCCACTTTTTGATTTCCTACTTTGGCATTCCAGTCTCCTAATATAATTTGGACATCATTTCTTGGTGTCTGTTCTATGAGGTGTTGTAAGTCCTCATAGAACTGGTCCATTGTGGCTTCATCTGCACCAGTGGTTGGTGCGTATATTTGGATCACAGTGACATTGAAAGGTTTGCCTTGAAATCTGACTGACATCATTCTGTCATTTTTAAGGTTGTATCCCATTACTGCTTTTCTCACTCTTTTATTGACAATTATGGCTACTCCATTTCTTCTAAGGTTTTCTTGCCCACAGTAGTAGATATGATGGTTTCCAGAGCTGAATTCACCCATCCCTGTCCATTTTAGCTCACTGATGCCCAAGATGTCAATGCTTATTCTTTCCATCTCATTTTTTACCACTTCCAGTTTTCCTTGGTTCATTGATCTCACATTCCATGTCCCTATGCAGTATTGCTCCTTACAACATTGCATTTCCCCTCCCCGCTTCCTGTCCCTCCCCTTTCTCCCCTCTGTGGTGTTAAGCATCCTGTATCACCTAGCCTGCCCTTTTGTTTTGCCTTTTGTTTTGGTCCATAGGGACCAAATTAGGACTACTTTATTTATTTATTTATTTCAAAACTTGGATGGGCAGGGCCAGCCAGAATTTCTGCTACTAGTTCTGGCGAACTGGTGCGAACCTGCTGATGCCCACCACTGGGTATTTGGTGTATCCTATAAGTGACATCAAGTATTTTGTGTATACCAGTTGTTTTTAGGCATCCAGTGGTGTTTGTACATTGAGCAGCCTCATGTGGTGGATCTGGAGTTGGCAGAACCAAGGGAAGCTAAGGAAATGATGTTTTCATATCAACACAGTCCATTGGGATTGCAGAAAACAGCAGGCAATCTCACAGCTGTGTCAGTGTACTCTCAACATGTGCCATGGAAGAGTAGATGCTAGCTGCCCCAAATGTTCTTCATGTTGCCCATTATTGGGTGAAGATTAACCAGACAACATACATGGAAAGATCTGTGTTCTTGTAACAGTTTTTGACTACAACAGCTGTTCCAGTAGCCATGCCATAAGATTTTGGAACACAGAGGAGGGCAAGGAAGATTATCAGGGAACTGAAAGCCAAGCTATGAGAAAAGACTAAAAGAACTGTGTGTGTTTAGCTTTAAGAAAAGAAGACTGAGATAATAGCTAGCGCTCTTCAAATACTGTACTTGAAAAGTTGTCTTACAGAGGAGGGGTGGAATTTGCTCTCAATCATTCCAGGGTGGAGGACAGGTAATCATAAGCTCAAGTTAGAAGAAGCCAGAGTTCAGTTGAATATCAGGAAATTTCCTAACTGTTAGAGCAATATGACAGTGAAACCAGTTATCTCGGGAGTTGAGCACTCCAACACTGGAGACATTCATGAGAAAGTTAGATAGCATGTGTCCGATATACTTTGATTTAGATTCCTAATTGAGCAGAAGGTTGAACTCAGTGTCCATATAGTCTCCTTCCAACTCCATTATTCTGTTATGTGATGTACTTATTAATTTTTGGTAGTTCAAACACAAAGAAAGTTTCAAACATCTCATTACAGCATCTTACAGTTTTGTAGCACATAGTGGGCACAGATTGTGATTTTGTCCTGCTTTTTGACCAGTAAATACATAAGTACCGGTATTTATTTCCTTGACAAATCTCTCCTGCTCCCTTTGGCTTGTTCCTCATTAAGATACAGTATAACTCTTGCCTTTGCCCCACTTTAGACTGCAAGAGTCTAAAGTATGATTGGGGATCCAGGGCACTGTGTGGTCCTGGTTTTCCTCATTTCTGAGGGGCCGGACCCAGTCGGTGTGGTTGGAGAGCAAGAAGTCCAGTCCTAGGTCCCTAAAATATGGGGTGCCTCAGGGCTTGGTACTCTCTCCTCTCCTATTTAACATCTACATGAAGCCGCTGGGTGAGATCATCCGTTGCCACGGGGTGCGGTACCATCAGTACGCGGATGATACACAGTTGTACATCTCGGCCCGTGGGGACCCCGGTGATGCAGTCAAAGTCCTTTCCAGTTGTCTGGAGGCGGTTGGGGTCTGGATGGGGGCAAATAGGTTACAGCTGAATCCTAGTAAGACTGAGTGGCTTACAGCTGAATCCTAGTAAGACTGAGTGGCTGTGGATGGGGGGTCCTGTGTTATCCCGGGAGCTACCACCTTTGGTTTTGGATGGGGCTATTTTGCCCCAGACCGACCCGGTGCGCAACTTGGGGGTCCTCCTGGATTTGCGGCTGCTGCTAAAAGAACAGGTGGCGGCTGTGGCCAGGAGGGCCTTTGCCCAACTTCGGGTGATTCGCCAGTTGCGCACGCTCCTGGACCGGGACTCTTTGCTCATGGTCACTCATGCTCTGGTGACCTCCAGACTAGGTTATTGTAATGTGCTCTACATGGGGCTGCCCTTGTGGTGATGGGGTGTGGACGTTATGCCCATGCCTCACCACTGCTGCGGGAGCTGCACTGGTTACCCGTTTGCCTCCAGGTGCAATTCAAGGTGCTGGTTTTGACCTTTAAAGCCCTATATGGTAGTGGGCCAGGTTACCTTAGAGACCGCATCACCCTAAGGACATCTGTCTGTCCAACCAGAGCGGACCGGAGGGGCTCCCTAATAGTGCCATCGGCCAGGGGGGCTCGCCTCTCTGGCACAAGGAGGAGAGTCTTCTCGGTGTCCGCACCGGCCCTTTGGAACCTCCTGCCTGTGAAACTGCATCTCTAGACGGAGTTGTTGCCCTTTAGAAAAGAACTAAAAACCTGGCTGGCGGGCCAAGTTTGGGGTGCAGGTGGAGGGGTGGCTTCCGTTGGGTGGTTAATATAGGGGAGGATGCCTGCCCCACGGTTTCTTCAGTTCCTGCACCCCTCTCTTTTTAGGGGTGGGTTCTTATTGCTGGTTTTTATCTGTTTTATTTGTTTTTATCTGTTTTTACCCACTGTTGTGAACCGCCCGGAGTCGGCTTTGGCTGAGTGGGCGGTATAAAAATTTAACAATAAATAAATAAATAAATAAATAAGAGAGATATACACAAGATTTAATATGAGTTTAGCCCTAACTCTAGGTAAAGGTAAAAGTCGCCCTTGTTAGAAAGCCAGTTGTATCTGACTCTAGGATTCAGTGCTCATCTCTGTTTATAGCCAAAGAGACAGTGCTGTCTGCGTTTGCATGCCTCAATACCTGAGTGTAAGGAATCTGTTTAACTTTCCACCAAAGTGGTACCTATTTATCTACTTGCAATTTCTTGCTTTCAAACTGCTAGGTTGGCAGGAGGCCCTGAATCTACTCAACTCTTATTTCCTGCACATGGGGATCTAAAAAGGGTTAGAATTCATTTCTTTTTTTTTGGCATGCTAATTTTCAACTTATTTTGAGTGGGGGACTGTTTAGTTATGTGAGCTACACTTTATAGTCGGAAGTGGTGCAGCCTGGACATAGATGTACCACTTCAGGCTAACCTAGACCCTGGAGTTGAATGTTTCTCTGCCATTAGAACTTCAGTTCATATCAGTGGAAAGATGGAGAGTTTTATATATTGGTAAAGCAGTCATTTTTCAGTTGTCGTCTGATCAGAAAATTATATTTGGAAAAGTCCAGTAATGGCAAATTAGCCTCCTTTGTGGGCAGCTTATTTACCATTAGTGATCATCCTCTGCGGGGAAAGTGAAAGTCAGGTGTATTGTGAGGTATGTACAGTTTGTGTGGGATAGCATGCAACTTCAACAGGTCTGGCTAAAACTTTGTGCAAACTGTGTTCTTGAACATTTTGCAATATACTGAAGCTTCCCTGTTTTCCCAATCGCATGAAACTAGAACTAGGGGACACTCCATGAAACTTTTGGGGACTAGTTCTCAAACAAATAAGAGAAAGTACTTTTTCACCCAGAGGATCACTGGTCTATGGAACGTCCCTGCCAGAAGAAGTGGTGACAGCTGTCAGTCTTGACAGCTTTAAGAAAGGATTAGACAAGTTCATGGAGGACAAGGGTATCAATGGCTATAATTATAGATACCTAAGGACAACCTCCGGGTTGGAGAGATAGGCAGGATATCTCTCAATGCCATTTCCAGGGAATCCTAAGCAGGTGAAGGCATCTGCTTGGGAATAATACCCTGAAGCAAATGGTGAGCCACTGTGTGAGACAGAATGCTGGACTGGATGGGCTGTGGTCTGTTCCAGCAAGGCTGTTCTTATGTTCCTATGGAAACATATCTGAAACTCACTGGGGTACAAGAGGAGGAAGTAGCCTATGGCTTTTCAGATACAGTACAGTAAAACCCTGTTATATGGAAAGAATCCATTCCATATCTTTCTCTGTAATAATGTTTTCCCCCCCGTAAAATGAAGCAATTTCCATAGGAATGTATTGAAAAAAGAAAATGTCCCCTCCTATTTATCTATCTATATCAATATATCTATATCTATATATCTATATCTATATCTATCTCTCTCTATCTCTCTCTCTATCTATCTATATCTATATATCTATCTATATCTACATCTATCTATCTATCTATCTATCTATCTATCTATCTATCTATCTATCTATCTATAATTTCCTACCTCTTCCACCATTTGAGAAATCTGGAAAATCATGTTCCGCAAAATGATTTTTTTCTGTAAAACGGTATGCATTTTCAGCAAAATTCCTTTCTGTAAAATGAGTTTTTCGTAAAATGAGGCTTCAATAAAACGGGGTTTTACTGTACAGTAGTTTGCTTTGTAACTCCCAGTCTCATCGTTTCACTGTGCTGGTTAAAGCAGTCAACCAAACTTTGGGAGATGTGAGTTGCAGCCACGAACTTCATTGGATGACCTTGGCTAGTCATCATCTGTAATCCTTCCCCTACCTCAGAGATAAGTGGGGATAAAATGGGAAGAAAACCATGACAGATATAAATACAACTGGTAAGTAATAAATGCTTAAATGTCTGGGAGGGGGAGTTCCAAGATTTTGTACCTCTCAGAGATGAATTTATAACATTTTCAATTTGAAGGTTTTGTCCATTTTGTGCTTACAAAGCAGATAACAAGCAGTGGCATTTCACTATGTAGATCTCACTTTCTTCATCCAACTATTTCTTTATACAGTAGTTGATACTAATTTCAGGTTTGCCTCTTCTATAACATGGTTATTGGAACACTTTTGTTTATCTGAAATACTTTAAAAATCGTAATTATATTCAAAGGCACCTGCATAGGTAGACTAGGACGTATGAGTTTTGCAGTATTGGATGTAGTAATAAGTAGGACTAGATACAATCCTGGATGGCAGGTTGAGTTTCAGATGGTATAGTAAATTCCTAATGGAAAATAATATAGATTAAAGTGTGTTTGATTATTTGTTCTAAACATTGTGTTCACTTTCTTCACTAATGCAAGTGGCTGCAATCTGACATGGAGTTGCACATGCATTAAGGCTTTCAAGAGGTTGTAACTGCACTCTTGACTGCTGACTTCAGTTTTCTATTACAAAATTGAAGCATTTAAATGTTTAATATACAGCTTAATTCAAGGCTAAACAGCCTCAAATTACTCTCCTATTTGCTCATATTCAGATAACTTTTCAAGTGGTAAATAATACTCCTAAGCACTTAACTGTGCTTCACATCTTTAAGACATTAATTAATAACAGCTTCCAAGGTAAAGAAGTAATTGCCTCTTATTCCCATTTTACAGATGAGGAAGCTTGTACTCAATGCTTCAGCTTTATTTCAGGAAAAAATATAGTCATACGTATAATTAGATTAACATTCCAATTTTTTTTTTTACTAAAGGATGCGGGTCTTGGTATAGATCCTGCTGAACTTTCCTGTGCGTTTTGTGTTGCCTTTCTTCTATAAACTGATATGTGGCATTCTGTGGAATTGCTTCAGATGAGTTAACTAGTGATAGGTCTCAGAATAATACAACTGAGGCTAAGCTGTTTTACTGAGCATAGCCATTTCCAAAGCATCACAGCTTATTAATAAACTCCATGCTTTATGTGCAACAGGTCCAAGGGTTGATCTTTGACGTTTTCCAATCTTTAAAAGGCTTTTGTCTACAACTCGTGTGCTAGTGGCAGTACTGAGTTGATAAAAACATCAGTGTGGTTAGATTTATTTAATGATAGGGTGTGGAGGTAGATTTTCCTTTCTTCTTTCAAAGAAAGAAAAATAAAATTAAAATAAACCAGTTGCCAATTGTTGTCTAAGGAGCCTTTCCACTGATGGCCTGTTTCTTACCAGGAAAGAAAAAATACTGAGAAAAGGGGAAAATATATGCTCCCAATTTACATATTTACTAATTAAAAAAAGCTTCCTGGAAACATTAAGCAGACTATCTTGAGTAACCTTTAACATTGTAGCTAATGGATATTGCCTGGAAATTTTCATAGAAGGTCTTCTAAATAATGTAAATGATTATGAATATGTAACTAGTTAATATGCAGCTATGAAAGGATTATCATGTAGAGGTTAATGAACATGCTGCACTTCACAGTTTGCAGGGCTTTTGCTTTCTATGCCTTTAGCTCACTTTATGCTTGGAAAGTCACACATTTGGGAAAGGCAAGTTTCCTCTTTGCCCATTTCTTTGCCCAGCTAGGAGTATTTGAGCTAAAACATTCTTCAAAAATTTCATAAGCATTTTTTGTTAATAATTCCCTTTCCTCACCTACTGCCCTTAATTATGCATACTTCAAAATATTAGTAGGTGTAATAGTAGAATTAATATACATTATTCCATGGTCATTACTTGTTACAGTCCTGTAAAAAAAAAAGTGTTAATAGCTAAGTTGCAAATGGCATGACTGAGAAGCTAGTCTAGTTGATTGATTATTGTAAAAGGATTTTAGCTTAATATTCTTTATCAATGTTGTTTTTCTTAAAAAATAATTTTGCTCTTAGTGATTCTGTGTAAATATAGTTTATCATAATTGGATGAAAAGCAGCTACTGAAACCGTAGTTTATACCAAACCAGAATTGGAAGCTGCAGTTTATAGAAACTGTCCTGAGAAAGGGATTTGGTTTGTAATAATTGTTTTTCAGTGGCAGTCTTTTAAAGCAGTTGCTCTTGATTTTTGGCTTAATTTGATTAGGGGGTTTGGCCATAATTTATTTGCCCTTGCCAGTCAGATATCCTTGAAATTAAGTAAATTCGATTTAATAAATTAGATTTCAAATAAATTTACTTACTATTTTAAAAGTTGCTTTTATTTTAAAAGTTTATAAAATAGTGACAAAGTTCACACATATACATACATATTAAAATTGGCACATGCTTATTCTATATAGAATAGTTCATATTAAGGTGTATATAATATTTCTGTGTAGTTTTATTCAAAAATCTTACGTAAAGTGTCAATATATGTTTTTTGCATAGGAAATAAGTGAAAACATACTTTCATATAAAACAAATAGTGTATGTATCTACCACTATGATGAGATAATAGAGGTTGCAGCATAAGGCTGGTGCTGAGAGGGGAAACACTCAATTTAAATTGCAAACACAGGACGTGCTTGTTTCTATTTCTTCATGTAGAAAATGTGTTTTTCAGATGCCAACACTAAAAAGCTTGAAGTGTAAATGTAGGAATATAACAGTTTTAATGTATGTGAAAATATTTTTCATTGTTTAAATTGGGATGAGAAAGTAGCCTTTGAATAGATTTTGGTCCAAAGAATTGGTTCTCAGATAGGGAGATTCACTCCTGTAAAGTGGTTTGGATGATGGTAAAGGAAACACAGAGAGGCCTAGTGCTAAAAAAAACACCTGAATCACTAGTCTGTATACTATTGCTTTCTCTAGAATTTTATAATTTAAGTGAAGTTTATATTCCTTTACGTATGTTCAAAATTCAAATTTTGTTTAATTACAGTACTTGAATTTTTACTGATTTTAAAGGGTAGAACTGCAAAGTGAGATTACTTTTTAGAAATGAAAAAAAAATATTTTATGGTCTTTTAAAAATACATTACAAGAAGCTTGCATTCCACTCATAAATTTATATTTGCTTTATTCTGCAAAGGATATAACATTAAAAACTGATGTGTAGATTGTGCAAAGTACATGTTTATCTTGTATCATGTGTCAACTTGTCATTATGGAGCGTGCATTGTATCAAAATATGAGTTGGGGAAGGCACAATTTATTCCTTGGTTATCAGTTTGGATTAGAGCATTGTGATAAAGTGTGGTGCTCAAGAATGAATATCGCTGCCCCTTTGTACTGACAAATAAAAATGTACAGCAAAATGCTACCAAATCTAAAGCTTCTGCTCAGTTTCTGAAACATTGACTTTGCAGCTGTGTGCTTAGTGTTGTTTTTTCATGAGCAGTTATCTGTTTTAATGACAGGTGGTCACTAGCTGCCAAGAAAAAATTCAGCACTGGTAAGTGAAATTTTTTGACTCCATGCCAAAAATATCAATGAAAACTGCCTGTGTGTGTCTTTAGAAAAGAGCCATGCATATATTCTTTAGAAAATTAACCAAATTCAAATAATATTATATATTGGAGCATCAGTTTGATTGTGCCCTTGCTTATTAAATTGCACTCTCCACATTTTTTATGTTACTCTTGTAATTTGCTAGTATAAGCATACTTTTAAGATCTGCATGTCTCTTTAAAAAGGAACACACTAATTTCCATTGCTTTTCCGCCCAAAAAAAGCACATCAGAAGACCTTAAAACATTGTAAATTGTGAAGTACAACTATTTATTTTTTGTCTTTCTAAGAAAATAAAATTGAGTTGGAAAAGACAGTATCATTGGATTCCTAAACAAAAACATAAGTATAAAAAGTCTGGACTATTAAGTTTATTATTTAAAAAGCAGATTTTGTTTTTACATAAAGATAGAAAGTTCCTTTTCCAGATTATTCCATATAATTTTGTATTTAAAGTTATTTAAATATATTTATAACTTATTTATATAAGCTTTAGAGATTTATTTATTTATTTAGTGTATGGCATTTGTACACATTGAGTCAACATATAACAATAAATAAATAAATGCATAAACTATATAAAACTAAACATTAATTTATAAACAAACATCTAAACAATTTATATATACGATTGCACCAGAAGTTGCCCTTGAAAATGTTCTCTATTGCCCACATATGCTCTAAGGCTGTATAATATGTTGCACAGTCTGTCGCGATGCCCCACACTCACATGCTGCTGATGGTAGTTTCCCCCATTTATGCAAAAAGTCCACACATCTTCCATGCCCTGTACATATTCTATTAAGGCTAGTCTATATCTTGTGATGTTGATCAAAACTGGGTGGTGTTTCAGAGAGACTGTTATCCTTTATCTTATGTCTCTTGATTCCTTTTAGCTAATGCCCAGTATAAAAAAAATAAAAGCTTTGTGTGGGAAAAGGTATATTTAATGGTTAACATTTTATGAGCTACTGAAATATAAGACTTGATTTTTGAAATTATGCTACATCCATGCTGTGTTTACTATGAGTTTACAGAGGGAACAACAGGGGTCTTGTTGATTATTGTCTGCAGGGTTATAGCAGAATCACAGCAACTACCCCTTTTAGCGGAAGAGATTAAACTCTTGGTTATACACCATCAAGCATATAATATTTAAATTTAAGAGGCTTTTTGTTCATGCCTGGAAGATGAATGAGAAATAATTTATAGTTTGCTTGTATGACATGTTTGGTTTGGGAGGTTTGTTTTGACCCCCACCCTCTTTAAATGCACATAAGCTGAAAGTGGTGGTTGAGAAGAACGGAAGTAGGGGCCAAGGCCATCCTCATGTCTCATTATGCTAAATTGTGACAGCCAGCATGTAGAAAAGAGTCTAAAGTTATTATTATTTTTTAGCTGATGTTTCAAATTCAGAAGCAGCATTCATTCCCAATAAGATGGATATTGCATTGGTGCCCACTGGTTCTCCTCCGGACAAAATCTATCAATATTTCATTAATATGCTACTAATTGCAGCAAACTTTTAACTGTTCCACCAGATACAGAGTAAAGTCTGGAATACAAGTTGTACATAGACTGAAGTACAACACCAAGCAGGCTCATGATCTAACATAGCAACTAGAATAACAATGGGGGGAAATGGAGGAGGGAGGGTTTTTGCTGCACATCATAAAGTTTACCTTATTCTTCTTAACCTTCATAAGGGTTGGAGAAAAGGCCTACTTTACTTACCTTGGCAGAGAGGGACAGGAAACGCAGCCGCATGAATGAAGCAGTTAGGCTAATGATTCAGTCTTAATTGACTTGTTGAAAGCAGAGAGCAGATTGGAATATTCATTCAGAAAATGTGTCCCTTGGAATGTGATACAGTATATGGTAAATCAAAAATATCTGGATGTAGATAGTGTATGTCTACTTACTTACTTATTTATTTATTTATTTATTTATTTATTTATTTATTTATTTATTAATTATTTAGATTTATATACCGCCCCGATCAATAGACCGGGCAGTGTACACAGTCCAGCGAACAACTCACTGGCTGCTCAGCAAAACTTAAAAACAATATAAAAACAGTTAAAAGCCCTTCAATAAAACCAGTTACAAGGGGGGGGCACCTCAGACGAGCCAGAAAGGAGAGCAATCCCGGCTCCCAGGCCCATTCTGCTAACCACATTTTCAATTCTCTCCTAAATGACAGCAACTGGGCCTGGAGGTGTAATTCTACCGGGAGATGGTTCCATAATGTCGGGGCTATGACCGAGGAGGCCCTTTTCCTCGTGCTGGAGAGGTGTGCCTCCCAACAGATGGTATATGGAGGGTGCCCTCTCGGTTTGCTCTCGTGGGACGGGTCGATGTCCTAGGGACGATGCGGTCCTTGAGGTATCCTGGTCTGCTACCATGAAGGGCTTTAAAGGTGATAACCAGCACCTTGAATTGCACCCGGAGACATATAGGCAGCCAGTGCAGCCCCCACAGCAGTGGCGAGACATGGGCAAAATGACCACACCCCATCACCGCACGGGCTGCCACATTCTGGACCAACTGCAGCCTCCAGATGGTCACCAACAGCATCCCCATGTAGAGCGCATTACAATAGTCCAAACGAGGTGACCAGGGCATGGGTGACTGTGAGCAAGACCTCCCGGTCCAGGAGTGGGGGCAATATCCCGACAGGATATTCTCACCCAACATTTTGACGTAGGCATTCAAGAATACAGTGGGCAGATTCATGATAAGTACTGAAGCAAAGTCCTGTAAGTTGCTGTGGATATTATAATTGACAAGGTGCTAGATGCATGTTAGCATTGGACTAACCTCTAACTCAGGGATTCTCAACCTGCGACCCATGGGCTGGATGCGGACTACGGCACTGTTTCATGTGGCCCCCCGCTACCTCCACCACACCAGGAAGTGCCATGTGGAGGAGGAAGGGCAAAATGCCTGTCCAGCACCCAAAGCTATCTGAGGGAGCATGACCCGGCCCCCGGCTTTAAAAGGTTGAGAACTCCAACTCTAACTGATAGCTGCTAAGTTAATTGTGGTGACTTACCTGAATTAAGGTAAAAGGTCTTAGCATGGTCTCTTTTTGAGAGATAATAACTGTTATATTATGGTTTGTTTATATTCAAAAACATATTTTTAAAAATAATTTTGTTGTTATAGTCCACTGACTTTTAGGATTGAGAATAATCTATTGTGAATTTGTCAACAGGAAGAAAGTGGAAAGTGACTATGAAGCTCTTCAAGAACGACTTAGCACATTGCCTGACAAACTCTCTTATGATATCATGGTATGTGTGGTTTAATTCTGTGGGGGGAAAGCAGACAAACCATGTTATTATACTTTGCATAATAGCATTGCATTATAGCATTCACAAATTCTGTGATGGTTTGTGCCCCGTTTTGTGCTTTCTCTTTGCATGTTCCTTTCCTGTTTTTGAGTTACTCTAGGGCCATGTTATGGTGTGTCAATGCATTTTTCAACCATTGTTAGAGGAGGACTTGGGAATCTAATTTGAACTAACCTTGACTAGTATCAGCATTTCCTGCAGATAAAATTCTAATTATTATGAGCCCCCCCCCCCCCCCCAGAAAAAAAGGAAAGAAAAGTAAGGTGCTGATAACTCAATAGCCCATGAGATGCTACAGATCTTCTATCTGTGGTTAGATTTTGAACATATTGTCAAGACTCCAAAGAATATTTATGCTGTAAAAGTACATTGGCATTAATTGAAATGACACATAATTATTAATTCATGAATCCCCAGTTGAATTCCTAGTTACTTGCCAGCTGCGTTACTCTACATGCAACTAGGAGTTCAAACAGGTATTTGTTAATTAGCTATTCACACATATATCATTTTACTTAACCAAGTGTAAATATTTTCTTGGATTCTGCCTATTGTTTGCACGAGGCTTGTTTTAACAAGTGGATATTACAGTTAGAAATGATTAATTATATATGATATTAAATCTGTGGGTTTTTTCCTTCCCATTTAGTTTCTTTGAGTATAATAAATGATAACTTCCAAATTTTGACAGAGATGTTAAAACAAAACCAGAGATATAATATAAAAGTTGTTTATTTTAAGGAATCCTCAAATTAAATCTGCTATATATACTGATCACCAATTAGGAGGAAGAAAAGCAGGCTGTCATTTTACTTGACGAGAATAATTTTTGGTATATAAAATTTGTTTTGGAGAAAGTTGAAATGCAGTTCTTGTTGATCTATATATTTTTGAACGATAGGAATTTAGATTATTCTACATTATATTTGTATTTCAGTGCAATCAAAGTATTCTGGGTGTTAGTAATAAAACATAACATTCTTCTATTTCTAGGACTTTAACCAAAATGCTAACCAATGAAGTTGAAATAAATTTTATCACTAATTTGTTTTCATGTCAGTTGCTATTGATTCATGATTGTGTGATTAGACACAGCTGAGAAGAAGAAACAGACTTTTCTGTTTTTTAAAAAATAATACAGTACAGTGGTACCTCGCATAACGAACGCATCGTATAACAAAAAATTCGCACAACGAAGCATTTGTTATGCAATTGCGATACCCCGCATAATGAATTTCCCCCCGTTATGCGGGGTTTTTGGTAACCGGTGTATACCCGCTTAATGGGAACCCTAGTTAACAAACAAGGTATGTAAAGTAGACAAACCACAGACCGCTTCCTTACAAAACAGCATTGGGGGTGGGTATTACCTCAGCCCAGGGTGCAAGTGAGTTATGCACCCTCCAGCATGACCCCCCTTACTTGCAGTTTCACAAGGATAATATCACTCCCAGACCCACATGTCTTATCTCCCTAAAGTGGTCTCAGATTTGCATTTGAATCAACCTCTGATACTGCCAACATTTCCCCATTACCTTCAATGGGTTTAGAGAAAGTTGTTTACAACTTGGACATCTATAGTGCGCTGGTCTTTTACACCTCCAGTTGTTTGAGAACCAGAAAGACTACTGCTGGGGTAGGGGTGAGGGCGCTCTTACATCTTGAAAAACATTTTGTGGCGATACATATGAATTTACAGGCACCACTTGAAGAATCACAGTTAGAAGTAAGTAACCAGTTCTTTCTGCCACAGGTGGGATATAGCAATGGATGGTTATTTTAATCTTTTCTAATGGACTAGCACTGAATTTATTATCTCTTGCTTTATTGCTTTGACAGGTACCCTTTGGCCCCCTTGCTTTCATGCCTGGAAGACTGGTTTATACTAACGAAATCACTGCTCTTCTTGGAGACAATTGGTTTGCAAAATGTTCAGCAAAGCAGGCCAGCACCCTAGTGGAACATAGAAAAAAACGTAGGTATCTCCCCAAATATACCTTTGGTTAAGATCTCTCTGCAGTTCTGGTACATTCAGCAGAGTTTCACCTGAAAACAAAAATAAAGAGTGCTTTGTTGTGATAACACACAACAAATTAAAATATGAAAAGTTCATTTTTTAAAACTACTTTCTTAATCGAACCTCTCTGTGTATATTTATCTGAACATTCTAGTGATGTAGTATTGCAAATGAATTCACGAAATGGCAATACTGATTGCATTAACATATGGTACTGTAATACTATTCAACTGTAAATTGCAATAGGCAGTCTTTGATACAAATATTGGCACCAGTCAAAATTGACTGCTGGCGTAAAATGAACAATCATGAAATAGAGCTTTATATTCTCAGGGTTTGTTCATGGTTTTTGTGTGTGCATTGCTTCTGAATGATTGAAGCACTTTCCCCCCTTCTGTTAGTGCTGGACTGTTTTAATTTTTGCAAAGCAGCTTGCTTTTTACTTTAAGGGAAGATAGTTCAGGAATGTAATAAACAAAACATTTTCTCCATACATATATTTTTTTCACCCAACCTCAGTTTCATCCTTGTTAGGGATGGGTTTTAACTGTTTTAACAAAAGAATAAAAAAACACATCAGAGGCTCTTTTCATTTGTGCATTATTTAGAGTGTCCTAAACAAGGATTCTCAACCTGCGGCCCATGGGCAAGATGTAGCCCATGGCACATTTCATGTGCCCCCACCTCCACCACACCTGGAAGTGGCATGTGGTGGAGGAAGGGCAAAATGCCTGTCTGAGGGAGCATGACCCGGCCCCTGGCTTAAAAAGGTTGAGAACTCCTGGTCTAAAACAAATTATCCATATTAAAGAAAGCAGGTTACAATTTTATGGCTTTGATGTTCCCCTGTTGTGTAATTCCTCTTTCATGATTTGTTTATCTGATTATCCAGGAAATATTTTATCCTGGGCTGTTTTCAGAAGCCAAGCAGAAGTGTTCTTTGTTTCAGTTGTTTCCCCTGTGTGTGAGTGCCACCCTTGGCCCGCGCTACACTTGGCCCACGCCACCCTTGCCGCTCTCGGAAGCGGAAGTAGCCTGTGCATGCTCAAAATGCTGCCGTAAATGACCTGCGGCTGTTGTAAACGTGTTTACTACAGCTGCAGGTGCATTTATGGCAGCATTTTGTGCATGCGCTGGCATGTTTTACTTCCACTCCGGGTGGGAGGAACCACGTGACCGGCCCGCTCAACCACATGACTGGCCCGCCACCTGAAAAGGTTGGGAACTTCTGTCCTAGGGCTTTGGATGATGGCTTACCTCTGTTCCTCTATGTTGAATCCTTTATTTTTTTTTGGGGGGGGGAGGGGCTGGATTTGGAGGAAGGCAGTTTTCCCGTTCTTTCAATTTTTTTATATTGTTGCCAGTTTGGTTGGCTACTTCTTCCCACTGGTTAGAAGAGAAGGCATCAAGTGTTGGAGGGAAACAAATCTCATATTCTAGTACAGCAAAACCCAATACATGGGGAGGGGAATGCACATACCCCCATTTGTACATAAGTCCTTTTTTGGCTAAGGTGAGCTAATCCACTCTGGCCCGTTTCTACTTACATTCACAGTAGCAGTGTGCAATGGGCTGTACTGAAGACCAAATTTCAATTTGGCTATGAATCTGAGGTCAACCCACTGCAAAAAAGAAAAAGAAGAATTAGAAGAAGCCCGGAGAAAAAACTGTCAAAAAAAGCAACCGTACAATACTTTGCTGAAGAAATGTCCTTTTTCACCTACACTGATTTGAATTGTGTGCCAGGTGGTTCAGTAGTCATAATGGGTTTAGTAAAGCTGTTATTTTATTTTTTAAATCTAAAACAGCATCACTTAGACTAAGTACAGTGGAACCCCAGATAACAACAAAACTTGGTTCCACAAGTTGTGTCATTGTCCAATTTTTGTCGTCCGGGGCATGCATTGGCTAACGCTAAAAAACAAGCCTGGCTGCCTCTACCTACCCCTACAAAAAGGATGATGTGATCTCTTACCTTTCTATGCTGGTTGGGGATGAAAAAAGCACCATTTTTGGGTCCTTGTTTCCAGCTCTCTGTCTCCCCAGGAGGGTCTGGGAGGAGCTATTTGGCGCTATTCCAGGCATCCTAGGACCTTCCTGTGCCAAGCAACAGCTGATAATAGTTGCGGCTGACATTTTGATTTTGTTTTGCTTTGGCTTCTGGGAATTGTAGTCCAAAACAAAAAAAATCAAACTGGCAGCTGCAACTATTATCAGCTGTTGCATGGCATAGGAAGGTCCTGGGAAGGCGGGAATAGCGCGGAATATTTTTATTTATTTATTAAATTTATATCCAGCTTCTCTCAATCCAATGGATGACTAAGCGGCTTACAAAAAATTCAGAAACAATATCAAAGACACAAAATTCAGAAAACAGCATAACAATAATATGATCAAAAAATACAATATTAAAGTTACAATTAATAACAAAAAAATAGCAAGAAATACCCAAGACCACCCACGAAATCCTCCCAGCCTTCCAGACCCTCCTGGGGAGGCAGAGAGCTGGAAATAGGGACCCAAAAATTGCGATATTTTTTTTTCCATCCCCAACCAGCGTGGAAAGGTAGGAGATCAAACACGATACATCGGATAATGACGCAATGTCGTTATCTGGTGCATGACTTTTTAAAAAATGTAGCATCATTGTGTGGTTTTGACGTCTGATCGCGTTGTTATCCGGAGTTCCACTGTACTTCCTAGTTTCCAAGTGGGTGTCAGGTAAAGGTAAAGGTCACCCTTGCTCGAAAGACAGTCGTATCCGACTCTAGGGTTTAGCGCTCATCTCCATATATAGCCAAAGAGCCAGCGCTGTCTGCATTTGAAGACATTTCTGTGGACATGTGGCAGGCATGCCTCAACACTGGAGTGCACAGAGCGCTGTTTACCTTCCCACCGAAGTGGTCCCTATTTATCTACTTGGAATTTCTTGTTTTCGAACTGTTACGTTAGTGGGAGCTGGGACAGAGACGGGAGCTCACTCTGTCATGCAGTACCCGGGAATTGAACTCTGACCTTCCAGTCAGCAAGTTCAGCATTTTAACCACTTGAGCCACTGCAGTCCCTAGTTAGGAAGTAGTTAATCCAGGCGAAGATGTCCTGGATAATTAAGATTAAATAATACTGTTTTAGATTTTTTTTAAAAATGCTATATCATAAGAACATAAGTACAGTACCATATAATATCATTGCTAAGAACATTGAGCTCAATAGGTTGCTGTTATATACACAGAATTTCTCTGCATTTGCAAAAAGCAACACATGCTCTGTCTTTGCAGTCTTTGACAGGGTGCTCAGGCATAAACCCTTCTTTCTTACAATCTTCTTTCATATCCAGATCAAATTTTGGGCTGCCAAAACGAAGCCACTTTCTTGGCTTTGTCATTGGGAAAACTTAAGTCCTCAATGGTACATGTTTCTGGCAGTAATCGGCAGATAATCATAATCATCCACTATATATCCACATTAAAAATATTTTCCAAGTTCTGGTTGTTGCTGCTTACTTTCTATATTTCCACAGACTGCTCTTCCACAGTTCATCCCATGCTTTATTTTGAATGGCCTTAGGCCATGATGGCAAACCTTGGCACTCCAAATGTTCTTGGACTTCAATTCCCAGAAGCCCCCGTGAATCCACACGAATGGTTTTACTGCGATTCATCTGGCCCACGCCACCCTTGTCGCTCCTGGAAGCGGAAGTAAAAGGCGCCCGTACAGGTGCGTTTTACTTCCGCTTCCAGGAGTGACAAGGGTGGTGGGGGCCGGATGAATCGCAGTATACCCATTCGTGTGGATTCATGGGGGCTTCTGGGAATTGAAGTCCAAGAACATCTGGAGTGCCAAGGTTCGCCATCACGGGCCTTAGGGAATGACTACTTTATGTCCAGCAGTTGTGGCCATCATCTTCTTGGCTATTCTTTCATGAGATTGTTAATCTTCTTGCTAGATCATTATGCAATAGCAAAATATGCTCCCAAGATAGTATAGCTGTTGTCTGGTGCACTGCAGCTGCTGTCTGTTGATTTAGTGTCCTAGACACTGGGGCCCTCTTGAGGCAAACACTTAGCAGCCTCACAGATGTCTTTCCCTTGCAAGGACCTCCTCCCTCCCAGATTCTGACTTTTCTTTAAAAAACAACAACAAACCATTGATTATCTTATTAGCATTAGACCTGAGTGTGTTTGTAGCTCTCTTCATATGGTATGATGATTTCATTGTGGTGGTGTCATTCTTTATTTTCTCTAGCGACATTAGTTTCTAACATTGGTGTCCCATTATTTATCTTGTGTTGTAATTTTATTTTTAAATTATTATTACTTGAGGGCACTGAGTGGTAGTTAATAAATATAATTAGCAAAAAATACGAGTTTGCAAGGTATATTATTTTTCACCAACAGAAGCTTAGTTCCATCTTTAACATGCAGTGGGATGACTATGTCACCAACATTGCAGTTCTCAAGAAAGCAAATGGAAATAGCATTGAAGCTTCCATCATAGGCCATCGTCTTACATGGATATGGCATGTACACCGTATGGACAGTTCCAGGCTTCTTTGTCAGATTCTTTATGGGGAATTTAGCTCTAGTACAAGACCTCACAGAGCTCCTTTGAAGCATTATACACCCTGAGTCGGCATATAATGAGTGGGCGGCATACAGATCGAATAAACAAATCAATTATAAGGACCAGCTGAAACAAACCATGAAGGTGTCAGGTATAAACCAGCAAACGTGGGAGACAGAGGCCGAAGATTGCCCAAACCATCTTTGCTGCTACCGATCACTTCGAAGGAGAACACCGCAGACACGAAGAGGCTAAGCGACAAATACAAAAGCTTTGACACTCAACTACGCCCTCCACCATCTATTCAGTGTACAGTGTGTGGTCTCATGTTTTATGCCAGGATCGGTTTATGGAGTCACCAGAAACACCATCAACTGAGAAAATGACTTCCAGGAAAAATGTATGCTCGGATACCAGTAGCAGCTGATACCGACAATTATTTTTCCACTACTAAGGAGTGGAAAATGGGAATTTTCATAGGAATATCTAGCCTTGGTGTTCTAAGATAGTAGGCTGTAAGGCTACCTCATGCTCTTCCTCATGTCTGATCATTGACATCCTGGCTGCTCCACAAAAACATTTCCTATTTTGTGTATGTGTTGAATTCTTTTCGCAACAGTGCTGTGTGAGAGCTTCCTGCCCAGAGAATGTGGGTGCTCTATTGTGTGAGCAGCCCTTCATCATTAAGAAAAATTGTTGGGAGAAGCATAAAAGAATATGAACACCAACCTGCAAAGATTTCTTGGAACTTGACTGTTTTTCTGTATACTTATACAGTAGAACCTCGGATAAAGTCCAAACTCCATTCCACAAGTTTGGACTTTATCCAATTTTGGACTTTATCCGAATCAAATAGGTGATGCATCGGATAACGTCCAAAAATGGACTTTACCAAATACCTCGGATAATGTCCATTTTTAGCGGTTTTGGACTTTATGCGATGCATCACGTGTGCATGAAAACCGCGACTTTATCCGAGGTACCACTGTATGTGGTGATGCAATAAATATGCAGGCAGTGTATCCAAATTATTATGAGATAATTGGCTCCTTCATGTCTGGTATCATCATTGACATAGCCCCTAATTGAAGCAGAGAAGCTAAACACTTTAAATCTTCCATATAGAGTTTGAAACCTCCAGCTAGATCAATTGGGCACATCTCCAGATCAGGAAGCCATTGACCACATCCTCACCTGTTGTCACCTTAAAGTAAATCAGCACTGGCTTTCTTTCAGCATTTCTTATCTATGTGGATCTCTGTTCACAGGCCAGTCCTCTCTTAGTTGTCAGTTATGAGCTTGTTGATTTAAACAGCAGAAAGAAACTGGCATTAAATCTATTATATTTGTTATTTCATCTTTGACTAGCACCTGCAGCTTCTTTATATGGTACTAGCATATTTTGCCAATATTTTGGTTTTTTGCGCACCGGCTTCCTCAGTGCCGGGCTCTTTAAATTGCTTTTGGAAGGTTTTTGTTTTATGTTTATGCAAAATTTAATTTAATTTATTTAATGTTAATTAAATTTTTTTACTTTAAAATTTAATTTTGGTTTTTTAAAATCTTTATTTTTATGCATTTTTTATTTTTGGTTTTTTGGTTTTTTTGAGTGAAAAGTGATTTCTGGTTTTTTGTTGTTGTTTTTTTGGGTATTTTTTGAGATTAGTGTGAATAACTTATTTGATTAATTTGGGAATTAATCTTATAAATTTCAATATTTTTGAATGTTTTTTTCTCTTGTGGCCTCTGGGTGGGGGTGGTGAGCTTTTCTTCCTCTCTATAATTTTTCTCTTCTGTCCTCTGGGTGTCGCTTCCGGTAAGTATTTTCATTATTTTCTCATTTGAGTTCCGGCCGTCATGGAGTGAAGTCGTCTCCATGTAAGCTCTCTGTTTTTTTTTTTGGGGGGGTTGTGTTGGGTTTGGGGGGGTGTCTTTGTGATGTTTTTGTTGTTACTTTTTGAATGTTTTTGTGTTTCTTTTTGACTGTTTTTGTGGCTGGTTTTGCATGTTTTTGTGACTGTTTTTGAATGTTTTTTTGTGTACTTTGTTTTTTTTTTGGGGGGGGGTCTTTTTTCTTCGCCGGCCATGCTGGATCCCTGGCCCGTTGAAAGAAAAGGGTGGATGGGTGGTCTTTTTTGGGGGGAGGGTGTTCACGGGCCAGGCTTGATCCCTGGTCTGTGGGCAGAAAAGGGCGGGGGTGGTGGTTTTTTTGGGGGTGTTTCGAGGGCCAGGCTCGATCCCTGGCCCGTGGGCAGAAAAGGGCGGTGGTGGTCTTTTTGGGGCGGGTTCGCGGGCCAGGCTCGATCCCTGGCCCGTGGGCAGAAAAGGGCGGGGGTAGTTTTTTGGGGGTTGTGGTTCGTGGGCCAGGCTCGATCCCTGGCCCGTGGGCAGAAAAGGGCGCCGGGGGTGTGTGTCTTTTTTTCCACGGGCCAGGTTCGATGGCTGGCCCCTCGACAGTAAGGGCAACGGTGGTGGTTTTTTTTCTTTTTTTCGCGCACCGGCTGGCCCATCGAAAGGAAGGGAAGCAGCGGCGGGGGGTTCCTTTCTTTTTCATGCGCCGGCTGGCCCGTCGAAAAGAAGGGCAGCGGGGGGGGGCTTTTTTACCCGCGGGCCATGCTGGCTGGCCCGTGGGAAGGAAGGGCAGTGGCGGCTGTTTTTTTAAAACTTTTTATTTTTCGCGTGCCGGCTGCCTCTGCGTTCTGCGCGCTAATGGCGCGCAGGATGCTGGGGCTTGTAGTTTTGCCTGCACGTGTTTGCTTACTGCAGCGGTTTTTTTCCTGCAGCTTTTTTTTGATTGGCCGCGGCGCGTTTCTGAACGTTCCTTTTGCTGCGCCGCTCATCCTGATTGGCTCTGGTGTGGCGCGGCACAAGGAACGTTGGGAATTGAAGTTCCCTTTTTTTGTTTGCGTCCGGGGGGCTCCTGTTCCCCAGCCGAAAATTTCAACCCGACAGTTACCTGCGAACTCCGTTCGGGCGAGTGCACGGAGGCTCGGACGGGGCTAGTGGGGCCTGGTGCAACATCCTTTGTCACATTCCAACGGTTAACACACCATTTTATAGGTATAGATTGGGATGCTCATATTTCAGAAGCCAGTTTTTGATTTTTGTGTAGTACGTTGTTCAGTATAGATTCAGATGACCTAGTAGTTCAGTATATAACTTACATTTTCTTTTATTATTCTGGATGCCCACTGATTTCCTTTTGTCGACCTGTTTTTCTTTCCCTTTAATAACTATTTGAACCTGTGCTCCTAGTTCATTAGTGGCGGACCTATGGGACGCATGCCATGTGGGCATGTTGTTCACTGTCACCCCAGCACAGAGTTCACTCTGCCAAGCAGCCCAGTGGGAGCGCTTCCTCCCACTCACAGCACAATTCACCCTGCCCCTCTGCCCAGCAGCCCAATGGGAGTGCTCCCTCGTTCCCCCAGCACAGAGTTTGACCCACCCCTCTGCCCAGCAGCCCAATGGGAGTGCTTCTTCCTTCCCTAGCACACAGTTTGCCCTGCCCCTTTGCCCAGCAGCCCAATGGGAGCACTTCCTTTCTTCCCCCAATGCAGAGTTCACGTCGCCCCTCTGATTGGACACTCGGTCTCTAAAAGGTTTGCCATCACTGTCCTAAGTTAATTGCTTAACCACATTTTGCTTCAGGTTTTTATAGGCATTATAAATGTTTTAGTATTGGTTTTATTGTATAGAATGTTTTAATTGATGTGAGCCGCCTTGAATCGCTGAGGCAAGAAAGGCGGCCTATAAGTTCAATAAATAAATACTGACCATTTCTTTTTGGGTTTTTAAAGGGGAAAATTCTAGATGGGCTAATTGTTTATCCAAAAGAGACAAGCTTAGCTGGTTATTTACCATAGTTAGACTGTTAACAAAAGCAGCTTCACCTTATTAGATGTCAATTCATTCCTCTGTCCATTGTGAGAACTAACAATAATGCACTTAGCTGCTAGATGAATGGCAAGCTAAAGGGAAAACCACTTGCACAGTTGTCCTTGTATATCCAATTGTTTTCTAATAGGATTTTGAGTCATGTCATGAGGGTTCTCCCTTACCTGCCACTTGATTTAACTGAGAGTGGCTGAAATCCTGTTGCTTAGCGTAAGAAAATCTTCACTTTTAAGTTCATCCCAAGCCAGCAAATAGACCCCGTTGCAATCCTTGAAACACAGGTGAGCATTGGATTTTATTTTGGCAAAAATTCTGAGTTTCCTTGATAATGAAAGCTAGTGACTATATATGTGCATGTAATATGCTCTACACTTGATGTGATCTTTTGGTAATTTTCTGTTTCATCTTGGGGGAGCTAGTGTCCCCCCTACCCCACCCCTGAGATGTTTTAGGATTTGAGAAATAGCCTCCAGCCCCTGAAGCTTTCCCATCCATGTCGTATAGAAATGATATTTGAGTTCTGGTTCCCTGTCAACTCCATTGTTATCCAAAAATAGCACTGTCATCCAGCTTTGAAGATGTTCAATTAAAATGGCAAAAAAGAGAACTAAATTATAATTTTGGTAACTGCAGCAAGACTAATTATAGCAAAACATTGGAAAGTGAGAACTGAGTTTCAACTTATTGAATGGTGTAAAGAAATTTGGAATATAGCTAATAATGATACATTGTCATGTCAGATTAAGATAAAAAGATTGTCAAAAGTGAATATATATGTTTATTTTTGGTCACAATAAACACATACTACCAAAATATTCATATGTAACTAGTTAAAATAATTACTCTGCCTGCAACCCCACCCATCCTTGGGACATTGGCAAAATATATTTTATTTTAGTATATTTTATAATATTTTATCATACCTCACATCATCTATCATCTGCATATTGATGATACCTCATCCCATGGGAACGAACGATCTCACTCAGCGGTTTCATGTAGATGTTAAACAGCAGAGGTGAGAGTACCGAGCCCTTAAGTACCCCACATGGGAGTGACATAGGACTGGACAGCTTGCCCTCTAAAAACACCCACTGAGTCCGGTCCCTCAGAAATGAGGAGAACCAGGACAACACCGTGCCCTGGGCTCCCAATCCTTGGATCCAGCCCAGAAGGATACTGTGGTCGATGGTATTGAAAGCCGCTGAGGTCAAGAAGAGCGAGAACAGAGGGATTGCCCCTGTCCCGCTCCCGCTATAGATCATCCAAGAGTGCGACCAATGCAGTCTCGGCATAACCGTGCCTGAATCCTGACTGAAACGGGTCCAGATAATCCGTATCATTCAGCACCCCCTGAAGCTGCCAAGCCACTGCTTTTTCCAACACCTCCATGAAGGGAAGGTTGGAAATAGGTCTAAAATTTGAAATAACAGTAGGGTTGAGCGATGGCTTTTTCAGGAGAGGGCAAACCAACGCATGTTTGAAGCCGCTGGAAATACCTCCTCCCGCAGAGAGGCATTCACCATCGCACCGTCCCAACTGGCCATTGTAGCCTTGGCCACTCTAACCAGCCAGGCTGGGCAGTGATCAAATAAACAGGTGGTATCACGCACAGCTCCAAGAAGCCTGTCCACTTCATCAGGGCCAACAGGATCAAACTGATCCCAGATAACATGGCTAGACTCTGTTCCAGCCCTCTACAGGCAATCAATTTCCACATTAGGATTAAATCCCAAGTGGATGCGAGCAACTTTCTCTGCAAGGTGGTCGGCGAAATCGACAGCAGAGCCCTGCTTACTCTTTTATGCCCCAGCAGGGAGTGGAGGTCTTATATAATAAAGCATGATGAGAACAGAATGGTGTTGGAAATTGTTTTTTCCAGCTCTAGAAACATACATACGTACTTAAACAAAAATTTGTTAAAATCCAGATATGGTAACACGGGTGCCAAATCCTCCTACACAATCTCTTAAAATCAAGAAAATAACAGGTTATATTAAAAGAAACTTATTTACTGTGCCTTAACACCCACAACATGCCAAATTAATAGCTGTTGCAGATGACTTAGTACCTCTAGAACAGGGATTCCCAAATTACGGCCTGTGGGCCGAATAAGGCCCATGGCAATGAATAATCCAGACTGGGCCATCCTTGCCACTCCTGGAAGCGGAAGTTAAATGTGTCAGCGCATGCGCAAAATGCCGTAAATGCACCACGGCTGTCGTAAACATGTTTATGACAGCCGCGGGTGCATTTACGGCAGTGGTTTGTGGATGTGTGGGCACGTTTAACTTCTGCTTCTGGTGGGAGGAACCACATGACTGGCCCACAGCATAAAAAATTGGGAACCCCCACTCTAGAATATGTTGCCCTCCACCTCCAGTGTATTACCTTAAACATTTCTTTCAGTACATTTTTCCAGCTCACTGAAGAAAGACCACAACTGCATTTCCAGCCAAAAGCTGCATTCACACGTGTTTACACTATATCTGTGCCTTCATTAAGTGTGTGATGAGTTATATTTTATGTATTATACCAGTGACTGAGGACAGTTTACTCTTAATATACATATTTTAAGTCGTATGTCGAGTGGGCGGCATACAAGCCTGACAACAACAACAAGTAATAATAATAATAATAATAATAATAATAATAATAATAATAATAATAATAATAATAATAATAATAATAATAATAATAATAATAATAATAATATCCAGTTGTGTAAGAAGATTGGTGATGTTATTGGTGATATTTATCCTAATCTCTGATGGAAGAAAATATCAATTAGGATTGCACACTTCACTGAGAATATATAACATTTAAATGGGTTCTACTTTTGAGTAGACATGTAAGGAATTATACTGTAGGTGTGTTTAATCTTTCTTTGCAAATAGTTTTTTGAGTAGTTTCAGTTCATAAAAAGGAAGCTCTCTGTTTGCAAAGAATTAAATTCAGAGCTGCTCATACAATATTAAGTGATGGCAAACCTTGGCACTACAAGTGTTCTTGAACTTCAATTCCCAGAAACCCTGATCAGCAGGAGTGCTGCCTTGGGCTTCTGGTATTTGTAGTCCAAGAACACCTGGAGTGCCAGGGTTCACCACCATGTATATAGGTCCATAATCTCTATTGTTATTAGAGATTATAGTGATAACTTCTAGTAGGCCATGTTTTACATCAGTAGAGAACCGCCAACATAGCAAACTAATCAAAATATCTGCCCATCAATAAATTATTTCAGTCACTCAGTATGTTATTAGTAGTTTCTGTCAAGATTCCTTGTGGGATGATGCTATTTTATGTTAATCACACGTTAGTTTAATAGGATTTTACCTAGAAATGCTAGCACTGCTTTTATTTTCTCTATCATTTATTCCACTTAGCCTAACCAAAGCCATCTTAGAAAGCACACTCCCCCATTTTACCCAGTTACTGGGAAACCACCTCTTGTACTTTTCTCAAGGCCATGCTGCCAGGAACAGTATCAAAAGATGTTCTAATCTCAGATACTGAGATGAGTACATGGATAGCCAGCACCTGTTATCCGTAGGTATGCATGGAACTGTCATTTTGATTGGTTAATTAAGACATTTCTGGGACATGTTCTCACACAAAAAGGTATAGAAACCTACCCAATTTCTTAAGCTAGGAGTCCGAGGAGTCCATTCTCCAATGCTACAGTGACCCATATCGCTTGTCATTTTGATGGGTCCCGATCTGTACCATTTCATCTGGGGAGGTAAAGCCCACCACTACATGCTCTAGGCAAGTGTTAGCTTATAGCTTTTAATTTATTTTCTTTTTGAAAATGTTTCAGCTTTATTCTTAGTTTAATCAGTGATTTTGCTATCTTCTGCATTTATTGGACTTTTGATACTTTTACAATAAAAACTGTAAAAGGACTTGGTTTGTGAAGCTTACTCCCCTTTGCTCCTGCTGCCAATGGAGCAAGTTGGGGAAGGGGGAAATTTAACAATAATGCCTTATTCCTGGAAGGAGAATTGTGATGATTTAGTGTCGAGTCTGTTGGCCAGGAGAAGAAACTTTGCCCGGCATCTCGGAGGCAAAGAGGTAACAGAATTACTCCCCCACACCTTTCACACAGCCAAGGCTAAAAGTTCTCCATAAGCAAGATAAGGGTGTTTTTCATATGGGAAAGTGGCTTTCCATCCCAGGGGTCTTTGCAGCTCAATTTCCCCTACGTAGTTTGTCCTGGATCACCATTTCTCTACAAACCTATGAGCCAGAATTATCTGGACCCAAGTCTTTCTCGGCCAAGCCTTGAGGAAGCCACCCTTTTGGCCACACTCACCTAAATCTGGGGTCCTCTGCCTGTGCCGCGGTCTGCCGAACCTCTAGCAGAGGGGAAGCAGAGCCTGCTGGCAGGTGGAAAAATTCTGATATGGTGGCAGCGGTGGGATACCTATCCTATCATCCACTGAGGAGAATAGAACTACAAAACCCTGAGGAGTTTTATTGGGAAGGAGGAGAAAAGTACCTAATTCCAGGCAGTTTACCATCCAGAGGGAAGTTGAATGAGGTCTTGGCCCTTGTGACTCCCTGACAGTTTCTTCTTCTGCCGTATCCAAACATTGGTGATCATCCATGAAGATTGCCCTGGAAGCAATATAATGCAGTGGCCTTTCATCTGCTTTCTGCATCACAGCGTGACACCAATACCACTGATCTAGTTCTGCAAATCACTTTCTGGTACTGAGCCCTTTTGGCACGCAAAGTCCTCATTGTCCCCAGGCCAATATTGATGAAGCTGCTGCTCTCCATCAAGATGGATTCAAGTGGAATTTAATCCATTTGGGGGCCCATCACCCTTCCCTGTGGACTTTGGTTAACCATCACCTGACACTTGACATTGAGTTGCTGGCAGTATGACCTACTGCATTACCATAGCAGGATAACCTGGCCAGACTGATTAAAAAAATCTCATAGATAGAGCTACGATTGCCATGCGAAGCACGGTTGGGATCCAAACCCAGGACCTCCTGTTTACTAGACAGGTGCTTTAACCAACTAAACCAAGTTAATAGTTATCATAACTGTTTATGTTAACTAAATAGTTTTGTTGACTTCCTACACACTATGGATTGTTTTCAATTTATTAAATGCCATACACGCATACCATAGGTTTGCCATCACTGAACTAGAGGGTTCCATGTAGGGCTACAGGGGAATTCTAGCTGAAACTCTGCATGGTCACTTCCAATCACATTTGACAATGGTGATTGAGATGGACCTGTATTTCCGCCCTGCAGTTTGGAGTGATGTAGTTGAGGCACATACAGAATTCTGTATAATATATAACTGCAATTTTGCACAGATTTGCATGCACACAAACGTCATTTAGAATAGAAGAAGTGTTATAAGTTTAAAATACTACAGCATTGGCTTCTTTTGTTACATTAAACTTTTATGAAGCATTTGTGTCCCAGAAAGATTACCAAGATTACCAATATAGAATTCTGATTTCTTTGTCCACAAGCTAGAAATCTTTAATCTTGAAGAATTTCCTAGGAATTATATGATTAGCAGAATTTTTTTGATAAAGCAGTTAATACCTATTGAGTCATAAGATCTTATATAATT